>OZ024772.1:3142568-4342568 GCA_964017025.1 Stenichneumon culpator
CGCGAACCAATCGATTTTGTTGAAATATTTCGTGGTACTTCATTTGGCCCTTTTCTGCAGTGGACAGTGGTACAGTCCCCGTTTTGTCCCCTCTTGTTAGTTGGTATAAGGACTACTTTCGCGCAGTTTAATATGGGTCATTTTTTTGTTTGTTTCGGATCGACTTTGAATTGGCCCGATGATTTTTAGTCATTCCGATTCTCAGATGTTTTTAGTAGAAAAGACGGAAATTATCCTATAATAACTCTGTGATTGTGACGCTTGCACGTTCTCCCGTGTCGGGGTTAAGGTCGTACTTGTGGTACAGTCCCGCCAAACGTGAGTTTCAGAGAAAATTTCGAACACTTCTTTGGGATAAAAATCTGAAAAAATCAAGTGTTTTGGAAGTGCTGCAAATATTGTTTTCGTGAAATAATAATTCCAATTTGTTATGCACAAGTTGAAGATAATAGTATATTGTGCAACAAGGGTCGAAAGTTGGCGATTGCGACGAGTGCGAGGTTTGCTGCCCGAGCGAAGCGAGGGCTGCAATCACACGAGTCGCTATCGTCAATTCGACCCTTGTTGCACATCATATTTTTCGTAACGAGTGCATGAATCTGCGACACTTGGAACGGCAGTAGCCCGAGACGAACACTGAAAAGTGAGGGTATGTCTCCAGGGACGAAAACGTCGAAAGTAAAATCCCAAGGGACGAAAGTGAACGAAATGCGAACTGCGCATGCGCGACTCTGTCATTTCACCACAGGTTCACGACTGGCATGCAATGGGCTACTTTCGGCTCGCAAGACTGCCATGTAAAGTGCCGCGATTCATGCACGTGTTACGAAATAGTATATTGTGCAACAAGGGTCGAAAGTTGGCGATTGCGACGAGTGTGAAGTTTGCGGCCCGAGCGAAGCGAGGGCTGCAATCACACGAGTCGCAATCGCCAATTCGACCCTCGTTACACACCATACTTTTTATCACAAGTGCATGAATCTGCGGCACTTGGAATGGCAGTCGCGCGAGACGTATACTGAAAAGTGAGGCTATGTCTCCAACGACGAAACTAAACTCCCAAGGGACGAAAGTGAACGAAATGCGAACTGCGCATGCGCGACTCTATGCAAAGTACACTCCCAAGGGACGAAAGTGAACGAAATGCGAACTGCGCATGTGCGAGTCTGTAATTTGCGCGAGTGGCATGCAATGGGCCACTTTCGGCTCGCAAGACTGCCATGTAAAGTGCCGCGATTCATGCACGTGTGATAAAAAAATCATTATTCAACAAATTACCGTGCAACTTAACTATTTTGTGTTTGTATTTTGTCTATTTTACGGTTGCGGACTTCGAGCCTAGTTCCACTCGAATTCTAATTTAGTCCAGTTTGTTAAGGAGGATCGACAAATTTCCGAAACTTTATTATTTAGAATCTTCATTTTAGCTAACGTTATTCTTCGGAAATAGTAATTGGTCGAACGTCATTCCTTCATATCGTCATTAAACCGAACGTCATTTTTCCGAATAATAATTTCACCAAACGTCATTCGTCCGAATCGCCAATCAACCAAATTACGAAACTAAATAGTATGAGTGAATATTCTGACCATCTGCTATTATATCTATTCACCGCAGGGGATAAAATTATACAGGTTCAGATGAATAGAGAACTATCGCAGAGATTCAGTATGAGTCGATTCGGATAAGTCACTTTCGGATAAATGAAATTTCGTATAAATACGATTCTGGAGAATCATGATTCGGCGATTTGACGTTTCGAAATTTAACGATCCAGGGAAGTTAAATTCGTTGAAATTAGTATTTGAAAAAATGACGTTCGGTTAAATGACGATTTGGAGGAATAACATTCGGTCGATTACTATTTCCGAAGAGTAACGTTCGCGGAAATGAAGATTCGGAATAATAAAGTTCCAGAAATTCGACGATGCGGAAAAATAAAGATTCGGCAGTTTATGATGCGGCAAAATAACGTTTCGGGAGTTTGATTATTCGGATGGAATGCCTTCGGGAACATGATTTTCGACTATGCGGCAATTCGGCCGATTGTAGTAGTAGGTAAAATGATGTAGCTCCAGCTTCACGCCCGCTTCAATCAGTTCAGGTCTGCTTTATAAAAGAATTTCATCGATGGACAAACAAAAGGCTGTCATTTTTTTGAACGTAGAATAGAGCATCTTTCAAGGAATCGGATGAGCCGTAAAACATCAAATCGAGTAAAAATTACGGATTATTCTTTGAAAAAACTGAAGGACTATGTACCTTTTCGAAAATGAACAAAAATCAGTTAAATTTTTTGCATATCCATTGCAATTAATGTTTTTCTAGGTTAAGGATATCTGCCGTAATTCAAATAAGCATCCACTATAATCAATAGATGCATAAAAGTTTGTGCGACTTTAAAAATGTAGCATTCATTTGACTAGTGTGAAGCACTATAACCTCCTTAAACGAACCACACGATCAGGCATATTCGTGTTTCAAAAGTGTCGAGACCCCAGCAATGCCGAAAGTTCACTGCCGTTTTTCGGTGACGACCGTAAGGTAAAGGTACCAATGCTGGAACAGTTAAGAGAATCCCCAGATTCCACCAGTTATTAATTAGTCAAGAATATATTTCTTGTTGTCAAAATAACTGAAACCATTGCAATACTGATCATCTCCAGTTTCCAAAATACATAGATTAATTACAAAAAGATAAACATTGGACTGGGAGTTTTCGAAAAGATAGCGAGATCGAGGACCAACGCACAGAGGTATTCGTATGAAGGTCAGAAGGTGGAAGGATGGATTTGCGAGCCCAGGAAGAAGGCAGGGGAGCAGCCTGTGATAATACCAAAATAATACAGTATTAGTAATTAAGTTGAACAAAAAGATCTAAACTGATAAATGACAGGGGATATCTGTTGGAAAGTGTGTAATTTCCGTGTGTATCAGTATCGTAAAATAAATATGTACGAGATATATATATAACGTTATATATACGATATATAACGATATATATTGTTACGAATATGTAGCTGTCTATTCGTTGAGGCACACGATATGAGTTAGGTTTGACAAGAGACGAACGAACGGACGATCGATCCGAGATCGATCGTCATGTAGAACAGTCTTGATCGGACTTTCAAAGTAAACAGACGTTTGACAGTTCGTGTTTGAGATATTTAGCTGCCCTTGTACATAATAATGTGCGCCCCAAAACCTAATACGCGCGTTATTCATTCCTTCGAACGTAACAATATATTTCGTTAATTTGTTAATAACATTTTGGAATTATTATTATGCAAAATCAATTTTTTCAGTACCTTCCTTATGGTTTATTTTTTCAGATTTTTATTTCATCCAGAAGTGTTCGCAATTCCTCACTCAATTCTCTCTGAACTCACGTGGGCTCAGGCTGTTCGCAAGTATTACCTTAAACCTTGTATACATTCTTTCTGTGTATCAAATCATGTTTGTAGATACGACTACAGGTGTTAAATTGGATTTTTTTATACTTAAATTCGGAACAAATCAAATCTGCATAGGAAGGTCCGACACTTGGGACGTGCCCGAACATTAGTACTGCTATCTCAGAGGCATCGTCAAACAAGCGGAATGCACACTGGTGCTACGATTTCCAGTTCATTCGCAGGATCGATGAACGGAACGATTTACAATACGGTGCATCTGTCAGTGGGTACGGTTAATAACGCCACTCAAAGTAAGCCAACAAGATCATGTACATCTTTCAATTGTTGTTTACACAGTCGATATGCTGACTGTTGTCAGAAAAGATAGCAGCCGTCGAGACGTATCTCTTCTCTCCCCTTGTTTACACACGATGCACAAAGTTATCAGTAGATGCCGGGTTACGACCCGGAAATAAAAAAAGAGCCATCAGGTGTTGTAAGATTTTTCTTCCGTATTTTCCGAAAGAGATTAGACTGAGAACACGATCACACGTACTTATCGTTCGTGCCTCTTGGTGCAATGCTGTAGTATGTTCATAGAATACGATTTATGCGCAAATGAAGCGACGCATTTTAAGCTATCTTGTTCGAACGAGATAAGGTGAAGAAGGTGTGCGAGGCATGGGCACAAGTAAAGACGGCGAGTGTGCGAAACTTGAGCGCGCATTATCCGGTCCCTGCCCGAGTCGTCCGGTCTACTCCCGTTTGATCGAAATACGTCGTTAGCGAAGTTGGGGCAAGTGGGCAAATGCGAGCCACCTAAGGGAGAAGTTTCGATATCTCAGCTGTGAAGCGAAGTTTTTGCTTTTTTTAAATCTATTTTTCAGATAAGGTAAACGTAACAATGGCTAGACATTTAAGTCGATATTCATCTTCAAACCCAATTTTCGCTACAGTGCATCGATTATTTTCGCAAAGGCTGTAACCAATCTCAAGGTTATAGTTTTTAGTTTTCAAAACACATCGGTTAGATGCATTTGCAATATCTTCAGAAATATTTATTCACGAAACCGCTGGGAAATGTAAATGTACCAGTGGTTGGACAGATATTTATGGGTGCGTACCGATTGTCGGACAAGACATGTCCTAATGTTTCGGACAGTCGCCAATTTAGAGAGTAATGATACACGAACTTGACTAGTTTGTGACAACACGAATAAGAACAGAGTATTCTATTAATTCCTCCAATAAAGCATGTATATTCATAGAATAACACGTAAGATATGTTGTATCGAAGCCCAACTAACATAACCCGTTTTGGGTCTTGCTCAATGTCCAGATGGATCTGCCGCTTCACAATTCCGCGTACCAGTACCGGAACACAAACATCGACTATCGTTCAAGCAAATATAGCGATTAAACTATTATGTACGCGTGGTCTATATCGATCTTTTGCATGCACATCAATAACTAATTGTAGATAACCGACAACGATAGGTGCGCGGTTGGTGTGTGGCTCTGGCAGTCCCCAAAGTCAAGCAGTACCGCTCGCGGTCAGTACTTGGATGGGTGACCGCCTAGCCGCGCCCTGGCTTGCGCATCGAATCGTGGAGCGGGAGGCAATTTTCTCGGAGATTGGTGATTACCCTGTAGGAACGCTAATCTGTGGGGAAAGAGCCGTCTGTGTATTTCCAGGTTTTTACAGTTTCCCTGTGCCCTTGTGCGAAGATTACACAGTAAGGTGGTAAGTCGGCTGCGGACGCAATCCGGGGGGGGGGGGGGGGGGGCGAGCTGGGGTGTGGAAAAGAGGAAGAACCCCGTACGGGTGGAACACAAAAAAAAAACTAATTGTAGATAATTTTTCAATAGTAAGAGCTATTTTTTTAAACATTATATTCGTGATAAACTCAAGTCAAGTTACCTAAATATCGAGGATATAAACAAGGTAATCTAAACCGTAAAAACGTAGCATAGTGTCCAATTATTGCAGTAACACCGGTTGCGCAATCATCGAGGCATTCGAGCGAGTGTCGCTGCAAGGCCGCGACGAAATTCACCGTACGCTGCGTCGGCAGCTGAGCAATCCCGAGGGACTCGGCACCAGAGCACCCGCTCGGGAACTACCGGATCAAAGATGTCGAAATAAAAACAAACTCCAAACCTCACTCTCAAGGAAGCGAGGATTTGGAAAGATATTTGTTTACCAAAATAAAGTAAACTATAAACATTTAAGCAATATTAACCTGACGTGTCTGCTCTCCCATCGATATATAAGGGATGGGAAGCAGGCACCATCAGTCTGATCAGAACTCGGAAACGGTACGGTTAATTACAGAACAATAAATAAATTAATTTTTCATTAGTTGTTAACTAATTGTTAATTAATTACGGAAGATTCACCTCGAGTAGGGGCTCGTTGTTGGTCAAACACAGTAACAAAGAAGACTCACCTTGTCAAGCTCAAATGTACAAAGTGCACTTCGATTGGTAATTATACTAAATAAACAATGATAATAAAACCTTATAATAAATTGTGCTATCATTTTTCTCGTGGGTTCAAACCCTTTGCTGGATAAATCCCCAACCTTCGAGCTTACGGCTCGTATCCTGAAAACCAGAGTCGCTATCTGAGTTTCCGCGGGCATAACAGCATTAAGGCTGGTATCAAGAGACGCGGTAGCGTCTCGACGCCAAGTATTTAAAAAAAAATGTCATATCATATCATATAACGCTACCAAGTAGTTATACTCCAATATGCCGGAAGTAAATATTGGCACTACGTTACCTCACAAATAAATCATCGGATCGAAATGATTTTAAGATTTTTACTATAGAATGTCTATCCAAGCTTGACAGTTTACTTAATTCCGAACACATTCGTTCGGTGGATTCTTGTGTACGATGATCGCGATCAGCAATCGTGCGATCCAAATTTCATTTTGAAATTTGGATCTGGCAAAAAAATGTGATCTGGCAAAAAAAAGTGATTGGAAAAAAAAACTGGCAAAATGCCAGTTTTTTTCCAATCACTGTCGTACGTAGTTCATTCAAAAATTATTTTTAAAAGACTGGCACGCCAAGTTTTTTTGTTCAAGATTTTTTACATGTTGTATTTTTTAAATAGATTTTTGTAATACTACTTGGCTGGTTTGATTTGATTTTTTTCAATTTTTTTTTTTTTTGTTGCATTTTGATACACATATATTTTTTTTAATTGTTCGGATAAACACCTGTTTTAGTAGATTTTTTAATGTTTAAGAGGTTTTTCCACAAACGTATTTTCTGAATATTATTTACATGTATAATTGAGATGAAAAATGAATGTACAGTATATTCAACACATTTTAGATACTTTAGTTTTAATAATTTACTTTAATTTTAATGAAAAAGTGTATTCATTTTCATCACAATTGTACATCAAATTGAATGTCCCAGTTTTTGCCTAAAAAAACTTCCAAGCCGGTAAATTAAATTTACATTTTGTTCTTACTATACCAACCGGGCGATGTGCGTTCACTGTCTCTTGTACGGACAAACTTGGCTGGCGCATGCACCGCTTGCATCGTACCCTACCTATAGTACTGGTCGCGAATAGACTATCTTCGTTCGTCAATGTGCCGAACGAGCGAAACTCTTTGCAGAGTTTTGCCACAAGTACC
This sequence comes from Stenichneumon culpator, assembly GCA_964017025.1. Lineage (NCBI taxonomy): Eukaryota > Metazoa > Arthropoda > Insecta > Hymenoptera > Ichneumonidae > Stenichneumon > Stenichneumon culpator. The sequence goes on from OZ024772.1 coordinate 3,149,624, forward strand.
GTAGAACCCCGATTAACCGGGTCGGGTTAACCGGGAAGCGAATGAAGTGTGCCTAATACGTTTTTTTTTTTTTTTATGCGCGGAGGAAACCGAGGTCACTGAGTAGCTCAAAAAAAAAAAAAAGACTAGCTTACCTACTGTTAATGAAAAAACATCCAAAGCTTTATATTCTAGATTACACTAATTTAAAAATTAAGAGCATGCGAAACGCTATGAAGTGCGAGAGAGATAACATACGTGACGCCCTCGGCGGAGTGAGAGAGACACGATGGGAACGTGTTTCACATGCTCTTAAGTGTAAGTTGTACCAAATGTAATTGTAACTCGTCGAAATAAAGTTGTATCATTAGCCATTATTGATTTATGTACACCGAGGCAAAGAAATGGTTCGACTAAGCAAATGCGCGGTGACATGCATTCAATGGTGTATTTTTTGTAGTACAACAAAAATGTTGTTTCTATCGACAAATTTCGAATATATTGACGCAAATAATCGGTTAACAAAATACTACTTTATTTGTACCAAATAAATAACAGCTTTGAACGTATACCACCGCGACTTTTAGTTAATCCAACCATTTTTTTTTTCTCAGTGTATACTTTCGCTGTCTAGTTCGGATTAACTGGGATTTCGATTATTCGGAGACTCTTCGGCCCCGAGCATCCCGGTTGATCGAGGTTCTACTGTATACACAACAGTGCAGCACGAAGATTACTCGTGAGAATAATACCAAGGGAATAATACGTGGTCACGATCTTCTCAGTAAGAGCTTCAACTCCGAGATCGTAGTCGACGTTGCGATTACGATTCGCGCAAGGCGATCGCGTAATCCTATTGCAATGCCTTTAATAATAGAGTTTTGAAAGACAGCCGTAGTAACGGTACGGTACAGGGTTGGTGTATCGGTACGGCGACGAGAGACTTTCACCGCGTACGGTATATATCGAATACAGCTGCCTTTTCTCTCGTCCGCCACTAGCAAGGCTGGAGCTGCGCACCGGACTGATAGGCTTTCGGTTTTCTCTCGTTCTCTGTCTCACGCACCGTGTAAGTCGGGCTAGGTCTTTCCCCGTGGACATCAAGGCCGTCTCCTCTCGGCGTAACCGCGACTGCCTGCATCCTTGCATCCTAGTGATAACCACTTTAGCGCCAAGCGGCCTTCTTTCTTTCGCTATTTCTCAGTCCACGCATTCCGTGCCCTTCAGACGTAACGGATTTTCACAGGCGACGCGCATCACCGACGCTTCGCACGTGCACCCGATATATTTCAGAACGAAACGTCGAATCTGCTTGGAATACTATTGTCTGGGCGAGTACCAGGAGGAAGTCCAAAGAACCCTGTCGGCACTGCCTACCGCATTTTAACCGCAAATTTTTACCGGTTGTGTTTTACCCATAACATTAACTGCGAAATGACCGTCATGTGGTGATTTATGACCGACCTGTGCTTGAGAAGTGTCCGAGTTTTAACGACTCCAGGAGTGCGTCCGCTGTGGTCGTTTTCACAATTGTAACCGCTAAACAAACGGTAGTTAGGTTTTTGGCGGTTTTTCTACTGATCATATAACTGCAAAATTAGCCCGAATGAATCGGTACGAAGAGCTGTTGCTGCAGTTGTTTTGACAATTTCAACCGTAAAACTGCCGTTAGTACTATTTTCGTGGTTGATTTGCTTATCTTCCTACCTAAAAATTACTGCTAACAAACCAGTACAAAAAACTGCTGCTGCGGTTGTTTTGAGAATTTTAACCATGCGTTACCGGTGGTAGAATTATCCTGGATTTTGTACTTACTTAACGACTGCGAAATTACCACTGATAAACCGATACATACCGGAAAAAGGTTTGGTAACATTGAAAAAAAATAGTTTTTCATTGTTATCATGAATTACAACAATTTAGGATTTCTATCCTAAATTGTATACTATGCTACGCATTTTGGAGAAAGAACTAAACTTAACGACCTAATGTTGGGCTCGAACCCGGAACCATTCGCATGCTAACCTAGAACCCTAACGCTGTGCAAGATTTGAACGCAGCAAAAGTTTTCTTATCTCAAGTGAATGGACAATGAATATTTTATTTATTTGTTTATTTATTAAAATTATATATGAACATATTTCACCATATTTGGATAGATTTGATCAGATTTGATCATATCTGACACGAGATTTTGGCGAAAAAATTGTTAAAAATAGATTTTAATGATAGATTTTCTCGTAAAACAACATTTTTCAAGGCAAAATCTATGTTTGTACAAGTCGCTTACCACTCGGTCACGAGGACTTTCGTCACAAAGTATCAAAAAACAAGTATATAAGTGATACCTGAATGAAAATTCAACTTAGAATATTTTCTTTTTCAGACGATGATAATCGATTCTCACATAAACCATACAGTTATTCGTTATGTTGCATACGTAATAGTTAGAAAAGGTAAATTTATTAGCTTTATCAATGCACATCATTCATGAGGATACGAAAATAAACTTGTTCAAATCCAACACCACTCAGCCGATATGTTCAGATATGATTAATATTTGATCAGATATGATTAGATATGAATTCATATCTGAACGTATCTGGTCATACCGAATCATAATCTTACCATATATGAAAGACGACCTTGTCGTTCATGGACTTATATATGTTCATATCTGATCGTATTTGAACATATACTATCCGATCAGGTCCATATCTGATCAGATACGATAATTCTTTCCGGGTTTACATAGGACTCATATAAAGTAACTTTTCTTTTGAGTAATACTATCAGTAAATAAATAGAGTATTCATTGACCATTTACTTCAGATTAGAAAACTTTTCTTATGTTAAAATCTTGCTAAGAATGTGAACAATTCAAATGATAGGCGGTAGCACAGTGTTAGGGTTCTAGCGAAAGGTCCCGGGTTCGAGCCCAACTTTAGGTCGTTCAGTTTATTTCTTACTCCGAAATGCGTAATATAGTAATTTATCCTAAATTGATATAATTCATGATTAACAAGTCAAACCAATTTTTCCAATATTACCAAACCTTTTTGTCAATACGTACTGGTTTATTAGCGGTAATTTTATGGTTGTAAGGTAAGTAACGTAGATATAGTACCACCGGTAGTTTTGTAGTTGAAATTGTCAAAACACTGCAGTTGTAGCTCTCTATATCGGTTTGTTAGCGGTAATTTTGCGGTAAAAAGTCGAGTTCAGCAACCACGACACTATTACTACTGGTAGTTTAAGGTTGAAAGTGTCAAAGCAACCGTAGCGGTGGCTCATCGTACCAGTTTATTCGCGATCATTTTTCAGTTGTAGAACCTGAAAAATTTAACAATCTGTAACACGCCACTGAAACTGTCAGAACAACCCCAAACCAGCTCTTTGTACAGGTTTGTTAGGGGAAACGTTGCGGTTGGAAGAAAAGTATAACAACCGCAAAAAAAAAAACAATTGCCGATAGTTGTGCGGTTATAATTGTCGTAACAACCCCAGCAATACCTACTCGTACCGGTTTATTAGCGGTAATTTTACGATTGTAAGGTACGGAGACCAACGGTAAAAATAGTACTACCGGTAGTTTCGCGGTTCAAATTGTTAAAACAACCGTAAATGTACCCCTTTGTTTGTTTGTTAGCTGTAATTTCGCGGTTGTAAATCAAGTACAACAACCCCAAAAATTCTACTATCGATACTTTTGCGGATATAATTCAAAAACCAACTGTAGCAGTAACGATTGGGGCTCATTTATTTGCGGTAATTGCGAGGTTGAAAACACGTAAGACAACCAAACCCTGCTGGCAAACGAGGTGCTAGCACTAGACACGATGCCACGTGGCGGCGCTGCGAGCGGTTTATATGAGGATTTTTTTTCATTTTTTGTGGTTGAACTTTTGGTAAATCACAACCTGTAATTTTTTCGGTTAAATTACCGTAAAAATTGCGGTTGGCGGTGCCGCCAGGGAACCGTACGAAATCTAGTAAAGCAGTGACGAGAGCGCGAATGAGGAAACCGGAAAATGCGTATATATACAGTAAGGAAGTTTAACACATAAACAAATATTTCTTGTTAATCTTAGTTTTTTTTTTTACTCCACGAAGCGTATTTTAAACGGAACGGAAAAACGTTGTAAGATCAGCGAGCAAAGAAGATTGTGGTTAGTTCGTGTATAAGAAATGTTTAATTATGTGAACTGTAATATGTTTGTTGTTTATCGTATGCAAAAGAGCACAGTAGAACTCCGATTAACCGGGATGCTCGGGACCGAAGAGTCCCCCGATATTCGAAATCCCGGTTAATCCGAACTAGACAACGAAATATATAAGTCCAACGATGGCCAATGATACAACTTTATTTTGACTAGTAACAATGACATTTGGTACAACTTGCACTTCATTGTTAAATAGTATAAAATAGAATGTAAAGCTTTGGATATATTTTTTCACTAATACTCCGTAACCTATTTTTATTAAGTACTCAGCCAGCGACCTTGGTTTGCGAGGTGGAAAAAAAAACCAAGACGCACGGTTAATCCGCCCCCGGTTAATCGGGGTTCTACTGTAATAACAAAGATGAAGCACGTGATCGCGTCGACCTGGTTAACACATAACCAAACATTTCTTGTACCCAAAAATCCACCTTCTTTGTTCTCTTGTTGATCCTGGTTTTTTTTTATTAAGAAGCGTATTTTAAACCGCAACAGAAAGGATTTATAATTTTTCAACGAGAAGAAAAAAGTTCGTGCACAGATTTGTGGGTAAGAAATGTTTGATTATGTGTAACGAAATATGTTTGGTGCTTATCGTATACAAAATAGTAATAACGACGATAAAGCGAATGATCGCCGTCGACTCGGTCAAGCGAGAATAAACACGAAAGAGCTTGACAGAGACAGAGACAGAGACAGAGAAAGAGAAAGAGAGAGAAAGAGAGAGGGGAGGAAGCTGAGCACAATCGGCACGCGCTCAACCCGTTAATAATACCCGCGAGATTGCTCGTGGACTCTGTTGACAATGTTACGGGGACTTATCGTGAGCTTATCAGCTCAATTGTTCGATCCCATCTCGACCATAATCGGCCAGGCTATCTTAATTGATTGATAACGATTCGGCAAAACGGCAAAGCGGCGAAAACAAATCATAGTTAATTAAATGAAAATGGTGCGCGTGCGCGTCGACGCCGATCGCTCGTTAGCGAGACTTAATTGCATCAACGGGCAATTTGTCTCGCGCATGAGTCGGCACTGCCGAGAGCTTTTTAGCTTTTGTGTTTACGAACGTGAGCGCGACTCGGTGACTCGCTATCGTCGCCTTTTCATTGTTTCGGTTTCGAGCCCCTCGAGCGATTTTACGGAACACCGAACGGAACTCGATTGTATTACGGGAGTCCTGAATATATAGGCGAAAGGTGGGGCAAAGCAGACCAGCTAAGCGATTCACGGAGTGTTATTGACTGAAGTTAAATACATAACAATAAAACATGTTAAGATACAAATTGAATCTGCGAGTTTGACGAGGCTGAACGAAATGAAAAATATATATATATATGAGGCGAAATTAATATATGGGAAAAAAATTAATGAGGCTTTTCTGTAATCGTAGTAAAAATCAATAAAGATGGATTGGAGACAATGTTCAACTCACAGTCAAGGGTAAACATTTTTGTTTCAATAGTTTCATTGTAATTCTGAATGATTGCATTTCGCGCACGTATTAACTTTAGCCGACTCTACCGCGCCGATTGGAGGACATACGCGTGGTGAACGACTGTCTTATACGTAATGAAAATCAAAAATATGGGGCAAGATGGACTTTCCAGTAATCGTAGTAAAAATCAATAAAGATGGATGCGGACAATTTTTCTACTCACAGTCAACGCTAAACATGTAATTATATTCCCGAACGCGTGCACCTGCCCACGTATTAACTTTGCCCGACTCTACCACACCGATTGGAGGACATGCGCGTGGTAAACAACTGCCATACATAATGAAAATAAAAAATATGGGGCAAAATGGACTTTAAAGTAATCGTAGTAAATATCAATGAAGATCAATTGTGCCAATTTTTCGACTCACAGTCAAGGCTAAAATGTTTTAATAATTTCACTATATGTCTGAACGATTGCGTTTCGCGCACGTATTAACTTTGCTCGACTCTACCGCGCCGATTGGAGGACATACACGTGGTGAACGACTGCCCCATCCGTAATAAAAATAAAAATATGGGACAAAATGGACTTTAAAGTAATCGTAGTAAAAATGAATGAAGATGAATCGTGCCAATTTTTCGACTCACAGTCAAGGCTAAAATGTTTTAATAATTTCATTATATTTCTGAACGCGTGCATTTGCCCACGTATTAACTTTGCCCGACTCTACCGCGCCGATTGGAGGACATACACGTGGTGAACGACTGTCTTTATACGTAATGCCGACAGTTCAAGTACGTTCATGTACGGTTGATGGCAATCGACAAGTACGGGGCTATAGACTCGACAAGTCTAAGTCCTATAGACTCGAACCTATTCAACGGCTCTCTAGCATTTCGCTGTATAGCCGACCTCACGTGTTTGTGCTCGCACGATCCGCCTACTAACCATGCTACAATGTTCCGAAGATCGTCCACTACGGCTTCACGTATTGGATCATAAAAAAAAAAAAAAAAAATACAAATAAATCTTATAAAATGAAAATTACCTCTTCGTAAAAAATTTCATCAGTCAATATTCCCAGTTTTTCCAGAGAGCGCGACGCTTCTCCGTTCGCTTCCCGAATTTTCCACCAGTAGGTTCAGTGTAATTGCCTCGCTCCTCTCCTTGTCCGCGTAACTCCCCCTCAGTGAGCCGTGTTTCAGCCTCAAAAATCTCACGCCTATTAACCCGCGGTACGTTGGCCTGTGTCCCAGGGATGAATCGTCCGGTTTTACTGGCGCCGCGCCGTAAAATTCCGTAGTTTAAAATTCCGTCTTTAAAAAAAAAAAAAAAAAAAAAAAAATCCGCCAGTAACCTCTACACGCGCCTTTACGAAACAAATCGACTAACGCGATGAATTTTATATTATTATTATTTTGTTTCTTCACACAAGATCGCCAAAAGCCTTTAACGGAGCTTCAACGAAAATTTGAACGAAAGTCGAGCAATCGTGCGGACAGGATCGAAAGTAACGCGAGCGAAGCGAGGGAGGACCGTCGCTGCCTCCGCGTGCAAGACCGCCACCGGCCGGACTACGGCCGACGTCAACAGCAGCGGAGCACCGAGGACACTCGTCGTTGTCCCCGTCGTCCCGATCGCTACTACCGCCGCCGTTGGAACCGCTGCCGCCGCCAGCAGCGGCACAATCATCACCAGTTCCACCAGCAGTCGCACCATCGACGCGATCCGAACCTCGTGGCTCTTGCATCAATCAACGAAAAATCCACACATAACCCGACCCGACCGTAGGAGAGAGCGGGAGGCGCGCTGGCGCAGCCGGCCGAGCCACAGCGGAAAAACGATACGGTCTGTTCCGTCGTTTTTTTTTTTCTTCTAATCTCAGCTCTCCGACTATGCCCCAATTCTGCGAAATGATTCTCGTTCCCTACGGCGTTATTTCGGACGAGACGGGTCAATTTCCGTGCCGGAATTTTCGAGTAGTTGCACTGGATATTTCACAGCGAGGGCACGGCCTCAGCGCCGTCCGCTGCGAGGCACGTACGCAGTTTCATCTCGGTCTACGATAGACGAGAGCTCGCGGCGAACTAAGTATCTCCCGTGTAGAGTCCGACGATTCGCCTTTGATATTCACTCTCTCCGATCGCAGTCCGTAAGACACAATGCTCCTCGGTCCGATTGTCTCTTTGGCTTAAAAAACAAAACGAACGATTTACAGTTAGCTTGCGAATATCAGATTTACGGACCATTCGGCCACGCGGAGAGCGAAGAAACTGGACACAGCATCCGATGCGCGGTCCTCGGAGTGAAATTTCATTAGTTTCGGCGCACCTCGCATAGGCGCGACTGCCGTCACGCCGCGAATTTTTTTTTTATTAAAAAGGGTGTTGAAATTTACTAAACGAGGAATAGAATAAGTGTCGCGGCGTTGTCTCTTATTCCACGAGTCTCGTCCAGAGAGAAGGACGACTGTGCCGCGGCCTTCGTCGCCGTCGTTCGCCTCCTCTTCGCTCGCCGGTCTGGAGGGGAGTCGTTGCTGCCCGATCTTTAATACTCGGACGACCGATCACGACGGTAACGGACTTATCGACTTTCTCTCTCATCTCTCGCCCGTGTCTCTCGCGCCGAACGTTCTCTCCTCGGAACGGCCAATCGTCGAACGGGCGCAAACTCTCTCGGATTCCCGAGACTCTTGACGGGAAACTCTTACACTATTAACTCTGCGACGCCGCCGCCACTTTCTCCGCTTGTCTTTCACATTATTTTTTTTTTTTGTTACAGCTGTTTTTACCCCCCCGGTCGAACGAGCGCGGGCCTGTATTAACAGAGAAGGGGCTTCGGGCTAGCCTTTTCCGGCCTTATTTCGTCGGAGAACATCGGAGGAGAGTAAATATAGAAGGAACATAGAGTCTGCTTCGCTTAATCGATTCCCGGCCCGTCCTTGGCGCAACGCCGAGCGCAGCTGAACTGTGTTTCAGTCGCGTTTCCTCGGCCCACAATGCTTCGCGTAATCGTTCCTATGCATGTCCCACACACACACTTGCCTCTTCGATTGATTCGGCGGACGCGCTTTTTTCAATAATAAATAGAACAAGGAGAAGGAAATGAAAGCGGGTGCAGCGCTGGTTGTCGCACCGGCCCAGCGTCGGCGCGACACTGGCACGTCGCACGCGCGCCACTCCGTCCGCCTCGTACCAACGAGCTATTTGTTTTACCCCTCGATTCGCAATGTTTTGCCTTAGGTCGGTTCGCAGAAGGTCGCGAGAGTTCCTCCGATTTTTGACCGTCGGTCGCGGTTTTCAGGCCGAGTAACTCGAAGATCAGCGATGTGCGTTCTCGAGCCGCCCGACAACATCTGTTTCTCGTCAGGGGACGCACTCTGAGAAACGTTTTCTTCTGGCGTCGCGATATACAAAGCGGAGAAGCGGGATACACCCTGGAACGGAAAGTTGTCCAGCGTGGACGACCACTCGCCGAACGGACCTCGATCGTCTCGGATGCGACGACAACTTCGACCCGCCTCGACGCCCAATCTCACCAGGTGAGCCGGTTTTTATATTTCGCCTTACACTATTTTTTTTATTAATCTGGGCTTTCACTGAGCGATCCAATTTTTTTTCGATATCCTGTCGCATCTCAATACATAACGAACCAGGAAAAAAAGCACAAGTTCATCGACACTGTCGGAGAGTCATCGTCTTTTTTGTTGTTTTTTTTCTTCGCGGAGTCAAAGCATCACGGACTTATCGCCGTTTCTATTTTTACAGTCGAATTGTAAAGTTTACGTCGCTCACGCGACGAAATTTGTGGGCAGAGAGGGGGAGGGTTATACAAACCACACCATCTTAGCCGCCGGAGTTACGAGCGCTCGTAAATTTTCTGGCTGATAGGCAAGACAAGCTGGCTTACGCATTTAAAAAAATGAACAGTCTTGACTCCTCCATAGTCCGCAGTGTCTTACATGTAGTATTCCGGACGTGGCAATCGAATTTTTTTTATTATTGTTACTTCGATTTACAGAAAATAAGTTTACAACTTGTGAAAATTTCCATCTAGGTAAATGAATTTGCGCTATGTCCGTTATTAAATCGATTTGTTGATTCAGAGTTGATTATCACAACGTTCCATACATCGAGGACTCCGTTTGACGAAATATGTTTGTACAGTTTTCTAAGAAGCTGCTCCTTCAACAACTTTGTTCAAATTAATGTATAGATGCAATGTTCTTTTTTTTTCTGTTGCAGAATAAATTGCCCGAAAGGTAGAATAAAATGAGGAAATTTGTGTGACTGCGGCATATTTTTTGTGCGCTCATGAGCAAGATAAGCGAGGATGCTCCTCAAATACGGAAGATAATCGTTCCACCGAAGATAGGGAGAGAGCGATGAACAGGAAACATGCAAGCGGTGAGTCGAGCGCAGTTCTTTTTTTGCTGTGGAGGGATTTATCGTACTTCAGTATGAGCATTCCTGCTTCATTTTAACAAAAAGTTCAGCCTTCAACTTCCGATCACGTTGTTCCATTCGTTTGAACGTGAGCCTTCCATCTCTCTGATGTAATCGTTTGCTTGTCTGTTTTGTGATTCCTTCGTTTTGTTGTACCGATTGAACATCTTTGTGCGAAGACGGTGCAATACGCTATTTCCATCCACAGCCACCGAGTGATTTTGCGGCGCTGTCAATGACGGATGTTTTAATTGTTTATATTTTGTACATCTTCTCCAAATAGGTACGAAGATGTCAAAACGACTGAGCTTCTATGGCCTGGTCGGCCTGGCGTCTCTCTGCATCTTTTTCCTGGCGTTTAACCAGCGTTACAACGGATATCTCGAGCATCGCCTGCAGCCGGTATTGTCGGTGAGTGAAAGAAAACGAAAAACACAAACATTTGGCAAAGTCCTCGGACTGAAAAAACAAAAAGAAAGTTTTCATTTATAGACGACACGAATTATTACACGATTATTTTTCCACATTACGATGAATTTTAATCTTGCTCAATTGGCACAATCAAAAAGTTTTTGAGTGTGATGACATAGATAGAATCAATTAATGATCACGTTATCGTACTGAGAATCTATTCATTCCTCATCGAATTATACTGCAACTAGATCTGTGTTTCTCACTTCATCGTACACGCATTTTCCACATTGCCGCCCGTACGACCGATTCGATTGCGTTTCGGATATTGATCAATCGATCGATAAAGCGCCTTCGGTGCATCGAGGAAATCGGAAAATAGTCCCGCAACGACCTGATGCACGAACAAAATTCATATTTCCATTTTCATTTGCTGTCTTTAATTCAGGATGCCGAGGTAAAGCCGCAGCTCGTCAGAATGCAAGATCCAGTCACGGTAAGCAATAAAAGTATCACTCCTACATCGACATAGTAATCGAAAACGTTTATCTTTGTTTTGTCATTAACCACAGCATAGGGGCGCTCCGCGCGTTTCAATATTTTTCAAACGGCATTTAAAATCACGAGAAAAAATATACGCGATAGAATATTCGATCGAAGTTAATCAAAAAAATATTCGTGAAGTTATTGGGCGTCGAAAAACTTTATAAATTATCCTCTTTTTTCTTCTTTCTCCTTTTTCTCGGATTTATGCCACTTGGTCAAGTTCCATATAAATTACCCTTACAATATTTTTTGCATCGCATCAAAGAATCGTAAATAGTACATTATACATGGTGGCCGCGGTCAGGGAAAACTGGGAAAAGTCAGGGAAAAAAAATCTTGGTCAGGGAATTAGGGAATTTCAAAATTGGTCGTGGAAAAGTAAATTGTCGTCAAACCTTCTATAATTAAATAAGAAGTACATAAAAAGGAGACTTGAAAAAAAAAAAAAAAAAAAATTGGGAACATTTTGAAAAAATATATATATGTAGAATTAAATATGAATACAATAATTAGGTACTTTGATTTGCGTAATTATTTTTTTTTTTATATAGAAGTCGTTAGAAGTTTGGTCAGGCAAATTTTTTATTGGTCAGTGAAAAATCAGGGTCAAGTCAGGGAACTTTTTTTTGGAGAAAAAACGGCCACCATATTATGGTACAAGGCAGGAAAGTGTGTGATTTTCACCGAGCGTGAGGTTTGTTGCCCGGGCGAAGCGAGGGTCGCACTCACACGAGGTGCAAATACGACTATGCTAAAAAGTGGCCACATTTCTATACCTGTAACGGGGGTGAAAAGTGGAAGGAAAAGTGAAACTTTTCCTCCCGCTAAGCATGAAATAGGGCTTATAGGGTATTCGGGGAAATAATGCGTGATTTTGCGATGCTGTTAATACACCGCAAAATCACTCATTCCATGTGAAATCGAACGGTCAAAAACCCGACCCTCTCCAAAAAAAAAGTTGTAATTTCACCATAATTCATGATTATTTACAAGGGGTTTTTGTAATTTTTTTCAGAGTTTTTGGATCGTATTTTTTTGTGATATTTAAAAATTGAACTGTTTTTAATAACCCCATATATCGTAAAAATTATTAGTTGTAGAAAAAAACGCTTAAGACATACAAGTTGCAGTTTTAAATGAACTTTTGAAAACCAAATTTCGTAGATTTTTTTGAATGCAATAAACGTCTATTTCTATGAAAAATAGACTGAAATATTTTTTTTTTTAGTCAATACGTCGTGTTTGATTTTTCTTTTAAAAATTCCAGAATATACTCTCCTGGGAGTAATAGAGCTTCCAGAGGGAGTAATATGCCCTATTGTTCCCTAGGGAGTAAAGAAATTGTACTGTGCATGCGCGCAGGTTAATAATGATCATCGGTCAATAATAGGCTGTTTTCTGCCCGTATTGCGCTTAAGGAATGTGGTTATTTTAGCGAAGTCGGGAAAAATAGTACATTACTCCACGAGGGCGAAAAACATTTTCCTAACGAGTGTGAGTTTGCAGCACGAGCCGAAAGCGAGTGCTGTAATCACACGAATTGTAATAAGTGTTTCGAACGAGGGATGTACGAAATTTTTCATCACAAATGGGCGGGCGGAAAAGTGGCGATTTCCGCACCGAGTGATGAAAAATCATTTATGATGAAATCGAGACTGCTAGTCTGTATTTACCTGCGCGTTTGTTTCCGCGCATACTTATCGTCGACAATATTGGTAAATTCTGTTTTTCTCTTGCCAATTTGCTTCTCGTATCTCCGAGCTATTCTTGTATGAAGAGATCAGTGTCATTCCGTCTCATTTCCGCTATTCTCTTATCTGACCTCAATTTCCTTTTCCGACCTATAATAATTCTCTGCAAATAGCACACGCACAAAGGCGCGAAGGTGATAAGAGATATGAAAATCGTTTTGTAAATTTTGTCGTGTCAATTGTTTCAGGCCTTGACGGGTCGGAATGAGGTATCGCTGAACGATGCGACGAATCTCGAAATCGATGAGGTCGTCGAGCAGCAGAGAAGGGGGATCTCGAGAGAAATGGACGGTTACGAGTATCCCAATGGAAAATATGGAATTAACATAAGGTATGCGATCGATAGACTCGGTAAATATGAAGAAAAAAAATTAACCGTGGATATAATAGTTCGATCTCTGTTTCGTAGTTCATTGGATAATCTCGTGATGGAGAGAGGCGGCCGGCCAATCAGGAGTGTTATTCTGACGAGTTGGCGAAGCGGCAGTACCTTCCTCGGTGACGTTTTAAATGCTCATCCGGCGAATTTTTATCATTACGAGCCACTGCTGGACTTTGGTATCGTTCAAGTGAGAGGACCGCCCTTGGCGATCGAGGCACTCGAAAATATCGATGCCTTGTTTAAGTGCGATTACCACAAATTAGGTAGGTCGATTTTTTTAAATTTTTTAATTTTTTAAAACGAATAAACCGACCTAACGGGACGAGTGATTAATCCGAGAGTAATTACTAATTGCAGGTAATTACTTAAACTTCGGTAAGACTCATCCCTGGGTGTTCAATCATAATACACATCTATGGAGGCAGTGCCAGGTGCACAAGAGAATATGCTGGGATCCACGGTTCGTGTCGAAATTCTGTCGACTGTTTCCCTTCCAATCGATGAAACTCGTGAGGCTCAGGCTAGGACCGGCCCAAGTACTGCTCGAGGAGGAGAGGTGAGGATTTATCGCGACGACCGTTTAAACTCGAGTCCGGTAGGTAATGAAAACTGTAATTCATTTTTTTCACGGGTATGGATCATTCCTAATCAAAAGCAAATTATTACGTAAGTCCGATGTGAATTGAGCTTCGTGTAAACATTTTCTTTCGACTATTGATGGTTAGCCTAGTTGAAAAAAATTAGAAAAAATAAAAATTACAGTTATTGTTACTGACCGGGGTATTTCGTATGCTCAATCGTCAGCGAACGATATCCGACATAGCTTATTTTTTTATAATCTGATTCGACAGCTTGGGAGTCCGAATGGTATTGCTGATAAGAGATCCGAGGGGTTTGATGCAGTCCCGCAAGCATCGCGAATGGTGTCCCAGCAACCCTGACTGTTTCGATCCGGCTCTCGTATGCGAGGATATGATCTCCGATTTCAAGGTCGCTGTTAACTTGATAAACAAGTATCCGCGCAGTTTTAGGTGAGCCAACGTCGTAACCTAGCTCCCTAGCAGCTTCAGCAACCGTAAAAATAACCGAAAAATCTACAGTACTTTCAGGTCCGTTTTATACCGTTAAAATAACCGCAAAATATCCATATTTCAACTTCTGCGCATGCGCGTGCAAGAGTTCACGCTGCCTGTGCTTGCGAACGGTCGTTTTGTTTGTTTGTTTCAGTAACCGAAAAAATAACTGCAGCAGTAGCCGCGCATGTCCAGAAGTTGAAATACAGTTATTCTGTCGGTTATTTCCACGGAGGAGAAAGCGACCTAGGACTACTATAATTTTTTCGGTTATTCAACGGTTATTCGTTTGAAAAAACAACGGTTACTGAAGCTGCTAGGGCTACACTCGCAAAGCTATTCAAGTAATTATCGAGTAAAGTATCAATGTCCCGCTTATTTCGCAGAATCGTCAGGTACGAAGATCTTTCAGTGGATCCGTTTACTCACGTGAAGAGCCTGTACGAGTTCTACGGTTTGGATTTTCACGCTAACGTGAAGAGATTTCTCGAGTCTCACACGAAGAACGACCTGGGTGGTGTGTCGAGTACTTTCAGAAATTCAAAAGTCGCGCCCTTTCACTGGCGAACCGATCTCGAGTTCGAGGAAGTTGAGGAGATACAGGACGTCTGTTCAGAGGCTATGAGACTGTGGGGCTACGTGCTGGCCATTAATGCTACCCACCAAAAAGATTTCGATCCTATAACCGACTACGTTCTCGAGTTGTGACCAATGTGGCGGTTTCCCCGACGAGTTGGACGCCGCTGGATTCTGATACTCACGAAATAACTAAACCGACTGAACAGCTCCCAAGTAGCACATCAAAAAAATTAGTTATCAAAAAGTGATCTCAATCGATTCCATATGTCCGTCTGGACGGTATCCCAAGGTCCATCCAAAAATTAGGATGCATTACATGTACATTCCCGGCCAAAAGTGAGATTCACTGAGAATGGTACAAAAATCTGAAAAATATCAACTGTATGCCAAGAACATTCATTGTGCATAATAATAACGTGAAAAAGTTATTAACAAATTGCTAAAAAAAAAATGTTGGACATATAATCACTAAGCCTTTTTTTTTGTTTTTCGAATGAATTCGTTGATTTTCTAGAAATCACATGCGTTTTTTCAGAATTTTAATACATTTTTGAACTTTTCGTTAATTTTTTGTTAACGCTATAACTGCGGAACCGTTGGCGCCTCGACACTTTTTGTGTGTGCTGCGTAATCGTGGTACGGAAACATATCCGAAATTGGTACCTCGAAATGGATTTTTTTAAATTTTCGAAGAAATAGTGAAATATAAGAAAATTCCGAAAAAATGAGAAATTGAGAAAATAAAAGGCTCTCTGTTGACTTTTAAAAAAGTAATTTGTTAATAAATTTTGGGCATTATTATTATTATTATGCAAAATCAAAGGTCTTGACATGATTAATACGTTTGATTCTTTTTCTGATTTTTGGCATATCGCGAAATACGGACATTTGTATCGAATTAAACTTTTGGTAGGGAGTTTATGTGTGATGCATCCTTAACTTTTGGACGTAGGATGGCTTATAGTACGAGCCGGACGGACATATGTGACCAATTTTAGATAGCTTTTTCATACCAGACGTATTTTTGCTACCTGGGACTCTTTCAGTTTCCATGACCATTCGGATAATGGTACTCGCTTCTCTTCGGAGAAAATCGTCGAGAACAGTTTTCGGTAGGACAGCCAATATTTGCAAGTCGCGGCAGTTATTACCCTGCGACGAAGACAGTGCACTCCTCCCACTATTCACCATCCGCCAACGGAAATTTGTACACACAGATTAGATTATAAGATATTTTCCGACGTTTTCACATAAGACTAGGCGAGCGTGGCTTGCCCATGCGTGGTTTACGAGTGTCGGCTCAAAAAAAAAAAAAAAAAAAAAAAAAAAAAAAAAAAAAAAAAAAAAAAAAAAAAACTCGTACCTAGCGCATGGTTGCCTCGCGCCAGTTCTGGCCTGCACCAATGGACGCTCTAGTCGGCGAAAATCGATATCGCAAAGATTCGAGAGTATCGTCAATAAATGCCCAAGTGCCTGGTCCGTGAATCATTCATTGACACTGAATAATTCGGCGAATCAGGCTTGTACCGATTGTAAAGCCATATATATAACTCTAATAAATTATTATTGCCACGTACAGGCAGAAATGACAAAACACATTTGCACAAACAATTCGGGACACATCAAAGATTTTCTACAACAATGTATTCTTTTTTTTTTTATTTTTATCCATTCAACACAGTTCAGCTTGCATATCGTTGAGTATCACGCCCGCAGAGTCAATATCGGGTCCGAGCCTTCGTCTCACGAATACGTGTTATACCTGAAACACGAATGAAACGAAACACATGTTTAAAGACATTGCTCTCGGATCCTTCGAAGATATTTTATTTATTGAGGAATAATCAGAGTAAATTATATATCACTGTAGATTCATAGCGTATATTATTAGGAAATAACATCATGATAAGTCGACAAAGGCTTTCGGTCGAAGCGTCAATGAACTGGTGGTAAAATGTAAATGTCGGAGCGACGATTGTGGACTTACCCGTGTCTCAAAGTTGTTTCGCTGCGATTTCAACGACGACACGCCATATGTGAAGGAATACAGATCTGAAAAGACAAGATGAACGTGAGAGCTCGCGAATTCTCGATGGGTCGACCGTCAAAGTGTAAATATCTCTGTGAGAATATCAGTGAGGGCAAGTACTAATCATATCGATAGATAATAATAGCGTATATATTTGTATCATCATTTTGAAGATTAACGGGTGATAATTAATTATTCAAAACAAATAAACGAAAAAAAATCGGAGATCCAAACGTGATTCTTACCTGAAATGGCTGTCGCCGCCCGAGTCCGAATCTGCTGAACCGCTTCTGCAAACTAAACGAGAAAATGCATAATTTTAATGGATGAAAGCGAACCATGTCAATTAATCGAGATACGCGAATAGTAACGCTCATCAGCGTCGTCAGTAAAAAAGTTTGACATCAAAAGTTATCAGTCATATGCTTGTCTATTTTTAACATCATGTAAATTATTGACGCGACAAAAATGCTCGGTTGAGAGTTGCGAGAAAACGCCCACATAAACATACCTCTTTCGTTCAAACGATCTCAACGGGCTGTCCGTTGGCTTGCACGTCCGATAAAAAAAACCAAGCGAGTTCGACGAGTTTGTCTGCAAGGCAAAGACATTCCATTGTTACGGGAGATGTTTAACTATGTTCAAGCGTCAAAATTTGTTGCGGCTCAAGGGACTTCAGAACGTTTTTATCTCACCATATATACATGTAAGACAGGGATAACTTAAACTCATCATTTTAATCGAAAAATTGTACAATTCTTTGTCAAAAAAGAAGAAACATTTTCACAATGCACGGGAAATAAATAAAGTATACTTACACGTGATAGAGCCGGCTGGTAGATAGATATTATTCTGCCGAATATGTCTTACCCCCATCTTTCGTACGAGGCAGTAGTCGCGGAGAGATTTCATAGCTGGGCTTTGGGGGAAAGCGTCACGATTCTCACGCACGTGTGAATTTCACGGACTTGAAAAATCTGAAACGGCAAGAAACGAAAGTTTTTTCTTTAATCGAAATAATGACTGAGTTTGCAAGCGTAAATATCTATGAGAAAATCAGTGAGGGCAAGTGCTAATCATATCCGTAGATAATAATAGCGTATATATTTGTATCATCATTTTTGTTGAGATGCGTGTGGTGTTCCTCGCAGTCCAATCAACCGTGAGACTTTGGGTTGGATTTGAGTTGTTTTCTAACAATATGCTCCCACTCAACCAGTCCATTGGTGCGCCAAATCGACACTGATTCCAAACTGCTGGAAGTTGGGTTTTGGTTGATATTTCAATATCAACCGTAATACCCAATCGTTATATGGGTCGGATAGAAAGTTTCTTTACAGTTGGACTCTTCAAAAACAACCCAATTTCTGACTCTATGGATGCGTTCTTGAATGCAGTTTTGCGGTGCTCGGCTAAATTCAGAACTATTCGAAATGTACCCACATGTATACGCAGCTGAAATAGACATTCTTACATTTCTGTCTGCACTCAGTTCTAGGTTTAGGTTTGACACAAATATGCTCTGATAAGCTTTTTTTTTTTTATCAAAACGGACGAAACGTATCCTGCGGAAAGAATCGGGTGTACCGTTGGCAATTAAAAAATCCACTGGCGGTGGACAGTCAGAAATAAAAGAGCGTATAGCTATGCAGATCTGCATTCAAAAACGCACCCTATGTCGAGAACACGGGTAGCTCTTGGCTCAGGGTTAGAAATCGTGGCGTTTTAGGTAAATCAAACCGTAAACCAACCGCCTATCCGACACATATAACGGTTGGTATTATGATTCGTTTGTGCACCAATCGACCGGTTAGTTTCAGGTTGATCAGAACGTGAGGGATTCAATAAAAATTTAAATATCGAAGAATCTTACCCGAAACAGCGATCTTCATCTAACTTTCCATGTCCACGAATCCGCTTCTATGAACAGAAAACAAGCACATCCGGAATTGTAGTAAAGAAAAGATAAGTGTTCATTAATTGATCCACGCGAATATAAACGCTCGTTAGCGTTATCAGTAAAAGTTTGACATCAAAAGTTATCAGTCATATGCTTGTCAATTGGTAACATCACATGAATTGTTAAGGGCATGTGAAGATCCGCGATTTGTAATGAATCGCTTATCCCAATTTCTCCGACACTTTTAATATGCTTCGGACGAGAGTGAATTAGTTAATACAACTCCAATCTTGCATCCATTGCCAACAAGCAAAAAATTTCATTGGGGTCTCAAATATTAAAGGTATCGGACGGAATTAGGGAAAGTGATTCATTACAGACTGAGCGCAAAATACTCTGAACACGTATTTCTCCGAAACGGTGTTATAAAATAAGAAACGAATTGTGAAGCTCACTGCGTATTTGATTAACGCAGTGAGCACCAAAAGTCGTTTTTCATTTTATAGAATTGTTTCCGAGAAAAGTGTATTCAACATTTTTAACTCTTTCTTTCGTACTCATACGTCTTTAACCTCCCTTTAAGAGCATGTGAAACACGTTCTCAGCGTGTCTCACTCGCTCCGCCGAGAGCGCGACTGATGCCATCTCTGTCGCACTCCATAGTGTTTCACATGCTCTTAAGCCCATAAAACAGCTATGCATCACAGCGGAAACGCCGTGTATACAACATACCTTTCTCATTTAAATGATTTCGGACTCGGCTCATTTGCTTGCACATCCAATCCATGCGTAATGCAAAAAGCGCATCTCTGAAAGCAAGAACAGTCCATTGTTATGCAGAGTTTTTATTTTGCTCAGCGAGGAAAATCGTTCCCCTGAAAAATCTTCAGAACGTTTTTCTCTCACCATCTATACATGTATGACAGGGATAACTTAAGACTCATCATTTGATTAACTGAACTGTATAATACTCGGAAACAAAAGGTTCGTGATTCGCGTGAAACATTAAAGTATACTTACATGGGATAGCCAGCCTGCTCGATATAATGTCCTAGTCTCGGCAACGAACGCGGAGACATTTTAACCCGGGCCAAACTTCCATACTCCTCTTTTCACATCTGCAAATATAAAAATTTACGAATCAATTAAGACTGAAATTTTTGTCGCGGTAGGCTTATTAACAGATGGGTCACTGTCAGATTAAAAATAACCAATCAGTCACGGTACTCAGACTGGGGCGGTAATTAACTTGCATCATTCGTAAATAAATGTAAGAAGGGACTCCTGAATATTGTTTTTTTTTCTCTCGATTCTACCGACATGGCTCTTAACCGATTTTAATGAGCCTAATGGTAAGCTAGGAAATTAACGGTTCTCTAACTGCACATTTTCAGACGATACTCACATTGTTCATTTGGCTCTGGATTGCTACACGAAAACTTCATGCTTCCCCTTTTGTACCTGTAAAAAAAGTTTACTAATAAGTTGAGCTGAATTTTTCAGTACAGTGAGTTTTGCTAACAAATGGTTGTTGATCAGATTAAAAATAACCAATCAGTCATGGGACTCAGACTGGGGCGGTAATTAACTCGCATCATTTAAAATAAATGTAAGAGGAGATTCCTAAATATTGGCCAGATAGATAAGCGCTACGAAAAGTTGCAATATTGGCGCAATATTTGCAGCATGTGTAGCACAGGTCGCAATTATGGCACCAACTGATACTTTTCATGGCCCTTGTCTATCCAGGTGGGTGGTTTTCTTTCGATTATACCAAAATTGTTTAATGACTCTAACGGCATGATAGGAAATTAACGGTTCTCTAAATGCAAATTTTCGTGCGAAACTCACATTGTATTCATGGTTCTGAATTTCTACCCAAAAACTTGATGCTTCCTCTTTTGCACCTGTAAAAAAAAGTTTCTGAATAAGTCAAGCTAAAATTTTTGAGACAGTTTGTTCACAAATTGCTGTTAATCAGACTAAAAATAACCAATCAGTCATGGTACTCAGACTCTGGGGGGGGATATTGAACTTGCATCATTGTAAGCAAATTGTATAAAAGTAATCGAAACATTGAAATATTAAGCTCAACGATTCTACCGAAACACGAGACCATGAAAATAATAATTTACCTTACGTCGATAAAACCGGGGCCTTCGCCGAGTGGGACCGACGAAAGTCGCCGAAGCGTCCCTTCCGACATTGAATTCCGTCGATCTGCCGAACAAGTACAATCCACTATAATTCTCATTGAAAACGCAACGAATCGTGAATCGAAAATAATATTTTATATTCAGTACATTTTGAGTATTTTTTAAATCAGGAATGTTCATACGAACGAGACTATACTTGTATCATCACAATGTAAAAAAAAAATAGCGTGTTTGTCATTTTATTCGCTGCGAGATGAAAAATATTAGCGTTATATCGTTAATGGAATTGGATCGATGATCCACGAGTCAGAAGAATGTTTACGAACAATTGGAAAAACGCGGATGCAAAAGGATTCTTGTGGCGTATAAATACCGAAGTGTGCTCGCTTACTCACCGTCGAATGAAGCGTGTCGAGTCCTGGGAGCTCCGCGAACGGAAATGAACGAGGGAGAACCGTACAAGCGACGGCTTGCCAGTTGCGATTATACGTCCGTACGGCGCGTACGGTCATTGGTCGGGACGCGAGAGTGGGGATTGTGATGCAAGCTCGTCACATGACGGATCAAATGACCGTCATAAGACCGTCAGTTGACCGTCACTGACGGCTCCAAAAATGACCGATTTTGTGACCAATGGCGCTTTTTTTAAAACTTCGTATAGCGGCACTGATTAGTGATGTAAACTCGTCAAATGAACGTCATAAGACCGTCAGTTGACCGTCACCGGTTTTTTGGGACCAATAGGACTTTTTTTAAAACTTCGTATAGCGGCGCTGATCATCAGTCTAGTGATTCGAGGTTGTCGCAAAACGGGTCATTTTAACGTCAGGATTTGTTTTATTTATTTATTTATCTATTTATTTATTTATTTACGGGACAAACCCTTTTACATTTTCAGTTTTTACAGTTCAGATAAAATTTCATAGACGTAGCTTGTAGCATGTGTAACATTGTATAATATATATTAAAAAAAACATTATTATTCATTTTTTTTACATAATTTCTCTTTTTTGTAAATCTTTTATTTATTTTTTCGACTTGGAATAAATCCAAAGCAAGCAATGCGAAAAAAATTATGACAAATTTGTGACCGAAAAAAAGACCGTCATTTTGCATCTAGGTAGGTGTTTTGGTAATTTGTTGGTCATGCAGGACCGTCAAAAGACGCGGACCAAAATGACCGTCATTTTTATTTAGAAAAATGTACGAAAAAAAATGACGTCAGAAGACCGTCAAATGACGGTTATTTTGTAGTAATTTGACCGATCTACAAAAAGACGGCCATTTTGCATCACTAAATGGGGAGCTCGGTTTCCGACGGAGCTCCCGCACCGACCAATCGTACGGTTCGGATCCCAAAGAACTACAGAATCAGGGGCGAGCAGTGGCCGAGTGGATTGGATCTCGGGCTGAAACGCAGTGGGCTCAGGTTCGAATCCCGGTCAGGCACCAATGGATTTTTCTATGTGCTTTTCTGTGATCCCCAGAGGTTCGGATTCCACTTTAATTTGTAGGTCCCTCTTCTCTCAAAAAGTGACATTAACCAAGTCACGCACAACCCACATAATTAATAATAAAAAAAAACATTGAAACGTTGGCCGACATGGTATATACCCGGTGGCCAGGTTAGCGCCCTCTAGTGGTTCTAGAGGGTATAACCAAATTAAGAAGTAGAAGAAGAACTACAAAATCAAAACCTTTGCGCCACGTCCATTGGTCGATTCGCTGAACGAGAAGCGATACTATTGGTTTACGAACACGGCGCTACCGGCGTGACGGTCAACGAAACGTTTGTCCCACTGAATTGTTGCGAATGACAAATGCAAGTGAAATCTTTTTCAATTGTTCTCGCAAAATAAATAAAGTAAAACGATTCGACAGACCGGTAACAATTAATAGTTCGCGGCTCGACAATCGACTCTTGACACTGGATGGTCCGGTTGAAAAGAATAAAAGAAGGAAAAAAACAACCCGAGCCTTAAACGACACGGCACGCGCGCCCCTTTGCACTCGAAACTGCTCGAAACGATTGTGTTACACTTGGGGGCCGTTGTCGAAATCAATCGCGAGAGCTCGCCGTCGAGAATAAATAATGTACGTCAGCTGACAAATGTTTACGGGACTCCCTACAGTGCGGCTTAGGTCAACGCTCCGGGTCAATTATACTTTAACGAAGATAAAAAAATAGCGAGCGATAAAGGTTCCCGAGATATTTTGGCTCTTACCGAGAAAGAGGATAAACGCACGGGACTTTTCACGATGGAAATGTTACAGGAGCACGGATGGTGAGTGCGAATCAAGTTTCTTCGCGAAAACAGATGCGCGACTTTATATTCATTGCCAGTCGCAATTACGGTTACAAACGTCGAATTATCAATTGAACCCTCTTCGTTGCCAACTTTGCGATCAGAAATTTGATTTATCCTGACATATTTCTTTTTCACAGGTACCTAACGGAGCAAGGATACAAATTGATCAGCGACTCCGGCAGCGTAGTCGAGTTTCAGAAGCTTACTAGGAGAGCCATAGACGTATGAAAAATATTTTTTTTTAATATTTATTTTTTTATTTATTAACGGAACATGCCTTTTACATAAATTTTAAAGTACATAGTAATTGAGATCAAGATTATTAACAAATTGTGTGTTTTTGTAAATGAGATCAGGATTATTAACAAATTTTGCGTATTTAGTAAATTATATGCGAGGAATGTGTAATTTTTCTAAAATGACACATTCCTAAAATATTTTCTAAAATGTCTGTTCCAATTGCCATTGTGTGAAATCGACTGACGAAATTTTTTATTTACAGACGGATCTCAGAGAGATCGGCAGTGGCGAAGGGGATTTGTCACAGGGAAATATCGTTCTGCAGATCCAGAAACTGCGCAACATTGCGGCTCCAAAAAATAATGAGTCGTCCAAAGCGGCTCCGCGCATGCTCAAGCTCTGGCTGACCGATGGCAAGAACAATTATCAGGCGGTGGAGCTTGACCAAATCTCTGGGTTGAGGTTGAGACTCCTTACAGACTTTCTTTAGAGTTGATAATGAATGCGGATGGTTTTTCAATGCACATTTCTTGTTCCAGCGTCGACACTGCACCTGGAACCAAACTGCTGCTGAAATTGGGAAACGTCATGCAGTCTCATGGTATCGTGCTGTTGGAGCCGTCCGATGTAGCCAAAGTGCTCGGGGGGAAGGTGACGAACCTTGTGGAAAAGTGGGAGCTCAACAGAGTAAGCGAATAAGCTCGGTGATCACGCATGTGCGATGTTTAATACGTGTGTGGCCAATCATACGAAAAAGGCCCATTTTTTTCGTTTAAATTTTCGAGAATTCTCTGTTTTCGAGTTTTATAAAAATAATAATCGGAATTAAAAATATCTTTTTGGTACAAGATAATGCAAGACTTTTTTCGATTGCAAAAACAATGATTTAATGTGTTCATTGCGATGCATGCACATATATTTTGTTTACACATACAGATATATATAGAAGGGTGTTCCTCAAAAAGGACATTTTTTTTTTAATTTTCCTCCTACCCTTTTAAAGTATAGATTTCGATCTCAAATTGAACTTCACGAAGGGCGGTCCCTAGCAAAAAATTCTAAGAGATGCCGCATTCGACGTTTGTACCCAAAAAATGCGGCACCTTTTAAACATAATTCATTTTAAACATTACGTCGTTGACATACGTCAACGACGTAATTTAAACGTAATTGTCAATGAGAATAAAAAGATGCCTTTTTGTGAAACACCCTAATATATATATATATATATATTTTTTTTTTTCCTCAGAAATTGGCGATGCATTCGCGGTTGCGATCCGTCGAGGAGGGAGGACCTCCCCCTTGGATTCCGTTCGGCAAGAAAATCGTGAAAGGGGGCCTTGAGACGGATAAAAATTTCAAGTCTCTGGCCATTTCCAAAGATGCGAACGACAAAGAAACTACGGAATTCGAGGCGCAGCGACAAGACGCGATCGCCGAAGCTGCGAGGCTCGGCGGTAAGAAAGTATTCGGCGGTGGAAACAAGCAGGTGAGTTGTGCCAGCGACCTGTAGACAAAAAATAAACAAAAATTAATTATTATTCCACTGTCTCTCGCGAAGTTGCTGGACCACAGTGTTCAGAAGATAGTAGATCAAGGATTCTCCGTGGAGCAGGCCGAGTACGCTTTGAAGATCAGTCGGAACAACGTCGAGAGGGCGCTCAAGTCTTTGCAACGAACTAGCGATAATCGCTCGGGCGGAGGTCGAGAGCCCCGCGAGACCCGGGAAGCTCGTCCAAAACGATTCGAGAAGAAATCGGAGGAAACGAAGCCGAGCAGCGGCAAAGTGTCGTTGTTCGATTTCCTCGAGGACAAGCTGCCCGCCCAGAGCGAGGCGTCGGAAACTCACGGATCTCAATCGCTACACCAGCGGTCGAACGATAATTCTGGCAATTATCGAGCGGAGCATCACTTCGAGCGACTGGAATTGCGAGGATCCGAATATTCGCAGGCCGGGAGAGGTGGAAGGTACGCGACTAAGAATTTCCACTACGGCAGTTTCAGAGCTCGAATGTTCTTTTTTTATATAAAAGCCTTTAAGAAGGGGGGGGGGGGGAGGTCCTGCTTTAAAAGGCCTAAAAAAGCGAATTAAGAGGTATTTTTTAATGTATATTTAAAATGTACGAAGTTTTTCTTTTTTTACACGAAACAAAACATGACTGCATTGTTACTGGCTGATTTGCTGCACTGTAGTTTTCAATTGGCGGGAGAGATGCAGCTCGTAATTCTTGAAGAAACGAAAAAATCAAATATATTTTCAATTGTTACATATTTTTCTTCTATGTGAATTTCGGAAAAGCAAAAAGAATTGAAAAATCATATTGTTTCCTCATAGAGAAAGTTTGTTTTATTAAGGTTTGAAAAAAATGTATTTTTGAGAAAGAAAAAAACAACGTTAACGTGCTATAAAAATTATTAAAAAAGACTTTTTCAACAATGTTTTATGTTTGTAACAATGTTTAGGCTCATATAGAAGAGAATTTACTACTGAAAAAATTGAGCTTTTGTTTAAGTCGGTCGTTTAGTTTTTTTTGCTAGGCGGGAGTTATTACTCCCGCCTATTTATAAAAATAAAAACCAATAACTATGAAGGGAGCCAATAACTATGCAGTACTTTTTTATTTCGTGCGAAAACAAATTTGTTCGTACAGTTCAAATTATACATTAAAACATACCACTAAATTCACTGTACTCACTTCTTTTCTTTCCTTCTAAAAAATTTCTGAAAAAACGCTTTTTTTAGGACTTGTAAAGCAGGCCCTCTCCCTTTAAAAGGATGGCAAACACATGGCGAGGTGTTTGGGATAAAATATAAAAAAGAGAGGCCCATGCAAGTCTTATGCTAAATCAATTCATGCGTTGTAAGCTTAAATGTTTTTAACTTTTACAATTTCGTTATTCGAGAGCTTTAATTTTTATGATTTATGTCAAACTGAGTGTGAAGGAGAAATCCGTCATAGTAATAAATTATGAAAATATATAAATTTTTTTCAGAGCTCAAAAAGGTGGACGCGGATATCAGGCGCCACCGAGACACATCGCCGAAGAATCAAAGTATCCGAAACGTCCAAACAACGAGAGTTACAATCCGTTCGGCGCGGGTAACACCTACGGTGACTCTCATCAGGGCAAGCCGCCGAGGTTCCAGAGGAATCATGAGTCCCACAGCAGCTATCAGCAGGACAACGTGTTCAAGAGCAACCACGCGAAATCGCACCAGGCGAACGAGCGCAAGAGCAGTACGAATTTCGGTCAGGCGCGCAGTGAGACCGCCGTCCCGAGCGTAGAGGTGGGCGGGTACTCGAACAAGAGTCACCGAGCAGAGCATCGCGGTGCCGGAAAAAACAACCAACAGACCGATAGGTCTCAGACTCAACAAGCGGACGGTGAGACGAAGAACCGGCAGGTCGGCGGTTACGACGCGTCGTTCGGTAAGCCCAACCGATCGCAGCACGACGGAGGTAACAAAGGACACGTTGCCGCGAACGCGACCGACACGAATTATCGGAATCAATCGAACGTTAAACAGCAGTTGGTTGCGACCGATGTACGGGAGACCAACAGTCACGGAAACGGTCGCAACGCGAACAACGGCTCTTCTGGCGGATCGTCGTGGGTCTGGAAAGTCGGGGATGACTGCATGGCCAAGTATTGGGAGGACAACAGAGTTAGTGAATTCTCGATCGCCGCTTGTCCGCCGCTATCAAACAAACATATATTCTAATGTGTTTTTCTGTGACTCTTTGCAGTACTACAACGCCCAGGTAACCGCCGTATCCACGAGAACTTGCGTGGTGCTTTTCAAAGACTTCAACAACTACGAGGAGGTGCTTCAGCTCGATTGCATACCCATAACCGACGTACGTTTCTCCACGCTTTCTGCGTTTTTGCAATCTGACGCTTCGTGCACTTTTATCGCTGCATCGACAAATACGCGAAACTCATTACCAGCATTTTTTCAGAAACCTCAGGCATTGATGCCACCGGAGGCGGACGCCAGACGCGGTGATCAACGCTCTTACGGCAACCGACCGTCCCGCTACGACTCGAGCGAGAATCATATATCCGGTGAGAGTTCGGTTATTTACGCATCATATATTGTATTGTACAGAAGCTCGGAAACGCTGTAACGAGTATGTCTCTATGCAAATTTATATGCGGTTTGCAAAGTTTTTGTGCGTGAACCAAAGGATTAAATTTAATATAATAGTATTCGGGTGAAATTAATTATCTGTAAGATCGAGTTTTTCAAAAGTATTCGCTATTAAAAGACACGGTAGCGTCTCGACGCCAAGTACTTAACAAGGAAGCATCACACATACATTCTCAGCCAAAATTGAGATTCAGTGAGAATTCGTGCACTTCCTCATGGTATAAAAATCTGAAACAAAATGAACAGTATTAAAGGTGCCAGGGCCATTTCTTTTGCATAACTACAATGTCAGACGGTTATTAACAAATTGTTTAAAAAATTATTCAACAAATAATCAGTAGACAGTTTTTTTCTCTTTTCATATGAATTTATTGATTTTCTAGAAGCCACATGAATTTTTAGTTTTCTTACATTTTTAAATTTTCCGCCTTTAAATTTTTGTTAACGCAATAACTACGGAATTGTTAGCGCCGTCGACTCAAAACTTCTTGTGTCCGCTGTGGAATCGCGATGCAGAAACAGAAAATTTGTGCCTCTACATCGATTTAAAAATTTTTTTAATATATGAAAATTCTGAAAAAATTCATATGAATTCTAAAAAATGAATGAATTCATTAAAAATGAGAAAATAAGAGAATTTCTGATTAAAAATAAAAAACTATTTATTTTTTTGATTATTTGTTAATCACTTTTTGCAATTATTATTATGCAAAATCAAAGGTGACATCATTAATACGGTTGATTTTTTTTTCAAATTCTTAGCACATCACGAAGTACTGAAAGTTTGATCGAATTGAACTTATGTTTAGGAATGTAAGTGTGATGTATACGTAAAAAAAAATTGAAACTAGACGCTACCAAGAAGTTATACTCAAGAATGTCGGAAGAGTAATTATGGAATCGATGTTATTTGAAAACGATATATGCCGGTTTATGCATAGAAACTTCGTCACAGTGTATATCATTAAGGCTAAAATTTATTGAGTTGCTTACATGACGTTCCGATTGCACAGCAGGTATGGAGTTTCGACGGGGCGGCGGAGGCGGAGGCGGGGGTAGCGGCAATGTCGGCTCCAAGGGATACAACCGGAAGAGGGGCCAGCAGAGGAACGCTCAACCGATTTACCAGCCGCCCGCTCAGCGTGGTCACTCGACAGTAACTTGGACAGCTCGTGACAATCCCCCACTTTAGTGTTCTCAATTGAACCAATAAATCTTGCAATCGCCCAAACATTGGAGCACACGCCGGAGTAATGACGCTCCCGCGTTTTATTTAATTCTGCTATAAAAAAGAAAACAAATTATATTACCTGTACGCTTCTTTTTCGCGACTCGATCGATGTTCTCTCGCGCGAGTTGCCTAGACGTCTATCGATCATGTCATTGATGTTCGAGTTACTACTTTATAGTATGTAGACTATAAATGACTACGTAAATTCGGAGAGTCTCGGAACTCTCCGTCTATATCACTCTCTCTCTCTCTCTCTCTCTCTCTCTACATAACTTGTCTACCTTCATAGTACATAGAGAAACAGTAAACTTGAATAAACTTTGTTATGATTACACCCAGAGACTGTCGTTCTTAATTTGCCGGTAATTTTACCGGGAAAAACAACAAAATGAGATTTTCAAACCGGAAGTGACGTATTATTGCGGTTACTCCTAGTCGAAAAATGAGACTTTCAAATCGAAAGTGGCGCATTTCCAGTAAAGAAAATTGTATTCTGTGTCTGCGGATTCCCCAGGGAAAGACAATTTTTTTCTCTAAACTGTTTTCAGTACAGTTTTTATTACCGGTAGCGGTATTTCACATCACCTTAAAGCAATTTGATTGGACCCAATCGGGCACAGGCGAACCGCGCCGCTGAAGGTTCTAAACTCCTGCAGCTGATGTTGAAACTCGCCCATTGAAATTTACCCCTGATCCATCCGGCCGACCCCTGGCGGCTTCCGTCAGCAACTCTTACCGCACGAAAAATAAAAAAAAAAACGTTAATGACGGGCCCGAAACGGTGTTTTCATTTGCTTTATTTATTATTTAACAGGCAGACGGGAGTGTGCTTTGAATCGCATTTCCGTCAGTCCGAGCGGAATTTTAATTGACAAAATAACGGTGAAAACGGATCCCGACTTAACCGGGAGAACGAGACTCCGGGAATGCCGCCACTGTCCGGGGGATTCGGCGAGCAGATCGAGGTTAGCATTTCAAATAACACAGGACGTTATTTTTTCCCTCCAGACGGAGCAAAAACCTTAATAAGCCCCGATTTTTCTCGTCAAGGACTACGAGGTGCTGAATCTTCTCGGAAAAGGTGGCTTCGCCAGTGTCTACAGAGCAAAATGCCTTCGCACCGGTATGGAAGTCGCGATAAAAATGGTACGACAAGTTCAAGTTATTGTTTTGTAGGTTAGCCGACTGTGTTACTGTTGTTATTATTAGAGCACTTGTTGCTCTGAAAATGGACCACCCTAGCGCTATATTTGAATCGCACACAAAAATTACAGGCGTTGTCAAAACGTACTATTTATATTATTTTATTTTATTTAGTTTAATTCATTTTAGTTCTTTTCAAGAGATTTCTCCTTTTATATAATTATAAGAATAAATTACTGACAACAGCAATGACTGTGATGATGAGCCCGTGTATATCACAAAAGTTATAATAATCGGAACCTAGCAAAACAAAGATCCCAATCTGGATAGACAGATACTACGAAATGGACATAGTTGGAGCAATATTTATTCCAACTGCATCCATTTCATGGCACTTGTCTATCAGGGACATAATAAAATCAAAATATAATTTAACAGATTATAAACAGCTATAAATTAAAAAGAATATTCTTATAACTATGGGTACGAATATATATATTTCACAGAAATTGCCCAGTTCTAGTTATTTACAGCCCAGGACTTGATTGAATTTGCTTGTTGTTCAAACACTTTAAATGAAATGCCTGCAAACTTCGAGTCTGAATATTCATTCGCGAGTCTTACCATACGCGAGGTTGCTGAGTTCCATGTACCATCGGTGTGGTTTACATTCTCGTGAAAGACCCTCGTCGTGGTCGAGCATGCATGCAGCCGTGGCACTCCGAGGTGAGTTCAACTAACAGGCGAAAATGACTTAATAATTCCATTAATTATCTTAAATAAAAAACAGGACGTTCAGCAATCTCACGGAAGCTAGCGACAGTATATTGGTTTGTTTAGAAATATTAATATAGTCATTGTTTTCAATTATTATTATTATTATTTACAGAAAGGAAGTATAAACTTATATAATCTGCTTCAGTGAACTGATTCACTATTTGAGATACTATATATATTACATATATATTATATACTGTGGTATTATATATATGAGGCATTTCATCCCATTTCGACCTGGATCTAACCCTTCACATCTTGGATTGGGCCAGTGATTTTTTTATATGACAGAACTAACTTTAAAAGACACTCAGATTTTTTATTACATTTAAAAAAATTGTTTATAATTATTTATGATAAAAAAAATAAACTTACTGATTGCCTACTTAAAAAATCTGAAAAAATTCTGAAAAATCTTGTGTCATACATAAAAAATTAAAGATTTGAAAAAACAGTGAAAAGAAATAAATAAGAAAAAGCAGTAGATTTTTTGGGAGTTTTGGCATTTTTTAGATTTTTCTGAGAGTTAGTTCAGTCGTATAAAAAACCGCGGGCTCAATCCAAGGTGTGAAGGTTTAGATCCAGGTCGAAATTGTATGGAATGCCTCATATCTAATAGCACAGTTCGATATATATATATATATCGGAAAAAATTAATTTCCGTAGATCGACAAAAAGCTCATGCAAGCCGCCGGAATGGTGGGCAGGGTGCGTCAGGAGGTCGCCATCCACTCGAAACTAAAACATCCTGCAGTTTTGGAAGTATACACCTTCTTCGAGGACGCAAATTACGTGTATCTGGTACTCGAGCTGTGTCACTGCGGGGAACTGCAGAGGTTCTTGAAGACTCAACGCTCTCAGGCGCTTCCTGAGGAACACGGTTCGTATTCGAAAAAAAAAAATCCATCGTATGCGCGGCACTTTTTTACCGACGGTGGCATCGCTGGAATAATTTATGATTGCAGCGGCCCGTATAATGAAGCAAGTAGTACAGGGCCTCTTGTACCTGCACTCCCACCAGATTCTTCACAGAGACATGTCCCTCTCCAATTTATTGCTGACCAGGGATATGCAGGTGGTGAGTAAATTCGTACCGGCAAAAATGAGGGAGAGATTTTAAGATTTTTGTTAAACCGGCGAAGTGAAAGTAATTTTTGAATATTTTAAAATGTATTTATTTATTTTACGTGTTTCTTCTTTTACTACCAGTTGACAATAAATCCCGCATTACATAATACACTTTATAATAATAAATTGAGATTAATAATACAGAATACAGAATAATTACATTTTATATTCCCCATAGATAATAAATTTAGGTGAAATTAACAAAACCCCGAAATTAAAAAAAAATTCCGATAAACTGAAATTAACAGCTAGGATATGACAAGGTTTGCGTAACACGTTAGTGTCATAATGTCGTTTGTTTTTGCAGAAAATTGCCGATTTCGGTCTCGCCACGCAGCTGACCCGTCCCGACGAGAAACACTTGACGATGTGTGGAACGCCGAACTACATATCGCCGGAAGTAAGCACGACAGTCCGATCGGCGAAGCGGATTGACATCGAAAATGAACTGAGCTTTGAAAATTTTGTTTTTTCAAGGTCGCGACGAGATCGTCGCACGGTCTCGAGGCGGACGTGTGGAGTCTCGGTTGTATGCTGTACACGCTGCTCGTTGGCAAGCCACCGTTCGACACGGACGCGGTAAAGAGTACATTGACCAGAGTCGTGATGGCCGATTACACGATTCCCTCGCATCTCTCGGACAACGCGAGGGACCTCATAGACAAGTTGCTCAAGAAGAATCCACGGGAGAGGATAAAATTGCGAGATATTTCGAAGCATCCGTTCATCGCGTCGCAGGAGAAGGAGCGTATGTACAACGATAAAGTGGGCATGGGCAGGGAGGGAATGTCGGGCGAGGGGACGATCGATTCGGGTATCGGTCGAACCCTCTCGTCGTGCGGTCGGGTGCCGAGAGTAAGATCGCGCTCGGAGGAGCGTGCGACGTCCAGGGCGATGCTGAATCCCCTGGGGCCCCAGTTCAGCGCTCGCAGCGAGCCCATCGCCGAATCGATCGCCGTCAATCACTCGGCCCACAGATCCAAGCGGACCGATCGCTCGCGCGATCGCCGGGACGCCTACGAATTCCGCGCTTGCCAGAACGAGAGTTCGGTACTGTTCGGGATCCCTCAGCCACCGTGCAGTCGCGTATTCTCCGAGACCTCCCAGCATAGCAAGTGCGAATCGAGGGAACAGTCGCAACGGCAGAGAACCGAGAGGCAGAGGAACAGAGATCGGGAGACGGCGAACGACAATGAGGAGCGGGACGAGGCGAGCGGGAAACTCGATATTTCGCCGTTCAACTCGGAGAGACTTCAGCCAACGAGGCACAGAACGAAGAACGCTGTTCTCACGATACTCGAGAGTGGCGAAGTTTGCATAGAGTTCGTCAAGAGGAGGAACGGAGTGGTGAGGTTTTTTTTAAATATCAAATAAAATAATATTAATGGATTAATTGATTTTCCTTTTATCTTCGTGGTCGACAGGATCGCGTCAGCGAAGTCTGTCGAATATCCGGCGACGGCTTGCGGATAGCATTATACAGACCATCGGAATCCCGTGAGATCGGGAGCGAGCCTCCGCCTTTGCCGAGTCGCGGAGCCGACAGCATCCACTCGTTTGAGAGCTTGCCGCAAAAACATCATCGAAAGTATCTTTACGCTGCCCGATTCGTTAAACTCGTTCGAGCCAAGACACCGAAGCTCACGCTCTATACGAACAGAGCCAAGTGCCTCTTCATGGAGAACGGCCCCCATCCGGACTGCGAGTTGTACTTTTACAACGGAGTAAAGGTCGAATGAGTCGAATTATTATTGTTTTCTTTTATTTATTTTTTGTCTCGACTAACATCCGGTCGATTTTAAGGAAATTGGAGCGCTTCACACTAGTCATTTGAGTGCTAGTTTTTTGAAGTCGTTTATGGCTGTCGATGCGTAAAACCCACACTTTCATATGTTAAGTAAAATTTTGCACGATACTCGTGCCATTAACCTTTACTCAACTCGTGTGATTAGAACACTCGCCATCGGCTCGTGCCATCGGCTCGTGCGTTTAAAAATGACAGCCTATTGTTTATTCATCGTCGAAATTGCTCCATAAACAAACGGCTGTTCATTTTTTATCAGAAAATTCTATGTAATATTTAGACTATGAATTCGTAATGCATGTTTCAAGGAAGAGAATGAGCCATAATACATCAAAATCGCGCGAAAATTACGGATTATTCTTCGAAAAAACTACGAATGTCTACCATTTCGAAAATTAGTCAAACCAGTTAATAATTTTGCAAACCCATTGCGACTAATTTTTTTTCAAGTTAACGACATCCGCTGCAATACAAATAGTCATCCACTATAATCAATAGATGCCTAAAAGTATGTAGAAACGACTTAAAAAATGTAGTACCTATTTGGCTAGTGTGAAATGCTCCAACTTCCTTAATGCACGTCGCCCGATCGATTTCATTGGCGCGTTTGTTCAACGAGAAATGTTCGAATTGCAGGTTACACGTGTCGACTCCGTTGTGAGAATAAGCGAAAAAGCGGATGGACCCTCGTACTCGGAGGGCGATATACCGGCTGAATTGGACGAGTACCACGAGTACTATAGGGATATATATCAGCGATGTTTGCTCGTAGAATCGAGTCTGGCTTCGCTCGAGTCGGCCACCGGTCACTCGTACTTCCCGGCAATAATTGGACGGCGGCCGGTCGTAGCCGCCAACGACACGCCCTGCACCCAGGGCAAAGAGAATATTTCCCGGACGACCAATAGTCCGCCGGTGGTGAGTTTCTCCCTCGGTGGTGAAAACAATACATTTTTTTTTTTTTTTTAACTTCCGAATTTCAACATTGTTTCAGATGCCTTCCTTCGATGGTACATGCTCGGTGTTGTCGAACGCAACAACGAGATCGCGAAGGTCGAATTCCGTGCGTGTTTCGGCTTGCAATATGAACAAAGTCGCCGTTCCCGGGGTTGGCGTCGCTACGCAATTGCCCTCCGGTGACGTTCGTGTCGATTACAAGGACGGCTCCACTCTCACAGTGAGTAACAGTCGACCCACAGAGTGTCGCCAGTCATTGCCCCGTTAGCTCGAACGACTCCGTACTAATCGCTTTAATTTCCAGGTAAGCCCGCAGAGCTTCGGAGGCGGAATAATGTACGAGAGCAATACCGGTGTCGTCACGAGATACAATCAAAATTATCAACAAACGAGTCAAGTCCCTTATCCAATCAGAGAAAAATTGAGGCATTTGCCGTTGGTGATAAAGCATCTCGTTCAACCGAAGCACAAGAATATACGATAGTATTTTTTTTTTTTGCCACGCTGCTTAGCCGCGGAGAATTCGACGCTACGCACACAGAAGCGTCGACAAGGTTCACTAAGACATCGAGACACCAGAAGCAAGACTGGAATTTTATTATTTTTTATTTTTTAATTTTTTACCTTGTAATCAATTGTAGAGTAGCAAAATAATTTTATAACAACGACGAATACGATAAAAATTGGAAGGATAAATGTGTTTAGTTTTTTTTCTTTTTCAAAGCACAACAGCTTGCCCCGCATCGATCGTACATCGCGACGACCTCGACGGTGAAGCGTTTCCCTCCTTGCCCTAACATTACATCGCATTCATGAACCAAACACGCCTCTCCCCCCACGCCCTCCTCCCGTACTCACATCGGGTCGTACCATCCGCGTTCAAATCTCCGCGCATCCAGCGGCGATCGCTCGCCAATCGCGACACGCTATACCAGTACGGACGATACTCGACGTATTCCCGTCGTAAGTATAAGAAAAACAATTTTTTGTGTACAGCCACGCTCCGCGCACCATCGTCATTGCACCTCGATACAAAAAATAAAGCATCCTCTCGTCGGCGATCGTTGCAACGAAAACCCACTCGTTGCACTTGGCCGCCATCTTGGATTCGCGAGAGCGACTCCCGCTGGCGATAAATTCGCCTCTAAACTACAATAATCGGAAGCACAAGTTACTCGTCCGATTATTGAATTCAAAACCCGTGAAAGAATTCGTCGCCGATCGGACGAATCGTACAATCAATCGAGTGCATTCCGAGGATCAATGTGTGTCGCGTCTGATTCAGGCGAGCAATCTGTGAGGAAAGCCAGCGAGATGAATGACGTGTCCAGCCGCTCGCTCCGAGTAACGACCCGTGGGATGTCATTAACGAGGGATTGAACGAGCCGTCTCGAACCGAGTGAACGCCAATTGACACAGGGATATCTCCAGGGTGGAATACAAGCAGACCAGCGCCCGGGCCGAATAGTGGACGAGCGAGAACGACGCGGCGACAGGCCCGAGCATGGGTAAGGATCCAAAACAAAATATTTACGTTTGCTATATATATCGTAAGGTAAAAGTACCAATGGCTGGAGAGGGAGCACGTCCCAGTCCCCGAACGTGCATGAACAAAAATCGTATTGCCATCTTTCTTGCACGCACGCTTTGTCCAGAGACTGCGGGCCGGATAAAAAAAAATCCCAATGACTGAGCACGTCCCGTAGGACGTGTCCGGCCATTGGGACAAAATATTTACGTTTGCTATGTATATGGTAAGGTAAAAGTCCCAGTCCCGGAAGTGCGTAAAAAAATAGTATTTCCATCTTTCTTGCACGCACGCTTTGTCCGGAACTGCGAGTCGGATAAAAAAAATCCCAATAACTGAGCACGTCCCGTAGGACGTGTCCGGTCATTGGGACAAAATATTTACGTTTGCTATATATATCGTAAGGTAAAAGTCCCAGGCCCGGAAGTGCATAAAAAAATCTTATTTCCATCTGTCTTGCACGCACGCTTTGTCCGGAGACTGCGAGTCGGATAAAAAAAATCCCAATGACTGAGCACGTCCCGTAGGACGTGTCCGGTCATTGGGACAAAATATTTACGTTTGCTATATATATTGTAAGGTAAAAGTCCCAGGCCCGGAAGTGCATAAAAAAAATCGTATTTCCATCTTTCTTGCACGCACGCTTTGTCCGGAGACTGCGGACCAGATAAAAAAAAATCCCAATGACTGAGCACGTCCCGTAGGACGTTTTCGGTTATTGGGACGTTTACCTCAGGAATGCGCCTTTGATAGGTGTAATCTTCTTCCTTCCTATGGTTTTATGCCGGGGGCCAAGTAAGTTAAACGTCCCAGTGAGCGAGCACGTCCCAGTTGTACAAATTGTGCATGCAAAACAAACGGAAATACGATATTTCATGTTCGGAGACTGGGACTACTTCGCCTTAGGTGTGCGGCGACTGGTGCTTTTAGTTTAGTAGTTTTATAGGGTTATCGCCGTTCGCCGGACGCTTGAGGAAGACTAATGCAGATCCGGACCATCCGTCGCGCGGGGTTATGTAGTCGCGGAGATAATAATCGCCTTTCGCGGCAGATATCTCGGATTATTTGTCATCCAACTCCCACCTGTTCGCTCGAAGTACGCGTTAGTCGAAGTACGCGTTAGTCGAAGTGCGCGTTACTCGGTAGTAATCAGTCGGCTCGGGCCTCGAACGGTCGCCCGTAACGGTTTTTCGCTCGTATTTTTTTTGTTTATCCGAATTTGTTGAAAGTTCGGGTCATGACCAGGCAGAATGGATTAAGAAAGGCCTCGGAGGAGGCTGATGTCATTTTGCCTTTGCGTTCGAAATTTCCTAGTAACATAAATATGGGAAGGTATTCGGAGTCTAGCTTGGATGCAAATGATGTGTCTGATGGTTCTTGGGGTGAGCAACTGGCGGAGCCTGATATTTTGGGGGTATCGAGTGTTGATTTTTTAATTTTGTTTGTTTGTTTTTTTTTTCAGGGAGTATATGCAACGATTGTATGGCCAGAGTGCCATACGCGACTCTGATTGCTACTATAATGTGCTGTCTAGGCGTGGGCATATTCTGTGGAACAATGTACAGAGGAGCCACCCTCTCGGCTATTATGATGGATAAGGTGAGTCCTATTAGAACGGAAGGATGTATTATTGAATCTTGATAATAATTATCATTCTATGGAATTCCTAGATGAATCACTGTGGGCCATATTGCCCCCATTTTGTACTTTATTGTTTACTTATCGAATTGATTTATCATTTTATCATTTACAAAAAGATGAATTTTATGGTCGATGAGGTATGTCCCATGTGGACGGAAGGATGTATTATTGAATCTTGATAATAATAATAATTATATGGAATTCCTGGATGAATCACAGTTGGCCATATTGCCCCCACTTTGTACTTTATTATTTACTTATCGAATTGATTTATCATTTTATCATTAACAAAAAGATTAATTTTATGATCGATGAGGTATGTCCTATGAGGACGGAAGGATGTATTATTGAATCTTGATAATAATTATAATTCTATGGAATTCCTAGATGAATCACTGTAGGCCATATTGCCCCGATTTTGTATTTAATTGTTTATTTATGGAATGCATTTATCCTTTACATGGTGTGCAGCAGTCCTTGAAGTCCTAAAACTGTCCTTGAATTTTGCCTGTCCTTGAAGAAGTTCTGAAATGTCCTTGAACTTTTAATTTCCCGCAAATTTGAGCTTGTTTCAAAATGTATATTACTAGCGACCATCCTAGAAAAATGTGTATCTCCGTTTTGCTGAGATGCATTTACAATCATGCTTAGTGAGTAGTTTTTTTTTTCTGACCCGATCTCAACGTAAACGAAAACCGTTATCGAACTAAATGTTATTTCGTACTTCGTGCGCGATATGCATATTTTCATTTTTTTTTATGTCCCAACGCAACCTGGAAGTGTCCTGAAAATTGTCCTTGAATATCCTTGAATTTCGTACGGACTTTCTATGGACACCATGTGTTACAATCATCCTTTGTTTATAAAAAAAAAAAAAAAATGTATGAAAACCAATAACAATGTTAAAAAATTTTATTTCCAAAGGTGTTTCGCATAAGGCTCGGTTGGATAGAAGCAGTGCAGCTGACATTCGCGTCCATAGGAGCCATCATGGCTGCCCTCGGATTTACGATTCTGTGCTTTGGATGTTTGGCGAC
This sequence comes from Stenichneumon culpator, assembly GCA_964017025.1. NCBI lineage: Eukaryota > Metazoa > Arthropoda > Insecta > Hymenoptera > Ichneumonidae > Stenichneumon > Stenichneumon culpator. The sequence goes on from OZ024772.1 coordinate 3,188,485, forward strand.
CGGAGCCACGAGGCACAAAGTTTACCGAGCCTGGAGGTCCAGGGTCGGCGGACGGATATCGTGCGCGGTGGTGAGTGAAGATAAAATTTGCCCATCGCGTTGATATCTCTTAAAAACATTAAAAAAAGAAGATTAAAAACAACAAAAAAATAAAATTCTTTTCTTCCCTTGCAGTTCATAACGATAACGTACATCCTGCAACTCGCTTGGCTCTTGATATTCGCCTTTCTCGTCATAACGACGCTGATATTGACGATATTCTGGGGCCTTTGCAGCAATCCGCGTGTGCAATCTCTGCAGGACTGCATCGACTTCACCCAATTCGGTAAGTCGTCGTTTTACGCGTAGCCCATCGAGGACTAATAAACAGAACTGTGCAAAAGTACTACAAGTACAAAGTACAACGTATCACAAGTATCCTCAAAGTATCACAAGTAACTTAAGTATCGCGAGTACTTAAGTATCACAAGTATTTAAGTATCGCAAGTACTTACGTGTCACTAGTACTTGAATATCAAGTACTTTTTCAAAGTACTTTCCGCAATTACGTTCGTAGAGTTGAACGTTATCCAGGCTTTAAAAAAAAATTGAATTTTCATAGCGCTTCCTCATAAAGTTGAAAATTGAAATTTTCATATCGCTTTTTCATAAAAGTTGGAAATTGAAATTGTCATATCGTTTTCTCATTATGTTTCTTTATTCGCGAAGATTCTTCTATGAGAAAGCATTTTCTGTATTTTTGGCTTCTTCATGGAGGAAGCTTCGCGAATAAAGGAACGTCATGAGAAAACGATATGACAATTTCAATTTCCAACTTTTATGAGAAAGCGATATGAAAATTTCAATGTTCAACTTTATGTGGAAGCGCTATGAAAATTCCAATTTTCAACTTTTTTCAACATCAACGTCATGTTAAACTTTCATGCAAAACGGCTGGCCGATTCAGGTTCAGCGCGTAAAATACTCTATCGTCATACGCTTCACTCTCTCGGATGTGCGTTTGGCGCGAAAAAATACATGGAAGTATGCGCTCCTGAATTTGTTTTTCTTTTGCACTTTCAATTTTTACTCAAGAAATCCAAGTGATACCTCTTTATCTAGCTTTTTCGACCCCATCATAACCATCGTCTTATGTATGTCTTGCTGCAGGTCACAATAGGCATGTGGGTTTTTCCGCGATGCCATCGGAAAGCAAAGAAATCGCTGTTTAAGAATACCCAAAATCACTCATTCTTGCAATTTTGGCTATAAAAATGCCCGATAAACTTTTTCGCTAGTTGTCGCTTCAGGACTGTAATTCCATGTATTTTCCCACGCTGATCACGAGTTTGAAACTTTTTTGTTCACAGATGAATATTTAATACAGAAAAATGCGTCTCGAAAAAAAAAATTACATGAACTTCAAAAAAATTCAAAATGGCATGAAATTTAAACGGTTCGACCGATTTCCGTGAAATTTTAATGGATCATCGGGTGATCATATTTCATTTGTGTACGTGTTTTTATCCCGATAGCTAAAAAATTGTGGGCGCTAGAGCGCGCACAGACATTTTTGAAGAAATTAAAAATGACGTCCGAAAAAAAAAAACAATATTTTTGGATGAAATTTTGCAGAAACGTTGGCTATTAACCACACATGCTGTGTGCAAAATTTCAGCCTGATCGGTCGAGGCATTTCCGAGATATGGCGATTTGAATTTTTCGCGCGTGCGTGCGTGTGCGTGTGTGACTACACACGCACACTTCCTGAATGTAAAAAATCGCTGATATTTTTGTGAATTGTCGTTTATGAGGCTATTTTGAATGCATTCACTTTTTTATAAAAACAAAAATCCGTACAAAAATTTGATAAAAAATTTCATTTACAAAACGAAAAGAGTCTCTTCTCGTCCACCTTCTCGATTTTTTAAACATTTTTTTAAATAAAAGAAAAACAAAGGGGGTAGGCACCTATCGTTTATTTAAACGAATAAAAAAAATTGTTAAAATTATCCTTGTTGAAAAGTACAGACAGATAAGCATATATTAATAGAAACAGGGTGTCATGCTACTCATCGAGTATCCGTAATGCTAGCGTGTACTCAGACAGTACTTGTACTTGTTACTTGAAGTATGAAAAAGTACTTTTGTACTCCGAGTATGTACTTACAGTACTCCCCAGCTGTGCTAATAAATAATGAAGTGAGGTATAAATATTGCTGATCTCTTCCAGGCTTCATGTTCCCGAACAACACGAAAACCGACGATATGAAGATTTGCGGGTCTCAGGAAGTGAAGGATTTCTGCAAGGATTACGTCGAGAAGGCCGAAGTGATGCTGATCATGGCTACGGTGGCGTCGCTGCTGGTCGTACTCAGTCTGATCCACTATCTGATGTGTCTATCGGCGAATTACGCGCATATCTGCGATCACAAGAAGTTTCAGGAGCTCCAGGAGCTTCAGTATCTCCAGGATCCCGGCGATCCGGATTCTCCTCAGCCGGGTATGGGCTCTCTGGGTTCCCATCATCGCAGCAAAGACAGGTTCTAGGATACAGCCCGCGAGATCTTTGCGCTGACGCCCTCATAAACGCCTCCCGAAAGCTTTCTCAAGTGAGGTTCGTCAAGCGTCGCGAATCATCGATCTTTCTTTGCCGAGGTGCAGACACTTGACCACGCCCGCGAGGGTGCTCGTCTACCTAAAAATTTGATCAATCATCAATGTCTCATCGATCGATTATTCGTTGCGTTAGTACGTCGTTCGGAAGATCTTGCGGGATACACTCTATGCCGTCCATTGTCAGTGACTTTTCTCTATCTTTAACTTTTTTTTTTATCTTGAAAAAACAAAATTATATATAATATATCATTTCCATCGGGGTATCTCTTGCACCACCTGGGCATCCTCGTCTTGGTGCAGTAACGAAGCCAATGTGCAAGGATCGCACGAGCTTGCGAGTCTCTCGGTCGGTGCCGCACTCACTTTCTCGTTGGTACCATTCGATCGCACTACCCAGAAAGATTTTATTGCAAACGAGTATTAAATCACCCTTCATTATTTATCGTCCATCTATTATCGTAATCTATCAACTTTTGTCTATTTTTTTGTTTTCGTTCTATCGAGAGCTCATTATTTTATCGGTTTAATGTATTTTTACACGCGCTCACCCGGGGCTATGCATTTCCTTTTTCCGAAATGAGATTATACTTTATGAAGTATCCGCCTCGGTAACCGCGGATGTTTTCTCAGCACAAAACATTTCGAAGCTCTCTGCGAAAGGTAAAAAAGAACTAAAAAAATATCTCAAGTACAAATTTACATTATCACCGGCCCAATAAAAATCTGTACATCGATTTGCCATTATCCAGTGCAATCGCGCCCAGTTCGGCCCGTATTCTTGTTACTATACTTTTTCTATGCAATACTATGTTTAGGTAATGCGAGATTATACCTAATATTCCATATCGTACGATTCTAGAGATAAGTCGAAAGCTAAAATACCTGTTATCGGTTCTAATACCCCGAGAGCTTAAAAATTATCGGGTATTTCCCGATTGTTTCGTTGCGTAGCAACGAGCGAGATAAGTTTTGCTTAAAAAAATCCCGAGCGCGCAGCGCGAGGGATTTTTGAGCAAAACTTATCTCGATCGATGCTACGCAGGGAAACAAGAGGGAAATACCCGATTAATTTTTAAGCTTGAGGGGTATTCGGCTGATTATTTTTTCAACCTCAATTTCGACCAATGAGATTGTGGTATTTAACATTTTCCTGACAAGGTTTTATTTCGAATTTCTAGAATATTTTTATATTTAGGGTTTCATCTGAGGTTGTTGCATCCAGCACATATTTTTTCTCTGTACAAAATCCAGTAAATTGGGCCCAAATCGACTTCTTGCTCTTCTCTGTATTAGCCGGGACATTCTGTTTGATTTTTTTAGAGATGCTCTCTAGAGATTCATCACCAAATCGCTTTCTTCGCTCACTCATGTCCATGCTCGTGAATGGCAATTTGACGTTTAATCATTCGCATAGGTTACAAGTGACAGAAAAATTAATGTTTATCGCCTAGCAACCTAGCCGGAAAATTTTCGAAAAATTATCGATATAATTTAGACCTAGTTGTACCACGTGATGTCAAATACCGCGCTCTCATTGGTCGAAATTGGGGTTGAAAAAATAATCGGTATTATTTTTGAAAATACGATAATTTCGATGCTCATACATTTCCAATGCTTTCCACCGAGATTATTATAACGTGATTTCTTATCTTTTGGTATTTGAATCGTTAGATTCGATGGTGTGCCAAATTAAAAATCGACAATATACCGTTTACGTGGAAAAGCGAGGGTCACTTATTTTTATTTTTTCGACCATTCTGAAGAAAGTATTAATCATTCCCCATTAGGTTTGCGGATGCTCAAACTTGTCAATATCGGAGACTACCTATAAATTTACGTGAAATCTACGTTTATGCATATACATAGAACATTTAAATAGATTTTATATCTACTATAAATTACCTCGTAATTGGTATTTTGAAAGTTTATGGATTTTTTTTATATCTGGGCTATCAAAATGAAAACGCAACAATTCAAAGACTAGATAATTCGTTGTCTCGATTCTCTCTTACAAATTCTACACATCTCTGTATGTACAAGTAAAAAAAAAAAAGAAAAAGAAGTATCCACATATCGACGGCAGCAAGTTTTGAATTTTTTTTCTTTCTTTCATTCTCTTAGATCACAATAATTAGTATAGTTAATTGACGTAAAAGCGTTTGTGAAACGTTTATATATATTACCGTTGTCTATATCACCACGGATATAGAACATATGAAAAAAAAAAGTTGGATCCAAGTATCATCGAATACCATTGGATGTTCCATAGAGAATCTTTATTAGCTATGTACAATTGCACTCATGTAGTATGTACAATTTAAAAAAATTATAATAAAAACAAACAAACAAAGATTCGTCGTCCGGTATTTCTCGATATCAGTCGTCGTCGAATTGTAGATCCAGCTCTAAATCGAGAGCGTTGACCTCCTGGAGGGTATTGACTAGAGTGTAACGTGAGAAAATCATGTACAATTTTCTGAACCAGACGTATTGAGAACGATGCGCAGCCATGGCCTTCTGTAACGTGCAAAATTGCAGGTGGATTTTTAATCGTATTGCAAATTTTTCGGCTATTGTCCGACGAACGTGATCTCTCGCAATCCCCCCACCTTTAAGAGCTTTCGTTGTTCGTAGGTAATCAAGTACCAGTAGGAAGATGATATCAGACTGATGGGAAGATCCAGAAGCTGAACGTACTTTCGTAATCTGTTGACTGTTTCGAGGACGTAGAGTTTGCAATCTGAAATTTAATTTGCGTGTTTATTATCGCGGCTGGATCGCCGGTTACATAATTCGATGTTATCAACGACGAAGAATGATCCTACTAACAGGATGGTACCGTTCCCTCTATGCATAGTAAAGCTATACCATAGAACAGAGATATATGATTCTTGTGGCCGCTTACGCCGTGCTTGTCAAAGGTCACAACCGCGTTAATCTTGTAAGTTTCAACGTGTTGCAGTATGTGTTTGGCCACCAAATCGCTTGGCCACTGTACTCGGGGATCGTCGGGTAGCTCTGAGTTCCTAAAATAAATGAATTCTCTCAGTTACAGAACAGGATCAAACAAAAATTCAAGTTCATTTCCAGGAATTTTCAAGGACAAACAGAGTTCAATGACCTTCAAAGGCAAGCAGAGTTCGAGGACCTTTCAAGTGCAAGGAGAATTCAAGGACCTCTCAAGGGCAAGCAGAGTTCGAGGACCTTTCAAGGGCTCAAGGAATTCGAGGACCTTTCAAGGCCTCAAGGGATTCGAGGACCTTTCAAGGGCTCAAGGACTTCGAGGGGCAGCTGAACAAAGTTGCAGGATTGGAAAGGATATTCTGCATTTAGCGCAGAATTAAACTTACATTAGCATAGTCACTCCGGACTCTGGGATCCCCAGAATTTTTGCGCAAGACCACAACTCCTCTTTTCTCTTTCGGTCACCACCTGGAAGCATACTTTTCTAGGTCTTTCATGTAAAAAAAAAAAAAAAAAATAGCTCCATGATTAAGAGAATGGGTGGATGCATAAGAGAAGATGATATAGAAGTACCGATGCTGAAGCAGAGCAAGTAGATCTCGCTAGCTTTGAGACTGGTGAGACTGTAAAGCATGGGGCCGAAGAACATGACCTCGTCGTCTGGATGAGCGATTACGAGAAGAATCCTGGACGGCGGACCTGGCAACTGCCATGACTGATGATTGACTCTCTTCAGTATCGAATAGAGGAAGACACAAACGAAGAGATAGGCGACGAGGGCGACAACGATTTGGCAGGATATCTCCGTTATGTACCATCGCGACCATCGTACGATCTCGTTTACCTGTTCGTTTACAAAATCAGCCAAGCTCTCGAGATCCGACATTCTTGTGACAAAAGTCGAGCGTGAGCTCTTACGAAGTACCGTCGAAATTGTTTTTTTTTTTGTTTTTTTTTTTCACTCGTTAGCCGGGATTGTCATCGTTCTTCGGTGACGAGATGTTCATCGCCAGACGAGTGGACGAACGCTGATACCTGGAGAACTACCGACTACCGCAAAGAAGGTTATGTTGGTTTGTTACGATAACGAACTCTATATATAGTATATCTTGGGCAAGTTTCAATATTAGCTGCAAGAACTCGTAACTTCTGTGAAAGTGACGAAAACGTCACTTCCGATAGAAAACTGTTATTCAAATTTACTTCCGGTCGGGAAATCTCATTTTTCGACCGGATGAAATCATACCGCAAATACGTGGCTTTCGTATATATATATATATCCGCATTCATATGTATATATATATCCTAATATATAAACTCAGTTGAACTCTCTGCTTTTCTCTATCATTTAAAGTTCCGACCGCCAGGGCCGCGGCAGTCCGAATACAGTAGAACCTCTTTTGTCCGAGGTAATCCCTCGCGTTCCTCCCATCCAAAAGCAACCGTCGATTGGTGCGCCAAACCAACCATTATTCCAACCTCCCGAAGGTTGATTTTGGGTTGGTTCGTCCAACCAACCATCAGCCAACTATTCTTTCGACAGAGTAAAGGTTGATTCACGGTTGGATATTATAAACCAACTCTATTTTCGACTTTCAGCCGAGAATAGTAGTGGTTGACTTATGGTTGATTTTTCAAAACCAACCGTAAACCAACCGCTGGCTAGGTCGTTGCCCGAAATAGTTGGTTTCGAAAAAACCAACCACAAATCGACCATCACTGTAGTCGGAATGAGGGTCGTTTTATAATAACCAACCAAGAATCAACGCTGTCGGAAAATGGTCGGAAAATGGTACGCTGTCGGAAAATGGTTGGTTTCCAAAAACCAACCAAAAATCAACCTTCGGGCGGTTGGAATAATGGTTGGTTTAGCGCATCAATCGATGGTTGGTTTTTGGTTGGCTATAGAAAAATCGTCCAAATTCCAACCATTATTTACGGTTGGGTGGTCCGCGAGGGATGTGGGGAGAGCGTACGTCGAAGTGAAATCTCGGATAACACCGATGACATACATACCCCGTGCGCGGGCATTGCTACTTTATCCCTAGTGGCAATAGTTAAAGTGTACTTATTGACAACATTATTCCATACAATATCCGATACATCTCGCTATGTAGTGGTTACAATGCTTTCATTAACATTGCCAATGGGCCATCGATCGAAGTCCTTCATTCCTACTTTATCCGTTTTATCCGAGTTTTATGATCCGAGTGTACACCTCGGTTAGCGCAGAGGGTTCGAATAAGTTGGGTGTCTCGGATAACGCGGAGGCTCGGTTAATCGAAGGTCGGATAAGCGAAGTTCTACTGTATATAAACTCAGTTGAACTCTCTGCTTTTTTCTATCTTCCAAAGGGCAGTATATCAGGTGTACACAGAAAAAGTAGAGACGAAGACAACTCGACACGAAGACTGTATACCGTGAACGTGGGCACGCAACATATGACCACAAATAGGCTATACACCAAGTCAACGGTCCACCGAAGAGAGTGAACTGTAATGGGTGACCGACAGTTCACCGGATGCCAATGGTGTATCATGACCAATCTGATCATATCGAAAGTCTCTAGTGTAGTTCAAGTCCAAACTCTTTCAAATTTTTTCAAAGTCGAAACTTATATCAAAAGTATCCACGGTCGAATAAAATTTCCGTATATAATGTCCGGATACGTTGGCGTTACGCTACTCAAAAGGTTTAATGCTACAATGTTTTTTGTGGTAAACATAAAAATCGATGGATTCACGCATTGTACTGACTACCCACAAACGCCTACCCACTGCATACAGGAGAAAAAATATACATTATTTTCAAGCAGCCGTCTTAAGTGCGAAACGATTTTTAACCAACGCGATGGGTTAATAAGTCGGTGAGCTCGGATTCGAAATTTCTACGACGGCTTTTTAGCACACTGCTGCCTGAAATCGTTTATGTAGAATACATAGAATATCCGCGGTCAAATACAATTTCCGTATACAATCAAATTGCTGCAGTCGAGATGTACTGTCAGAAAATGGTACTACATTGCGGAGCCTGACTGGACGCGCATCTATATTTATTATATTTATCATGTTATTGTAAATACAGATAATTGATATAAGAGATCATCGGGACTGCAGCAATTTCGATACAGTATCAACACTTCAGCGACATCTATCGGCGAATATCTATACCTTTGAGGCAAGGAGATACCTACATTGCCGATAGATCGCTTCTCAAAGCGTCAGTAATTTGAATTCGTCTCCGGACGCAAACCGTCGCAATCGTTTTCTGCTTAATCTTCTTTGATGAGGAGCGACGAGTCTTCCATATAGTAAGCAATCGGGAGGAGTCCGTAGATGATGCGTACGAAACGCGTGTCCATCGGGATTTCGAATACAACGCATGAAAACCATTCCGTAATTAAACTTTTCGCTTATATTATGCAAACGTCTCCGGTTCTTTCATCCGGAAAGTGTATTTCAGCGCGGATATTCTATGTATTCTACATAAACGATTTCGGGCAGTAATGTGCTAAAAAGCCGTCGTAGAAATTTCGAATCCGAGCCCACCGACTTATTAACCGATCGCGTTGGTTAAAAATCGTTTCGCACTCAAGACGGCTGCTTGAAAAAAATGTATATTTTTTTCCTGTATGCACTGGGTAGGTGTTCGTAGGTAGTCAGTACAATGCTTGAATCCATCGGGATTTTTATATCTAACACAAAAATCATTGTAGCATTACACCTTTTGAGTAGAGTAACGCAAACGTATCCGAACATTATATACGGAAATTTCATTCGACCGTGGATAGCTTTGATATTTAGTTATAAAGAGTTTGGACTTAAACTACACTAGAGACTTTCGATATGATCAGGTTCTTCATGATACATCATTGGCATTCGGTGAACACCCCTGCAAACTCAGTCTCGCAACACCATCTATATATACGATTCATATACATAATGTTTATCCAACCTAGTCACATCTTCGCGCAAATCAGTTTGGACTGAAATAAGTTTGGCGTAAACGACACGCCTACAACCCTACCGTTTTGACATTTCGTTTGGCGCGGCAAACCTGGATAATACAGATTCTATTGAACGAAGGGGTGGCTTGTAGGTTATAAATATTTATAAGAAATTGGATAAGAACAATTGAATCCGTCGATATGGTGAATAATAAGGGAGAGGTCGATTTGTATCGCGACACACCCGTTAGATATTTGGGTAATATATCGTTAACCTTATTCCATTCTGACAGTTTTTTTTATAGCAATATTACCGATTTTATTTCAGGATACACCAACGAAGTCGGCGAAGCTTTCAGGAGCATCGTTCCCAAGTTTATAGTTCACTTGAGTTATGTCATAGCGAGCGGTTATGTTCTCGCCGATACAATACACAAAAGCAATAAAGTCTATGAGGTAAACATCAAACAAAAAGAAATTGACAAAGCTGCAAACTCGGAAAATTTATTTGTTCACAGAGAGATACATCTAAAGGACGTAACAAACGAATTTTGCTTTCTACTACGGACACCCTGCTGTGGCAGAGCTTTGCGTCAGTCATTGTGCCGGGGCTAATAATAAATAGAATATGTGCCACAGTGTCTTTGGTTCAACGAAATATTAAGAGACCAGGTGCGAAGAGTCCATGGATAACCACATTGGTTGGTCTTGTGGCAATTCCCTTCATAATACGCCCAATAGATAGCGCCGTTGAGGAAACCATGAACGCTACATACAGAGAATGGACAGGCTATCACCCGAGCAAAGAACCACCCGAGGATATGCTGGAATAAGTTATGGATAAAGTCTCATGTAGTACAAATTAATTCTAAACATTGCCATTGTTCGATGCAAAATGACTCTGAGCGCTGAGTGCTTATATTTTCTTGCACAAACATTGTTCTGTACATTGTTCAAAATATTGTAAATATACATAAGATTTGCTAATGTATAAAAAATTGAACTTTGAACTTGTTAAAAAATGTATATACGTTAAAAAAAGAAGTTGTTAAACCTCTCCATTTTATTATTTTTTTATTCATTTGGTTTACGCTGACCACTCCCTTTTGCATGGATGTGTACACGTTTTAAATATAATATATAAGATCTCAAAGAATAACAGTTCGTACAATAGTAGTCTGCAATACCTGGGTACATTACTCGTGACGTACGATAGTATGACGCGTAGCGATTCTACACTCTCTGATTATACCGATTGTAATATTGAATATTGCCATAAGAGCTAACTCGATTGCAGCCTTAATTAGCCGGTGAAATGCTGATCAGGAAGTAAATGTGCTACGGGTTTCTGGGACGTTATTATTTGGAAAATACAGTAGAATCCCGATTAACCGCGAAGCAGATTATCCGTGAATCTTCCGAGGATTTTTTTTTATGCGCGGAGCAAACCAAGGTCAGTACGTCCAAAAAAATAGTACATTTCGATACGAGTGCGAAAAAACTTTTTCTGACGAGTGTAAATTTGCAGCACGAGCTGAAGTGTTGCAATTACACGAGTTCATGAAACGTTTTTCGCACAATATCGGACAAAATTTTTTAAATAGACTGTAGCTTACGTACTATCAATGAAAACAAATATCCAAAGACTTTACAGTCTAGTTCACACTATTTAACAATTAAGTGCAAGTTGTACCAAATGTCATTGTAACTAGTCAAAATAAATTGGTATCATAAGCCATTATTGACTTCTATACTCACGCTGTCCGGATTTCCCAGCAAGTTGACGGACCGAAAAACGGACACGACTGTTGGGGAACGAAACGGACCGTAAAAAACCACAAAACGAACTGTACATTTTTTGTAGGCATTCGGTTTTTTTTCGGTTGCGGAAACCGAAAACAGACCGAATATTTTTTCGAAAAATTTGCTTCCGTCCGATTTCGGTCCCCGCAACGGAAAAAGGACCAAGATCGTATTTTTATTCTGTTCTTTCATTAAAAACGGAATTAAAAGCAAAACAAAAAACATTTAAAAACTTAGCCAATAATTTTACCAAAAAACGTTCGGTCCCTCCTCGGTTTCCGCAACCGAAAAAGGGCCAGTCCAGAAGCGTACGATCCGTTTTACGTTTTTCACGGTCCGTTTCCCTCCCTAACGGACGTGTCCGTTTTTCGGTCCGTTTTTTAGTTTTTTCCCTAAAAGCAGCCGTCCGTCAGCTCGCTAGGGTTTCGATTATCCGGGGACTCTTCGGTCCTGAGCATCCCGTTTAATCAAGGTTCTACTGTATACGAAAGTTTCTTTGGCCCACGGAGAACCGCACTGGTCGATCGTCCGGCAATTCCCTTCAGAATACGTCCAATAGATAGCGCCATCGAGAAAGCCGTGAGCGCTACATATTGAGAGTGGACCGACTATCATTCAAGCAAAAAACCACCTGAGAATGCGTCGGGTGGCTCAGACGATAAAATCGCGTGTAGTACAAATTAATTCTAACATTGCTACACTGTTGATGTTCGGTGTACAGTGACTCTGCGCGCCGTGTGCTTATATTTTCGCGCATAAACATTGTTCTATAACTATACATAAGATTAACCAATGTATAAAAATATGAACTTTGAACCTGTTAACCTTGTCCATTTTATTATTTGAAAAAAATGCAGAAGTTTCTTGGTCATTCGGGAAAGGAACCACCCGAGAACGTGATGGAGTAGCTCGGTCGATAAAATCGCCTGTACAAATTAATTTTAAATATTGTCGTGCCGTCACTGTTCGGTGTAAAATGACTCTGAGCGCCAAGTGCTTCTATTGTTTTTGCACGAACATTTTTCTGAAAATATACATAAGGTTTACTAATGTATAAAAACTTGAACTTTGAACTTGTTAAAATATGTATATAAATTGTAACGAATGTCATACACGCGATAGGATGGACGATTTATCCTCGGTAAGCGGTCAGGAAGAGCCGCTTGGACATTTGACGGACGAACAAACGATTAACTTTAAAGCAATCGTAAATTGGACAATCAGTCTTTTGCTGGATTTCAACACGAAAAGACGTTTGCCGTTTACGAACAGTCATGAAACGTCATCCGAGAGAATAAACATTCCGCCAGCGTCCTTTTTATAATTATTCCGCGAAAACGCGACAATAAGTTTTTTAAAAAAATTGTTGAACTTGTCCATTTTGTTATTAGAAAAATATACCGAAGTTTAATGAATGATGAAATTGTGACGAAGAGCTGAGGCTTGGAACATGGAGGGAATCGAGCAGGCTGCGATCGGACGGTCTGACCGTACGGCAGAGTTGCTCTACTGACCGAGGATAACGTGCGCTTCCATACGCTATTCGATGCTCATTCAGAATCGTATACTATTTTATTTTAGTTGGTGTCGCTGCTTGGCAAGAGATTCGATGAACTGTCGGTAATAGTTATTCGAACAATCGACCGTCTTCCGTTACTTTTTAATTGTCTCGGGCAAGTAGTACGATCTGTACTGGTCAGCCGCATCACTATCGGCACAGCGTTACACGGCAATATAGTGTTCATCTTGATAACTAACGATCGATTTCTTCTCAAGACCTTTCCGCGTTAAAGATTGTCTTCTCGACAAATATTCAATGCTTTTAGGCTCGAATTGTAAGACATTAGTTTCAACTTAAGATCAAAGTTAGCTCTTGAGATCAAAGTTAAGACCGAAGTTTGGGCCGTACTTCAATGCCAGCTTAATTTTGATTTCAAGTTCGGACTTGAGTTTGATCTCAAGTTCGGACTTGAGTTTGATCTCAAATTCGGACTTAAGTTTGATCTCAATCGTAACAATCGTTACGATTAATAACGATTGACTTAGTAACTTAGTAACAATCGTTCTTTCACGAAACTGCTCGAAAACATTGCTGCATCAAAGAAAAAGTTGCAGATCCAACGCCAGCGTTAGTCGACGGACAGACAAATTGTTATTTATTACCTAAAACAAAAATTTTCCGTGCCTCGAGGTCATATTTTGTTCGATCGAAAAATCGACGAACAAACGAATTGTCCAGTTTTGCTGGATATCTTTTTTCCGAGGCAATATTTTTTTCTCGATGTACATACATCGTCCGTTTCAACGAAAAGTCGATATCCCTGTTGCGGAGTATAAAGTCCCGTTTACAACGGCAACGAACAAACGATGCCCGTTCCATATGCATTTACATTAATCAACATCGTTTACAAAACATCGTTTTTTAAAGTACTTGGAGTCGAGGCGTTACCGCTTCTCTTGATATCGGCGCTGATAGTCAAATGTTTTCGATGAAAATGTTCGTGGATAAAGTCGCAGCTCGAATTCCACGGCGAAGAAATAAATAATATAGGTTGCACATCCAACGCTAGCGTTAATCAACGTATAGACGAATTTTTATTTACTACCCAAAACAACATTTTTCATTGTCTCAGTCATATATTTTGTTCAATTGCACAATCATCGAACGAATTAATCGTCCAGTTTCGCTGGATATCTTTTTTTCCGAAACAATATTTTTTTCTCGATATATATTAGGGTGTTTCATCAATTGTTGAAAATGCAATAAAAAATTTCGTTACTGAAAAACAAAAAATTTAATTTCGTGTCCCACTCTTGAAAATAATTGTAAATACTTCACCGCTTCTTCTCACGAAAAGACACTTCCAGCAATAAAATTTCGGTGGTGTCTAAATCAACAAAACATCAAATGGTCTTTAGTTCATTTGGACACCCCCGAAATTTAATTGCTGGAAGTGTCTTTTCGTGAGAAGAAGCGGTGAAGTATTTACAATTATTTTCAAGAGTGGGACACGAAATTTTATTTTTTGTTTTCCTGTAACGAATTTTCTTACTGCTTTTTCAACAATTGATGAAACACCCTAATATATATACATCATCAGTCTCCACGCAGAGTCGACGTCCCCGTTGCGAAGCATAAAGTCCCGTTTACAACGGCAACGAACGAATGACGCCTGTAACAAAGTACGCATTTACATTAATCAAGATATTGCCACTGGTGGTCGAACCTTTTCGATGAAAATGTTACAGCAGGACAAAGGTTGGTCGCAGCTGCTGGATGTTCCACGGCACGATGTATCGTCGAAAGTGGAGAATGAGAAAGATACCTGTTGGCATTGATAAAATATAAAGCCGGCTCGCGGATGCTTCCGCGACGCATCGTGTCGGGGCAAGCAGGCGATGTTGTCCCAAAGCTCGGGGATGTTATGGATGTTACGCGGTTACAGGAACAGTAGCTAGGCTATCTCGAGCGCGCGCGGCGGCGGGGCAAGAGGGGGGAGGGAGGGAGGGGGTCGCTCCGCAGGATCGATAGTCCAACCAGTCACGAGTTGGCACACTCGGTTCGCGTCGCGTCCCGAGGCACACGCGAATGCGATACCAGTCGCGATCCGCCAACCCACTTTGTCCTTATCGCAGCCATTCCTCAGTGATTTTACGCTTCTGGTGGGAGATCGTCTACACCCATTTTTCGCTCACTCATCCAATGGGAATCCCCAACGGAAATATCGTCGGCGTAGGCGGGGCGTTGAATGGGCGTGCACGGAAAGCGGGGAAGCCCCGCGGAGCTCGGGGATTTTTCGGCGGGGGGCCACGCGGTATCGCAGGTGCGGCCAGTCGGCTGGCAAACTCCGAGCCGTGCGTGCCATCCGGGATTACGTGAAGTCTGGAACTGCACGGTCGTCGACGGTCCGGATTCCGCGCACCGCACCTCATTCGTCTCATTAATTCCCAACGCTAGTTTTAAAAATTATAAAAAGAAATAAGAGATAAAAAAAAATAATTAAAAAATACCCTAACTTGACATCGATTCGGAAAGAGTCGTTAGCGTTTGACTTTGGTTCTTATTGTGCACGATCGAAGGATTTTGTGATGAGGCGACAGTGAAATAGAAAAACAAAAAGATACGAACGAGCGATTGACTGACGATTGGAGGATCGAGCCTGAATACAGTCCCGTCGATCTGTCGATGCGTCGGTCTCGCCGTCCGTCCGTTCGACGGAATGGCAACAACAGTGGCCGCGCTACGGTCCGCGAGTTAAAATGACCGAGTGTCGGAATCTCTCGAATGACTCTCCGAAATTCGTTTGCGAGCTTCTCTGCACGGATCGTACGACACTGTAAACCCAAAACATCGTCGATTTCCCTCACGATTATAATGCTAAGTGGATCAGAGTCTCGCACGTGTCGTCGTTGCCGATAGACAGTAAAGGAGAACGAAAATAGTTGGGACGATAATATAAAAGTCCCCAGAAAAAGTGAGTAGGGAAGAAGAAAATTGCGGATAAGTGAATATCGGAGATCGAAGACGAGTGTCGGTGGCAGGAGACGCCGACTATAAGGTTTCATTACCGACGGTTACGGAATTTTCGTTTTCCGGCCGGATCGCTTCGACGGTTAAGTCGTGCGCGGTTGTGTTGTGTGTGTGTTTTTTGTTGTGCTGTGTCGGGGGTACAGGTGCGTCAGGACGTAATTGCTACAAAAGTGGGTGCACTGGGGCCCTCGGGACCGTTCGGCCGATACGGGCCCGTGCAGGAAGGTGGACCCGGCGGTCCCTTGGCCGCTACTGGGGAAGTGGAGGGGTACGGGGCCGCCGGAGCCGGGGGAGGCGCCCCAGGAATTGGCGCTTCTGCCAACCCCCGGATAAGGGAAGCTACCCTCGGGGCTCCTTGTTGCGCCCCCCTTCCCGTCACCCAGGCACATCATATAGGTAAGCGAGGTAATTGTAAACAAAAAAAACATTGCAAATACATGCCCTCTTAGGCTCAAATTTTAAGACATTAGTTTCACCTTGAGATCGAACTTAAGATCAAACTTAAGTTCGAACTTGAGATCAAACTTAAGTTCGAACATGAGATGAAACTTAAGTCCGAATTTGAGATCAGACTTAAGTTCGAACTTGAAATCAAACTTAAGTCCGATCTTGAGATCAAACTTAAGTCCGAACATAAGATCAAATTTAAGCACGCATTGAAGTTCGACCCAAACTTCGATCTTAACTTTGATCTCAAGAGCGATCTTAAGCTCAACTAATGTCTTAAAATTCGAGCCTTACAACGGTTCGAATATCGTCGTAAGAGTACCGAGAAAAGATTAACAAGGCCTTCGCGGTAGAAAATGACTGCATAATTAACATTTTCTTGGTTTTGATATACATCACTTAACTATATATATATTTATATTTGTATATAAGATGCATACTAATTATAAATGAATATGAGCATTTTAAATCAAAATCATATAATTGTGAAAAAGTAAATTACAAACACAGGTCCAGCTTAGACTGGTCCGAATCGTCGAAAGAGAAACGAGGAAAAATAAATAAGCCGTTTGTAGTTGAAAATAATGGCGTAATTCCAATTTTTTTTGGGTTCGAATGCACCATTAACCATATATACATATATATATATATACATAAAATGCAAAGTAATTATTGATGGATATGAGTGGAATATAATTTTTATTTCCACTGTACAGCTTTCGCTTTTTACATTTTCAACACGTCGTCTCCTTACACACTGATATATAAGTATAAACTCAGTTTTACCTCATAAACAATGTCTTGACTTTGCCTCTTAGGTTTCCTCTCATTAACGCTACTAACGCTACTCGTGTCTTACAAACTAACAATACTGATGAATGAATATGAGCAGTTAAATCCAACATTTGTTCGATACTTCAATAATAGCCATGGAAGGCGATTTTAATATGCACTTTCATCTAAAGAGTTCGCGCCTGAAAATCGCGGAGCCGATTGTTTTAGTATTAAGATGTTGCCCCCTATATAAGTCTGAAACCTCTTTCCTTTTGAAGAGAATTCACGTCTCAACCGCTGCAGGTTTCTGAACCAAAGTGGTAGAAAATGATGTTACATTTTCAAATTTTTGTGAATCAATTGAAAAAAAATAAACGTTAATGATTACATTACGTTCGAAAATATCTTTAAATTATAAATGAAGATTATTTATCGAAATAATTGTTCTACTAAGTTGACAAATAATAGCGCGTCGGGCGCTAAAGGTCTAAAGTAAATCGGTACTATGCGGACCACTATGAGTCCGAAGCGACTTTTAGGTTGAAGAGAAATCACGTCTCTACCGCTACAAGTTTCCGGAACAAAGTGGTAGAAGATTGTAGAACTTTTCCATTCTGTTACGAATACAGTTTATAAATAAACGCTAACGATTAAGTTACATTCGGACATTTCTGTAGATTATAAATGCTGATTATTTCTCGAAATAACTGTTCCATCAAGCTGACAAATAATAGCGCGTCGGGCGTCAAAGGATTGAAGCAAATCGGTACCGTGCGGCAAAGGATTTTTAAAAAATGATTTATTACGCGGTTCTAAAAACTCGATTCTCTAAAAGCCGGAGCCAGGTAGAAAAAAAAAATACACGGAGTCAAGGATATAGTAATAAAATTAGTAGAAACGAATGAACACGATTCATATACCAAATATTACAATGACAATTCTCCGACGGAAAATTTTCTTATTGCGTGTATATTATGTATATATATTGGGGTGTTTCATCAGTTGTTGAAAATTTAATGAAAAATTTCGTTGCTGAAAAATAAAAAATTGAATTTCGTGTCCCACTCTTGAAAATAATTGTCAATACTTTACCGCTTCTTCTGACAAAAAGATACTTCCAGCAATTAAATTTCGGGGGTGTCTAAATGAACAAAACATCAAATGGTCTTTAGTTCATTTAGACACCCCCGAAATTTAATTGCTGGAAGTATCTTTTCGTGAGAAGAAGCGGTGAAGTATTTACAATTATTTTCAAGAGTGGGACACGAAATAATTTATTTTTATTTTTCCGTAACGAAATTTTTCATTAAATTTCCAACAATTGATGAAACACCCTAATATATATATATATATATATATATATATATATATATATATATATATATATATATATATATGTCTACCTCGTGGAGGTGCCACGGAGTACAAGCTCCGGCCTTCCGTCCGCGCTGGGGATGAATAATCTCGAGAGTGGGAGTACCGCGCCTGTAACGCGATCGAGCCAGTAGAGGGGATGGTTAGGCCGGCACCGCTCGGGGAAAGAGTCTGTGCGGTAGCGGCAAGGGAGGCTGTGGAGGATCGGGGCTCCGCCCATCGTCGGATAAGATACTGCTACCTCTTCTCCTCTTCCACTGGTGATCGGTTAAAACGAATCTTGACACTGCTATAATAATATAGCTATAATAATACAGCGGGATGAAAAAACAAGTCTCCCGAGAAAGAAAGGGACTCTGCCCTACCGTATATAACCGTGTACAATACACAGGGGACTGGCGGGGCAAAATGGGCCGGTGTTGTGCACTTCACATGAGACTTTTTTTCGCGATCAGCGACAAATTCTTACACGTGGTCCGTTTTGCCCCGCTGTCTTCTACAGAGAACGGGGCAGACGAGAAGCGAAAAAAATATGCGAACGAAGAAATGTTGAAAACATTTTGACAATCGGACGATTATTGGTGTAGTTAGATGGTCCGATATGTAACTTTTTCGAGAGGGCCGTCGAACCGTTAACGGGCGTGTTGTACCGATAAATGGACGTGTAAAACACACTGTAGGGGTGCCTAAAATTAGGGGGCACGTTCCCGTTGTGTTGTTCCGGAACGATCGTTATTTGTCACACGGTTGCTCTTTTTATTTGGGTGTCTCAGTAACTGGCTCGGTAACTCCTGTTCAGGGGCTTCGTCAAGACTATGAAAGATAGTGTAAAATAAAAGAAGATATTAATTATGGTGTATTTTATTAAATTTTTTTTTTTATTTTATCGACGATTTATTCATTACAAAGCTTTTCTTTTTGCTGATTCACTGATCACGGTCTGGTGTGTTTTGTGCGAATAAGCAGGAAGGTGCGGACTGGCGATGCTCATGTCATGCGCGGGATGCAAGAAGCCTATATTGGACAAATTTTTTCTAAAAGTTCTGGAACGTGTTTGGCACGCCGATTGCGTCAGATGCTGCGACTGCGGGATGGAACTGCAGGAGAAATGCTTCTCGAGAGAGTCCAAGATATTCTGCAGGAACGACTTCTTCAGGTAGGTAAATTAATTGTAAATTATGTTGATAGGGTAAAAGTCGCGAAGACGGCTCGGTCCGTGTATCATTGATTTACGTGCTAATTTGGGTGGGCCATATTCGCGACTTTTACTATAATGTATCGGAGCTACGTTGGTTGTGAACATTTTGTAGTTTCACCTACAAAAGGCCTTTGACGGCCGAGCACTAAAGTTTGGTTCACAATGCATTTTGGGACGAGCAGCGATTTCTGGTATATTTGAACGGCGATATCTCAGCTTTCCGACGGGTTACGGAAACCCTTCGGGTTTCCATCGCGTTCCACGGGAGACACTGAACAATATAGTTTGCTGGTGAATTGGAGTGAAAAAATCGTTTTATCGTGCCGTTAAAGGGGGATTAAAAAAAGAAGTAAACATGATACAGACTTGCAATTTTTTTACCTCAGATCGAAGAGTCCCAAAAAATGTTTCGAACCACATAATTGAATGTAAGTATTTTGTTCCGGAGCCAATCACGGCACGAGTGAAACGATAGCATTATCCTTCGATATTGTCAATCTTTTATCTTCCGTTGAATTTTTTATAGGTTGTATTAATGACTAAAGCTATGACTTCCGGTTGTGTCGTCTCAAAGAAGCTTCTTCCGGTCGACACAGTGCCGTCGAATTGGCGATAAACTGGACGATAATAAGAGTTTAAGAAAAAAGTTACGCTTATTATGTACACATTGATTATAGTATCGGGTTAGAGGAAGGTTGTATACACGCCCGATAATTGCGCGCTCAGCGATCCATTCATGAATAATACATTAATAGGATCGACGAACGAGGCGCAAATCGACTGACCACGAGTAAAAGCAGATTGTCTTGTCGATAATTTATCAAAGATATACACGGTATGAAATATCGAGTCCTTGCGTGTCAATGGCAAAAAGACTGTCGATTCGCTTTAAAGCAACTGCGCCATTTTCACTGGTTCGTCGCTAGCAATATTTGACCCTAAAAATCATAAAAATATTTCATTTCCAGGCCTTTGTAAACAGTGTTATATATGTTCTATAAAAGGAAGTATGGGAGACCGGGGCAAAATGGCACAGCGGGGCAAAACGGGACAGTGAGGGCGAAACGCAATTTTCCAATAATTTTGGGATGCCCCATTTTGTCCCAACGATACATCCGGATTTTCAAACCCGTTTTGCCCCACGTACCACCATCGCGACCATCTAAAAGTTATTGGAGAATTGCGCTTTGTCTCATTATCCCGTTTTGCCCCGGTGTGCCATTTTGCCCCGCTCTTATATCGAGCTAGACATATCGAGTCGTTGCGTGTCAATGGCAAATATAGAGGCGATTCGTTTTAAAACAAGTGCGCCAGATTTTTTTACTAGTTCATCGCTATTAACGTTTGACCCTATAAATCATCAAAATATTTAATTGCCGGGCCTTTATAAAGGGCGTTATATATAATGTTGTGTAGGAAAAATAGTAGGAAGTTGGAAGAAATAGTTTTAGTTCCGGAGGTCAGAGATACAGGCACAAACTTTTTAGTAGTTCATATTCACCCTTTATCCTACCTTAATGATTTAGTCATTAAAGCAACCGCGCCAATTTTCACTAGTTCGTCGCTAGCAATGTTTCACCCTAAAAATCATAAAAATATTTCGTCGCCAGCCCTTTCTAAAGGGTGTATATAAGATTGTGTAAAAGGAACTAGGAAGCACTAGTTTTATCTCCGGAAATGGAGAACACAGACCCAAACTTTTCAGTGGTCCATATTCACCACTTTTACCCTATTGTAGTGATTTAGTAATTATTGTCGTCGAATCTCGAAACGCATATATTCAACCGATGTCGACCTGTTGGACACGGCTTTCCTTGGAATTGTTTTGGAAAGTTACAAGAGACTCAATTTAGTGAGTAAGATCTATACTAGTAGGGTAGTGTAAAAAAACGGTTTGAGAAGCGTACGGACGCGGTTGGCTCTCGGTGAGACTCGCGATATAAATCACGACAACGACAAATCTCGCGGTCTACCGTGACCGACCATAAATACCTCTATTCGTCTTCTCTATTTTGGTCGCGTGCGCCCCGTGACGCCGTTATCCCTTAATTCTTCGCTTTGCTCCTTCCGCTCTTTCGTATATTAGCACTTGATCGCGGACACTCCCGCTTCCCGTTCGTGTATTCGTCGTAATCTTATCTATATATCTTATCTGCGAGCGATACACCGCTCTATTAATAATGCCATCTGCAGGTATTCGCGAGCAAGTCGTATATATTATCTTCTATCTAAAAAAATCTATGACTCTCAATTGATCAAAATCGTTGAGAGTGTTGCTACCCATTTATTTGTTCGCTGATTCGCTGAATTTATGTGGTCCAGAACTATTTTGTTGAAATTTCTTCTACATAAAGACAATTGCAAGAGAGTTTTTAAACTTTTCCATTGACATGTAGTGATTTGGTTAAACCAACTAAAGTTTGTACCTCTTTATCATGTTTTTCGGAACGTTTTTCATTGATAACCGTTCGAATAAAACTACAGTTTTATTGTACCTTTTTATTATGTTTTTTTTCACGATTTTGATTTATAATGGAACTATTCGATCAATTCAACTGAAGTTTTTCATCTCGCGTCTTGTTAAATAATTTGTCAGACCGTAGACAAGAAACTGTATAAAATGTATCCATTTGATCATTTTTTCAGGCAGTAGACACAAAGTGCATAGAATTCAAACAAATCTCTCAATAGTTGAGTTCACCGTTTGTCTTTGTCTGTCGTTTCTCTCTTAATTTTTTCCTCGTTGGGCCACTAGCCATACTCGCAAGGCATATATCGAACTGCCCTCGGGGTTTGCCTCCGCTCGTGGGACAGTGTGTATATATATATATATATATATATATATATATATATATATAAAATCGTCGCTATTAATGATTTTTTAACGACCGGTCCCTTTTTTCCTACGGTGGTGGGGAAGGTGCCGAGTCTTTGGCACGTCGCATGAGATTAACAACTCGAGAAGTTGAGAGTGGAGAAAAAAAATAAAATAAAAAGGAGATCAAGAAACATAGACGGGAGAGCACGATGGTCCTTTCTACAGTTATCCGTGGTCGTACCTTACGTTATCGTATTCTTATTTTTCTCTTTCCTTCTCCCTCTGCCTCTATTTAATTCCCCCAAGGGTTTCACTCGGGTTTCTACTAATTGCTATAATTATATGATTCCTGTGATTAGAGAATGACCGGTTGGAGAATGGCGCGTGGAAAGTACGCGGATACGCAAAAATTAAGGGGTGCAAGATGTATAGTTACGGGACTGGTAGTCGCTACCGTTAACAGCTTCTTGTCATTCGCGCAGTTACAGAAAATCCATCGAGTAACGAACAATCTAGCGCATCAAAAATTGTTTGCGAAAGTAAAGAACCTAACAAAAATAATATACTACCAGTTTATCATTTTTTAATTAAGCGCACTGTAAACAAATTTAGTTTGTAAATAAATTAACGATATAGGAAGCTTTTTACATAAACTGTTTCTGAAATTTCAAGCACATGTGCGCTGTAATTTTACGGCAGAATTTTTATTTTTATTAACATTTTTTGTAAATTTCAGGCAAAAGATTTGTAATTTTAATATCTGGTATTTTTATTTTACGAAAAAGTACATTAAAGTTCAATTAAGATAATCCTTACGAATAGTGTTTACTTTGCATAAATTTCGGAGAAATGAGGGAATGGAAACACTTCTCGATTGTATAAAAAATCTGAAAAAATCGAGCATATTAAAGATGCTGAAAAGATTAATTTTTCATAATAATAATTCCAAAATGTTATTAACATATTGATGAGAAATAAAATTCTTCAACAAATCTCCCGGAAATATAACTTACTATTAATGAAAATTATTCGTTCATTTTTCTGAATACGTATGAATCTTTTCAAATTTTTTAATTCACTTTGAATTTTGTGACCTTCTACACGTTTTTCCCGTATAAAACAAAAAAAATCAAAGTGAATTTGAGAATCTGAAAAAATTCATACGTATTCAGAAAAGTGAACGAAACACTTTCATAAAAAAATTAGGTTTCCGGGAGATTTGTTGAACAATTTTATTTTCCATAAATTTGCTCGATTATTTTTTCAGATTTTTATACCACCCAGAAGTGTTTTCAATTCCCTCTCATTTATCTGAAACTTATGCGAAGCTATTCGCAAGGACTACCTTAATGTGAGGAATGTAAGCACATTTCAAGTTCACGTACATTAAATTTTACAATTTATTTTTACCGTCTATATGCAAAAGGTTTCTCTTTTACCGTCAACAAAAGAATAAATATAATAATCGACAATCAAAGATTATACCGTAACTTTACGCCTCGGACAATGGTCGATGTTTACAGACGATACGGGACAAAGTGCAGCGGTTGTTCGCAAGGCATAAACCCACAGGATCTCGTGAGAAAAGCGAGGGACAAGGTTTTTCACTTGAACTGCTTCACCTGCCTCGTGTGTCAAAAGCAGCTGAGCACGGGCGAAGAGTTGTACGTTCTCGACGACAACAAGTTCATCTGCAAGCAGGACTACGTATCGGGAAAGCCGCTTCAACCGGATCCGCATCATCCGCACAGCCATCACGGTAAACATTATACCCCGTTTTATTGAATATTTCCCAGTGAAGTAAAAAAAAAGAATGCAAAAAATAAGAGATTCGAAGTCGTTGTAATAAAAGCATGTACAAAGAGGGGTCAGACGAAAAAAATATATATATAAAATAAAAAATAAAGAAAACCGAGACTCGTCCAAAATTTTCGGTGGGCGTCAAAGAAGTCGGTTCTCTTTCTTTTTTTTCTTCGCTTCGTTCCCGATCTTTTTTTTTCTCTCCCCTTTATTTCATTCTTTGGAGGTTACGCTTCGACGCTTCGAACGAGCGGTCTGAGAACGAGAGAGAGATTTAACTGCGGGGAGTTTACCGACGCTCAACTTACGGTCTCGAGTAGAACCCGAGAAGCACTGTTCTCTTTCTTACTACTGTATTATTATATATAAGGCCAATACGCATGCGCATGCGTGTGCTGGCAGAGTCCGAGTGAGGCCCGTTCGCAGCGCTCTCGCTCGTCGTTCTCGTTCGGAGGTAAGCTGTGAAAACAGACGACAGGCGCGCCAGAGAGTGTCACGAGGAGCCGAAGATCCCGGAGAGATGAAGAAAGAGAATCGCCGCAGAGGTGCCGTGGCGCAAGATCCGTCGCCTCTGACTTCGCCTCGATCTCGTCACAGTTAGCGGACGTAGTTTGATTCCCGGCCCCAGCGGGCAACCCTGCCCGGCTCTTCTCCCGCCGGTCCCGCAGCAGAGAGCGTCGAAAGAAAAGGAGAAGGAGGATACACACGGAGCCCCGTCGGCGGTCGGGGCCCACCTCGACGCGTTTTGTAACCGTGAAACGAATACCCGAGGGTCGTTACGTTACGCAGCGGGTTCTCTTTTGTCGCGCGCCGACACCTCACCGCGACACGCATATACACGACCACTACCGAGCTACCAACCACTACCACTCGCGTCGCTGTGGCGCTGTCCCGGCGATCGCCACCTCGCGCCCGAACCAACAATTAATAAATAATACATGGTAGCCGCGGTCAGGGTAAACCGGGAAAAGCGAGAAAAGTCAGGGAAAGAAAATCTTGGTCAGGGAATCAGGGAATAGTCAGGGAATTTCGAAATTGCTCAGGGAAAAAGCAAATTGTCGCCGAACCTTTTATAAATAAATAAGAAGTACATTAAGGGGAGCCTTAAAAAAAAAAAAATTGGGAACATTTTGAAAAAAAACAGAATTAAATATTAATACAATAATTAGGCATTTTCATTTGCATCATTTATTTTTTTTAAACAGAAGTCGATAGAAAACGTTCGTTTGGTCAGGCAAAATTTTTTATTGGTAAAAAGTCAGGGAATTTTTTTCCGGGGAAAAAACGGCCACCATGTAATAGACCAGAGCTGGATAGTACTTCGAGTACCGGGGGCTTGATTGATACTCCAAGTATGTACTTGAAGTACACCCAATGGAATAATTTTCTATGTGTTTTTCTGTTTCCCCGGTGATTCGGAACCCACCTTAAAAACTGTAGGTCCAGACTTAAGCAATCCTCATAGTTCTACGCAAATCACAAAACAGGAAAATTGTACATGGCCGTATGGTTAAAGTCACCACGGTGTGACATCCGGAGCCAGCCCCAAACACCCCTTTTTTTACTTGAAGTACACAAGTACTGTTTAGTACTTCAAATACCAAGCACTAATGCTGTTTGAGTACACGTTCGCATTACGAATACTTGTTGAGTAGCATGACATCCTGTTTCTATTAATATATGATTATCTGTCTAAATTTTTCAATAAGTATGATTTTAATGAGAATTTATTTTACTTTGATTATTTAAAAAATCTTTACAAACAAGGGGGGAATTGATCTTTTCGTTTTTTAAATGAAATTTTTAATGACATTTTTTATCAATATTTTTTTGTTATGTAAAAAAAGTGATGATTAGATTACAAATAGTCTCAAACCGACGAATTACGAAAATTTCAGTTAGCGATTTTTTACAATGAGGAAGTTATGTGCAAATTACTCTGCACGTTTTTTTTTACGCCCAGATAACGCCTAACGCTACGAAACTTATTGCGAAAAGTACTTGGGAAATACTTCAAGTATAAAAAGTACTTGTGATACTTTGTACTTTGAACTCGAAGGATTATTTTTACTTTGCCCAGCTCTGTAATAGACACGCAGATAGATCGATGACAGGATTCCATGTACTACAATGTTAATTAAATTTAAGGATATCATTATTTCGATAGATTTTTTTCTTACGGTCACGTTTCGATGCGGCGTTTTTTTTTAATTTAGGAGGTGACTCGCTCATGGGGTCCGGCTCGGAGGACGAGGACGACGAGACGAGTGCTCATCACCATCACCGCGTCGGAGTGGGCAGTTCTCACTTAGGCGCTCACAGTCTGACTACCGGCGGCCCCGGAGAGCAGCTCGTCGGCCACGGCACCGATTTACCTCTAGGAAGTGATTCTTGTAAACAAGAGGATTCCGAAGATCAAGGTGAGTCGAAAAGTTGGGTATTACGAGGCGTTTGAAATAGGGCTGTTGGAAGAAGTAAACGTATCGGTTTTATTTGTCGAAAGGAAAATAGTCGTGAATCGACCCAGTGTGGTCGGCAAGGAATTGTATGTGGAACACATTTTCAGTAGTCTTATGATCGGTGGTTTCGTTCGGGCTTAATAATAACATGTCTTCGTGACCGTCGTACGTGATTCGTCAGGTAGGGAGCGTAACGTTTTTTTGTCCACATTTTTTGTCACTTTACTCTGTTTCAAATAAAACCGTAATTGTATTTTATGCACTTTTGGCCTTTTTACTGAACTTTTAATAAATTTGTGATCCTTTTCAGGACACTCCATGGACATTTTGCTAAATTTCAAATAAAACTTTAATGCTTTTTAAGGACACTCTCGGCCATTTCACTGCATTTCAAATAAAACTGTAATTTTTTTTAGAACACTTGGCCATTTTACTAAATTTCAAATAAAACTAATTTTTTTTTAAGGACACTTGGCCATTTTACAAAATTTCAAATAAAACGGCAATTATTTTTGAGGACTCTTTTGCGGGGATTCCCCGCAAAAAAAATGTTTTTACATCAACGTGCGAACGGTGCTCCTAGAGGAATACACTCTTCGACAACTATATCACTCCACACTGCTCGCCCTTTCTACCGACTGTATATAACTCTGAAGAGAATCAGAAGAGCCGGAGAAAGAGGTTCGCTTCTGGTATATCTAAGCGGTTCGTTACAAGGGTTCGTCTTCGAGGGGTGGCCCCGTTGTGTGGTGTGACACTGTCCAAACATTTTCTTTGTCCGGTGGTTAAGACCTCACCGCGTGGATGCATAGAGCTCGATATATACTTAGATTATCGTAGGCCCTATGGATTTCAATGGGGGAACAGCGGGGGGAGAGGTAGAGGAGCCAGAGTGGGAGCCCCCGTAATAATTCTATAGGGGTTTTCGACGGCTTCGGTACTCCCCTAGCGGATCCCGTGTGCGGATCAGCGATACGCGTCGATGGGTCACGGATACATTATACGTATACCTCCTCACGCTAGCCGAATGTTGTCGGAGATAAAAAAAAAGAAAAAATTAGTATTCACAGAGAAGAATTTGTGGTGGGCCATTGCGTCGCGATGATCCGTCCTACTAATTTCCGTATATGAGGCATTCTTTATCAACTGAGCCACTTTTTTCGGACGACCGCTCAGATGTTTTTCAAAATTTGCCAGTTTGGAGTACTAGTTGAGAGGTGCGTCTGTGATTTTTTTTAATTTTTAAAGGGCACCGTTGAGGATTTACGTTTTTTTTTTAAATATCAATATATCTCAGAAAACATTGGTCGCTCAAAAAATTCGTGGGGACATTAACTTTTTATTTTTCATCGACTTTCGAATGATGTTAGAGTCATCATTTTCCCGATACGGGAAAGTCCATGTTTCGTGAAAAAAAAATTAAAATAATTTTTTTCTACTAAAAACACACCTTCGATTCTGGTCTCAATTTTACAGGATATTTGGCATTGTATGAAGATTCTGAGAAAAAATCCCAAAGTGGTACCTGCGATTCTTACGCACTAAGAAAATAAACAAATTAAAAATTAAAAAATAAAACCTCTAAAAAAGAACATCTATTTCAAAACAACTTTCCCAACGTGGTGAATCCGACTACGGGCAAACCACTTTCAGTTATCTAAATAATAGTCGAGTTTATATAAATCTATACAAAGCTATATGAATTAAATTTTTTATTTGTTTATTTTTTTAGTGCGTAAGAATTGCATTCCGGAATTTGTACCTCTTCCGGAATTTTTTTGTAGCATCTTCATACCATGCTAAATATCGTGTAAAATTGAAACTAGTATCTAAGATGTGTTTTTAGTAGAAAATAATTATTTTAACTTTTTTTTGCGAAAAATGGACTTGCCCGTATCGGAAAAATTATGACTCTGACATCATTCTAAAGTTGATAAAATATAAAAAAATTAATATTCGTACGAATTTTTTGAGTGACCAATATTTTCTAAGATATACTAATATAAAAAAAAAACGTAAATCCTGAAAGGTGCACTTTAAAAATCGAAAAAAATGCCCAGAACTAAGTCTCAAGTTGTATTACAAACTGGCAAATTTTGAAAAACATCTGAGAGGTCGCCCGAAAAAAGAGGGGGCTCTGAGAGGTGGCCCAGTTGATAAAGAATGCCACATATGGGATAGAGAGTTCCGTATAGACAGCGGGGCAAAATGGACTACTTCGACAAACTTTGTCTCGGGGCATAAATAAAAGTTTAATCTGGAGTGAAGTAAGTCCATTTTGCTCGAATGTCCGCTTACACTATGTATCTCAATTTATTTTCGATTTTACCTAGTGAGATGTAAAGTCAATGGTTTTTTTTATGGCTGATTTGATCATAAAGGCTCGCTCGACGGCGATCCTGAAACGAGGGACAGTCAAACGGAGAACAAGAGTCCCGACGGCGGTGCGGGCGGCGGCAGCGGTGATGGCGGAGCAGGCTCCAAGAGACGAGGTCCAAGAACTACTATCAAGGCTAAGCAATTGGAGATACTTAAGACCGCGTTCTCAGCAACACCGAAACCGACGAGACACATAAGGGAACAGCTCGCTAAAGAGACCGGCTTACCAATGAGGGTTATACAGGTGATTTGTCATTAATATTCATTTATTTATTTATTTATTTACGAGCGGTTTTGTTAGCTCTAAATTAATTTTGATTGTATCTCCACTACAATAAGAACTCTCTAAGCTTCACCAAAGGGGGCTCAGCTGGGGGGGGGGGGGGGGACAAACATCCAACCAACAAACAAATCCACAGTTTTCGAAAATATATATGATTCATTCTTTTAACGGGTAGAACGTTTTTACAGGTCATTGTGTACATATCGGCCAAATACTATAATGCTACTTAGAAGAGTCATATCACCACAATGATCGTTTACCATACATAACTTTAACGGTGTAAATAATATTACATGAGAAGATAATAAATAAATAAAGGGAATGTCGCTTCCATGAATAAGAACGAAAAGAATCAGAATCTGCTAATTGGAAATATGATATTTCACTTTTTCTTAAAAAGATAGAGAGAAGTACCGGAAAAATTGCGGTGTCTCCGCATGCTTATTCCCAGCCTACCAAGAGATTATGCACCGTAAATTGTAAATTTAAGTACTTGAACTTGAAGTTTGCATACGTTACTTACATTAATTGAATATTAATGTGCTTTTTTGTAAAATAAAAGTACCAGATATTAAGGTTACAAATCTTTTGAAATTTACAAAATTTACTGACATTTACAAAAATTTCAATTAATAGTACTTTGCGATACTAGTACGTAAAAGCGGACTTTCGACGAAGGTTGGGAAGTGGATGCACGAGCCGGATCGAGGGCTACAACGGCAGGAGGCGCAGCCGAGTGCTGTTGTAGCGCGAGAGAAGGCGAGTGCGGCCACTTCACAACCGCCGTCGGGAGTCCGCTTTTACGTACCAGTATCGCATACTACTTTTTGTGACGAATGCATGAAAGATTATGTTGCTGGCCGGGCGTGACAATAAAGGGAAAACAGACAGCGTGCGCATGCGCACAGTAATACGGCGCATGCGCGCCGTAATATGTCGGCGTGCGCACGCGCACGTAAATACTGTGCGCATGCGCACAGTATTTACGATACGCTTTTGCGTTGGATAAATACTCATTACGACACGCTTCCGGTATTTACGAAACGCTTCCGGTATATACGAAACGCTTTCGGTATTTATGTAACGCTTTTTGAAAAACACCTCTTTATATGGCGCCCGGCCCCCACATAAAGCAGCACCTTTCATGCATGAGTCGCAAAAAAATAATAAAAGTACTGAAAAATTGCAACGCACATGTGTTTGAAATTTTTGAAACAATTTATGTAAAAATATTTGTTTACAGTGTATATTCGGGTGTTTCTCAAAAAGGACATTTAAAAAAATATTTCTCCCCCCCCCTTTTGAAATATAGATTTCAATCTCAAATTGAACCTCGCAAAAGGCTGTCCCTAGTAAAAAAAATCCTCAGAGGTGCCGCATTCAACGTGTGTACCCAAAAAGAATTCGATAACTCCTAAATTTAATTTTGAATGTCTCCTGTTCGAGAAGTCTTTTTTAATAAAAAATATCCTGCGAAGATAAGTGCATATTCGAGCGAAAATCTCGGCAAGAGTCTTTTCAGAGTCCGGTTACGAACCCGGAAGAGTCTTTGCGCGGGTCTTGATAGATTCTGTGCAGGAGTCATTCTGGAGTCTCGCATAGGAACGCGAGCCATACGTGCATTTTTCCTCGCAGGATATTTTTATTGACAAAAAATACTGGGACGTTTAAAAGACTTCGCGAATAGGCGAGGCCAACAATTAAATTTAGAAGTTGTCGAATTTTTTGGGTACAAACATTAATTTTAGTACCACTTAGGGTTTTTTTTTTTGCTAAGGACCGCCTTTCGTGAGGTTCAATTTGAGATCGAAATCTTTACTTTAAAAGGGTGGGAAAAAATAAATAAAAAATGTCCTTTTGAGAAAAACCCTAGTGTATATATATATATATGTATATATATATTTAGCACAACGAAAAGAGGTCCTTGCGTATCAAATTTTTCGAATACGCCACGTATCACAAGTATGTTAAATTTTCATCTGCTTCCGATCGTCAGGTCTGGTTCCAAAATAAGAGGAGTAAAGAGCGAAGATTGAAGCAGCTTACGTCAATGGGCAGAAGTCCTTTCTTCAATGGTTCGAGAAAGATGAGAGGTTTTCCGCTGAACCTGAATCACGGCCAACTCGGTGGCGAGGACATACCACCCGCGGGATTTCCGTATTTTCCCGCTGACAAGTTCGAGTTCGGATACGGAGGTCCGGTGGCTTTTAATCACGAGTTCTTCGGGGGTCATCCCGGTCTCCACCCGCACGGACCACCTTTCCCCGGTCCCGGCAATCCCGGTGAGTACCCGCTGCGCAATAATCATCGCCGTTCGACACCGACAGTTAATGGACGCAAAATTATCGAGTGGTTTGGAAAAAATGAAATAAAAGAATTTAATACCGTATCATTCGTTCGATTATGGAGGATTTGTCGAAAGTTTGTCGAAATTATCGAATTAGTTTATTCGCGACGTTGAAATCGGCAAGAGAAGTTCTATGGTTTGACGCGAAATTTACCGGTTCAATAAAAGTTTAACTCTAAAATGATGGACAGTGTGCGGCTGGAAAAACGTAAATTTCAAACGAATCAAGGCCAAATTATTAAGATATTTGAAAAACAAAGTTGAAATTGAAATTTCCATATCGCTTCCGCATGAAAGGTGAAAATTGAAATTATCTTATCGTTTCCTCGCAAACATAAAATAATTTAATGCCGTGTTTTTCATTGTCGATTGTCGACAACCAGGATTTCACGAACGTTTGTCAAAACGATAGAGTCAGTTTGTTCGTGACGTTGAAATCGGCAAGAGAAGTTCTACAGTTTAACGCCAAATTTACCGGTTCAATAAAATTTTAACTCTCTCATGTCCGATCATACGATAGAAAGATATTGGTATAATTTTGTTGTCTCTAAAGTACTTATTTTTTTGTTTGTATGTTGGCACAAGCTGATGTAATTTTGTATCGATGTTGCGAGCACAAGGCGCGTTTAGGAGAACTTCTCGGGAAACAACGGATTCGGAGATGGCAAAATGGTACGATGTTTTTCTGAAATCAGTTCCAAATCTGTTCGTAACAGGAATCGATCCGGCGAGCATAGCCGGTATGGCCGCTGCGGCGGCGGCGGTCGCCGGTGAATATCCACCTCCGGGTACTGCCGGCGGACCTCCGGAGTTTCTTACCGGGCCCCCTGGACAAGGCCCTCAGCCACCGTCGGGAGGCAGTCCCGGCGAGTTTCTCGCACCTTCAGGTATAACTTTTAATATCCGATCTATATTGTTGTCGTGTGTCCTGTCCGAAACAAAATTCATGATCCGAAAGTCCATTTTGCCCCATATTTATATCTATTTATTGACATTATGTTAAATTTGATGTTTGTTATGTCTAAAAAATGTTAAAATCTGTTGTGTAGGTCCATTTTGCCCTCCGCCCTTTTAATACTATTCGTTTGTACAGCATTCATCGTTGTAAATGCAAAGACACTTGTTATAATAATCTCATTGTTGTGCTATCCAATAGACGCTGTGGCGTTTTCATTAATGACATCCTCCAACTTTAATTCTCTCATTCCTCAAGTTTTTCATTATCGTCGTCGCTTCGGTACTTTTACCATCATTGTTACTGTTACTATTATTATTATTCCATCACACACTCGTTCAAGTATGCATATCTGTTGGTCTGCGTTCTCAGGTGGCGGACAGGGTAATCCCACCGGAGGCGGCAACGGCAACGGTGGTCCTGGAGGCGGTAGCGGGGGCGGTGGCTTCCCGGAGCCGCACCAGATGCAGACCGAGGGCCTCGTCTGGTAGGACGAGTTTTACGTTTAATTAATCTTTCGGCTCTCTTTACGATACATCCGGTCTCTCGATTATGCGAATAAGTCGCCGGAAGAGGAAGATGAAATTTATCCGGCCAGAACCCATGGTCGTAATAAAAAAAAATAACTAATCGAAAAGAATTCCCTCCCATGGCTCAAAGCCCCCAATACAATGGAATAATGAACGTGCTGGAATAGGCGAATTTTTTTTCGGTCACGAAGAACGTTACGATCCAATCGCTTATCGACTATTATTATTTTTTATTGCATTTGAGAATCTAACATACGAGAAACGGAGATATTGATTGATCGCGCGACAGATGCCCTTGTTACTTTACATTTATCCCTCCCCCCCTCCTCTCATCGCCCGTGTAAGATAGCACCGATCATTGCGACATGCATTATTTTATTGATATCAATACACCCGATGTTGTTATTCAGAAATTAGCCATGGCGGCTAATAATCATTTTATCATTGATTTGCTATTGATAGATTATTATTATTATTGATATTATTATTATCATTATTATTATTATTATTATTAATATTATTATTATTATTATTATTATCGCAACGAAAGTTGTATCTTTATTAATTATTATATTTATGTATGTATGATATTTGAGAGAAAAACCTGTCGTGTAAAATTGCAATCTACCCTCGCGCGGCCAGTGTCCTCCCGACTTCCTCGATAGCATTGAAAAAAAAAGTTTACTCCGACCGAACGAAATCCCGCTGTAGATAATGCTTGTCTCGTGCAAACCCCCCCCCCCCCCGTTCCGGTAAAAGTTACGTCCGGAATGTCAATGATCGATTCGATTAAAAAATTTGAATAACGTGCGACCTCGTGTAAAGAAAAAAAAATATATATATATATATAAAACGTGAAATTAAAATCCAATACGTGAAAGCTAACTACTATTGTACCAAGCATAATTGTCATTGAGATATTATAAGTTAATATAAATTCAATGATGAGAACGAAGACTTGATAAAAATGAGTCTCAAGAATTTGGGGCGGTTATCGATGTAAATAGACATGCGCGCGTGTATATATATATTATATATAATGCGTGTTCGATATGATGGGAGAGAGCGACACGACAGGGGTGAAACGAGACAAACGGAGAATAGAGATAAAGAATTGATATTCGGTATGTATTATATTAGGCCTCCGAAAGTACACACACTTATACATTACATGCATATATTAACTTACACAGAAAGAGCCTCTTTCGTCACAAATATTATTATAATAAACCACCTCGTATTTCCGTAAATGTTCTCTTGATATTTTTCTCTCTAATTACCCTAACCCACTTTATTACAGCTCTTCAGGTATGGAGATATACTACTCTACTGGGACACCGGAACAATTGCAGTTAAGTAATATTATCCAATCAATGCTTGGCAATACGGGTCTATGGGATAACTCGGGGGTGAAATTACCGATCAGCTGGAAATTCGACCCATTTTCACAACTACCGAAGCTTTAACGGACGAATTTGTTATTAGAACTATTGGCGATTATTGCTTACTTCTACTAACGTCCATTTTTAAGTATTTATATTTTATATGTATATTTCTTAATTTTCTTCACTTATTGCAATATTGGAAACATAAAATGTCATTTTGGTTACGAATATAAAAAATTATAGTACTTTTCCGATATGCGTATCTCTCTTCTCCACCATTAAAAAATTAAATAATAGAAATAAAATAACCCTATGGCCATATCAGTCGACATTACTCTGAATGCCGGCTGATATGGCTGAACGCGCATACACCCTTTCCCTCACCGACAAGAACTGTTACGGGTTCAATAGTGACTACTGGAGTTTCAGCAGTTACTACTCGCATTGCTGGGCTACTACGCATGTAGTTACTACTTCTTAGAAGTTATTCCTCAAAATCATCAGCAATTACTACTTATAAGTAGAACTATTGAAAACTATAAACAATTCCCAGTACTTAACTACGGGACCTTTATGGTAGTTTCGAGTATTTAGCTATTGGAGATTCACAGTAGTTTCGGGTAGTTAACTAACACGGGTAGGCAACTAACTCCCCTACTGAAAATACCCAGTAATGTTCGGTAGTTGACTACTCCAGATTTCCAGTAGTTTTTAGTATAGTCCGCCAATTTAGCACTGAGTGGTGGTTCGGTAATTAAATAGTAGTTAATTACTGGACACTCCCAGCAGCAGTTTCCAGTAGTTTTCTGTAGTTCTTTCCGGTGAAGGTTATTACCGCAGGACAGAATCATCGTGTGATGATTTCCTTATTAACACTATTGGCGATTATTGCATACTAAATTATCGTCTATTTTTAAATATAATTTTTTTCATATAATATTTATTATCTTTACTTATTGCAATGTGAAAAAAACACAGCACCACAAAACATAATTTCGCTTACGGATATCAAAAATGGCAATTCCTTTCCGATTCTCCGATTCTCATAAATCGTAAAAAAAATAATAAAGAGAAAATAACCCTTTGGCTATATCAGCCGGCATTGCTCTGAATGACCTTCGACCGACGGTAATAGCCGAGCGCGCTTACACGCTTTATTACCGCAGGACAGAATCGTCGTTTCGCCCGATCCTCAAAGGACCATACGTATCGTGTAGTTAGGTGCCGGGGTAACAAGTTTGCAGCATGTTGTAGCCCGCTATTGTGCGCAGCGGCAATCCCGGTCCGGTGAAGAACCAACTGGGCCCTCGGGTTCTTCGTAAATCGTTCCGTTCTCCTCCTGGCGCCCCGGGCGTGCCCTAACATCGTTACAGACTCCGATTCCCCTGGCTGTGTACGGCAAAACCCCAGAAGACTGTCTCGGACATCTGGTGAATTCGATTTTGATGTGTTTCTGCCTGCGGGGGTCTCTCGCGTGTCCGTCCCCGTCCCAATGGCACCCTCCTTCCTCGAGCTACGCCAGCGCTCTCTCCCATCGAGTCGCGTAAGTGTATACACGCCGGGTTGGGCGCCGTGAACTAACTGCACCGCTCCTCCTGTATCCACCGGGCGAATTCCCCGCGGGGAATAAACGGCTCCTGCCGCCGATTTCTCCTTCGCTCCGCATGTGTCGTCCGGGGTGTTGCACAACCAGCTACGCAAACTCTTTGGGCAGCAAACTCGAGCGCACCCTCGAGAGAGAGAGTCCACTGTCGAAAGGTCTATTCCTACAGAATCTCTCCCGGTACACATTCGGCCACTCTTCGCCGCCTCCGCCCCCGCCCATTGTAACGCCGCAACTTTGTTACGGGCTCCTTTGTACCACAGTCGAATTTCAATTAAGCCGAAGACTCGATTAATCTGCTCATCACTCGTAACGCACAGCGAATGCTAGGCAAACTGGAGCGGCAAGATGCGTATTCTTAAAATAAGAAACAAAAAAGTTTTGTCTGTGAAGAAGCAATACATGCAAAAAACACTTTGGACGAGATATTTGTTAAAGTTAGAAAATCTTTTCTTTTTCTTTGAGTGAAACTTCTTTAGGCACCGTAGTGCGAGTTCAATGCTTGGAAATAGGGACAAAATGAAAAAGTGAAACACCGTAGAGCGGTGATATAGATTGGCGCGACGGGTAGAGTAACCTGACGTAGTTTTAACTATTTCGTTTCGTTCTCGTGTCGTCAGTGATTCAAGTAAAACTCCTTTTTGTGACTCACGCATGAAAAGTGCTGCTTTATGTGGGGGCCTGGCGCCATATAAAATGGTGTTTTTCAAGAAGGCGTTACATAAATACCGGAAGCGTTTCGTAAATACCGGCAGCGTGTCGTAATGAGTATTTATGCAACGCAAAAGCGTATCGTAAATACTGTGCGCATGCGCACGCTGTCTGTTTTTCCTTTATTGTCGCGCCCGGCCAGCAACATAATCTTTCATGCATTCGTCACAAAAAGTAGTATGCGATACTGGGACGTAAAAGCGAACTCCCGACGGCGCTTGCGAAGTAGCTGCACTCGCCTTCTCTCGCGCAGCCACTTCCCAACCTTCACCGAAAGTCCGCTTTTACGTACTAGTATCGTAAAGTACTATTAACCACGGCAATGCGCATCCACTGCTTGGAAACAGGAATAAAACGAAAAAGTGTAACGCGTCAGAAGGATGGCATGCGTTGGCGAGACTCATTATTTCATTTTATTGTTGTGTCATCAGTGAGGTGAAATGACACTTGTCTAGCCATATCAATGCGCATCCACTGCTTGGAAATAGGAAAAACAGCACAAATAATATATGTTGACAACCAACGTTGATGGCTCAGATGGATTAGCTAAAGGTACCGTGGGAAAATTAGTTTACGTTGATTGTAACGATGCTGGAGAGGTGACGTGTATACGGTTCGAACTCTTGGATTCACCCAAGATCGATGAGAAGATGAGTATAAAAATCGGCGCATAAGTTCAAACGAACAATATTAATTGAACATCTATCGCTGTTTCCCAAAGGACCTGACGTAACCCACCGAAAAATAATGAAGCAATCATCGCCAAAATGCCAATATTTTCCCATTATATCCGCGTGCACTGTTACCATCCACAAGTCTCAAGGAGATATTACATAAATACGAAAAGAGCTATTTGCAGCAGCTCCTTTATGTGGCACTATCGCGAGTTTCCAGCATCAACGGACTTCACATTGTGACACCGATCAACAACCACAAATTCTACTATGGACGAAAAAACGCAATATCTCTGGGAAGCTTGCAAGAGGAATTTCGACAACTTGCACTGGACAAATTCGACAAAATTGATAGATTTAGTGACGAATTTTATCACCAGTAAGAGCGGGTTTATCGATATTTTCATTCCATTGTCAGAGTCTGAAGACCCACAGATCTTAACGATCTGGTCGTGCGCAAATCGAACATGTTTCTTTCAGAAACATGCTTCCGAGATGAAGAACATCGATATCTCAAATTTTTGACTGTCACCGGTTATATGAATATTACTTTATACCTGGGCACTGATTTGGCATGGGCTACATATTGGCCATATATTATATACTGGCCCTTATATATTGGATATTACTTTATGCCAGGGCACTACTTTGGCAGTTTAACAGACGTTGGAGAAATGTGCGCCGCTCGTTGTCACGCCAAATAAATCCATTAATGAAATTATTTAGTTTTCTTTTTTATTGTTAGTGGATATTGAGGGATGAAAAAGGATGAAAATTGGACGGAACCAGCAGGCCGACGACACGGTTAATCGTCTCATCGCTCGTACCGCACAGCGAAAGCTGCGCAATCTCGACCTGAAAAAAAATATTGTAAAATTAACAAACAAAAAAATTACAAAAAAATGTTGGACAAGATATGCTTGTTGAATTAAATAATAATAATAATAATTCTTTTTTACGCGAAGCTGAAGGGACAATTAAACGGGAAGAAAATTAGCTTCCCGGATCAGAGGGAATATTGAAGCTGGTGCAGTGCATATTTTTTCGAAAGCTCGGTCCTTTTATCCGTTTCTCGATGACTCCCCGATGGCTCGACTTTCCAAGAGACAATCCTGAATTCGCCGGAGCCAGCAGGCTGATCCGCGCCAGATGCGACCCCGCGTTCGGATCTCCGGGGCGTTCTCCCGAGCTCGGGAAAATTTCGGCGAGGAAGACGCCGACGAGGACCATTACAACAGGGTCGCCGGCTCCGGTCCCGAGGGAGTCCTGCAGGAACAAACCGTCCCGAGAGGCGACGGATTCGTTCGCTCGCGGCCACCGAAAATTCTGCCTCTCAAATGCTCTCCCTCGATCGGGCTCTCTGCCCCATCCACTGCTACCAATATTCACGACTACTATAGGTGTACACAGCGTTTACACAAGCCGTACTCTGATATGCACAAAACGGATCGTTTCATCCATCGAATTTTCATTCCTGCCCGTAACGCAGTCGATAGATCGGTTTCAGATTAGCGAAAAAAAAAATTACACTCGATCATGAGATTAGGGGAAGAGCGGGGGCAAAATGGTCCCCCCTTCGACACGAGACTTTTTGCTAAAAAAATATGGTCCATTTTGCCCCATGGTTCCGTTTCGCCCCGATCCATTTTCCCCTACATCGGCCGAAGATTTTTTTCAAGCTTCCGATCGAGAGTGCACAGCGGCAGCCGTACGAAAAAACAAAAACACGCACCCCTGCGAGGGGAGCGAACGGGGATAAGAAGGGAGTGAGGCTGACACAGCGAAGGACGAGAACGTGGGGCGAAAATGTCACGGTCCAACGCGTTTGAGGCTCACGTGTCGGCACACGTGCCGAGAGGCGGCGGCGAGCGCGCAGGCCAGCGTTCCGATTCTCGTCTCGCTTTCCACTCTTTTGCCAGCTCGGCTCCTTGCTGTAACGCTGCGCCTAATACTACGGGTATACACAAACCACGCTGTGCATGCGAAGTCCCTTTAACGCCCGAGTTCGCGAGTGTCGGAGATAGCGGCGCAACATTGTGGACAATCGTCGAAGCCTCACGATTTTTTTTTTGTTTTCTTTTAAGGCTTTACACCGAAAAAATAACATCAATGAGTCGAGTAAAATTTGCTTGCGTGCTGGAAAGGAAAAAAATGGTTTGTTTCAATTTTACTTTCAATTCTTACAATTACAGACAAGATTGAAGCGATAACATATCACCTTGACAGTCTTGCCGTTGTTTCAATATCGTATGGAATTGTAAGAATTGCAAGCAGAATTGAAATAAAAAATGTTTTCTTTGGCAGCCCGCAAGCGAATCTTTTTTCAATGTAGATTCTGTTAGGCTCGAATTTTAAGACATTAGTTTGAACTTAAGATCGCTCTTGAGATCAAAGTTGAGATCGAAGTTTGGGCCGAACTTCAATGCGTGCTTAAATTTGATCTCAAGTTCGGACTTAAGTATGTTAAGTTCGAACTTGAGATCAAACTTAACTCCGAACTTGAGATCAGATTTAAGTTAGAACTTGAGATCAAACTTAAGTCCGAAGTTAAGATCAAATTTAAGCACGCATTGAAGTTCGGTTCAAACTTCGATCTTGACTTTGATCTTAAGAGCGACCTTAAGCTCAAGCTAATGTCTTAAAATTCGAGCCTCAGTGTGCCATCCAGCCATCTTATCGGATTAATTTGTTTAATTCGGTTCGAATCACGTCTAAATTTTGATACTTAAAATGTTGATACTCGACTGATTCGATACTTCGACTACGACCACCGAACCTCAAAATTCGACCGTCTACTCAACGGTTTCATTGCGCCAGTTAGCGCACGGCTAGACGTTCATGCATCGAAGTACTGACCGCGAACGAGGAAGTCTCACGATTTATGCCGGCACCGTCGGAACGTTATCGCTCGGTCAACCCCGGTACACTCTCCCTCGAAATAACTACGAGATATCTCTCGTTTATAGTACAGCTGGCGAATACATGCATATACGCGTACACTCGGGAACGGAGAAGATTACGGCACACTATAATATTAAGATAAATAATAAGGCGTCGCCTCTCGGACGTTTCAACTTTGGCACTCGGTGAATACCACCGCTGGCGTGGCTAATCCTAATCCAAAATCCGGATTACCGAGACGGCATCAGCTGGTCCGTGAGCTCCCGGAATATTTGTCACTACGACGATAACGGGTCGGGCGACTCTCGTGTGTAGAACTTACAAACGAGGGTACATTTCCACATAGTTATTTTAAACGCCGCACGCTATAGAAACATGTTTTTTTTAAGGCTCATCTGTACGATGTAAAACTTTAATAATAATAATAATAATAATAATAATAATAATAATAATAATAATAATAATAATAATAATAATAATAATAATAATAATAATAATGGTAGTAAATGCGCTTTATTAGCCTCAGTAATACATAGTTCGGTGGCATTGCGTGTATATACGTGTGATTTTTATTTTATTTATTTTCCCCAGCCTAATAGGCCGTTGACCGAGGTCCTTCAGTCCTAGCATTTATACATAATACTATAATAAATAATGCTAGAACTATACCGAGTATACTATATCACCGCGAGGTAATCAATGTCGCTCAATATTACGTACACATTTGCCAACAAAATACGATTCGATCGAGCCGAGCCAGTTTTGCTGATCGACTTCTCCGTGATCAGAAATATTCGTATTTAATTCTCGCGCATAGTGCAGAGAGTACATTGCCATCGAATTTCCGTACACACGTTAACCGCTTTGAATTTTGAAATTTGAAACCGCTTTGAATTTTTGAAATTTGTCGTGCGGCAAACGTAGGAGTATTTCTTTAATCGTAAATTGATCCGTGTTAGTGGGTAGCAGGTATAGAATCGAGTCGGAGCGCCAGCATGAAGTGCACGGTGTGAGGGGTCATTTATCGGGGAAGGGGGTGTATGGAACATTGTTGTATAAATAGGTTTCGGCGAGTTAGGGGTCGACGAAATGTGCCAGG
The DNA here is from genome assembly GCA_964017025.1 of Stenichneumon culpator. NCBI lineage: Eukaryota > Metazoa > Arthropoda > Insecta > Hymenoptera > Ichneumonidae > Stenichneumon > Stenichneumon culpator. The sequence goes on from OZ024772.1 coordinate 3,230,064, forward strand.
GGAATTGCACATGTCCGCATCGATTATACCCGCGACGAAGTCCGTCCCTAAAATATAACTCTCCATTATAACTCTCATTCGCATGTTTTTTTTCTCTATCAATCTATGCGTGTGTGTGTGTGTGTGTGTGTGTGTGTGTGTGTGTGTGTGTGTGTGTGTGTGTGTGTGTGTGTGTGTGTGTGTGTGTGTGTGTGTGTGTGTGTGTGTGTGTGTGTGTGTGTGTGTGTGTGTGTGTGTGTGTGCATATGTGTATCCTGCTCTCCGGATCTCATTGTTGTTTCCAATATCGACCTCGATCGTTTGCTCTCGGGAGGTCGTAGGTATTTTTTCTCCCTTCGCATGCCGAACTCAGAGCTCGCCTCTCCCGTCCGCTTTATGCCTCGTGGCATACACCATGCGCTTATTTTCAAACCATTTGCTTCGTAAACGCGCACCCGCCTGCGTTCACTCCACTGCCCACGGGCAATGTCGACCCGCGCGGGCCACCAGCATCACGCGCGACTAGCCGACAGTCCCAGAGTCGAGCGCACCCCTCATCTACAGGCAACGCAAATTCTTTGCTCTCCAAGTGTACTCGACGATCACGGGGCATGGTGTATTAGCTCGGGTCTGATAATGCGCCTCTCCAAGAGTCGACGCGTCAAGGAAACATCACTTGACTTTGTGCATTGCAACGATGCTTGACTCCGTTACAATAACGATTGTGACTGTGCAACAGCGGTTAGGACTCTTGACGTATTAGCTCGAAAGTAAATGCAACGAACAGGTAACTCCAACTTGCTTGTACAGGAAACAGGGCAGCAGGTGGATTGTGAGGCAATGAGGTAAAAGTAACAATACCAAGTCGGACACCTTAGGGAGCAGTCCCAGTCCCGGGACATGCATGAAAAATCGTATTTCCATCTCTCTTGCATTCACGCCTTACCCGGCCGCTGATATGTGTCTGGTCTTGGGGACGTTTCCCTTAGTTGGTAAAGTAGTTACGTAGACGCCAAAATGACGATCACGAGGAGTAAAAATAATCCATTCTAGAAAACAATGTCGATCATATCTCACTTAGAGATTATGTGGTAAGAATAGTTTTAATGGTTTAGATTGTTAGGTTAATTTCACAAAAAAAGGATTTGCAAAACAAGTTTAAGGCCATTTATTATTGGCCTATATTGTTACACAAGTTTTTGCTCATGTTCAAAAATTTAGAAATTAATTAATCTGAGGAGGGCGAACCACCCATGGCCGAAACGTAAAAAACGTGCTAGGAGATTCTCATCGTCCTTCAAACTGACGGTGCCGATGGGTCGATCGCGGCCATAGCAGATATCGTAAATTCTTCGACATCAACCGCTGCCCAGCCAACTTAAGTAGTTGGTAAGGTTTCCTTCGACGGATCCAGCCAAAAAGATAAAGAAAGTTCAATAAAGTTTTTATCAATACATTTTTTAAATTACACATCTGTTAACAATACATTATCTATTTAATATTCTCGTACTTACGTCTTGTCAGAATTTAACTAGCTTGTTTTACACTTTGCTCGTTTTTACTGCAATAATTCACTGTATCACATTCACAAGCTCTTGGTTCTGGTTTCCTGTTTCTATCGGGAGCATTTTTTTTTTAAATCACATTAGACTCGGATGGAGAGAAATGTAAGAGTCCGTTCCCATAATGTGCAGGAGCGGGCGAACTGATGAGGAGGGACAAGTGTGCACTGGTGCGAATCGTCGAAACTACACCGTAAGCTTCGCTGTTCTGGCCCACGAGCACGAGTCAAGTGACTCTCTTTCGTCATGGACGGGGTTCCCGCGCGTGCCTCTCTCTCTCCCCCCCTATGTTGCACTTGTAGTTTGCACAGCGTCGGAGAAAGTTGGACATAGCTATGTTGGATGTATCAACTATGTATGTACTATGTATTTTCTCCGTCTCCTTTCCGCTGGGGCACCAACCCCTGCAGGCATTAAAACTCGCTTTGCCACCCCTCGCTGATCGCTTTTCCCTTCGCTGCCACCGTTCGTCTCTTGAGATGAGACTTTATTTTCGTTCGTAGCTGGTTTTACTGGCGCACCCTCAGGCATACAAGATCCCGTCATCCTATGCACTGAGGGCAGTCTGGCTCGTCGTCGCACACGGTTATGAATGTATGAACCGGCCTCTCCATATCTGATTATTTATATTTTAGTAGTAGTAGTAGTACAGATTCATTGCCAGTACGTTACAAGGTTTGGGGACTTATAATTAAAGCAGAGCTGGGCAGTATTTTAAATACATATTTTAAGTACTCAAATACTTTTTGGGTATTTTAAGTACTTTTCGAGCCTTTAAGAACAAACTACAAAATACTTTTGGATTTCTTCATATTAAAACTGTATTGGTTAGGCCGGACGGGATGGGTGGATGCATGGATGGATGGACGGGATGGATGGACGCATCCTGTCTCTTCCTGTCCCATCCTGTCCCACACTGTCCCATCCTTCCTGTCCGTTCGTCCATCCATCCATCCCGTCCATCCACCCGTATTGATTTTTACGAAGTATTTAAAAAAGTACTTATAAATGTATTTGAAATACAAAAAGTATTTTATATTTTGTATTGTAAGTATTTCCGAGTATTTTGCCCAGCTCTGATTAAAAGAGCACGCACATCAATTATTGACAAACTCATATAGTCAATAAACCTTCGACCAAAGTACTTCGGCCCAGGATTGTCGTAGATGTTGTCGGTGCTCCATTGGATCGCTTAGCTTCGATTAATAACGTTATCGTTTATACATTTTACTTTATTACAGTAGAGATCGCTGATCGACATTGCACAATGCCAACTTTTTTTGCCCAATTTATGCTCACGCGGTAAAAACTGGTGCAGAACAGACGAGCCGTAAATTGCACTAGTCCAACTTTCTAGCCCGAGGATTTCGAACAGACGCCGATCCCGTATACAACGCTCATACGCGGATGGCTTTTGTAGCTTACCGAGCTGTTGAACGTGAAAAAGATGCACGCCCACCATCTGTCCATTATACCACTCATCCCCATGCCCGCTCCCGTGAAACTATCCATCAGACCCTTCGCAACACGAATTTAACGCCACGGTCACGACTGACTGGCATAATACATATACATGTATTCAAGTTCTCGAACTCAATCTCTTCGTAAGTCTAAACGTATAATTTTTCTTAATCTGAAAACATTAGGCAAAAAGACACGAGGGACTAAAAAAAAAACCAAAACAGCAAATAATTTCAACATAGTTACTTGTTACAGAAAAAGACTAAAACAAAAATAAAACAATAAACGAATGCAAAATCGATTGCCTATACGTCCCATTACCTATATCGTCGATAACCTATATGTTGGTGTAACGTTACGGTTTATGTAAAAAAAATTGTGTAACCGTTACATAACATACTTGTAACAATTCTAGTGCAACTTTAGTGATAATCAGGTAATGTTAATGTAGTATAACGTAATTACATTGCAACAATGTAACTGGTACATTGCATAACATGTTTATAACACTTTTTATAACCATTACTACACTGCAGGCAATGTTAATGGAACAAAGTGTGGTAGCATTCACCGGTTACAAAGCCCGGCATCGTAACAGGTATGCATAACATGTTTATATCGATGTTATAGAAGCAAATAATTATGGGCTTCCCTATTACCTTTACAGGCCTAATCGACCAATATATCATGCCAAAAATTAAAGTTTATACATCAATCATCCGTAACAGTAGGTAATCCGTCCGAACCGTATACAAAATTTTCCAAAATTATTTTCTCAAGTGCAACATAGCCGAATAGATATATATGGTCGCTATCTACAAGTCCGAGGGTCCTTGGTTCGTTTCCTGCCGATGGTACGCAAACTAATATCGGTTTTGTTGAGATGTATTATTTGTTCCCATCGATAGAGTAAATTCGTTTATCACTAATAACGATGCTGCTCTAAGAATGGAATCAGCGATAATATGTTGCGTTAATAAAAAAAATTACATTTTACACTGTTAAATAACAACAATATAACACAGTAATATAAAATAAAACAATGTTATATTGCTGAGTCGGAAATAAGAACTTACATGTAATTTGCATGTAACACTCTGGTAATATTACCTGTTATTTTTAGTTGTATTGCTATTACATCGCTGCTACATTACTGTGTTTACCGGGATCGATATGTATAATTCAGAGTGACGTTAATAAAAATGTATGAATAATTTTTTACCCTATCAAATGGTAAAATCAATACTTATCCTTTCGACGATTCACAGATACATGGAATATCTACACGGCAAGACCGGAAGTGACCTTCCCGATATAACGTCGAATGAATATTTAACGAAGCTTTTCTTGGTTCGATTTTAATCGCGCTTGTTTACGATAACCGCGGGCTCGCTCGTGTGTCCCCAAGGTGGACCGAACCCGAGGACAGTCGGAGAAAGAATGGAGATCTGCGCCGTGGCGATGATACGGAACAGGTGTCCCCGTAAAATGTGGGTGTGTCGCGGGCGACAGGAAAGAACGACGAGCGACAAGTTACCCTGCCCTTTGTGCTCCTCTCACGTTTGTCTCCCGGTCCACTCCACGAGGGGTGAATATTATATCGGCACTTTATGACGGGTTATGGCGACGCGTTGCATCACTGCTCGTACAAGCGTATACACATACAGCAAGAAGTAGCGGTGTAGGTTGGGCTGCTGGTGCGTGTACCGGGTGACGTCGAGCCGCGAGGGTCCCAATTCGTAAGGAGAATGGAAGTCCTGTGTGAAACTGCATGGGGTCTCCGGGTACTTAGTTACGGGGCTTGCCGTTCGGGATGGGGAACATTGCGCCCCTCACTGTCTAACTCGGCGAATTAGCCTCGACTAATGTTATCTCGCCCGTTCGCGAACGACAGGTAGTATCGGCAAAGACGTCTGAGTCGAAAAACGGATCGGAAACAATTTTCATTGACCGGAAATGATGAATTACGTTATAGTTGCTGTCGAAAGCGGTAGTTTTCTTTCTTTAACTAAGTTTAATTTTAGAGTGTGTTACAGTTTTATAAGCAGGTGGTTGATAATACTTAGGGTCGAATTTTAAGACATTAGTTTCACCTTGAGATCAAACTTAAGTTCGAACTTGAGATCAAACTTAAGTCCGAACTGGAGATGAGACTTAAGTTCAAACTTGAGTCTGAACTTAAGATCAAATTTAAGCACGCATTGAAGTTCGGCCCAAACTTCGATCGGAACTTTGATCTCAAGCGCGATCTTAAGCTCAAACTAATGTCTTAAAATTCGAGCCTTAGACAAAGAACCAGCCATTATGAGTACGAGTTCTTGGCTCTTGCGCATGGGCTTATGGAACTCGCCGCCAAGAAGAATGTGTTTACTTTATTTGTTATTATTTAACGTTGCATCAATGGTTGTTAGCGCCGGGACCTTCTATTTTTCTTTTAGTGGACCCGACTTTGGGAGTTACTCAATATGAATGAACGTTAACTGTACTTTTGGATGACAGTAACAGTCTAGGTTTGCTTCACGGCGCCACAGCTGCGTCACGTCGATAACTGGCTATAAACATTAGGTCTGTTCGTTACCAGAGTAAACTTTTACTCCGAGCGCTTCTAGATTACTTCCAGGGTGTTTCAGAGCGCTCGGAACCGGAAACGCCTCACGGGACAAAAACGAACACGCGTTCGGTCTTTGCCCAACTCTAGCTGAGTTGAGTTTCACATACTACGTACGGGAGCGCAAATTTATAAACGAACACGCGTTCGCGCTCATTTCGACTCCAGTTTAGATAAACGAACACACGTTCGGGCTCATCTCGGCTCCAGGCTTTAGGCACTTTCATTAGAGGTTAGTAGCACAGAAAAAGATTGAAACCTCGGTGCATTTGACTCCTCTATCGGTACCCAAGACACTAGGGCGCAGCAGTACTACCGGCTAAAATGAACGCTCTGCTTGCGCTCCACTCAGATCAACTCTCGTGACGAACAGACCTCGGATCAACTCTCCTAACTCTCCTAACGAACAGCGATAAATGCCAGGAACTACGTCGCGTCACAATATTTTTCTGCAAGACTGCGGCACCGGGATTCGAACTCGAAACCTTCCGATACTTTGGTCTCGAGGCTAGTACTCTAATCACAAGACCAAAGTGATCGGTAAGAATGTGTTATGTTACTATAAATTTAACCAACAACCCAACGGCTGTTATTGAAACGTCTTGCGTTGGCTGGGTATTTGTCTCGCGATGTGACGTAAAGCGGTTGGGGAAAAAGTTTGCTGGACGCAGAATAACCCCTTCGAAAGCGGTAGGGACGGCGATGGTTGGTCGGCTCGTTGGATGATCAAGGAAAAAGAGGGTTTATGTTAAGGCGTTGCATCACTGCTCGCACAAGCGTACACACAACCACGGGAGCAGCGTAATAGGTTAGACTGCTGGTGCGCGTACCGGGTGTTGTCGAGCATCGAGGGTCCCAATTCGTAAGGAGAATAGAAGTCCTGAGGTGTTTTCGATTTGCCGTTATAATGATGGTGGCGTCATAATAACGAAGCTCTAAACGAACAGCGCTCCAGTTACAGTGACTGCGCACGCGTATTGTGCGGCCCAAATCACTTTCGCTACGAATGGACGAGATTTACTCGCGTATGGTCATAATACGCATGCGCAGTTACTGCAACTACTCAAGTAGCAACTTCTCAGATGTTCCGAAAAAGTTGTCCGTTGGTTGACTTATGGGCGGCAGAATGTTATTCCTAAGCTATCACATGTCTCAAAGTCGCCTTCCAGACATGCGATAGCTTACGGATAATATTTTGGCGGTCATAAGTCAACCAACGGTCAACTTCGTTACCTACCAAGACCTACCGTAGGATTTTGCCACCCGACCTACCGATCGTTTTCGCCAAACCTACCAGGAAACCTACCGTCGCCAGCGTATTTTTCACTTCGTAGGTTCGGTAGGTTCGTATCGGAACAACCAGACAAAAGATACCATAAAACCTACCGACGCTGAAGACGCTTAGTAGGTTCTGGCGGTAGGTTTTTCGGTAGATTTACGGTATAAAAAACCTGCTAGGGCACCATTATTACAACAGCAAATCGAAAGCATCTCGGTTCGATTTAGTGTCTTTCATTATCATAAGGCGACAGCGCAGTGCACGGTCGTTTTCTGGTATGAATTCTTACCACGCGAACGACCTTGCGGATACGCAGTCGTCTCACAGTAACGAAAAACGCCAAATCTAAAGCATCTCTCTGCGAAACTGCATGGGGTCTTCGGGTACTTAGTTATGGGACTTGCCTCACGGGAAGGGGAAAATGCCTCCGCCCCTCTCTGTCAAACCCTGTGAATCAGCCTCGACTAATTTTATCTCGCGAACGACAGGCAACATCGGCAAACACACGTCTCAGTCGAAAAACGGATCGGTAACAATTTTCACAGACCGGAAATGTTGAATTACGTTATAGTTGCCATCGAAAGCGGTACGAACGGCTATAGCAGGGCGGCTCGTTGGAAGATCGAGGGAAAAGGGGGACGGCGACTCGGAGAGGAGGCAAGGTAAACGAGGCAACGAGAACAAAACGAAAAAATATATATATATATTTAAAAAAATAAAGGAACAACCTCACTCCCTCTGGCAAAAGACGAAAGGTGGTCCCGGGAGGCTGACCCCGTGGCTCCGGCACGTACTCGCAGATCCGGCAGACTGCTGGGTATATACGGGTTCGGCTGCTACGCCGCCGGCCGGCCCCGCAGCGGCGGACTCCCGAGCGCGCTCTGGGGTACGCCGGCAGGACAACGTCGACTGCGAGGAGTTTGCGAAGGAGGCTCAGGAGGCTCTCCGGGGCTCTCTCTCTCTCTCTCGCTCTCTCGCTCCGTGCCGCCGCGTGTCCTCCCGTACGTACTCGGCCAGAAGGCAAACCTGCCTTCGAGCGAAACCTCCGGAGCGACCCACCTTCTTTCAACCCTATACTTAACATCCTCCTGCCTTCTCACCAATACCGGTGAAACGTTCTGAAAAGCTCTCAACCACAAAGACCATCCACACCGACACTATAGCGACCCGCTGTGTAGACCCATATCCCAGTCGTACCATTTTATATACATACTGTATTATAAAATAAGAGTGCATAAGAATCCTTTCTCGGTTCTCCGTACTTTGCACTCCACTCTCGGTTTTTCAACTATACAGCATAGTTGCATTATGTACGCCGTATAGCACATAAACGTTTCGAGATTAAGTTCTGAAGGAGTAACTGACCGCACTGTGTGTATATATATATATATATATATATATAGATACATATAGATGTAGGGGAATACTGTATAGTATTGGAGACCGTGAATATAGCATAGCAGGCAGCCGCTGCTGCTGCCGTTCCTGATCCCGCTCCCGCTTCATGCTCCTGCCGATTGCCGTATAGGTAGATACTTGGGTCCGGTCGGCACTGTGTTATTATTCCTCCGACATTATCTATAATTCCGAAGCGGGCAGGAAGCCCACTTAGGGATTGTGATAGGCCCCCCGTGATTAAGACCCCTCCAGCTTACGTACACCTACGTACAAAGAAAAGGTCGAACGATTAGGAATGAGAGAGCCGGAGAAAGAGCGACGATAATGTCGATACCACGACGCAAAGGCGATTCGAATCGGGGCACGCATGCATCGAGTCATCGACATTTTTTTTTCCATCGATTCGAAGGGTTCAGAATAAATGTTCCGAAAAGTTTGATCTATTTTTGCACTGAATAAGATTCTGGTGTCAGTTTTGGCCCAAAGTTAGGACGGACGTTCTTAATGGCTAATTTTCTTTCTTCTTGGGTAACCGTGACCGATTAATGGACTGCGCTGCGGTTGTACGAAATATGTGAAAGGTACACCGGTTTATCGGCGCCGATTTGATCTCCGTTGCCGGGGCTACCGCACCTTCGGGTGCGCAGGGCGGTGAATTGATTCGTTGGTGGGCCGGGTGTACTTTCGTCCAAGGAAAGAGGTGTCAGTCTCTTGGTCCGTGGAGAAAAGAGGAACGGTGCATCGGGGGAGTCCGCACGAAGACGATTATCGGGGGATATGAACCACCAGAAGAATATGACTTGTTAGGAAGAATTTTAATAATATATGTGTAACGATATGCATCTGTGTATCCGCTGACGTCCCGCGGCGAAAGGATCAAGTCGCTCGCCAACGTCACCCCAGTCGTTCAAGGCGGGAACTAGGCAGATCTATCGTCCGAGTTTCGAGATACTCGTCACTCCGGGTTCTTGTGGAGTTGAATGTGTCTTCACTATGCGCAAGGTGTGGCCTTGCTGGAAGTCACGAGAATCATAACAAAAAATGAAATGTTACAGGCACACAAAGCCTATATATTTTCCTGAACGTACCGGACCACATCATTTCATCTTTTCTTCGTCCCGAAGACGGATCCTTTTAGATTCTCTTTCAGACAAGTGTGGAGTTGAATAGGTATGCATTTCGGGAAGGAAGGAAGCCGGATGCTCGCCGAGACCGCACCCGGAACCAATAAATGGTGACATTTTGGCGACCTTTGTATTCCAATTATTGTTTAAACTAGTTATTAACTACTACAAATAATAGCTAATATTATAGTAGTAACATAGCTTAAAAGTGGCGAGTATGAAAGTGAATAAATTATCTATAAACCATATTCATCGCTTTGAGCCTTAAGGAAGGTGGAGCGCTTCACATTAGTCAAATGAGTAGTACTAGTAAAATACGTAAATGGTTATTTGTGCACTGCAGATGTCCTCAACCTAGAATAGATTTGCAAAAATATGAACTGGTTTGTGCTAATTTTCGTAAAAGTACACATTCCTTCAGTGTTTTTCAAAGAATAATCCGTAATTTTTGCTTGATTTTGATGTTTTATGGCTCTACGGATTCACCGTCAAGATATTTGATAGTATTTTCCGTTTACAAAATGCAGCCTTTTGTTTATCCATCAACCACATTCCTTCATAATAAACCGCTGTCATTTTTAAACAGAAAATACTATCGAATATCTAGATGGTAAATTTGTAGAGCATTTTTCAAGGAAGAGATTGAACCCCGATACATCAAAATCAATCAAACATTTGCGGATTATTGCAACATTACAGTTCTTTGCAAAAACTGTAATGTACATGAGCTCTTTTGAAAATCCATTCCAATTAATGTTTTTCCACGTTAAGAACATCTGCTCTAACAAAAATAATCACACTCAAAAAAGAATTCGCTTGTGACCTGCCAACGAAAAAAAAATGTTATTCTAATTCTTTTTTCAATTCTTACACGTCCATATAATATTAAAAGAACGGCGGCAAGACTTTTAATGTAACATATTATCGTTTCAAGGCCGTATGGAATTGTAATAATTAGAAGTGGAATTAAAATATCATGTCGTTTTGGCAGCCTGCAAGCGAATTTTACTTGAGGCATTGATCTTTTTTTCAGAGCAACCCTTATATATGATATAGATATATAATGAATAGAGGCGTAAAAGTTTGTGTAATAGTACATTACAACACTAGTGCGATGAAACTTTTTCTGACAAGTGTGAGTTTGCAGCACGGGCCGGAGGCGAGTGTTGCAATGACACAAGTTAAGAGAAAGTTTTATCGCACGAGTAACGTACAAAATTTTACTTCACGAGGTGTGAAAATGGAGGTGTTAAAACTGCAACGTACGCACCGAGTGAAGTAAACGACTTTAAAAATGCAGCACTCATTTGACTAAAGTGAAGCGCTCCAACCTCCTTAATATTAATAACAACCTTGCAACCCGTAGCATGTTGACGGACCGCAAACGGACACGTCCGTTGAGGAACGGAACCGACCGTAAAAAACGACAAAACGGACTGTACATTTTTTGTTGGCATTTGGGCTTTTTTCGGTTGCGGAAACCGAAAACGGACCGAACATTTTTTTTCGAAAAATTTGCTTTGGTCCGTTCTCGGTGCCCGCAACCAAAAAAGGACCAAGATCGTATTTTTTATTCTGCCCTTTCATTAAAAATAGTATTAAAAGCAAAAGAATTTTTTTTTAACTTAGCCAAAAATTTGAATAAAAAACGTTCGGTCCTACCTCGGTTTCCGCAACCGAAAAAGGACCAATGCAGAATCGTACGGTCCGTTTTACCGTTTTTGCGGTTCGTTTCGTTCCCCAACGGACGTTTCCGTTTTTCGGTCCGTTTTTTTAGTATTTTCTTTAAAAGCAGCCGTCCTTCAACTTGCTAGGGATATACTAATAATAATAATAACATCTTTATATGATCCATTTTTGAATAGCCTATACATTATATATATATACTATATTATCAATTCTTCAGAACACAAACTATAACCTTACCGTAAAAATAACAAAATTATTTAGTATAAAAAAAAAATGAACGATACAAGGGTAGCTAACATCCACTTAGGCTTATACTCCATGCCCCGTCTCTTAATTTCCACACGCATTTCACGCGTTCTCGGAATTCCGGCGTTCACCAACCGATCTCTGCTGACGCACGCATACCCACAATGCTCCGAGTGCCTATCGGAGCGCTATCCGGATGAATTGTGCGCAGCGGAAAGCTCCTGGACGTGCGAGCCCGTCGGGCGTTTTGTTGCCGCTACGATGTGCCGGTGATCCCGCTGTCGCTGTCGGGGTGTGGAGAGACAGAGAGCGAGGGAGACCAGGATGAAAATCATCGACGTGCGGCCAACGTCGAAAACACGCGAGCCTCGCGGGTACCCACGTGGAAACGTCATCGGCAGCTGGGGATCTCGCGAGGCTGCGGGCAGACGAGGGGGCTTCGCTCTTGCAGGGTTGTAAGCAGGAGGGCGGCGAAGAGGGGCGGGGGGGGGGGGCGGGGGGGGCTCGGGGAGCTGCGGTGACGGATCGCACAGTGGTGATCGTCGGCCGGTTTGCGGGACTGCAGACCGCGAGCGAGGGAGTAAGAGAGGCCGAGGGGGAGAGAAACATACCCGGTCGCAGGACGGGCCACGGAGTGTTTTCCAGGCTCGCTCAGGGGGGAGACTCCTGTACGAGCAAGAAGCGAAGCTGGGGTTGCTCGCTTGTGCCTACAGTTGGTTTCCGACCCTACAAGCCACCACCCCACACCAGACCCCCTAACTCCCTAAATCGCCCCCCCAGTGAAACCACCGAAACTCTGCAGTCCGCAGAGCCGATTTCACGAACGAGCGACCACCCACCGACTCTCTCTCTCTTTCTCTCTCTTTGGGCTTCACTATTTTATCTTCCTCGGGCTCGATCCTCTCTCGCTGGAATGAGGGGGGCGGGCAGGGGGCGATAGCACGCAACTCATGCAACTCGGGGAAGTGGCATTGGAACTTTTGCGGGTCCGAGTTGTTCGACCCGACTCGTTGATGTTTATTCGACAGTAACAGGTTTCGAGTATATATGCATGCAGGTGCGGGGAGATGCGTCGTAGACTGTTCTGCGTTCCGTCCGTGCATTCTGCGACGATCCGTCGGGCAGAAATTATCATTGATATTTTTTTGTACGGTGTCACTGATTGAGAACAAAAAAAGTTTACTAAAATTGTTGGATCAATCATAAGTTGCGGAAAGACAGGTTTAACTTTGTCGTTTGGCTGTTATAACTCAAGCATCGTTTTGTCAGATTGTTCGCTGCCAGTCGATTCAATGTTTAGTTATTTGACGCTACTCGATTTTTTTTTCTTCAAAGCTAACAGGTTTAAATATGTATGCCTACAGGTGCAGGGAGATTCTTCTACGCTGTTCTCACTTTCGCCACTGCATATGAAGAAATTCATCGTCTGTTGTGCAACGATCCGTCATCCAGCAACGATACACGATCTTTGGTGTGTTTTCGCTGATTAATAAAAAAATGTTTTTAATAAAATTGGTTCATTAAACAAAAAGCGCGGAAACGTAGGTTTTATTTCACTCGGTGGGAAAATACAAAATTTTGTTCGATTCTCGTGCGAAAAATATTTTCATTCTCGTAAAAAAAACCATTGCATTGACTAAACGTCGCGGAAACATAGGTTTAATGCTTCCGTTTGATCGGTACAACTGAAATACCCAGTAGATTCAATATATCTCAATTAAAATTTTTTTTGTCGTACCTACAAAATACCGACGTCAATCGTGCGTCACCGCGCTTCAGTCGATCCAACCACGGATTTTTTCCCGTGTCGTTCTTAAATCAACTCACTGTTGTTGATTTAAAAATCTCAACACGTTGATTCTACAAAGTGATTCTCCGGTGCGTGAAACGTTGGGCGAATTTGCCTCATTTTCAGAAAGAGTCATAAAAAGAATAAATAAAGCGACGACGAAGCCGGCAAAGAACGAAGCCAAAAGCTCGAATTCTGATTCCGTGGCTCGCCGTCGAAATCCGCCGGTAAATATATATACATCGCCGGATGGAAGAAAGTTGACGGCGGTGAATTCCGTGCGGATGAAAAAAAAAGCGATAGAGCACGCGAGAGAAAGAGAGGGGGGGAGTGAGGAAGAGAGTGGGGAATCTCGTTACCAAGCGGAAGAGAGGATGGAACGACCAAGGGGAAGCGTTATCTGTAGGGTCCCAGGCCGTCGAGGGCTCGCCCTTCGGGAATAGCGCGGAGATAAGCGAGCGGCGAACTGCGGGAGCAAAACCCCCCCTGAGAGAGCTTCATCCCCCTGATGGTAGAAATGCAAAGAGATCTTGATACCAAGCAGGCTCGGCGCGGCGACGGCGGCAGTAGCGATACCTCGAAAATGTATACCGGCAACCGTGCGCACGAGAGCCGAGATACGGAGCGACGCGTGAGATCGACGCGACCCCCGACCCCTTCGTCCTCCCAGCATCCAAGCCAGCCGATGGCCTACGCTGGCTAGATCGATCCCTCCCGCGGGCCGGTCCCGTGGGAGCCACCCTCGTAACTTATGACTCAGATTTATCTGTGCATCCGAAAGAGAAAGAGCCAGAGAAGGAACGTATACATATATATCGATAGATATAGATAGACCAAGAGGAAAGGAGTAGGAGAAAGAGAGCCAGCGAATCACGATTCGGCGATTTTAGTTTGGTGTCAACTTGTGCGCTGCATAAAATTCACTCGTGTAGTACTGTATTGTAGTGCAGATAATGAAGTATCTGGGCGTGAACGTCAGTAACCCAGTAACACGGTCAGTAAGCACAGTCGGTGACGCAGTCTGCAACACACTCTGCAACACAGCCCGCAAGAAAGTCTGCATCACAGTCTAGAATAAATTTTGCAACGCAATCACTAATAAAGTCTGCAATAAAGTCTGCAACACAGTCTACAACACACTCTGCAACACAGTCTACAACACACTCTGCAACACAGTCTACAACACACTCTGCAACACACTCTGCAACACAGTCTACAACACACTCTGCAACACACTCTGCAATACACTCTGCAACACACTCTGCAACACACTCTGCAACACATTCAGTAACACAGTCAGCACAACGGAGAAAAAACGTTGCAAATTTCTGGTTCAAACTTGTAACAGTTATTCGACAAGTGCGTCTGTAACTGATAAGAGATGTATTGTATTGGCATTGCAATATTCGATCGATTCAGTTTGTTTCTAACAATTGTTCAATCGGCCTTGGTTCCCCCTTCCAGCGATATCAAGTGGCGCGATGACGTTTTCATAATAGAGATTCCGGTACGGTGTATACCTATGAGAAATCGTGGGGAAGCAAAAGTCAAGAGAGAGAAGACCGATTTGAATAGGCCTCCGATGACTGGTGGTGTTTTTTGGGGGCGAGGAAAGAACGTCGACGGCGGCAAAACTTCAAGGACGGCTGTTCCAGGACGAGAAACACTCGTGAGCCCCTAATTATCGCCACGGGGGTTTCCCTCTTTCGAGGCGCGCGCGCCGCCGCCGCCGCCGCCGCCGCCGCTGCTGCTCTCCCTCCCCCCTCCCGCTCCACTCCTCTACTTCTCTCTGCATAACGCGCTACAACAACGCTCCGCGGGATACCGGTATGAAGCACCCTTAACCCTAACCGACCCATCGGCATATCCCTCTCTTTCTTCCTCTTCGTGCATTACGAACAATCACCCTCCGGATAGATCAATTTGTTTTTCTTAATACTCATAACGCACCAACCGTATGGTCTTCACACGAATTGGAGTATATAAGAAACAACGTGCAAAAAATCGTGTTTACAAATTGTATCTACAGTAGAACCCCGATTAACCGGGTTGCCCGGAACGGAAGAGTCCCCGGATAATCGAAATCCCCGGTTAATTCGAACTAGACGGCGAATATGTATAAGTCAATAATGGCTGATGATGCAACTTTATTTTGACTAGTTACAATGGCATTTTGTACGATTTGCGCTTAATTGTTAAATAGTGTGAACTGGAATGAAAAGTTTTGGATGTTTTCTTTTTTTATTGAAAGTACGTAAGCCAGTCTTTCTTTGGAAGCACTCAGTGACTTCGGTTTGCTTCTTGCACTCTCTTGAATTTTCATCTATTACCTGTTTCATTTTTACGCGTTCCGGGCATAAAAATATTTTTTTTAAACCTTGGAAGATGCACGGTTAATCCGCTCGCCGGTTAATCCGACCCCGGTTAATCGAGGTTCTACTGTACAAAAAAAACGTGAGAATAAAGAGGAAACACCGGAGGTACGTGAGACAAATACGGACCGATCGAGCTGATGGTCATTTCTATAACATCACGATCGCTATGCTGTACCGCTAGACATTACTCTTATTTCTTTCTGCTATACCGACTATGCAGCTGAGAAACACACTTAGGTTTCCCACGTGCAGTCGTGCACTTGCCTCATCTGGGCTGTCTCGCATCTCGTGACACTGTTACTTCGCCGTCCTGGACGGGAATAAGGCAGATAGAGGGAGAGAATGATCGCGTGCTCGCGTGCGAATGTGTACTGGGCGCCATAGGCTGTCCTGTCACTCGTGCGTCTCATGCCCGCCGCGGGCAATGAGAACATGCGGGAGGAGGGTGTAAATCCTAACCCGAGGATTGGAAAAAAATTATCGAGTCGAAACTTACGCTATCGTTTTTTTCTCGACGAGAAAAATTTCGTTCGGCATCGCAAGATTAAGCCCAAAAACATTGCAGCGACCGAATCGTAGAATGTTTATGAGCTGCAAGGACTCGCACATCCTGAGAAAAGATTTCTTTGTAACAAATAAAATTTATTTCAGACAAATTAATTATCTTCTTTGTATATCTGCCCACTAGCATTTTACTTATATCAAGTATAATTTTTTATTCAATATATTTATCATTTACTTAGTGTATTTATTTGTATCATATTGTAGTTGTAAATACATATTTATTTTAAACTTTACATTGCACAGCCTTGGTCTTGATTACTTAAAGGCGTCGATCTAACATGCAAATTGTCTAATAAACAATGTATCTATTACTGCTAAGTTATTATACGGCATAAGGATATATAGCAGTTGTTTAGGAATCTGCGTAAATGTAAAGGAGTCGAATCTGACAAATTTGCTCCCGATGGCTCTCTAAGCTCACGTTGGTTAACAACAGCACTGTTTCTTCGTCCATTTTTCGGGGCCGACATAAACGTATGACTTAGGCTAGCGGCCGGAAACGTACAGTGCGCCTGCTGCCTAGTCTGTGAATTAGCCACTTTCATAATTAAAATCTAGCATCTATTTGATCGGAAGAAATGCTTACGTAAAATAAAAAAATTGAATATCGCAATTAGTTGATATTTAAAGAAATTGTCTTTGCGTATACAACTATAGGTAAGTAAAATTGTTTAATTGAATGAAGTAACTCTCATAGATGCATACACTGATAAAAAAATACGGTTGAATCAACTAAGACTCGGGCAGAGACGTTCAACTAAATATTTTGTTGGTACAGCTAAAAAATTTGTTAGTTAAACAATTTGTTGGGTGATTTCACCAAAATATTTTTGAGTCATTAAAATATTTTGTTCGAGCAACAAAATATTTATTTGAACGTCCCTGCCCGAATCTTACTTGATTTGACAGTACTTTTTTATCAGTATATAAATAAAAATTTGATTCGCACACATAAAAAAAATATTGAATTTGAATCAAAAGAATTCTAATGAATTTATTTATTTAAATGTAATAAACCATTTCTCCGGGTGCAGCAGTTTCCGGTTTTTAAATCTCAGTTTTCAACTGGAAATATGTCACTACCAGTTTATAAAATTTCCCCTTTCGACCGGAAGTGAAGTCATACCGGAAACACGTCTCTTCCGGTTTTTTAAATTTGATTTTTCGACCGGAAGCGACGTATTTCCGGAATGACGCCATTTCCAGTAAAAAAAACTAAGATTTTCAAAACGTCATTGACGTTTTCCCCTGAGACACATACGGTGTTTCTCCAACTCAGTTACTCCTTAGCGGAAATGAGTTTAGCCTGAAATCAGTTTTGCGTAAATGATATACCCCACTAAAACCTCGTGCGCATGCGCAACCGCAAATGTATTTTTAATCTCCGTCGCTCTTTCCCTCAAAGCCTTTTTAACACGAACTATATGCAAAAAATTTAAATGACCATCGGTAGCGCCGCTCTATTCGGATAAGATTTAATAAGCTTTTTAGTTTCAGTCAGCAGTCCATGGAAGATATACCTACGCGGATACAATATACACCGCTACACTGTACAGAGTAGGTGAATCGCGATTGCAATCGGCGCGGCCCGAGCGGGGCACACGAGTAGCGTTACGGTGTGCGGATGCGTGGCAGAGCCTTCGCAGAGCTTGCTCGAGGATTCGTGGATGATTGCTAGGCCCGTCCGCGTGACGGTAACTACCGGGGGCTCAACGCCGGCCGTCTCGTCGAACGAATGGACAGCGGCAACAGCAGCAGCGGCAGCGCTGCCACCGCTCGTCGGGTCATGCGCTTCCCTCTCCCCCTCTTCGAGCTTCTGTGACGTGTCCGAGACACACGGCAGTGGGTACCAGCTACGAAAGACGCCGAACGATATACGGAAGCCGAACACCGATGTTGCACCTCGCGTGATCAGGAAGCAACAAATTTCCGAATTTCATTTCGAGTCCCGAGTCTATCCCTCCGATGGTCACGTGACTACTCGGGCGCAGCCAGCGGGTGTTTCTCTCTCGACTCTCGGCAAATTTTATCGCGATAAGAAACACGTTCAGCGCGCAATAAACCATGCAGCTGCGGCGCACGGATGTTATTGCAACTAACACTACCGCGATCGTCGGGACACGAATTTTTCAATTATTATTTCAATTTGGATCATCAAATTTTAAGTAGATTTTTGGACTTTATAACGCAGCTTTAACCCTTGACGGTCGGTCTGAGGACGCGGCTTACAGCGCAATATTCGACTATTTTATTAGCGAAATGTTTGTATGAGTATATTTTATTATTATTATTATTACTATTATTTATTTGTTAATATGCGGGTCGAGCCCTTTTAACCAAGATTGTTACATACAAGGCTGCGCTCACGCGCGTAATGTGCTCATGCAGCAATAAAAGCGATACAAAAGAAGAGAAGATAAGGTAGAATAATTAATATATGCAGTGCGATTGTTACTAAAAGTTATTACTGTAAAGTCTCTTTATTATTGTTTTTACCATTATTTGTTTTAGATAATAAATCTAACGGATGTTGCTTCCTCATAGAGGAAGCTATGTTTTCGTACAAAAAAAATCGCGATTTTAATGTCGGAGTACTTAAAATAGTCTGAAACGTCGAGAAACGTGATTCGCGAAGCTTCCTCTATGAGGAAGCCAACAATACAGAAAATGCTTTCTCATAGAAGAAGCGTTGCGAATAAAGAAACATTATGAGAAAGCCATATGAAAATTTCAATTTGCAACTTTTATGAGAAAGTCATATGAAATATTCAATTTTCTACTTTTATGAGAAAGTCATATCAAAATTTCAATTTCCAAGCTTTATGAGGAAGCCATATGAAAAATTCAATATTCACCTTTTTAAAATAATAAATTACTCTCGTTACAATATAATGAATTAATAACGAGTGTTGATTTATTATTTTTAAAAAATCTTATGAACGTCGCATTATATAAATGCAGCAGTTTTTCTGAGGCGTCATCGCAAACGTAAACTAACTTTCCTCCGAGTGACCCTTAAGGGGGTTAACATTATCACTGGAGACAGGAAATGTCATGAATCCATGTTATCGCGAATATTGGCGCAAAGGCCAACGATATCGGAAAATATTTATGTTTGTATCAGTATATTATTAATTTTAAGAGGGGTATTATAAAGGCTGGGGTATGTAAAAACCCGATATGGAGTATATGGAAAATAAAAAACTACTACTACTTCTTGCATCAGTATATTTTATTATTATTATTAATTTGTATATAATGAATTAATGACGAATCTTGAATTATTAATATAAAAATCTCACGAACGTCGCATCATATAAATACACCAGTTTTTCTGAGGCGACATCGAAAATTTAAACTGACTTTCCTCCGAGTGACCCTTGAGGAGGTTAAAATTATCACTGACGACAGGAAATGTCATGAATCCATGTTATCGCGAATATTGGCACAAAGGCCAATGGGGGAGCAAAAAAAAATTGGAACGAAGGTCGAATTTATTCGTGGCGCCTCCCCTCGAGACCCCGTGTTCGGTGTCGTCGAGGCGGCACGACACTAGCACGAATCGCTCAACGGCTGCATGTCCAACCCGATATAAAGAGCAGCACGTGCCTACGCGTGCAACAGACGACGCCTCGTCAATTAGAATAATCGGCGGGCACGGAGAAATCGTAGAGCAGAGGGAAAAGGTGGACAACGGACACTGAGCATGCGCTCAAGGGATGGGACGTTGATTGTTGTGCCCGGGTCAGAGCATGAAACGTACGAAATGAAACCGTCTCGAATTTTCTGAATTTCTATGCTTTTTTTTTACCCACCGAAACTTTTTGTACTTAAGGTAGTCCTTGCAAATAATCTTCACTTCGCATAAGTTTCGTAGAAATGAGAGGGAATCGCAAACACTTCTCGATGGTATAAAAATCTGTAAAAAATCAAGCATATTAAAGTCGCTGGAAAGATTCATTTTGCATAACAACAATTCCAAAATGTTACGGATCACTTTGGTCTCGTGATTAGAGTACTAGCCTCGATAAAAAAATATCGGGAGGTTTTTTGTTTGAATCCCGGTGCCCCAGTCGTACTGGAAGAAAAATATTGTGACGCGACGTAGCTCAAGGCATTTATCGTGCGATAACCGATACATGTATCAGTAGACGTCCAATGTTTACAGTCGGTAATCGACGTGACGTAGCTCCGGCGCAAAAAGACATCCAAAAGTACTGTTAAAGTTCACACATATTGAGAAACCCTCCATACTGGTACGTTTCCCACTAATGGAAAAATAGTAGGTCCCGTCGCTAATAACCATAGCAGTTGATGCGACGTTAAATAATAATAAATATATAAAATAAATAATTCCAAAATGTTATTAACAAATTGATGAAAAATAAAAATGTTTCAATTTCATGAGATATAGACATTTTTTATGTTACAAAAAAGGTGCAAAGGAATTTGCACATAGCTTCCTCATGTATTATAATTGTGAGCATAGCTTCCACTTTGGGGAAGCCAAAATCGATCAACGAACTTTCTGATAGAGAAAGCTATGCGTAAAATTGTAATAAATAAGGAAGCCTTGTGCAAATTACTTTGCACCTTTTTATATTTAACATTCCAAATTGGAACATTGATCTAAACGTGCTTGAGAAGAAAGTAGTACAAGTACTTTGGTCTTAGTACTTTATAAAAGTATTTGAAGTACCAAAAAATACTTTGGTATTTTAAATACGTACTTTAAGTACCAAATAAGTACTCATGTACTTTAAGTACTGCCCAGCTCTGAGCACAATGGTAAGGGGTTTTCGTCTCTAATTTTCTTGATTCTAGACACCGTCTCTAATTTTCTTGATTTCAATTTAGTTTTTTTTTTGCCCATCGAAACTTATCGAACTTAATATTGTTGGTTTTCTTTTAATATATATATATTGAATGAAGCAACCATTTCTGCACGGTAAGGGGTAAGAGGCTTATACTTTTCTTAGGGCAAGCGTGTGGGAAAGCTCATTATACGCGGTGAAAACGTCTCGAATTTTCTTGATTTCAATTTTTTCTTTGTTACCCACCGAAAAATTTCGAACTTAATGTTTTTGATTTAAGAAAAAAAAAAATTATATATCGAAAGAAGAAGCCATTTCTATACACTGGTGAAGGGGTTATACGTTTCTTAGGGCACGCGTGTGGGGGGGGGGGGGGGGCTTACGTACGCGTGAATTGTACGCGATAGCGATGGGACAGGAGGAGTAAGAGGCGGAGGACACGCGAGAAGGGTCGGCCGACGACGAGAAGCGAGAGAGTTGCGGCCGACGGGCACACGGTGGCCTTAATGAACCAATTTAAATGCATGCGATCATCAGTTGGCCTCCGCGAACCCTCTCCTCTCGTTCTATACTCTCCTTTGGTATCTCTCATTTTTTCGTTGCATCCCTTTTCTTTCTTTCTTTCTTTCTTTCTTTCTTCCATTCTTTCTTCCTTCACCCTTCCCCCCTTTGGTTACTCACTCGGGTACTACTTGCTCCTCTCGAGTTCTTCATTCTCACTCCCTGCAGCTTCCGCGGCTACCACTATTACTGTAGGATTCCGTGTCCGATCCACCAGGAACGCGGGGGCGAAGTGAACGAACATTTTTTTTCGGTAAAATTTTTATTCACAATTTTTTCCTACCGCAAATACTTTTGGACAATTGCACGGTGCGCGCGCATAGTTCGTGCGCTATTTCACGTGTGCGAAAACTTGTGCGAAAAAATTTAAAAAAATATCCTGCGGGCTCAATTCTTTTTGTCTACGGCGATATTTCTCATTGCAATTTTTTTTTTTGGTAACATTTTGATTCACAATTTTTTCCTACCGCAAATACTTTCGGACAATTGCACGGTGCGCGCGCATAGTTTGTGCGCTATTCACTTGTGCGAAACAAATTTTTAAAATAGCCTGCGGGCTCAATTCTTTTTGTCTACGCCGCTATTTCTCATTGCAATTATCGTTATTATGTGTTCAATACGATGGTCTGGTTTTTTTTATAATGGACTTATATTGTTTTTGCTACATATTTTTGCACCTCGTTTTGTAACGATGGTAACACGGCCATAAATAAATGCATAATTATTTTTGAATTTTAATAAATATTATTTAATCGAGATTTAACCGAGCTATTTTACACTGCGCGGATATATATATATATATATATATATATATATATATATATATATATATATATATATATATATATATATATATATATATATCTTTTTTTATAATAAATTACCGTCGAATCTGTTTGCTCCTTTTTCCAAGTCTGTCGGCTCCTATTCTTTTTTTTCATAAATTCCGTCAGACTTCGAAACCACTAGGCAAAATACGAGGGTTTTGTATACGAGCTGGGAGCACCGTCGTCATGACGAATGGAAAGAACAATCGGGGACTCGTGAGAAAGCGCCTTTCGACAAGCGCTCCGGGAGCTGGGAACTTGTGATTCTGTGTCGGGTGCACCGTGAACGCGTGGGCGAAGTAAACGAAGATGTTCTCTTTTTTATTCGATACAATTTTTATTCACTATTTTTCGTACCGCAAATACTTTTGGATAATTGTACGATCCATCAATTTCTCGGAAAAATAAAAATAAATAGCTTTCGGTCACAATTTTTTCAATATCCATGGCAATATTTATCATTGCAATTATCGTTGTTATGTATTCGGTACGATTGGGCAGTTTTTCTGTTCTATTTTTGGAACTCTCTTTGTAACAATGATATGATAATAAATGGATAATTATTCTTGAAGTTTATTAAATATCCCTTATCGAGATTTAACCGTGTTATTTCATATTTGGCTGATTTTTTTGTATATTTTTTTCATATAATAAATTTCCGTCGAATCTGTTTGCTCCTTTTCAATCTCTGGCGGCTCCTCTTTTTTCAAAAATTCCATTAGACTTCCAAACCACTAGGCAAAACACGAGGGTTTTGTATATATATATTTTTTTATAGACCTTACAACACAAAACATATTTTTGCGCTTCTCTTTATAACAATGATAATAAGTCGATAAACAAAAGGATAATTATTTTTGGATTTTAATAAAAATCTCTTACCGAGATTTATTAACCGAGCTATTTTATACTTCGCTGACATTTTTTGTATATTTTTCTTTTCTAATAAATTACCGTCGAATCTGTTTGCTTCTTTTGCTCATCTCTGGCAACTCCTCTTCATTTTTTTTCAAAAAATTCCATTAGACTTCGAAACCACTGAGCAAAACACGAGGGTTTTGTGTACGAGCCGTGAGCGCCGTCGTCATGACGAATAGAAAGAACAATCGTGGACTCGCGAGAAACCGCCTTTCGACATGCGCCCCGGGAGCTAGAAACTTGTCCATCATTAACAAAACGAAGATTCATCGAGAGTCTCCATCTCACGGCCGAAGCCCGGTCCCAAGGTCAATTTACAATCGGCCGGGTCAGAGAGAATCGGCCGCGAAGACACGGGGCTAATCCTAGACAATCGCGGGAGATGAAAAGTACAGTATCGCGCATAATCGAGAAAAGCGAGGTACGAGCAAAGAGGCGGCGGAAGGCTCCGAGATTCGTGCCGGGCCCGCGCCGTGGTCGAGAAATTTAGTGGCCGAGCACTAAATTTACCAGGTATACTAAACAATATATATTCGGCCGGGCCCCGATATTCACCGGTTTCCCACGTGGTTACACCTCTCGGCTACCTTTGCCCCCTCTTCTTATCCTCCCTCGACCGCCAGGCATATATATATATATATATATATATATACACGTGTATATATATAATATATATAGGAGTAATATAGAATAGCCACATAGTGTGGAGAACGGAGGTTAGTACAAACTGCGGCACATAGCACGCTCGACTTGAAAGAAAAGAGATCCGAGAGGCCGAGAGAGGATGGGCGTTTCTGTTCGAGTTATTAATGACTTTGACTCGGTTGCTATGGATATCCATAAGACTCTAGGTCGGAACAGCAGTGGCTGCATAGCAGATGGGTGAGCGAGCTGAGAAACCCGATTCTCATTTCTTCCTCGAATTGTTCTTCGTTCTCGACGCCGCCACGGATTCAATAGCATCGGAAGCCTAGAAATCTCTTCGAGAAGTCTACTTCTTTATTTTCGCTCTTTTCTTTCTCATTATTGTGATTTTTTTGGACGCTGTACGATAATCGACGTATCGAAATATCATTATTATTTTTCTTCCTGAACAAAGTTTTTGCGAACGTCATTTAATTGAAGCATTAATTTTCATTTATGTGTAGAAAAAAATAATTATTGACAATAAAAATATTAATAAAAAAAAAATTATTCCGAATAATCAAAATGATTCCACGCAAGTCAGCGTGCGGCATCCAAGCTCTTAGAGCGATTTTATAGACACTGCGCGACAATCAACTTATGGAAATATCGTACGTAATTTATTTGATACATTACTTATCGTATAAGTGCAAAAAAAAACAAATCAATGAAATTGAAAATATGAACGATTCAAAAAATTTGAAAATGTTTATTTTACTCTTTTAAACCAGGGCCTCAAAACTTTAAAGGTTCGAACGAAGAAGAAGAGTAAGAAAAAATGGTATTTAATGAAAGAAAGATCAAATTGATTCCGCGTAAGTCAGCGTGCGGCATCCGAGGTCTTAGAGCGGGAGAGCGCAATGAAATAAAGAAATGGGGAGGAATATGGAGTGATAGAGGGACCGAGAAGGATGAAGCGGGTGAGAGAGAGAGAGAGAGAACAAAAAAAAGGAGCAACAAATTGAGCAACGGCCAGCGGGACGCCAGCGGGACCCGACGGGGTGCCATCGTCTTGCACGAAAAACTTGTCAGTTCCTTCGGTCTCTCACCCGTTCCTCGGGCTCTCCTAGAATCTGCCTTTCTCCCTTCATTTCTCTCTCCGTCTTCCTCTCCCTTTACGCGGAGCTTTTCGCTTCGGGTTCCCGCCGGCTTCCCCTCCTCCTACTCCTCTTCTTATTCTTCCACTTCTTTTTCTTCCTCTTCACCTCCGTCGCGAGACTCTCGTACCGCTCTACCTCCGGGATTCGCCTTTACGATGTTCATCCCGAAGCGAGACAAATGAGTGACATCCGTCTGCGTCACCTGTCCGTCAGTTGGCTTGGCCCCTTCGGATTTATTCAGATTTACGCTACATCGCCGATGAGAGTACAAGAAACTTGTTTTCCAGTCTCGAAATATCGGGAATTTCTCTCCCACATTTTTGTTCTTATTACAGAGTTTCTATTTTGTTCCGTCTTTTTTTTACATTTTTTTTTTTCGTAAACTCGCTCGCTCATTATTCATGGTAATTTCGAGTGATACGGAAACATATTTTTAAAGCGGAGATTTTGTTTGCGTTTTCATTGATTTTTTTCCATGTTTCAAGTTTTCGACTTTTCCCCATTTTCAGATGTGCAAATAAATAGACTTTTTGGATGGAATACAGTGGGACAATTTTTTCTCTAACAGCCTGATTTGTCCCCTGTAAAATGGCGTTTGAATTTGAAAATCGGGCCATTTTTTTAGAAACTATAATTTTTTTTTAAGAGCTTTTTTGTCAATTCTCGTTACGTTTTGGGCTTTAAGGGTGAGTTTCACCCTCTAAACTGGAAAAAACTAAATGTGCCACATATCGTCCTTATGAAAAAACGAAGAGATTCATGTGCGTCATAACCCATTTACTGCTCATAGGATCCTTGTACGTTGAATATCGCGTGGGGTACATATGTACCCCAGTCATGAGCTAGAAGGTGGAGAAAATGATACATGAGTTCGCATCTTACGAAGATAACACCGATTAATCGTATTGCCCTAAATAGCCTTATTTTCAAGTGCACAAATCTCTTGGATCTTGTGCGTCGATAAAGAAGACGGACCGATCGAAGAAGACAAGCACACTCGTCATCCCCCATCGGGTCTCGTGGTCGGCACTTGTTTCCGTTTATCGTCGAACGAAGTAAGAATTAACCTCTCGACCGAGTCACACGCGGCGAGAATAAAAATGAATTTTATGGCGCAGTCGATCTCGACTATTCCGATGAGCGTCCCCCACACCCCTGTTCTTTACTCTCGAACGCGAGTCCTTCTGGATAGCAGTCCGTATTTATGCGCTAACCTACAATCTCCGAGGCGGTTAGGAATTACACAAGCGCCATTAAAAACTTGTTGACACGAAGAACGGGGAAAAAGAATCGAAAACGATTAACGGCATTGCTCACAGGTGTCTCTCGCTCTCCGTTCTCCCGACGCTACGTCCAAAGTCGTTCATCTGCGGTGTACATCGGGGGGAAAAGCGTTTTGCCAACGATAGAACAAATTGGTCACGATCATTAACGCCCCATACGGAGTTTTATTATACGCCGGAGCGTTCGTGTGCGAAGACTCTCGACAGGCTCTTCCTCCGCCGTAACCCGCATTTCACTTTACGCGTGTGAACGCAGCCACTGTACGGCTTGCGATAGTCGCCAACTGCACGTGAGTCAGTGCCTCTGCGAGCTTCCATCCCTGCGAACTTGCTAATAAGTAAAGCACTTGGGGGAGCAGTTGGTGGTAAGGATTCGGTCTCTGCCCGACACGCAGTAGGTCCGGGTTCGATTCCCACCTGCCACCAATGGAATAATTTTCTATGTGTTTTTCTGTTTCCCCGATGGTTCGGAACCCACCTTAAAAACTGTAGGTCCAGGCTTAAGCAATCCTCATAGTTCTACGCAAATCACAAAACAGGAAAATTGTACATGGCCGTATGGTTAAAGTCGCCATTGTGTGACGTCCGGAGCCAGCTCCAAGCACATCTTTGTTTTTTTTTAAGTAAAGCACTTTGCGGAGAGAACGCTCGTATCCGTCGGGCGCACTCGCTCGTTTCGTTGCTGCAGTCGAATGCGCGGCGGTTCGTTTCTCGAAATAAAAATAAAAACAAAAGACCTTTCCCGTCCGCGTCGATAATACAAACCGGCCGAATTTCTCAAGGCAGGAATAAAGGAGAGAGATCTGTCCCATCGATGGAGAGTTCGTGGTTCGGCCATTATCGTGCTTCCTCTCGATAATCGATTACTATTGAGTCGCATCCGCCTTCGGGTGACTGCCGCTACCTGCGGCGTCTCCGGAGGTCCCCCCCGAGCGCAGGCGGCACTGCCAACGACAGCGCCATCCTTCGCGAAGCCCTCGACGGTATAAACGCCGAGAAGCAACAGCGCAACTGACTATAATCATTGTCACTTTGACGACGGCGAAACTGGCCGCGAGGCTTCCGCAGATTTCAAGTCTAGGAGCTTGCCGGACTCTGCGAAAGGATTCTAGGAGGAAGCATTTAGCATTGGCTGCGGACGGAAAATTAGCTGGATTTCGTTCGAGAGTGTACGACGTCTGAAATTCAACGATTTTTTTTTTCGCGCTGCTTCGATTTAACTTATAGTTTCACGTTGTATGTGGTGTCTTACTCAATACGCGCCATTTTCCGAGTTTCCTTCGAGAAATGACTACGACTGTTTTTTTGATAGCCTCGCGGTGTTTCCATTTCTCCAAATCTTTCTGCGGGCGCGATTCTCTATTTCCGCAGATTTTGAATATCAGCGTTTGCCGGATTCTGCGAAAAGAATCTAGAAGGAAGTATTTAGCATTGGCTGCGGATGTGAAATTAGCCGGATTTGCGATCGAGTGTACAGTGTTGAAAATGCAACTTTTTTTTTCGTTGATTCGACGAAACTTACAGTCAGAGCTGGGAAGTACTTAAAGTACATGAGTACTTATTTGGTACTTAAAGTACGTACTTAAATCCCATAATATCTGACAGCTTGTATGTATTTTTGACCAAATTCAATGCCAAAGGTCTTTGATCAAAATATCATATTCGTGTGCAGTTTTAAGACAATACCTCAAAATTTACACACGTTAGAGATACCACGGAAAATTTTTATCTTATTTCGCACTCGACACACGCCCAAATGTGATTACGAAAAAAATCGTTGTTAAGAAGAAACAGTGCTTTGTACTTTGTATTTTATAAAAGTACTTTAAGTACCGGAATTACTTCATACTTAAAGTACTTGCAGTACTTAGTACTTTAAGTAATTTTCGGTACTTTGCCCAGCTCTACTTACAGTTCCACGCTGTACGCGTTGCCTTACTCAATCCACGTTCTTTTCCGAGTTTCCTTCGGGAAACGACTACAACTTTTTTGATAGCCTCGCGGTATTTCCTTTTCTCGAAACCCTTCTCCAGACCCTAACGGAACTGAGGTGACCATCAGCAGCAGACTTCGATAGACTAATGCACAATGTTCAAAATTGTTACTTGCTCTAGACTTGCGTATAACCTTTATTTTAACGTCGTCTTTCCCTTGACCCCTGCAACCATCGTTGTATAGTCTTATTAATTTGATTTGTAGTTGCATAGGGATCGCTCGAGTCCATCAAAACAGAGTTGCATAAAGGTTAAAAGTTTGAACAAATCGATCGGTCTCATTTCAGTATACCGCGAGTCTCGTCATAGTCATTGCAACTCGTAGACGCATGTCCAGTCAACCCTAGCCCAACTACGACTACGATCCAGCTCCGAATCCGTGGTTGCACCAACTCCGCTAGAGGATTCTTTTTTTCCGCAGATCTCGGATCTCGGACTTTGCCGAACTCTGCGAAAGGAATCTACGAGGAAGCATTTAGCATTGGCTGCGGACGTGAAATTAGCCGGATTTTCGATCGAGAACGCACGGCGTCGAAATCCAACGATTTTTTTCTCGCCACTTCGACTTAACTTATAGTTTCACGCTCTACGCATTGCGTTTCTCTATTCACGCCCTTTTTCCAAGTTTTCTTCGACAAACAACTGCGACTCTTTTGCCTAACCTCACAGTGTTTCCTCTTCTCGAAAAGCTTTCTCCGGGTCCGATTCTCTTTTTCGCTTTTCCTCGGTCTCCGTACTCTATTGCCACACTACTACTGACCGGCGCGGTACTACGGCTACTACCACGGCCGCGCTGCTGCCACTACCACGACTGCAGCGCCTAGTGCCAACGAGCACTGGTACGTCTTTCGCCCTCTATCTCTCTCCGTCCCACTATTCTCGGAGCTCTGCTCGTGTGTAACGGCGGCCGAGTCCGTCTCCCTCTAATTCTATCTCGCAGCCGCCCGTTCTCTCTCGCTCGAACAACCTATCAACTCGGTGGGTAGACGCGAGGTCCGGACGCCCCCGATTCTCTCATCCCATCGACCCACACCGTTCTTACACCGATACGCGCCCGTACCAATCGCGCCTGTGCTCGTGGCCGCAATACACACCCAAGTACAGATGCTATACAACGGGTGTCACTTGACTCTTTAAAATACAAACGGCAGTCAAAAATATACGATATTGCCAAATATCGGCGGAAATCGCCGATACCGGAAATCGATCCTTTCGCGGTAGATTATTTAAACGTGCGAAACTTGTCTGTTGCGTGATTACGAGAAGTTTCGCAGTCAAATTAAACGTTTCTTGGTTTCGAGGTTATTTTCCGTACGAACTACCGTGTCTCGAGACGAATGGATGAAGTCCCGGCGGCACGGACGGGTTTGCAAGTGGAGAAGGGCACGGATTTGTCAGACTCGACGAGTCGTAGCATAATT
The DNA here is from genome assembly GCA_964017025.1 of Stenichneumon culpator. Classification (NCBI taxonomy): domain Eukaryota; kingdom Metazoa; phylum Arthropoda; class Insecta; order Hymenoptera; family Ichneumonidae; genus Stenichneumon; species Stenichneumon culpator. The sequence goes on from OZ024772.1 coordinate 3,259,740, forward strand.
TCGATAATAAATGCTGGCCAGCGGTCATAGGGAAAAATTGAAAAACTGCAAATAGTCAGAGAATTTAAAAAATGGTCGAGGAAATCGGTGAAATCTTCTAATCTGATCAGGGGAAATTAATGGCGTTACCGAAAGAAAAAATAAACCTTTTTCCAAAAAAATCTATAGCAGACAATTTTTAAGAATTTTTTTTTTCATATAAAGTGGTGAAGATTGAAGTACGTGTAGGTCGAAACGTATTTGTACTGTATAGAAACGATGTGCAAAGATTATTTTCCATCGCCGATAAATCGGATTGCAAACGCATTATTTCCCGTACCGATTTGTTTTGAGCTTCGTTAGTCGGTCACTCGTATTGGCACTGTTCATTTGAATTTTAGTCGGGGAAAAATTAACATTAGTTCCGGGAAGTTTGGGTGGGTGCGAGGCGAAAAAAATATCCCACTGTTCTCGGTGGAAAACATTTTGTAGTATGTAGTTAAATAGATTTAAAGGGCAAGGATAATTATTAGAAAATTTGTGAACGAGCAATTCATCGAATACCACAGGTGATCGAACGGCAATGCCGATTACGAGTGCAATGTCTAAACGGTGAAAGTTATAAGTACTACGAGGGACGCCCGTCGCTCGTCGCGAAGTATACATTATAGACAAGTAGCGCAAGTTCAAAATCGAATGGAAGAAAGCGGAATTGTTCATTAGAACGACTGTTCAGCGTGCGATTTAACGAGATAACAGAGCAGCTTCCATCGAATCTGCTGACATCATCAGATTGCCTCGATATTATTATATAAATGCGTATAATACAAATTGGCAGTTACATGCTACTTATGACTCATGCTGTTAATATATGTATGTAATATACACCGAGAAAAAAAAATTGTTGAATTAACCAAAAGTCGCGCTGACATATGTTCAAAGCTGTTGTTTGTTTGGTACAAGGAAAGCATTGTTTTGTCAAAGGAATATTTGCTTCGGTCGATTCAACATTTTATGATTCAGACATTTTTCTTGTACCAACCAAATGACACGTTTGTATGTCAACGCGCTTTGGTTAATCCAACGATTTCGACATGTGTCTAATCCTTCATATCTTGGATTGGGGCCGCGATTTTTTATATGACTGAACTAACTCTCAAAAGCGCTGGGATCTTTTATTAGATTTAAAAAATTGCTTATAATTATTTATGATTAAAAAAATGAACTTATTGATCGCCAAAATTAAAAAATCTGAAAAATCTTGTGCCGTACATAAAAAATTTAAGATTAAAGAGTGGGCTGTCCTCAATTTCCATATTTTCTAATAAAAAACAAAATCAGTGAAAGAAGTTAGTTGTTTATTGATTAACGCTTGACCACTATTATATGCAACAATGCATTTTTGGAAAAATTTTCAGATTTATCCGAACAGTTTTTTGTTGTTTCAACTTTTAAAAAATCCCATATATATATATATATATATATATATATATGTATTTATTTTGTTGCAATTCGATGATGCGATACTAGGCGCGGAGAAACCTTTTCGAGTACTAACAGCGCCGAATTCTACGTCCAACGAAGCCCCTTTTCTTCAATCGCAATGACACACACGAGTACATCCGAAAAGTGAATGGGAAGCCTCGAACATGTTATATTTATTGGCGAAGCCCGCATGTAATTAATCTTGTTTGCCGGTACTCACAGAACACGCGGTATCGCGTGCGTCCAATGGTGAATCCGAGGCTTCCAGTTTTTCATCGTCATTGTCACCATCTGTGGGTCAAGAGACAAAATTTGTTTGAGGGCTGGCGAATTATACATTTTTTTCTCGGATATACTCTCGGGACACCTTGTATATACGCGCGAGGCTCATATACAGCCCGCGGTAGACGCGGAGCTTTGGGTCGCGCCGCTAGCTCCGGGCGTCCGGACCTGGCGTCTACCCTCTCATTTACCATTTGGTACCTATAGACAGGGGTATACCTATATAAATGTATACGCGCCAACACGTACAAGAACTCGCGCTCGCGCCCGATATACTCTCAGCGGCACGACCATATATATATATACATACGTATACATATATATAGGTATGTATACATATATACATATATGTATATATGTATATATATACATACCTTCCATTCTATTATTTTACTATAATTTATATACTTTAACAGACTGAAAATTTTTTTATGTACATTTGCAATTTGAATTGTGAGGTAAAAATAAAGCTCCCGCTCAATCTGCATATTCGAGCCACAGCTTACTTTCTGCACGTTTTTTCTTGTTCTATGTACAAAAAAAACCACGATTTGAAATATATCGAAATAATGGGAAAGCTTGTTGTCTATTTGTTCGTTGGCCGATTGGCTGTAGCTCCAAAAATGAAAGAATTTTTTTTTCGGCAATTACCAATGTCGGGTTTGAGTTTAAGTGATAGCTGATATGGGATTCGCGTTCTGGCATACCAGCGCCGAAATATCGGCGGTGGTGTGCCGGAATGGCTCTCGTCCCGTGTCTCGCATACACGAGTAACATAAATAGCCGATCGAGAATATCCCTGCACTTATAATTACAATGTATAATGAACACGACTTCACCCCATTTGTTTCCGCAAAACACGCCCGTCAACTGTAACGAGGCAGCGCACGAGCGACTGACAACAACGGGCGTATTTTGACTAAATAGGTACATAAGAGGGACCGGCGAGCGAACAGCCCAAGTAGCACAAAAAAATTAGTTATCGAAAAGTAACATCAATGGGTTCCATATGTCCGCCTGGACGTAGTCCAAAAGTTACGGTAATTAAGTAATACGATTATTTAGTAATTTACGATACTAGTGCGACGAAGCTTTTTTCCCGACTACGCTAAAAAGGCCGTATTTCATGACTGCAACGGGGATGGAAAGTGGCCGAGTCTTGACCAGCAGGAGGAAAAGTAATTTAGCCGGAGGAAAAGTAATTTAGCGGGAGAAAAAGTGATTTAGTGGGAGGAAAAGTGATTTAGTGGGAGGAAAAGTGATTTAGCGGGAGGAAAAGTGAACTTTTCCTCCCGCTAAATCACTTTTCCTCCTGCTCGCCAAGACTCAACCAATTTCCATCCCCGTTCCAGGCATAGAAATATGCCCACTTTTTGGCACAGTCGGGAAAAAAATAGCGCATGCAACTCGGGAGGAAGTATCTTTTCACCTCGTGTGAATTTCTGCCATTGCTTCGCTCGGGCATCAAACTTCACACTCGGTGAAAAGACGCACTGTCCTTCCTAGTAGGATAATTCTGACGAGTGTAAGTTTGCAACACGAGCCGAAAACAAGTGCTGCAATCACATGCGCTAAGAAAAGGTTTTTGGCACGAGTGTCATACCAATTTTACTTCACAACGTGTGAAAAGGGGATTTTACGCACGCGAAGCGTCATTTTCGCACCGAGTGACATAAAGTTAAATTTTGGAGGTTGGATAGCTTATAATTAGCATTCGGACAGGTTTGCGTAATCTATTTAGATCACTTTTTCATACTAAATGTCTTTTTGCTACTTGGGAAGGGCTGGCCATTAACACCTCCCGTTAAGGCGCGTGCATAAATGCGAAACTCTGCATCGCTAATATTTCGTCCTCCGCTTGACTGTTCGTTCATCGGTACTTATAATTACAATGTACAATGGCTTCATCCCCATTTGCTTCCGCAAAATATACATGACGACTGTAACGACGAAGCGCATGAGCGACTGCCCGCACAGCATGGAAATATTTTTGACAAACTTTCACAAATATTTTTTTGATATATCGAAAATATTTTACCAATATTAAAAAATATTTGTGAAAAGTTTAATAAACATTACGAAACATTTCAGTGAAAGTGAAAGATTGCATCACCAGTCTAAATTGTATATATACACCCGCATAAACACCGAACATTCGTAGAAATATTTTGGTGAAGCATGATATAAAAAATATTTCAGAAATATTTCGTACGATTTTAAATATTGAAAATATCTGAAATTATTTCAAAATATTTCGTTTTATACGGGTGACAACAACGGTCGCATTTTAAACAAATACGTTAGGACTGGCGAGCGAACAGTTGCAGCAATTAACACCTCTCGTTAAGACGCGCGCATAAAAAAAAAAAGAAATGTCGAATCCCCAATATTTCGTCGTCCGCTCGACTGTTCGCTCATTGGTGACATTGCGCCCCAGTATAACTTACCAGCTGTAGAAGAGGTTCACGGAAATCCCGATTGGGCTTCCGAAGAGGGAAGCAATTAACACACACCGCATATGGCCAAGGAGCGCTGTGCATAGTTCCTGGAGCGTGAGAGAAAAAAGAACCGCCTTTCCTGGCCGCCGTCACGTTCTCCGATTTTTCGCTTCATCGCCCCTACACACTAATTGGGCCTGATTATATTAAGCTTTTCGTCACCAAGCCATGATACCCAAACTTTGTCGTTGCTGCTTGCCGTCCGCGCTAACTCTGAATGCGCACCCTCGTTGATTTCACGGTAATTCGTACGCTCGACACACGTCCGCTAACAAAACATGGATTTTTATTTTTTTATGTTTTAGATTCTACGATAGATCCTACGATAAATGTGACACGCTTGTATATCGATACGACGAGCTCGCGATCAATGCTATTCTTCGTTCGCACACAGACTCTATTAATGACCCGTAAAATGTGTGCAGGAGTGAACTGAATTTTATCAAGTTATAACGGCTGTGTTTTGTTTCGCATAAACTTCGCTTAGGGAACTTCCGTTACATTTTATAACGTTAATTTGATTCATTTGAACTTAAGATCGCTCTAGAGATCGAACTTAAGATCGAATCTCAGTTCGAACTTGATTTCGGACTTAAGTTTGGTCGTACTTACATTCGAACTTAAGATCGAACCTCAGTTGGAACTTGATTTCGGTCTTGAGTTTGATTGTACTTACATTCGAACTTCTCAGATAGAAAAACGTGCCGTGCATTCGCCACGCCGAGCCGGCACAATGCAGTCAAGTACGTCCGCATGTGACAATATTGTGACGGCACGGCGTTTTGATATTAAAACCTGCATGCACAGTTCCAGCTCACTGTGCAGCTTCACTTCATAATGGTGGAGCTCCACGCCAAGCTGGAACTGTGCAAGCAGCTTTTGGTATAAAAATGCCGTGCCGTCACAATATCGTCACATGCGGACGTACATGTCTGCATTGTGTCGGCACGACATACGTTCCCGTGCTAGCACCGAGTAGACCCCGTGCCTTCAATGTCTATTTGGGTTAAGTCTGAACAGAAACTTGATTGTTGTAGTTCAAGTTCGATCTTAAGATCAAACTTAAGTACGAAATCACGTTCGAACTGAGGTTCGATTTAAGCACGCGATGAAGTTCGGGCCAATCTTTAAACTTAAGTTTAATCTCAGTAGCGATCTTAAGTTCAATCTAACATCTCAAAATTCGACCCTTAGAGAGGAAAATTCTACAAGTGAACAACTTTTTTTTGCCCAAAGCCGTGTATTATTAGAGACTTGCCAAACATGAAATTTGATGCTATGCAAATATCTTAAGGTTCATCTGCGTTATTGTTTTGTCTGGTACGCTACACGCAAAAAACGCAAAGTCGCAGCGTTTGCGAAATTCGCTTTGAACCACATAATTTCTTTTTTCGCGTGCAAGGAGTGTCCGAAAAAAAAAAAAATCCGGATCAATTACTTCGACTTTTTTTCGTTCCGAACACAAATGCGATACGCTTATATTGTTAGGTCTTCGATAATTGATACAATTAATCCAGCCTAGGCGAGTTGGCCCGAGTTGGAGTTTCGCTGAACCCGTTCGAGAAAACGTTACTTGTGGGCATGCGGTGGGCTATTAAGGAATTAAATAATCCGGTGGCTGGATCGTTCGCTGCGGCCGGGCTACCTAGAAACGATAGATCAAAATTCATCTCACTCCCGTTCCGGGCGATGCTGCACGTTACACCCGCGAAGGGTCGATAAAATTGGCGAAAAGAAAAACAAAAAAGACTCGTTTCGCGAAGAACAAGAAGGTTAGGGGCTCCGCCGATCCTTCCGAGACCTCTCGATATACATATTTCATACTTCGTCCGCACGTCGATACGAAAAATTATAAAACACGATCTCAAAGCCAGCTAGAATAGACGCAGCGTATAGTATAATAATAACCGACTCGCGATGTATTTATTTATCGGATATCTTTGTCTGCGAAAATAGTTATTTGTATGGCAAGGGCGTCGAAAGGATGTTCTTGACGAGTGTGAAAATGCATTCGCATGAGTCAGGACTCCCTTTTCTACGTCACCTCCATTCACATAATTTTTCCTACCAAATTCACGAAAATCACGCTTTTCGTTTTTGGCAAGTGTGCGCAGAAAGGTACTTTCTCGCACTAGTGCAAGAAAAGAATACCATATTGTTTTTGTACGCATGCGCAGTATTTTTCTCGCACGCGACGCGAAAAAGTGCCATTATGTGACTCATGCATGAAAAGCGCTACTTTCCGTGCCTGCCGAGACTGGCGTAAGTGGCGCTTTGCAGCCATGAGTTTTGTAAACTCACGGCGCACTTGCGTGCGATTTACTTTTGCGGGCGATTTCTGGAATTTATTGCACGTTGCTCGTACTTTTGCGGGCGATTTCTGGAATTTATTGCACGTCGCTCGTACTTTATGCACGCTGGCTGTACAGCGCCACAATCAGCAGGCACGGAGCAGCACTTCTCTTGCATTCGTTACAGAAAATATTATGCGATTACTAGTGCGGTGTAACGAAGATGATACACGGACTGTGAAATTAGTCGCACTCGCTGGTACTCGTGCGGCTCGTCCGACTCACTCTACAGCATGTGTATAAAGTTCGCTTTATCGCACTAGTGTCGCAAAGTACTATCGTGTCACTCGGCGCGAAAGCCTCGATAGACAAGCGCCACGAACAGTAAAAGTTTGACGCAACATTGGTGACGTGTGCAGCACATGCCGCAAATATTGCGCCAACTGCTCCGTTTCGTGGCGCTTGTCTATCTGGAAGCAGCAGTTTAACGCGTAAAAACCCCAATTTTACCCCCGGTACGACAATACTCGAGCGAAAAACTTTTTTTCGCCTTCGGTCCGTGCTACAAACTCACACACGCCAGAAAAAGGTTTCTCGCACTAGTACCGTAATGTACTATTTTCCGAAAACGCATCTTGCATTTCGTTTGGCGAGAGGAGAATGAAGCTTATTTGGAGATCAGCTTGTACTAATGGCTAATACTAATAATACGTAGTTGCAGGAAACGCAACGTGCGTGCTTCCTCCGGAGGGGTAGGGACGAGGAGGGGGAGGGAGGGGGGGGGGGAGTACACTTACCACTGTGTATATTAGGTAGCCAGAGAGATGGCGGCGCAATGACCCGTGAAGCTCGACTGCCGCATGTTGATGCCTCGGCTACTGCTGCAGCCCGAAACTCGCGCCCGAGATGAGGGATGCAGCTACGCCAGCTATGTTAATTAAACGCGCTTCGAGCCCACCGCACCCTCGTCGCGAAGAAAAAATAAGTGGAGAAAAAAAAGACGGAGACAAAAATAAAAGAAAGCGCGAGTCGGTAGGCGCGAGTGGGCGGGGTAGGAGGAACGAGAGATGGAGATGGAGGGTAGAATGGAGAAGCCGGCAAGCGGGTAACCCTAGTAACGTCAGCGCGGGAGCCTGGAACCTGATGTTTTATGAACAATAAGCGACGTTTCCCGCGCATCTACGATTTATTATCTTATCGAAAGTTGCGATTATATATAAAGCGAGGAGATTCTTTCTCTCACCTTCAAAGAACAACCGAGAGAACTCAACAAATGTACGTTGTTTCTCTCGTACCGAGCGTCACTGTATAAGAGTTGGGCGTCCTGTCGGTGACGCCACCTGTGACCTAGAGCTACACCACCGTACACTTACTGACTGTTGGTAAGTTTGCTTGTACACGAATTTTTCGTCTATCGGAGTTCGCCGGTAATGTTGGTAATGTATCTTCTTCGGATTTTACGTTTTAACGGGATGTGGTGTAACCCTCCGCCCATCCGATCTGCGCCCAGTTGATAACAAAGACTGTACTGAATGATGTCAAACTGCAAAACGCCCAGGAAAATAGTACATTATGCTAAAAGGAGAAAGTGCGTGATTTTCATGGAGCGTGAGGTTTGCTGTCCGAGCGACGCGAGGGCAGCACTCACACGAGGTGAAAAACGTCTCCTCCCGTGTAGCGTACGATATTGTTTTTCCGACTATGCTAAAAAGTGGCCATATTTCTATGCCTGAAACGGGAATGGAAAGTGCTCATCAAGAATCGGCAACGTTCCAACCCCGTTACAGGCGTGAAATAGGCCTTTTTAGCGTAGTCGAGAAAAAATTAAATTTTCTTTACCTGAGTCAGCCGGTTTTCCGGGGAAAAATTATATTTTGCTTCCGCGGACTGCGGTCTCAAACCGGTATTCAGTAGTTTTTGTTACCAGCGGCGGTATTTCACATCACCTTAATTGAATTAATTTGATTTGTTTCGCATTGATGAAAGTCTTACAATTGAGAAAGACTTGGGTTGCGATAGTGATTAATTAACATGACGATTCGATGATTCAGGGCTTAAATTCTTATGCAATTAACGAGTCGCGAGTCGAAGCTGTTTTAGTACTGGACTTACGAATGAAAACGGCCGGATTAATATAACTGCATCGATTCGTGCATATTAAACTTTCCGACAAGGACGAGTAAGTGAACATGGACGAGTGTTTCACAAGTAGCGTTACATGTAGAATTAAGTTAACTTCAGTAGGCTCCGACACGAGTGAAATACATATGAGGCATTCTCTGTCAACTCAGCCACTTTTTTTTTCTCGACTCTCTCAGATTTATCACATAATTGACCACACTTTAGGTTCACTCGAAATAAGTACTCCTTGACCATTTTTTTCAGATTTTTTAAACCATCCATTTAGAATATAATATTAGAGTATCACTTTGACAATTTTTTTTGTAGGTTCTTCATACATCGTCGAATACCCTGACAAAGTGGCAGCGAAATCGAAGGTGTCGCATTGCACGAACAAACATAATTGTCATTGATTTCTGCTAAAAATAGCCTTTGCAATATGAACAAAAATATAACACATGTTGCATTAAATAGTTAATGAATAACGAGAACTTTTTCATCGTTAGATTTTTTGCCCGACTTATGATATATGAACTTTCAAGATATATGAATTTGAAACAAAAACGCACCTCCCCAAATGGATAGATTTTTAAAAATCTGAAAAAATCCACAAAAAGTACTTTTAAGTGATACTAAAATGTGACCAATTATGGGATAAAATTGAGGATCGAAAAAAAGATTGGCTGAGTTATCAGAGAATGGCTCATATAAATTTCATAGACTTCTGACAAGCTTTGTAATAATTTGTTACCTGTGACATCAAGCTACACTACCGAGCACTTACCGACCGTCGGCAAGTTTGCTCGCACATAATTTTTTTTTTAATAACGAGCGTCAATCGGTCTTCGCTGGTAATGTTGGTAATGTATCCTGTTCGGATACACATCGTAGGCCGATTTTACGTTTTACTTCAATTAATTTTTATTGTTTCGCATTGACGACAGTCTTACAACGTAACGTTTAAGAAAACCTTGCGTTATGATAGTGATTAATTAATATGACGATTCGATGATTCAGGGCTTAAATACTAATGCAATTAATGACTCGCGAGTTTAAGCTTTTTCATTTATGGACGTACGAATAAAACGGCCGGGTTAATATTGCATCGATTCGTGCGTATTAAACTTTCCGACAAGGCAGTGAACGAAACATCCGCAGTGAACAAAAACGAGTAAAATTGTTGCCCAAGCAGCGTTACATATAAAAATTAAGTTAATTTCACATGGCTCCGTCATCGGTGATATACATATAACTTTGATAGACTCCTGACAAGTTTCGTAATAATGGACAAGCAACAGAACACTCCTTTCTCCTCTTCCGCTCTACCCCATGACTTGCGTGAAAAAATGCATGGATAAATATCGTACCATCGGTACAAAGCAAATGTGTTAACAGTTATGGCGGCACTGCAGAGTTTTTTTTCTGATCGAAGTCGTCTTTCTCTTTCTCTCTCCGAGTAATAGGCACGAAGAAATGGAACTCTGCATTTTTTTTCTTAAAGCATCGCATTAATGATTTGCTGATCGATGGCCGTACGAGGTCTCGTTATCTTGATTGATGACGGCCTCGATAATGTCCTTGTTAAAGGAATCGGAGATCCTCTGTTTGTCGTCAACTGCCAGGGAGCGCCAAGTTTCCTCGAGCTGTTTCATCAACTCCTCTCGCTGCAAGCGGGCTTCCTCGGAGACGGTTTTCTCATCTTCGACAAGCCACTGGCTCCACATCGACTTGGCCTCCTCGCTGAATAATCGACAGAGAGAAAAAAAGTAGAATGGATAAATAAATAATCGATGTGCACAATATCAGCTCAAGGAAAAATTTAAATCGGGTAAAAATATCTGATCGCTTGGATAGATTTCAGCCAAATTCAATACCAAAGGTCTTTTGATCATAGTATTATATTTACTTCACTCGGTGCGAAAATGGCAGTTTTGAGCACACTTCGTGCGTAAAACCCCCATTTTCACACTACGGTTAGTTAAATTTGGTACAACACTCGTGCGAAAAACTTTTTCTTAAATCATGTGATTGCAATACTCGCCTTCGATTCGTGCTGCAAACTCACTAACGTCAGAAAAAGTTTTATTGCACTAGTATCGTAATTTACTCTTTCCTGACGTATGTACGTAAAATCCCGTTTTCTGTTTCTGTGAAGTGAACGTAGAAAGGCACGGCTTTGCATCGCGCGCGTGAAAAAAAATCCTGCGTATGCGTTCAAAAAAATATAGTCTTTCTTCTCGCACTAGTGCGAGAAAGAGCCTTTCCGGGCATACCCCAAAAAAAAAAGCATGATTTTCGTAAATTTGTAAGGAAACATTACGTGAATGGCAGGGGCGCAGAAAGGGGGTCCCTAAGAACTCCCTTCCTACGCCGTTGCCCTACTAATAACTTATTGTATGCAGTTCTAGGCCGATAGCTCAGAACTGACACAAATTAGAGCTACCATACCCTTTTTTAAATTTCAAAAACGCGCAAAACCTCGAACCGGGCCTTAATCTTTGTGAAAATAGCACCGAATGAAGAGACGTGACCACCCTTCTAGTGTACCAAATTTCATCTCGCTATGTGAAGCCACTTTCGAGTTATAGAAGTTTTAAAAGATATAAGTCTGTCATACGCACATACACATCCGTATGCCAGCCAAAAATCGCATTTTCCGGCGTTTTACACTATTCCAAGTCATCGGACATTAACATCTCGATATATCATTTTTTTTTTAACGAAAACATAGCTGCCTCTATGGGGAAGAAAAAAAGGAGAAATTGACCATTCCATTACCTATACATCGACGAATTAGTGCAAAGATTTTCTCGTTCCTTGAGCAACTTGCTCCTCGCCTCGATGTTGGCCATTCCCAATTTCTTAACTGCCGGATCGAGCAAAAGATCCTCTCGTCTGTAAAGATTTCGCTCGCGGGCCAGATCGAGCCGATTTCTCATGTCCCTGAGTCGCAGAGCCTCGTCCCACTGATGCTTGGCGGCCGCCTGATTTTCGCGTTTCTCGAGATCCTGAATCTGCCCTTTGAGCTCGTTGTGCGTCAGATAGAGAAACATTTGTTCGGAGAGATTCTTTTCGCCGGGTATCATGCGCATCCACGGGAGGCTCTTCTGGCACTCGAAGTGACGATGATCGGATCTACCGGCGGAGGCTTTGGCCCCGACTTCGACATCGATGTCATGCTGCTCCTTCCTCTCCGCCTCACAAGCAGCTTCGTTCGCCTCTTCCTGCTCTTGCGAGCCCTCCGTGGCGTTGTCCCTCATCGACAATGTATCGCCTTCCTCGTCTTTCCGATCGTAATAATCGTTCTCACCGTCGGTTATCGACATGTTCTTCAAAATAACCCTTGCCTCGTCAGACTCGTCGGTGCCCTCGTCCGCGATCTCATTGTCGGCCTCGCCGTTTTCGCGACCCTCCTCGCCCTCCATCGAATGCCCCGCCGTCTCGCCGACGTTCGTCGCCTCGAGACTACGGTTCGCATAACGATCGCTGAATCTCTGATTCGGATCTTTGTGAACGCCACCCTCCTCCTGCAGGTGAAGCTGATTCCCAATGAGAAAATGCGAATCGTGAAGCCTCCTAGTGTGGGGCCGCTGGTCGTGCGAATCTGTGCTCAGACCGGCGGCCGCTCTGTAGGAGCTAGCGGCGCTCTTCGCAAACCTGCCCACCTCGGGCTCCTCGCCGTAAAGATTCGAGGCTCTCGCGCTCCGTGAGTTTTCCTTGTACTCCGCCATTCTCTTGTTGTAACCGTCCTGCCCGGCGTTCTCACGACTATCGGCGGTGCCATCCTCCGAGGCCTCGCTCTTCTTCTCCAACAGATCGGCATTCTCCTCCTTCGCGTTCATCTTCTCGATGTTTATTCTCGACGAGATTCCCTCGATTCCGTGACCGTTGAACTCCCTCAGTGCCGGACGCGAGTCCTTACGAGTACCGTACGCTCCGTACAAGTACGATTGAATTCTCCTACAAGCTGTCGGCCTGTAGAGACTCTCCTCGGCACGATTCTCTTTCAGTCTGTCTGTGAATCCCGACAAGGAGAAATCGACTCTCTGCGCTCGACGGCACTCGAGCTGATCGCACTCCCGCGCGTAAACTCGCTTCTCGCTGTTCAACAACTCCCTTAGCTTTTCTCTTCTCGACTCGAGCGAATCGCTTCTCCTTCGAGCCTCCAGACAACGCGACCCCTTCGACTCCTGGACGTTCCAAGCGTTGAACTGATCAGCCTTGCCGCACTCGCGCTCAAAGTACTTCGCGACCTCGCGGTAGTGCTCGAACTTCGTTGATGCCTCGTTGCGTTTCTGGGCGTTTAGTTGATATTGTCTCTCGCGGAATCTTCCTATCCTGAAACAATGTTTTTCGTAAAGATTAACAAAATAATCAGAGTCCATTTCGTAAAGGATTTTTTTGCTTTCTTAGAAATTTAAACGACGAACGGAGCAAATTAAATCGCGAATCGATCAAGGTTCGTCTCACGGTCGCGCGTGCCTTCGCGTAATCGAGAACCGACGCATTGTAAACATTGCATCGCAGCCAAGAAAAGAAGGATCTGGTTGGCGAAAAAAGAAGAAAAAAATAGTCGAGGTAGATGGGGTTTGGAGGGAGAAAGGAGGGTTGAAGATGAGGAATGCGTCGTGGGATAGAAACGACGTGTCGTCGCGAGCGAAGTAGAACCGCGGCGTCCTAGAAGAGATGGTGGCTATTTTCGTTCTCTCGGCACTCGTGACGTCGCCGGCCAAAAATATCAAGTTTTTGGGTGGCCGAGAGTTAAGACCGATACATATGCGACGAAGAGGAGAGGGCGAGTAGAGGGGATGCGCGGCCGAGCAGTCACGGCCCCGGCCAACGTTTCGAACGATATTTCTCTCTCCCCTTCATCTTTTTCCCCCCGAGTCCGGGGGAAACGACGATTTCCGGAAACTCCGCAAAACTACCGTAGCCAGTGAACCGACGACGACGTCGAGCGCTTTCAGCGATCCCACTCGACACTCCAAACTGGTAACGGACCTGGAAAGTGATATAGGGGGAAAATTATTTTTCGAAACCAGCGCACAAGTGAAAGGGCCGAAAAAAATGGGATTTTGAGTAACGAGCAGAGGACCATCGAGTCGACATTCGCAGTGTCGATTGTTCAGGAAGCGAACCGCGCAATCTCGGGATACTCATCGGCTCGGAGTTAGCAAGAGTTTGTACAACGAAGACCCGGAGCGGGGGCGAAGGAGGAATAAGGAAGAATATTTTTGGGCAATCGGGAGGTCGATTTAATTGATCGAGGAAGAATATTTTCGGGCATCAAAGATATCGATTTTTTTCGGTTAAGGAAGAACATTTTTCGGTCAATCGAGAGATCGATTCCATCGGCGATAAAATAGTTGGCCATAACGTAAGATCGGTACAGGGCCGAGGGTGGCGAAACAGAAAGACGTAGCGAGGCCAGAACAGAGGGAATAAAAGCCGACGGAAAGAGCTCGGAAAGATGCCGGGAGCAGGCGGTCAACAACCCCAGAGGACGACTTTCAGACCGCCGTGGGTCAAGGATGGACCAAATCCGTTGCCAATGCCCACGGCTCCGTGGACTCTCAACTCCCGACGGGACTCCAAAACGACTTCCGACGACGCACCAGCCTTCACCAAGGTCACGCTGAAAGTAAATAATTTTAAGAAATTATTACCCTTGATAATGCTTCTCAGAAGATATATTGACGTTTTTTCTCTCCTAAGGAAGTTAACGCGAGTAGGGCCGACTTTTCTTTTCTACTTCGTAATTGTATATTCAACTGTCGAAACCTCGTTCACATTGGGAAATGCGTTGATTCATTCTCTACGGGCTAATATAAAGCTTCACCTTGTAAGCGAGCTTTACGGTGGAAAAACAACAGCACGCGTTACCACCCAAACAACGAAGGATAGACTCCTCGATCGACTTGGCACACTGCCACGTGTCGGGAATAGATTTTTTTTTGATCAATGCCCACTCGACGACTCTCTGTTAGTTAATTTCCGTCAAAATGTCAAACTGTCAAAAGGACACAAAATTTAATGGCAAAATATTACTTTCAGTGAGAGACGAATATATGTATGTATATATATTTTTTTCCAGAGTCAAAAGTGTTGATTAAGTAGCTCGTTCGATTAATCGGTGAACGGAGCGGAGAATGAGAGAAAAAAAAATTATAAATGTTTCCATCATTTTTTTTTTTTTGTATTACATTAAAACTAGTCGGGAGAATAATTGTCAAGTTTCGTTGCTGGAGAGAGATGCGTCGAGAGTTTAAAGATACGTCGTGAAAGTGGGCTCGTATATAAACCTTTGGGTCATGATTATTTCAAGACAGCCGTCTATTTCAAATGTGTCTCGTAGGCAGCTGCGTCTTCCGTCTCGCGCCTCTCTCTCTGTCTCTCGCACTCTCGCGAATGCATTTGGAGCCGGAAAAACTCAAAACTTATGCTACATTGAAAATAATATTACACCGGAAATTATTTGGCCGGAATAATCTCGAACTATAATCAGCTACTCTCGAAACACGCCATGTACGTCAAAGTCGAAAAGTAAAATTACTCCGATAAACGTGAAATAGTATTTAAGGAGCTTGAAAGCGAAAATTAATGAGTTATCTTTTGTTAAACTTTTAAGAAGTTTTCACCGTCATGCGATCGCGTTCATTGCATTAATACGTGACACCGCGGTGTCAGAAATAGAAGAATGCATTTGCAGCCGGTAAAACCCAAAACTTATACTACTTGGAAAATAATACAAAACCGGAAATAATTTGTCTCGAATAATCCTAAACTGTTGTCTGCGACTCTCGATACACGAACATGTACGTTCGAGTCGAAACGGAACATTGGTCAGATAATCATAAAATATTATTAACCGAGCTCTAAAGCATAAACGAATAAGTTATCTTTTGTTAAACTTGTAAATTTAACGATTTTTCACCGGCAAAACTGAAAACGTATACTAGTTTGAAAATGATATTCTACCGGAAATTATCTGACTGGAATAATATCAAACTATAGTCTCTGCCACTCTCGGTACACGTGTACATAAATGTACGTCAAAGTCGAAAATTAAAACTAGTCCAATAGGCCCGAAATATTATTTAACGAGCTTGAAGGCGCAAATGAATGAATTATCTTTTGTTAATCCTTTTAACAAGTTTTCACCGTCATGCGATCGCGCTCGCTGCGTTAAAGCGTGGCTCGGCGGTGCCAGAAATAGATTTTACCGAATGTGCAATGTATCAGAACGGTAGGAAACTCGAGATGACGCTGGAATAATGATCCGACGGCGAACGGGCTGGTTTTTTTTACGATCAAGCAATTTCCCATTTTTGCTTATTTAATTTTTCTATACAAGTTTCGTTGCTAAATATATATATATATATATATACATATATATATATATATACATATATATATATATATTTATATTAACGGTTTGTCGATCGATCGCGATGGCAATCTATCTATCGCCGGCACGAGGATTATTTAAAGACGTCCGACTGGCCAGACTTGCCAAAGGCATTCCCTTCGCGTTCCCCGCCTCCTGTCGCCTACCCGATGACTCGTCACTCGTCACCGTCGCAAAAGAAAGTTTGGAGCTTTTTTTTAATTAGTCTTCGCTTCCGCACCGAACGGCGCGGCGATCGTGCGTAGACGAGGCTATCGTTTCCGTCAGAAAAAAATAAAAATAAAAAGAAATAGTACGGTCACCCGGTGATTAACAGACAAGATCGCAGCGAGACTTAATTGCCCAGTGAATTGAATCGATAAAAAAATTGTAAAAGTGTACTTAGAATATCAGTGGGGAGGCTCGATAGCTATTGGGATCAAACTATCCAAAACGCTCTTCCGCGCTTCTATTGAGATCGAAGCACGCGGACTATTAAGGTCACTATCGATCGCGAATAGTCTAATAACATCTTTAAAAAAATCTTTTAACCAAACGGTATTTTTTAATTAAAAAAAAATACCGTTTGGTTAAAATTTTTTTTTTTCAATGATTCATAGAGTGTACCGAAGCCTGCGGAAACGATGTCACCACAGCCAGCAGCGGTCGAGCCGCAGGCGCAGACACGCAAACAGAGCAAAATAACGATAATCCCGTCGCAACCAAAGAGAGAGCCGATCAGCGGCGGTAGCGGAAAAGCCGTGGCTTCGGCGAAGACTTTGGAAAAATCGGGTGAAAATGGACGAGCCGAGACGGCATCGCAGAGACCGCAGCTCGAGCGTCAAGTTCGAGTAGAGAGGTCGAAATCGCGGAGCGACAAAACAGCCCTCTCCAAAAGTGAGAGTACCACAGGTAAGAGGACCTCGAATGCTATCGTCGCTAGCTCGCTAGTGCTGGACGCATGTTCGGCTGAATGTTGGGTCGTGCGACCAACGTGAGGTCGAACGGTTGTAAATCCCGATGATCGTTATGCCGTGTGCGGCTATAAATTCGAATGGCTCAACAATCGTCGAGTGGTTGACCACTCGACCTCACGACCAAGGCTTAAGGATACTTGGGTCGAAGTCGCGGGAGGGAAAGCTGAACGCGTTCGTCAGTGTGCAAGTGAGAAGACAAAGCAAGCGGCTAGACAGCGATAGTCTTTCGTTCATTGGATTTATCTCAGAAACTAAACCGTGAATCTCCTTGAGATTTGGAGACGTTCTGTCTGATAGTATCACTGTAAAAGAATTGTAATTGCAAATGCAATGTACCGAAGTGGAAGTTTTTATACAAAAATTGGTACATTAAATGTAACGTACAATTGCTATTAAAAATGAATATACTTTTTCACCGAAATTACAGTACATTATTGAAAAATAAAGCATTGCCAATGTCTTTAATACACTGAACATTAATTTTTCATCAAAATTGTACACGAAATTTAATATACCAGTTTTTGTATCAAACCTTCCCCTCCGGTACATTAAATTTCATACGAATTCTTTTTACAGTGTTGCGCTCTGGTAGGTTTTTAAAAAATTTGAAGCCGACAGAAATTGGCGGAGAAAATCGCTACGTTCTGCCGTTACCGACCGATTTCCGAAAAGTTTACACGGTACCTTCTGTAGCTTTCTACACGCATTCCTAAAGAATGCTACATGAACAAAAAATCTGTAACAAATTGCAAACGATTCAACGTGTCGATGCCTGCAAAGTACACTGGAAAAAAGTATCAATGACTCAAGTAAAATTCGCTTGCGGCCTGCCAAAGAAAAAAAATCGTTCTTTCAATTCTACCTTAAATTCTTCAAATTCCATACGGGATTGAAAGGATAACATGTTTCAATGACATATGGAATTTCAAAAATCGAAAGTAGAGGTGAATAATTTTTTTTTTCTTTGGCAGCCCGCGATCGATTTTTTTTTTCCAGTATAGCAAAGCTTTATAGCGATCGACTAGAAACGCGTTTTGGGCCAATTATCCTTGATAACCGTTCGACCTCACGACCATTCGGGTCAATAACTGTTCGACCTCGTTAACGTCGGGCATTATTCGAGCTTACGATGACACCCCAAATATTAGCACCAGCCGGACAGAGCCGCAGACTGTGATGCGTATCGGCGCGGTGCGACGATTCGATCGAGTAACGATTCTTCGTCGCGCGCCGGCGATTGATCCTATAGATCGCACAGTTTGGGGCTATTTTGATCGTGTCGTGTTCCCATTGAGACGTTCCCGCGTCGGTCGTCGCCGGTTTGTTAATCGGTGTCTCTGACCCTGTTTGTTTTTTTTTTCTTTCGCGAACTCTCAAGTCCCTCGACCGTTCTACTGTCAATGATTCCCCCAGGTGCGCCTACACTGTCGAAGAGCTCCTCGAGGGCCGCAATACCGCCTCCGCCGCCACCGAGGCCACCTCCGCCTCCGCCTGGTCGAACCATTCTCAAGGATCTCACGCCGCTGACCGAAACCCAACTGAAGACACTGGAGATGTTGAAATCGAGACCGAGGAAGCGTCCCGACTGGGCCTGCATGATGAAGGAAGTCGAGAGCGGCAGGAAGCTCAAGCACGTCCAGTGCAACGACAGAAGTTCGCCGCTCATCGAGAGGGTCAACAAAGTAACCGCCGATCCTGCAGGTACGAATGCAACGATTAAATACACATATACGCACATATTTTATTATTATTATTATACATAGAATATAATAATTCGTTACAGTTTACACGTCGTAATTGCAGGCAATGCGCACTTTGTTTACGAGTCGGAAAAATCCAACATGCACAACCAGCTGTTGCAACAAATTGTTTCGGGAGTTAAATTGAAGAGCGTGAAGACGAACGATCGTTCGAGACCGATTCTCGAGGGTTTAAGAAAGTTCCGGCGACAATTGACGATAGAGGAACAAATGCAGAAAGCAGAAAAGGCACCGGTCGACGAGGTCGTGCCGGACGAGATGGACGACATCGACGCGGTGCGCGACGACTTGCAAAGCACGAAACAGATGCTCGCTATTGAATTGAGAAACAAAGAGGCACTCGAGAGGGACAACAAAAGGTTACAGGTGAGTTTGTCGTCGACGATACGACGCCATCTTGTCTGGCGGTCCATTGAAACTTTGAAGTTGTTGAAAAGTGTTTGACCTTCGGGACGGTGTCCTTGAAAAGTGTTTGACCTTCGTGTATCTTTAAAAAACCTTGATTTTTGCATGCCCTTGAAAAGTCATCGGCGATCGCGTGCCCTTGAAATGTTCTTGATTTTTGCGTGTCCTTGAAAAGTCCTTGATTTCTGCGTGTCCTTGAAAAGTCCTTGATTTTTACGTGCCCTTGAAAAGTCCTGGACTTTTGCGTCTCCTTGAAGAGTCCTTGAATTTTGCGTGCCCTTAAAAAGTCCTTAAATTTTGCCTGCCCTTGAAAAGTCCTTAAATTTTGCCTGCCCTTGAAAAGTCCTTGAATTTTCGCGTGTTCTTGTAAAGTTCTGGAAGTGTGTAAATTTTCCCTTGGCGTCGATAATTTTCACGACCTTAAAAAGTCCTTGAACCCTCGATTTCGAACCCATATTAGACAGCGTGTGGAAGAAATTCCACGAACAAATAATCGATCGTGGATTAAAACAATTCAGGCTAGAATTCTCAATCTGGAAGTCGAAGTAGAGAGAAACAAGTCGCAGAAGGACGTGCAAAAGCACCACGAGCACAAGCAGCAGGACGAGAAGCTGGCCGAGTCGCTCAGAAAAGAGGCCGAACAGGCGAGGAAGGACGCCGAGAGATTGGAGAGCGAGTACGCCCGAGTCGCGGAGGAGAGAGACAAGACGAAAAACGAGCTGGAGGATATGAAGAGAATGTACGCCGCTCTCGAGAGACGCATGAAGGCTGGTCAGTTGTTAATTCTATTCCTCTCTACTCCACGATCTATCAAGCTTCTTGAATAGTACTCGCTTACACGGTAAAACAGGTTTCTACATTTCAGCCGGAGCTTCTCACACTAATTTCTCTTGTTACTTTTACAATTTTTTTTAAGTAAATAATACTTTTACGTGAAAAAAATTGTAAAATTTACAAACAAAAAAACTTGCAGGTTTTTCCAGACAAGAAGTTTTCGATTAAAAATTTACAAACTTTTTTTTTACTTTCAAGTTTCCACATCTAAGTCGGGACATTACGCAATAATTTTTCTTATTAATTTTACAACTGTTTTTGTAAGTAAATAATGCTTTTACGTGACAACAAAAAATTGTAAAATTAACTAAAAAAAAAAAAAAGTTGCAGGTATTTGCGAACGAGAAATTTTCGGTTCTAATACCCCGAGAGCTTAAAAATTATCGGGTATTTCCCGATTGTTTCGTTGCGTAGCAACGAGCGAGATAAGTTTTGCTTAAAAAAATCCCGAGCGCGCAGCGCGAGGGATTTTTGAGCAAAACTTATCTCGATCGATGCTACGCAGGGAAACAAGAGGGAAATACCCGATTAATTTTTAAGCTTGAGGGGTATTCGGCTGATTATTTTTTCAACCTCAATTTCGACCAATGAGATTGTGGTATTTAACATTTTCCTGACAAGGTTTTATTTCGAATTTCTAGAATATTTTTATATTTAGGGTTTCATCTGAGGTTGTTGCATCCAGCACATATTTTTTCTCTGTACAAAATCCAGTAAATTGGGCCCAAATCGACTTCTTGCTCTTCTCTGTATTAGCCGGGACATTCTGTTTGATTTTTTTAGAGATGCTCTCTAGAGATTCATCACCAAATCGCTTTCTTCGCTCACTCATGTCCATGCTCGTGAATGGCAATTTGACGTTTAATCATTCGCATAGGTTACAAGTGACAGAAAAATTAATGTTTATCGCCTAGCAACCTAGCCGGAAAATTTTCGAAAAATTATCGATATAATTTAGACCTAGTTGTACCACGTGATGTCAAATACCGCGCTCTCATTGGTCGAAATTGGGGTTGAAAAAATAATCGTTGAAAAAAATGTATGAGCTTTTTTGTTTTTACCGTGTACCCGAAATTTTCGTAACCCACGCAACTACTATTTTATTTATTATATACAGTATATATACATATGGCAGCCTCCTCTTGCACACTAACGCTTGCTTCGACTGACGCTTCAATGCTTTTTTTTCTCTATTTCTTCGCTAAAAACGCGCTCGCAGAATATTGGCAAAGCATAGAGTCAGAGCCGATAGTGCTGTTTCCGGACGAGAGCGCGGACGCATCGTGGTACGATCTTTCAGGCATGGCCCTAGCCGGATGTCCGAGCGCCAAGGACGTCGCCAGAGTCGCGTCGCAGAAGAGCATGGACAAGCCCGAAGTTAATCAGAGCGAAGAGGAGGAAGAGGAGACCGAGGAGAGCAGCGACGACGACGAGGAAGCCGCGGCCGAAAAACGATTGCAGAGGGAATTCAAATTGCTCAAGACGAAGATCAAAAATTTCAAGTGAGCCTTTCTTCGTTCGTACAGTTGAGTTCATTGAGAGCATGTGAAATACCGCGATCGACAATTTTTATTACCGACCTTTAAGTTTTTTATACCAGGCGGGTATTCACAGTCAATGGAGAAGTCTCAACGAAGGTTCGCGTGATATCCGCCTCCGATAAGACTTTTCTTTTGACGGTCACTGTCGGGATCCGTGAAAAAACTTGATTACAGTTTCTGATACCGACCGAGCCCGGTTCAAATGCAATTATCTTCTCTTCCAAAAATACAACGATCTTCTCTTCCACTCATATGTCACCTGGTACATGTTTCAACTCAGCTTAAGAGCATGTCCAATACCGCGGTCGGTAATGAAAACTGTAATCAACTTTTCCCACGGATTCTGGGAAGTCAAAAAAGAAGTCTCAACGGAAGCCGAGGTGATGTCCGTTTCGGATGAGATTTCTCTTTTGAGCGTACGTACGAGAACTTGTGAGAAAAGTTGATTACGGTTTTTGATACCGATGCCGGAGATGGACGGGAAGGGAGGTGTTTCATATGGTTTTAAGGGGAAGTGAAAGTCACGTGACGGGGCCATGAGTGTGAGAGAGATAGATGCAATTTTCAAATTAACTTCATTCAATGGTGTTAATTTTTTTGAGAAAGAAATGAATTCGGACCGGATGCGAAATTACTGTGTGCATCCGGCTCGAATTTGCTTTTTCCTCAAAAAAATTAGCACCCTTGTGAAAAGTTCATTACAGTTTTCATTACCGACCGCGATATTTCACTTCCCCTTAAGGGCATGTGACACACACGTATCGATGCTCCGATGGTAACAAATCGCTTTCCCTATTTTCTCCGTAATGGTTGATGCTTCAACCAAAATCAAATTAGGTTTTTGTAGTCAATAGATACAAGTATGAAAACCTAATTTGCTTTTGCTCGTCGTATCAATCGTTTTGGAGAAAACAGGGAAGGCGATTTGTTACCGACTGAGTCTGTAACACATGCCCTTAAGGTAGCTATTGCGTTGCACACTACTCAAATGAGTGCTAAATTTTTACAATTGTTTATCCAAAATTGTTTGCATTTATTGACAGTAAAGTTGGTCGATTTGTATTATTGCATAACAATAACTGGTAAACGCAAATTTCCATAATAATACGTTTTCTTGGGATTTTTCAATGAAAAATCCTTGGTACATACAAAATGAGTAGTACTTCCAAATAATCCGTCGTACATTAAAATTAGTTGAAGAATAACAGTTCTTCATTGAAAAAACTCAACAAAAATCTATAATAATGGAAATTTGCATTTATCATCAGTTTATAAATTGACAAAAGCATCGTTAGCAATAATTTCCTTGATTGAGGTCCCGTGCAGTAACACAATTCATCTTCTGTTACTGTAAATAAATGCACAACATTTTGGTTTCGGGCAGTAGCTACCGTAATTCCCCTAAACAAAAATAAAAAATTAAAACAATAACAATAATAATAATTTTCTTACCCAAAGGGACAAGGCAGTAAATGCAAAGAAGGAGCGGCACGCTCTGAAGGAGCAGATAAAGCAGCAGAACAAATTACTGAAAGACGAGAAGAAGAAATTCAAGCATCTTCAGAAGGAGGTGGACAAAATGGCAAAATTGATGGGTGACACGGACGAAGATGACGATAAGGACGACGAGGACAAGGATGCCGAAGAGATAGAGGAGTCGGAGGAGGAAGAATCAGAATCTGAGGAGGACTCGGAGACGGACGACTCGGATCTGGACGACGTGTGGGATTCTGATGATGAGGATGATCCGCCCGAGAAGCGTCGTGTTAAGTTACAGGTAAACAATGGCTGCAACTACAGCGACACTTTGTCCAACTTTGCATCACATATGCTGGATGATTAAAAAATAATACTTAAATTTTTTTTTTTTACAAAAATTAAAAACTATTATGTTCCACAGGCGACGGCAAAGAAAAACGAGGGTCGCCTCGCCGCGCTGAAGAAAGGCAACTATCTGCTGAAGGCGCAGGTGGATCGGCTCAAGGATGATTTGGTGAAGCAGAGGGAGGAGAGTTTGTCCCTCCAAGAGGACCTCGATTCGGTTCTGGCCGAACTGGGTTAATCACCGATATATCGCGCTTCGATTTATATTTTCTTCTTTTTTTACAGTAAAAAAAAAAACCAAAAACGCAACCACGGTATTCATCGGCGCTATGAAACTGCGAGTAAAAAAAAAAATGTGTTATGACAAGTAGGATCGATCGTCGGATGGTCTTGGGCGGGCGTCAACGACCCTGCGTGTGCGGCTTTTGCGCGACGTTGTGCCGGCACGCGAAGAGTCTTTTCGCACGAGAATAAACGACGAATATAATGTGGGCAAAAGTCGCGAGCGATATTGCACGAGGATCGAGCGAGTTTGCGAAATGATATTCTCTCTCATTCGATGTTTAATTGTAAGATATTTTTCAATAAACGTTAAGTACATACAGTCTTGTCGCTCGTCGCACTGGCGTCGTTGTTTGGGGGTTACGTCGGACTGCGGCGCAGTTCGACCGGCTATACGTGTTACCCTCCGTCTGTTACGTATCGGTTACTTACATGTTACGCTATCCGCACTGCGCAAGTTTCGACTTGTCCGCGTCTTCCGACGGAGCTCAACTTTGAACGTTAATCCAACGAGACGTTTGGAATAAAACACAAGAGACCGTTGTCATGTTTCTTTGCCGCTTCTGTTGGTGATCGTCGCTACTCGATTGTACGTTGGACGCTCCTCTTTTTCTTTTCAAATACGATGCAGATATTCCAACGAAATACGACGCAATTTTTCCAAGGGGCGCCAACCGAAGGCGACGAAAATCCCTGCCGGTTCTCGAATCGTTCGAGCGCCCAAATTTTATGCGATTCCCGAGGGCGATGTGTCGTATTGATTTTCTGAATTATTAAAGGTAAAGGTAAAGATGTGCTGGCTCCGAACGTCACACAGTGGCGACTTTGTACCAATACGGCCATGTACAATTTGCCTATTTTATGATTGCGTAGAATTATGAAGATTGCTGCGTGGGTTGGACGGATTGATCCGCTGAAGTGGGTTGCGAACCACCGGGGAAACGCAGAAAAACACATAGAACATTTTTCCATTGGTGTCAGGTGGGAATCAAAACCGGACCTACTGCATGTTAAGCAGCATCAGGCAGAGACCGAACCCCTACCACCCACTGCTCCCCAGTTCTGAATTATTACTTAAGGGGAAGCAGAGCTGGGCAAAATACTCGAAAATACTTAAAATACAAAATACTTTTTGTATTTTAAATATTTTTATAAGTACTTTTTTAAATATTTCGTAAAAATCAATACGGGTGGATGGACGGGATGGATGGATGGACGAACGGACAGGACGGATGGGACAATGCGGGACAGGATGGGACAGGATGTGTCCATCCATCCATGCATCCACCCATCCCGTCCGGTCTAACCACACAGTTTTAACATGGAGAAAACCAAAAGTATTTTGTAGTTTGTTCTTAAAGGCTCGAAAAGTACTTAAAATACCAAAAAAGTATTTGAGTACTTAAAATATGTATTTAAAATACTTAAAATACATCAAGTATTTAAAATACTGCCCAGCTCTGAGGGGAAGTGAAAGTCGCGTGACGGGGCCACGAGTGTGAGAGAGATATAGTCATTGGCGCTCGCAGTGGTGCTTTGTCACTCCACGATATGAGGTAAAACGGTATCTCTCTCGCTCTCCTGGCGCTGAGGTGATGTGGTATAAACCTCCGCGCCCAGTTGGTAATAAAAACTTTATTGAATGCTGTTTTGAGACCGCAGTCTGCTGAGGAACAAAAAAATTGTCATTCCCTGCAACTGCTGATTCCTCAGCTAAAGACAATTGTCTTTTTTCTTGGCGGACTGCAGTCTCAAAGCGGCATTCGGTACAATTTTTGTTACAGGCGGCGGTATTTCACTTCTCCTTAATTCCTGATAGGTCGAAGAAAATTTTGTTTCATTTTATATATATATATATATATATATATATATATATATATATATATATATATAATCGAAATGACAATAGCTATTGCTTCGTTTGAGTGTGAGGTACAGTACAAAGTATAGGAACGACTCCAACTGTTGCAACAAAGTTGTGTGTCTACTATGTGTATAATTTAAAAAAATCATTGCTTACACGCTATATATATTTTTTGTTTTTTTTTTTTCATTTCGTATCACCACAGTTATTAATTATTACGTTAGTACACAACAGCGAACTCTCATTGCACGTGCGCATTTGACGCACCGAGAGGTTCGTTGCAAATATCGTTTGCGAAAATTATGTATACTACTTACATAGACGCTTTGTTTTTTCCTTAGATAGACGAGTGACAATCGACGCGATCGGATGAACTAGAGAGATTTTTTTTTTCTCGACCGTCGAGTGGGCGGAAGGGCGTCGACCATAATGCATTATGGCGCTGTACGTTTCTCCGACTCGCGCAACTCGAAAACAATATTGGCTCTCCGGTTTCGTACACGGTAGGCATGTGGGACAAATATATTCCGTTCGAATATACATTAAATTAAGCGAACTAGCTGCGTTCTCCGAGGAATCGCGATTATAAGAAGGCGTGTTCGATCGATGATTATTATTATTAATCGACGGCGCGCTAGTTATAATACTTCTCGATACAGGCCCCGAACAATCGTATCGCGTTCGCGTCTCGTTCAAGCTTTTTCTTTCCGTTTTATTTTTATAACGGATAACACAAAAATGACTCGTCACTGATTGCACTTGTAACGGAATCGCGATGGATTGAGAGCAGGTGAAATATCACGGTCGGTAATGAAAACTGTAATCGGTTTTCACGGACGCTGGTATCCAAGGTAAAAAGAGAAGCGTCATCGAAAGCGAATTACATGTCAACTTTCGATGACGCTTTTCTTTTGACCGTAGATGCTACCAGCATCCGTGAAAAAAGTTTATTACAGTTTTCGATACAAAGTGGCCACGGGAAGGGTGGGTGTGGGGTTGAAGGTTTATATGCTCTTAGGGTGATGTGGTATAACGCCCCGCCCACTTGGTAACAAAAACTGTACCGCATGCCGTTTTGCGGTCGCAGACCGCCGAGGAAAACAAAAATTGTCTTTTTCTGCGTCTGTCGATTCCCTAAGGAAAGACAGTTTTCTTTTTGCTCGGCGGTCTGCGGTCTCAAAACGGCATGCAGTACGGTGTTTGTTACCGGCCGCGGTATTTCACATCACCTTAAGAATAATATGCCACGAACAAAAATCGGGGATGAACAATCGACAGGTACTAACAGAGGGGAAGAGAGATAGGCGGGAGGGAAGGGGAGAAAGAGGATGGTTATCATAGTTTAACGTGACTCTGGGCCTTTGGCCTTTTCTCCTGGACGAGTTTAACGTCAGTTACGTGAAGATTGTGTATACTTCGAGCGGCAAATTTAATGACGCTCTGCGTCGATACTTGAGTCGTGTGCCGGAGATCGAGGCGTTTCAGGGCTTTGCATCTCGCGAGATGATCGAGGCTCGTCTCGGTGAGTAATCGGCAGCTTGCGAGATTGAGCGACACGAGATTGTTGACCGCCTGAGCGGGGGCCGTCGTAAGTTGAGCGATACCGGCGTCGGTGAGACGACCGCAGGACGAGAGATCGAGGTACTCGATGTGGGGAAGATGCTGGGCGACGTATCTCAGAGCCACGTCGGTAACTTCGCAACCGGCGAGCGAGAGTTTCTTTAGGTACTTGAGCCGGGAGGTTTTGTCGATGAGACCGGGCCTCGAGTCGCTCGGCGGGCTGAGCATCTCCCGAAGACTGAAGTCGTTGAGTCCCGAGACGTGACCGAGATCGAGATTTAGAAGAGGCGGACATACGCACGATCGAAGAACCGAAATATTCGACGAGGCGCAGCCCTGAAGGGACAGACTTCGAAGCGACGACAACCTGCCGAGAAGCCAAGCCAGTTGGCGCTTGGTAACGTCCGACCAATCGAGGGACAGAGACTCCGGCTGACGACGAGCTATGCCGGTTAGGTGCGAGGCCGTCAGGTGAGCGTGGGACATGTCCAGGTGCCGCCAGAGGCTCGGCTCTATACTGTACTGCGCCCATATCCGGCAGACGAGGGCGCACTGCGCTAGTTCCTGACGATTCAAGTACGCGAATATCGCTAGCAGGGCCGTCTTGTCGTAAGCGAGAGACTGACCGCTGCGATCGGAACGCTGCGCAGGCGGAAGCTGTGCGGGTCGCACGACGATGTGCGCACGTTTCAGGAGCTTGCTGCTCGAGCCGGTCAACTGAACCGCCAGTTGACTTCTCATCGCTGTCCTGTGCTCACCCTCCGCAGGCTCGCGCTCGTTCCACGTCTGAAAGTATTGCATAGATTTGAAAAAAAAGTCCAACAAATAAAAAAATTGAGGACATTTGAAGGTTTTTTCACGGGCAATCAAAATTCAAGGATTTTTAAGGAGGTTGGAGCACTTAACACTAGTCAAATGTATGCTATATTTTTTAAATCGTTTGTACAAACTTTTACACATCTATTGATTATAGTAGATCAGAGCTGAGCACATACGATAAGTACTTGAAGTACGTATTGAAGTATTCAGTACTTGAAGTACGTATTGAAGTATTCAGTACTTGAAGTACGTATTGAAGTGTCCAGTACTTGAAGTACGTATTGAAGCATTCAGTACTTGAAGTACGTATTGAAGTATCCAGTACTTGAAGTACGTATCGAAGTATCCAGCGCTTGAAGTACGTATTGAAGTATCAAGTACTTGAAGTACGTATTAAAGTATCAAGTACTTGGAGTACTGAGCGCTAGGTAGCTTTTGAGTACTGACGTATTTTGAGTACTGGTAGAACTAAATTGCTGAAGTTCTGAGTACTGACCACTGAATCCGTACTTGATACTTCAATACGTACTTCAAGTACTTAGTTTGTGCTAACTAGGTTGTGCTAACTTTCTAAAAGGTACCTATTCGTTCAGTTTTTTCAAAGAATAATCCATAATATTTGCCCGATTTTGATAGATTGGAGCTCGTTCTCTTTCTTGCTCTACAAATGCTCTACAAATGATGAGAAAAGATGCTCTACAAACTCACCATCAACATATTTCATAGTATTTTCCGTTTAAAAATGACACAAAACAGCTGTGATTTTTAAACAAAAAATACTATGGAATATCTAGGTGGATAATTCGTAGCGCATATTTCAAGAAAGAGAATAAGCCGCAATACATCACAATTAAACAAAAATTACTCATTACGCTTTGAAGAAATTGAATGAATACGTACCTTTTCGAAAATTAGTACAAACCAGTCAATATCTTTGTAAATCGATTGCAATTAACGTTTGTCTGTGTTAAGGACATCTGCTGCAATAAAATAACCATCCTCTATAATCGATTATAGTGCGTAAAAGTTTGTATGAACGACTTAAAAAATTGACTGGTGACAAGCAGTCCAACCTCCTTAAGCACGGTGTATCACAGGTGATACACCCCTTTTAATTGAAGCAATTAAAATGCATTCATAAATAACCGATGTCTTACAAACTTCAGTCTTGCCGAAAAAAATATGCTCCAAAGGGTTAAACAATTTCGAGGACCTCTAGAGGCGATGGTGTCGCTTTCGATATTTCGATAGATACCTCGTTCGGATCCGGCCTCGGCCTCTTGCTCGGTGTGGCGGCCCGCTCGGAATCGGTGGTCGGGACCGACGAGGCTGCGCTCGAAACCGAAACCTTTCGGGCGCGAGCTTTTGCCTGTCGCGGTCGCGAATCGAGATTTCTTCCGCTCTCGCAACATTCCGGACACTCCCAACTGTTAGGGACGTCCTCGCTGACCGCGAGACTATGGGAATCCACACCGACGCACTCTGGATGAGCGATGTCGAAGCAGACGGAGCACTCCATCAGACTCGAAGCCGTGCCCGGAGTCGGTTTTCCTGCAGATAATAATGACGATTATATATAATATCCAATGACCGTTTACATTGACTGTTTGGTGATTATTAATTAGTACCCATTAGGGAATTGGGCTGCTGGCCCCAGCCGTCGAGTCTGCACACTTTGCAAGCCGCGGTTACGGGCAACATTGGCCTCAGACACTGCCGCATCAGGCACGTCTGCTTGGCCCTTCCGCTACCGCCAAATTTAACCATGTCCTGACAATAAGCGCACTCGCTGCAATCGCTTCTCGTGCACGCTTCGCATTTCTTGCAGCGAGTTCGTCTTCTTCGTGGAAAGCTCGATTTAACGTCCGAGCCTTTGTCGTTAAGGCTCGAGGCCGATTGCGAAATTTTCGTGTAATTCTTCTTCGAAGTTCGGATACGCTCCTGCAGATCAGACCGGGCATTTCTAGTCTGATAGATTCAATGTTTTCGATTAGACAATCCAAGTCGAGTGAGTCGTTACTTCGAAGTCGGCGGAATTATGTTCGTAAGTCACTTACCCGTTCGGCGATCGTCAGAGCCGGCGGTGGTGGCAGAATCGGATTGCCCGTAACCGCCGCCTCGGGACTGTCGTGTCTGTGCTGTTCGACCAGGCATCGCACGTCGTGAATCAACGCCACCGGATCTCTTATCAAATCCGGTACGTTTTTCTTGGTCGATGGCAATGAGTGCAGGTACATTACAATGGACTTCAGTCCGTGAAGTTCGAACGGACTGAGATGAAGATGCGTCGAGTGCATATCCGGAGGTATCGTCGCGTGTTGCCGCTGCGATTCCGGAATGTCCAAGTGACTCCGGCCAAGCAGCACGTGAACGTATCTCTCCAGAACGTACCTGCGATCATTAAAAAAGAACGACTGTTACTGACGTACGAGTGCAAATTTAAGAATTATGTGTACAAATTTATATATGGCATGTGAGGTTTTTTATCGCACGATCCGACGATTCAAGCTTGATATACGAGTACGCGTTGAAATTCACAATCGGTATGTTAAACAGAGTCTTTTCTTACACGTTTATTTTACCGATTCGATTAATTTCAATCCACACTTTTATGTGAAAAAACTTCAAAAATGTTCGTATATTAATTTTTAAACATTTTGAACGTATGTACAAGTGTAAAAACAGAATTCCGCGTAAAAATGTATATACGGTATATACATTTTTTTTCTCACAAAATCCAATAAGTCGAGTTTGATATACCAGGACCCGTTAAAATCAACAATCGGCATGTTAGAGTATTTTTTTTATTCGCGTTTGATTTACCGACTCGATTAATTTACATCCGCAGTGTTTGCAGTGTTTTATCCGTAAAGACTTCAAAAAATGTTCGCACACAAATTTCGGCAAAAAATAATTCGAACATTGCAGCGAGAATATTTGTATATCGATATTCGTTATGCAGAATCGCATGTGGACGCACCATAGCATCTCGGTGAAGAACGGATATCGAAATTTTTGCGGTACTTTGGTGTGCTCCTCGACCTGCGCGACCTTCAGTTGTTTCTCGATGCCGAAACTGTGAAGAAAGTTACCGCCGAAAACTAGAGAGTCCTGGGGCGTGTAAACCGCATGAATCCAACCGGTAGGAATGAAGAGCGTCATACCGGCCGTCAGGCTTATCCGGCCGCATCGATCGACCATGTCGCCGAAGAACACGTCCGACTGTTTACCGCTCAGCACCCATTCCTGGTAGAGAGCGAGATTCTTCTCGGTCGGTGGTATCAGCCAGAATATTTTGCCGCCTCGCAAAATGTGATACCAGACGCTCGTACCGCCGAAGTCGACGTGAAAATCCGTGTAACAGCCCTTCACCGACATAAGACAGTACTTCTGAACTTTCGGATACATCATGTCCTCCAGTAGATTCGTCGCTTCGACCTGCGCGTCTTTGAGGTGCCTCGGCCAAACGACGTCTACCCAGTCAACCTGCCTGACTACCGTCGGCGACTGAACGTAATTCTCCAACTTTGTGTGACTAAATTCCAACGATATTACGTTCAACAACCGATCCTTGTCCGACTCTTCGTAATACTTCTGCCAGTCCTTCATGCTCATGTCCTCGTTCTTCTGAGTATTCACGTCCATCACGTCCAAGATTCTCTTCGATCCTGCAACGATCGAATCAAATAAATAATAAATAATAATAATAATATTAATATTAATAATAATAATGAATATTCCGTTCTAGCTTTCGTGAGATCGCTGAAAAACTTGCGTTTTTTTATTATGATATTTAACGGAATTATTAAGTCTTCTTCGCTTCTTAGTCGAATTCACCTCAGAATACCACGTCTAAATGCACGCTCGACCGATCTGCAAGAATGTAAACCACACCGATACTACAAGAAACCCAGCGATCTCGCGTTTAGTGCGACTCGCGAATGCATATTCAGGCTTGAACTTTGCAGACATTTCATGTAACGTGTTGAAAGAACAAGCAAATTCTTTTGCACTTATAGCTATAATAATATTCTTTTAATTTTGTAGTCGTTTATAATCTTAAATAGTATTTTGATTTTGTAATACAGTAGACCCCCTGTTTATCCAAGGTAACGTGGGGAGAGCATACATCGGATAAGTGAAATCTTGGATAACACAGACAACAGGACTACGCCACGCAAGCGCGTTGCTGCTTTTTCGTTTTATCCAAATTCACCATTGTTAGTAGAGCTTACACCTCGGTTAACGCTTGGTTGATCAAACGTCAAATAGACAAGGTTCTACTGTATTGAAAACTTCTGTCCGCTGATTCTCAAAGATTGTAACTTTTGTGCTGTACAGAGGCTGACAATCTCCGTCGCTGCTGTTGTCTGTAATGCATTCTTGTCGTTATGTGAAAGGAGAAATCCGTTGAATAAAATAAAATTAAGTTAAATTAAATATCCATAATAAATAATAGATGCGAGGGGGGGGGGGGATAATCACCGACACAGGTCCTCACGTCGTTGACGCTAAAATTGGAGCTCGGCACTCTGAGGCCCAGGCCAGCCTTGTCCCTGAAGAGAAGAGGAATGGCGAGGCCGTGCTTCTGAAGATACGAGAGATTGAGCTCGGGACCACTCATCTCTCTGAAGAGTCCGGTGAAATTAGCGAGGTCGTATCTCTCACAGTCGATTTTCTCATCCAGCTGAAAGGTACGTCTGCCCTCGATCTCCTCGTCCCCGATCGTCCAGTCGTCCGTGTACAACTTTCGCGTCCTTTCGCGCTAGTTTAATTTTGATTTTTTTTTTTTAAATAAAAAAAAAATTAATCATCGTACATCGATCGAGTGAAATTTTTTGATAAAAAAAAATTTGGAGGAAAGTTGATTTGTTTACCAATTGACGCCTTCTGGGCACCGTGGGGGATTCATCGGCCATTGCGGACACGCTGTCAGAAACGCTTATCAATTAGCAATTTCATCGGTCGCTTCTCGCCCGACCGGATCGTTTCTCATAGACGTCTCCGGTTACTTCGACTCTCCGCAGGACCGATCCATTATCCGTTTTGTCTCGAGAATTACATGCCACCATCCATAGAGTTTAATACCATCCACCGAGTTTTTTTTTTTGCAATATATAATCACATCGCTCTACACCGTCGCAGCGAAAACGTGTCCGCCATTTTTTAGTTTTTTTTCCTCACCGGCAAGAGAAAAACCTGACGGGACGAATGTCACCAGGGTACGTCTCGACTCTCCGCAGGACCGGTCCATTGTCCTCTTTGTCTCGGGAATTACATGCCAGCAGCCATGGAGTTTAACACCACCGAATTTTTTTTCTTGCAATATATAATTACATCGCTCTACACCTTCGCAGCGAAAAAGTGTCTGCCATTTTTTAGTTTTTTTTCTTCACCGGCAAGGGAAAAACCTGACGGGACGAATGTCACTAGGGTACGTCGAGACTCTCCACAGGACCGGTCCGTTGTCCTTTTTGTCTCGGGAATTGCATGCCAGCAGCCATGGAGTTTAACACCATCCACCGAATTTCTTTTCTTGCAATATATAATTACATCGCTCTACACCTTCGCAGCGAGAACGTGTCTGCCATTTTTTTTCCTCACCGACAAGGGGAAAACCTGACGGGACGAATGTCACTAGGATACATCTGGAAACCGCGGGACACGGATTGTACCGAAACACCGCGCGGGTAATCTTTTTTTTTGTGGTAATGCTTTCTTTTATTTTTTATCCAGCGCAGCGGCATGTTTGATCGATAAGCCGCACACATGCCTCAAGATCACATGCGACGAGATTTGTTTCCGTAGTTTTGTAAATCGTACGACAGACGAACGACAATGCGTCCGGTGAAGAGAACGACTAATCTGGGCGATCGTCCGGTCATCGTCGGCGAAGCCGGCACAGCTATAGCGGAATATTTTCAATCGAAACTGCTGGATTTGCGAACAAAGTAAAGGCACCGTCCCATATGGAGTGAACCGGCCAGTGAATGGAGTGTCAAGCAGACGAAAAAACCAGTGAATGACTTTTTTTTCCACACGTGCTCTTATGGAAAATGTCCATTCATTGGCTGGTTTATCCTAGCACGAAATATTTTATAATCGTTTTAGATACATTTTCAATCTTTCGACTCTTACGAAACACTTGTAAAATATTTGAATGTAATATTTATATATGATGTGGACAAAAAAATATTTTCATAATGTTTATGAAACATTTCACAAATTTTTTAATAAATAAATTGGTAAAATGTTTTCATTATTTCAAAAAAATATTTTTGAAACCATTCCAAAATAGTTCCGTGCTATGCGGGATATTTCAATGAAAGATTTATATGAGCGGACAAAAAAATATTTTCAGAATGTTTTTAAAGCATTTCACGTATTTTTTAAATAAATGATAACATTTTTTTTATATATTAAAAAAATATATATTTTCGAAATCTTTAGAAATATTTTTAATCTTTGGAATCTTATGAAACGCCTGTAAAATATTTCAATGTAAGATTCATATGATGCGAAAAAAAAAAATTTCACAATGTTTAAAAAACATTTCACGCATTAAAAAAAAAATAATCGGTCAAATATTTTCAATATTAATAAAATATATGTTTTTAAAATTTTTCTAAAATATTTCCGTGTTATGTGGGATATGGTCAAGTTGTTTAAAAAAAATCAACATCAACAAACGATTTGTGTATAATATGTATCGTTCCTGTTTATTATTTATTCGGCAATGTTTTTTTTTTTTTTGCTATTAAGAAAGTATCCGGAATGGGACGTGGGGAGGATATGTCCGGCGGCGGAGCTTGCGAAGTCCCGTCGGGAGGCATGCCTCGCCGAAATGGAGCTCGAGATGAAAAGGCTGGAAGAGGAAACGAAACGGAGCATGATCGACCAACAGTGGACCGAGCTCGGACACAAGCAGGAACTCTTGCGCCAGTCTTTCATTAAATTTAATAAATTCGTAAAGGAGAATAGCGAAAAGCGCGAAAGGGCGAATCACAAAATCGGCGAAGAGAAAGAGCGTCAGGCCAAATGCAACCAGCAGGTATGGTAACAATAATAACAATAACAATGACGATATACGCTCCGTTGCGCTGTTTATCGATAAGGTTTTTTTTGCCAGATCGAGGAGCTCACGAAACAATTGGAATACACCAAGAGAGTGCGTGACGATATGCAAAAGCACGTCAAGGAGTACAAGATGTATCAGAACTACTTGGAAACTGTTGTAAACGAAAGCGAGGAGTTTCAGAGTCTCGCCGATATTTTCAACAGATACGAGAGTCTCGTCGAGTCCAGAATCGATCTCGCTCAGCATCAGGATGAGAGCCTGGAAGCCCTGGAGATTACCGGCTCGGAAATGGTACAATATTACCAAACAGTATAATATGAAGAAAAAAAATTATACATTTTTTTATGATTTAATAATTGAATTATATAATAACTAGCGTGTGTGTTGGCTCGCGTGCTCGCAGCATCTGTGGATTTGTGAGTTTCGGTAAGTATCTGTGGGTGTCTGTGTGAGTGGCCAATCGACATGAACTCTATTACTAAATAGATTATATAATTATATATCATATATATTAGGGTGTTTCAAAAAAAGGCATTTTTTTTAAATTTCCTCCCACCTTTTTAATGTATAGATTTCGATCTCAAATTGAACATCGCGGAAGGCGGTACCTAGCAAAAAATCCTAAGAGCTGCCGCATTCGACGTTTTACCCAAAAAAAAAGCAGCAGCTCGCAAACTTAATTGTCAGCGACCGCCTATGGCTGGATTTTTTATTGATCAAAATATATAGTTCTACGGGGTGGGAGCTTAACTTTTTGTTATTTTTTGTATTAAAAACAAAACACTATTTTTAAATTCGTATATAGAAAACTCTAAAAAAGTCCGGTAGGGTGAATTTGGTGAAAAAAATTCTTTCCACCCTCCAAAGTATATAT
This sequence comes from Stenichneumon culpator, assembly GCA_964017025.1. Classification (NCBI taxonomy): domain Eukaryota; kingdom Metazoa; phylum Arthropoda; class Insecta; order Hymenoptera; family Ichneumonidae; genus Stenichneumon; species Stenichneumon culpator. Next base: position 3,295,601 of record OZ024772.1, read on the forward strand.
TTTAATCCGAAATTGACCCTCGCGAACGGTAGGCCTAACTAAAAAATCTTAAGAGATGCCGCATTCGTCGTTTATACCGAAAAAGAAAGAAGTTGTCGAATTTTTTTAGGTACAAATGTTGAATGGCACCTCTTACGATTTTTTTGCTTGGGCCCGTCTTTCGCGGGGTTCAATTTGAAATTGAAACCTATACTTTTGGGGAGTGGAAAGAATTTTTTTAAACAAATTCACACTGCTGGACATTTTTAAAGTTCCCTGTATACAAATTTTTTAAAATAATACAATAATATGTATTTTAGGTTCACTACAAAACATGACAAAAAATTAATCTTCCACCCCGTAAAAAGATCTCGTTGACAATTACGTTAAAAAGGTGCGGCATTTTTTGGGTACAAACGTCGTATGCGGCATCTCTTAGAATTTTTTTGCCAGCGACCGCCTTCCGTGAGGTTCAATTTGATATCGAAATCGATACTATAAAAGGGTGGGAGGACATTTTTTTTTAATGTCCTTTTTGAGAAACACCTTAATATATACATATATATATATTTTCGAAAATTGTGGATTTGTTTGATGGTTCGGAAGTTTGCCCCCGCCCCCCTCGCATCAGTTTTCAGAGCATATAGAACGGATTTCGAAATTCCATTCTATATGCTATAATTTCGGAATTTCGATTTTTATAGCATATGGAATGAATTTCCACATGCTATGAGAACCATGCAATCCATGCGAGCGCGCAAACTAACATAGCCGCTAGTTATTAATATTATTAGCAATAATATTATCAATGTTACTAACAAATCTATAATAATTATATTTTCTTGTATGATAAATGATTACTGTATAAAAAAATAAAAGGCGGTACTTGTCTGTTTCGGCAGAAACACATGACCGAGGCGAAAGGCCAGATGCTCGTTGATCTGAACAACAAATTGTCAACTCTCGAGGGTAGATACGAGCGCGCCAAGGCCGAGGCCCTTCGTTGGGAGACGATAGTCTCGAGAATAAAAGCGACTGCCACCGCAAAGAATCTCGAGCTTACTCGGATAAAATCATCATGCTGGAATATGTATCTGCAGCTGTGCAAGAGAAAAGGCTATTCCGTCGAGGTCGATCGTGAGGACGTCGAGAATCAGCTCGCTCACATAAAGCGGACGATTCTTGAGCTCAAGAGGATAACGAAGGTGGCGACGAGAAAGGCCGCGCAGAGTGAACGCCAAGTCGACAAATCGTAGTACCTCGATCGTTTCGATATTATTGGAAAAACGTCGATTCATCGTCTGAATAAAGGAAATTATACCTCGGCTCAACTACTGGTAGCGTTTCTGCATGATTTTTCGGGCAGCCGGCAAGTGACAACCGGAAACGTTGTGAAGCAGCTCGGAGTGGTCGTCGGTGAGACGATTTTCCAATTTCTCGACGGCCTCGTCTCTCGTCAAGGGTACGTCGAGGCCCTCTGACACGTACTGCATCTCTTCTTTCTCGACGCACCTCGTTAATTAATTAAATCAATTAACCTCATCGAACCGTCAATAACCGATCGACGATCGTCTCGACAACGGAGGAACATTGAAATTATTGAGCCGCGGAAATTTGTCCGACTCACAGGGCGCAGGGTTGAACGGGCGCGACGTGAGGAACACCGCCGACTCTCAATTTCGGTTTCTTCTCCTCGTCGAGGCGCATCGCCTCCGACTTTGCTCCTCTGTCGATCCAGTGAACTTTGTTGAACATGTCGGTAATGCGTTTCTCGATTATTCCGAGATAAAGCATAACGTTGTTCATAGTAACGCGAGAATTGTCGCCGAGCAGATCCAGAATCGGCGAATTGTCGCAACGGACGGCTCTGAAGAGTGCGTCGATACCGGTCAGCAGCTTGTCGACGATATCGTTGCACTGAAATGACAAAAAAATACCGTTGTTGATCAGCGAGTCGTTCGACGAACGGGCGAGTTACGGGCACATCACCTCTTCGAGACTCTCCTCTGCCGCGTCGGCGAGTTTCGTCTGCTCGTCGAGCTGGTTCGATATTTTCTCGAGGGTTTCGGCCTGCTGATTACCGCGGTGGACGTTCAAGGCTCGTGCCTCGTCGATCGCCGACTTCAGCTGGGCCACTCGACACTGCAGACCCTCGAGCTCGTCGTTGAGCTCGTTTACGTAACTGAAAAGAGCGAAGTTCTCTTCCTCCTGTTTGATGAAGTGGCTCGTCAGCTTGTCGATCTCTTGCTCGCCTGTGGATGAAACAGTATATTATGCCACAAGGCAGGAAGGGCAGAAGTTTACACGAGATGAAACTGCATTTCCTCCTGAGTGGCATACGTTATTTTTCTATCGAAGGCATTCTTTATCAACTGGGCCACTTTTTTCGGTCGACCTCTCAGATATTTTTTAAAATTTGCCAGTTTGTAGTACTACTTGAGACTCACTTCTGGGCATTTTTTAAAGATTTTTAAAGTGCACCGTTCAGGATTTACGTTTTTTTTTTATATTAGTATATCTTAGAAAATATTGGTCACTCAAAAAATTCGTAGGAACATTAATTTTTTTTATATTTTATCAACTTTCGAATGATGTTAGAGTCATAATTTTCCCGATGTGGGAAAGTCCATTTTTCGCAAAAAAAAGTTAAAATAATTTTTTCTACTAAAAACACATCTTCGATTCTAGTTTCAATTTTACACGATATTTAGCATTGCATGAAGATGCTACAAAAATATTCCGGAAGTGGTACCTGTAATACTTACGCACTAAAAAAATAAACAAATAAAACATTTAATTCATATAGATTTATATAAACCCGACTATTATTTAGATAACTGAAAGGAGTTTGCCCGTAGTCGGATTCACATCGTTGGGAAACTTGTTTTGAAATAGATGTTTTTTTTTAGAGGTTTTAATTTTTAATTTTTAATTTGTTTATTTTCTTAGTGCGTAAGAATCGCAGGTACCACTTTGAGATTTTTCTCTCAGAATCTTCATACAATACCAAATATCCTGTAAAATTGGGACCGGAATCGAAGGTACGTTTTTAGTAGAAAAAAATTATTTTAATTTTTTTTCACGAAACATGGACCTTCCCGTATCGGGAAAATAATGACTCTAACATCATTCGAAAGTCGATGAAAAATAAAAAAATTAATGTTTCCACGAATTTTTTGAGCGAAAAATATTTTCTGAGATAAACTGATATTAAAAAAAAAACGTAAATCCTAAAGGGTGCCCTTTAAATTTTTTTTTTAAATCATAGAAGCACCTCTCAAGTAGTACCCCAAACTGGCAAGTTTTGAAAAACATCTGAGAGGTCGACCGAAAAAAGTGGCTCAGTTGATAAAGAATACCTCATCGACTATGCTAAAAAGTGGCCAACATTTTTATGCCTACAATGGGGGTGGAAAGTGGCCGATTTTTGATGAACGGGAAGAAAAGTGAGTTAGCGGCAGAAAATGTGAAACTTTTTCTCCCACTAAATCACTTTTCCTCTCGCTCGTCAAGGATCGGCCACTTTCCACCCCCATAGCGGGCATGAAATAACGCTTTTTTTAGTATAGTTGGGAAAAAAATCAATAAAAAAAAGGTTAAAAAACTATTGTCGGAACGGGGAAAACGACATGGATGTCGTTTATCCGGCTTACCGGTGAATTCTTTAACGAGATTCAATATTTGCGTGTAAATCGCTATCTTGTTCCGCATCTCCTCCCTCTTGGCCTGGCGCTCGGCTTCCTTCTTCGCGTTGAGATCGGCCATTTCACGGTACTGGCCCTTTACCCCGAGAAACTCTTGAAGCTTCAGCTCGTTGTCGAGGGTACGCTGGAGCTCGCACATCTCCGACGTGTGACCCTTGAGGTCTCTCGCTCCCCTACGAACATCGGCAATATATAGTTCGTTGAATCGTTCACGAGATACAACGAATAAATTGGTAATAATTTCTAGCGGTGATCCATCGATTTCAGGAGAAAAAAAAGTGTTTGTTTTTTGTAATTTGTTTCATCAGTAATAACAAAAATTGGCCCTTCGCAGATCAGCAATATAGTTCGTTGGATCGTCCATGAGATAAACGAATATATTAATAAGAATCTTTAGCGGTGATCCATCAAATTCAGGATTTTTTTTATCGGTATTAAATAAAACTTGGCGTTTCGAACCTTTCGCGAAGTGCGTGAATCTTGTTGAGCTCCTCGTCTCGCTGATTGAAAGTTATCGTCGCTTGCTCGATAAGATCGTTGATTATCATTTTGCCGGTGTTTAACTGACCGATCATCTTTGCCCAGACGATATTGAACTGCGCCCGCTCCTTCAGGAGACTATCGATTTTCGATCTGAGCTGGGCATTCTCCGCTACGACGAGATTGAATCTCTTGGTAGCGACCTCCAGACGATTTTCGAGAATCGTTACGAACCGATTCTGCTTTACCATCAGCTCTTTCGATTGCGAGTCGGTTCGGATCTTCGTCTTCAATAATGCCACCTCTTTCGTGACCTGTTCCAAACCATACCTATTAATTACTAAAAACATATCGACCACCGAAACGATAAAAAAGTTTATCGTTTAAAAAGTCTACAATATTTTCTTACAATATTTATATAATAATCTCTTTTCTTTCTTTTCTTTTCTGTAAATATTATTACCTATTATTGGTCTGTTCTTTTTTTAAATTTCCTATTCTCTTTTGTTTTGAATACACTGTACTAAGAGCAGCCGTATTTTCTCGTTCAAAGACGTTCAAAAACGGCTGCAATTTTTTAAAAATGATTTTATAATAATTTCTGTTGCTTCCTCATTGAGCTAGCTATGTTTCCGTAAAAATGTGTTTTTTTTTTTTATATTTTAGCCCAGATAGGAAAGCGTGCCATGAAGGGGGTATCGTACCATTGGTACCGCCACCGTTCCGTCGCCGTGCTGTCATTTTTCGATCTGGGAGTGTTTGGATATTTCATATAGTTTTAAACGGCGAGAATTGTGATTTTTAACTGGCATCCGGATGCGTGTGCGTGTGCGTGTGCATGTGCGTGTGCGTGTGCGTGTGCGTGCGTGTGCGTGTGCGAGTTTACCCTGGCATACTGAGCAACCGAAGAAGCGACCCTAAAAGCGACGGTTGTTTTGTTCCAAAAATTAACCACACTAATGACCGCTGAAGCGACCGCATTGGCGATACATTTTTTTGCCGTGTTTCGGTAATGAAGTCGGTTGTTTGATTGGTGAACGAATGAACAACCGTAATAGCTACCGCCGGACGATTGCATTTACGGTCGTTTGTTCGGTCGACAATCAAAGAAGCGACTTCTCTGCCGAAATGCGGCAAAAGAATGTCACCAAGGCGGTCGCTTCGGTGGTCGTTAGTTTAGTTAATTTTTGGCACCAAACCACCGTCGTTTTTAGGGTCGCTCCTTCGGTCGCTTGGTTTGCTAGGGTATGAAACGTGCTCTTATGAAAAGTGTCTATTCACTGGTCCTATCCATTCATTGGCTGATTTACCCTACACCGTACTAAATGCAACTATATTTTCTTCGTTTAATCTGTAATTTCGTTGCAAAAAGGCTGATCCCGTAAAATAAATAAATAAATAAATAATATTCATTTAGTCTCGACCACCTTGACGATTTGCTCCTGGAGTTCGTTTATCTGTTGCCGTTCGTTGTTTATCATATCGATGTATTTAGTGCGTTTGGTAAGCAAACACTTGAGTTTCTCATCCATCGCTTCGTCCTTTCTCGTGTTTGACTCGGACTTTGCAGTTCTGATGGCCAAAACCAGATCGGCCTTTTCCATTTCCAGACGGTCGATCATGTTCTGCTGATTTCGAAGCTCCAGTCTCGCGTCCTCGGCGTAAGCCACTCGGTCGTTCTCCATTATTCTGTATTGTCTCTTCAATCTCGACAATTCTACCTCGGCCATCGTTTCGAGCTCGAGCTCATCCTGAACCGGTTGCACCTGCCTGTACGCCATTATTCTTTTACCTAAAAAACAAAACAATTTCAAATAAACGTTAAAAAGAAATCGTTTCCGGGCTGAGCCCACAGGGTTGTCTCGATTCTTTCGCTACTTCCGGTTCCGCTCGAATATTCGTGTGTTTAAACGCGACCTTGAATGCCATTCACTGTCCGAACATCCGAGCGATTGTGCCTTTACGAACACTCGCACGGTCGGCTAATTTCGACTATTGTCTGCTGCTCGTTGCGCGGGAAACACCACGCCGCACCCCCTGCTCAGTTACGATTTCAGAAAGGTTGAAACAATTTTTTTTTTCATATCCAACAACTGCTCTTACCTGCTGAGTTTCCACCGTGAGCGAGATCGGGCCGAGATTTACTCTGAACTAGTGGAAATAGTCTTGTAGACTCAAAATTGACTTATGGTATTGGCTGTTGATTAGAAAGTTTCGAATTAACTAGAATTTTGTCACCAGTTCAGACTCGTATCAGTCAGTTGTCAGTCCCGGTGGAAACTCAGTAACCGACAGTGTTTGGCGATAGTGGAAGAATTCTTAACGGTTTTGCGTTCGGATCTTAGGGACCAGCAACGACCTCAAGCGGGACGAAGAAGAAGTTCGATATCAACGCCTTGTACAAAGCGTCTTCTGCTCGAAGCCAGGAACCGCCGAGAATCAATTATGCGACATAATCTCTTCACTACAGACAACTCCGTTACTATCACTTTTACGTCAGCAATACCGTGCGACAAAAGATAAGATAAGGACATTCGTCTGTTTACGCGCGACCCTGAATATCATTCAATGTCCTGTCCAAACAACCGAGCGATTATGCCTTTACGAACACTGGCACGATAATCTAATTTCGACTATTGTCTGCTGCTCGTTGCCCGGGAAACACCCCTCCGCAACCCCCACTTCAGTTACTATTTCGGAAACATTGGAACAATTTTTTTTTTCTTATACAAGAATCGCTCTTAACGTCAGTGTTTGACGAAGGTGGGAAAATTATCAAAAGCATGTGAAACCACTTACTCCCTCTTTCCCATGCCTAATCGGTATCAAAAAATGTAATCAACTTTTTTCACGAATGCATATGCGGTCAAAAGAAAAGTTGAAAGCTGACATGTTATCCGTCTTCGATGACACTTTTCTTTTGACCTTCCATACCACCGACCCTGAAAAACGTTGATTATAGTTTTTATTACCGGGCGTGGTATGCCACCTGCTCTTAAGGGAATGTGTTACAGACTCAGTCGGTAACAAATCGCGTTCCCTGTTTTCTCCAAAACGATTGATACGACGAGCAAAAGCAAATTAGGTTTTCACACTTATATCTATTGACTACAAAAACCTAATTTGATTTTGGTCGAAACATCAACCATCACGGAGAAAATAGGGAAAGCAATTTGTTACCATCAGAGCATCGATACGTGTGCGTCACATGCCCTTAAGGGCATGTGTTACAAACTCAGTCAGTAAAAAATCGTCTTCCCTGTTTTCTCCAAAACGATTGATACGACGAGCAAAAGCAAAGTAGGTTTTCATACTTATATCTATTGACTGCAAAAACCTAATTTGATTTTGGTCCAAGCATCAACCATCACGGAGAAAATAGGGAAAGCGATTTGTTACCATCAGAGCATCGATACGTGTGTGTCACATGCTCTTAAGAGAATGTGAAAAATCTCCGTCCCTGTCCTTCCTAGGCTCAGTTGCTATCGAAAATTGCAATCAACTTTTCTCACGGGTTCTCGCATGTACGGTCAAAAGAAAAGCCTCGTCGGAGGCAGATATCATCTCGGCTTTCGATGAGACTTTTCACTTGACCATACATGCCAGAATCCGTGAGAAAAGATTATTACAGTTTTTATTACCAACCGCGGTATTCCACCTGCTCTTAAGAGCATATGAAACGATATGGAGTGCGAGAGAGATAGCATCAGTGGCGCTCTCGGCGGAGCGACAGAGACACGCTGAGATCGTGTTTTACATGCTCTTAAGGGGAAGTGAAAGTCACGTGATGGGGCCATGAGTGTGAGGGAGATGGAAGCAATTTTCAGATTAACTTTATTCAATGGTGTTAATTTATTTGCGAAAAAAAATGAATTCGGGCCGGAAAGTCACGTGACCGCGCCACGAGAGTAAGCGAGATGCCGTTATTGACTCTCGCAGTCGAGTGAGAGAGAAAGCTCGAGAGAGTGTTTTACATGATCTTAAGGGGAAGTGAAATATCGCCCTCGGTAAGAAAACTGTAATGAATTTTTCTCAATGGTACTAATTTTTTTGAGGAAAAAGCAAATTCGACCTGAATGCGCACAGTAATTTCGCATCCGGCCCGAGTTCACTTTTTCCTCAATAAAATTAGCACCATAGAACAAAGTTAATTTGAAAATTGCAACTATCTCTCTCGCACGCACAGCTGTTTCACTTCCCTTCACCGCCATGCGAAACACTCTCTCGTGCTTTGTCTCTCACTCCACTGCGAACGCCAATAACAGCATGCCCTCCGCTCTCGTCGCGCGGTCACGTGACTTTCACATGGCGTTAACGGTTCCTCGATCGGATCTTAGACACCCCCAATGACGCCAAGCGGTACGAAGAGGAAGTTCGATATCAACGCCCTTAAGAGCATGAGAAACACTCTCTCGAGCTTTCTCTCTCACTCCACTGCGAGAGTCAATAACGGCATCTCGTTCGTTCTCGTCGCGCGGTCACGTGACTTTCACATGGCGTTAACGGTTTCTCGATCGGATCTTAGACACCCCCAATGACGCCAAGCGGTACGAAGAGGAAGTTCGATATCAACGCCTTGTACAGCGTCTCTTCCATGCCGCGAGCCGCCACGAATCGATTATTCGACATAATGTAGTTACCACAGACGACCCCGTTGCTATCAGTTTCCAATTCGTTAATACCGTCTGACAAAAGATAACGTCGCTATGCCGAGCGTCATTGGCCCGAAAGAGTCTGCCCCACCGCCCGACGAGTTAGGAAATTTTAATCGGGAGACGAAAAATCATGCAGGTGCGGTACTGTGCGACGCTTCGCCAGGCCGCCTCTGCCTCGCCGCGCGATCTATACGTGTGTGCGGAGAGCAGTAGAGGGAGAAATACCGAAGAAAGAGCGTGAGAAAGGAGGGGTATTGGCCGTGGTCACCTGGCCACTCAGCCGTCGGCGCCGCCAGTCGTCGCCGTAGCCATTGTCGGGCTCTGACGCTAGAAAAATTTTCTTGCGCGCGATAGAACGAGAGGACGGGGGGGTCGAAAGACTCGAGTTTAAAGATCGAGAGAGAACACTCTCGTAGGTGGAATTGCCGATCGGACCTGCTGAGAGCGACGGGCTTGGCCAAGAGTGAGGGAACGAAAGAGAACGGATTGGCAAAATTTTCTGTACCGCTGTCCTGTAACACACAAACACACACATGTACACACACATACACACATATATATAAAACAATCGTGTTTTACAAAGCGAGGGAGAAATACGGAAAGTCGTTGGCTGTGTCGTACGCCGTTGCGGTGACGCTGTTGTTGCAAGTTGTTGCTGTCGGGAGGAATGGTGGGGGTCGACCGTTCCGCAGGGCACGCCGAGCTATTCCGTAATATTTATTTTTCCACTGGCGCTGCTCACTGAGTCACTACCTGCCCGTGAGGACCGTCACACGCGCCGCCCACGTCTTCGTTACCCGTTTTACATCAAAAACTCCTTTCGAATCGGTCCTGCGCTCGATCGCGATCTGAATAATATTTCGTTGGCGACTTTCTGCAGGCGAGCTGGCGACACTGTGCGCTTCGGTTGCGATCGATAGAATCTCCGTGTGCGGCTCGCGGGGCGCAAACATGAGAACAGTGAACCGTCGCGATCGGTGAAATTCGATCGGTCGAGGGAGGTCGCGAACGAGGTGTCCCCGAGATGCCTCGAGGCAAGTGCAAGACGAGTGCGCGAGGAAGGTCAGTGAGAAAAATTGCGGCGGGCTTTCGAGTATGCGGAAAGGAAAATCGGTTGAAGTGACCGCCTCACCCTCGACGCTGTTGTGTCCCTTTGTGCGCGCCAGTGAGACGATACGCGATCGATCGCGCAGCAGCTGACGATAAGTTTTACCAACCATGCAATCCGTACTCGGCTTTACTCTTTGTAACCTCTTCGACGGAGTCGCTTTGTTTCGCGTGGAACTTTGAGGCTCCCGACAGCGAACCAAAGCCAAAGTGCCTTACCTACGAACTATAATCGTCACTCCTGTCGTTACAACCTGACTTCTGTCTTTATACCGAACAATTTACTATCGTAAATTGTTTATCTTTGAACCTCCGATTCCCTAGATCAGTTATTCCTGTCTTTATATCTCATACGAATTGTACATAAAACTTCCCCCCCCGCCCCAAAAAAAAAAAAATCCCGTGACGCGTCTCTTGGGAATAAGGAAGAGAACCAGCGATGTCGGTATCGAACTGGAAGAATATCCGGCGACGGGCCGGGCTTCCAGAATGTTTTTTTATCGAGCCTCGACGTCGATCTTTCGAACATCACCGTTGCTCTTAGACCGGCGCAGTGAGAATTGGTTGTCGCAATAAGAACATTTTTTTTACGCACACGAGAGGTCAGCGGCGGAAGGAAAAAAGATCGTCCAAGACGGATATCCTACCGGAGGTAATAAAATGTTTATTGCCATTACACCGGAGAATTGCATTGTCGAACGGAAAGAAACTTCGCGCGCTCTCCAGAGAAATAGATTTTTATTGCGCGCAACGCCGGAAAGGCGACGATATTGAGAGCGTGCTCTACGACCGGAGACGGAGAAAGAATCGCGAGACCGATTACTACGATCGAATGTTTCACCGACGAATAAGTTGGACGACGTCGCGGTACGCCCACCTGTTGGCCGTGACGCGACAGAGACTCCTGTAACAGTGTCCTTGAAATCAGACGCCTTCGGCGCTGATATAATAATAAATATATATATATATTTTTCTTCTTTAAAAAATATTAATGAAACTGTAGTTGGAATTTATTTTTCGGTGCGAATAAGAACGAGGGAGAAAAAACGAAAGGCAAAATAAATTTGGAAGGCGATTATGCTGCCCAGAAAAGAAGGCAACGGGCCCGTTGAGCCCTACGCTCTGGAAGACATGATATCGGACCTGCAAGCCCGAAGGAACTCCCTCGATCACGACGAGACCCCCAGCGATCCTCTGGAGCAGCTCAAGCAACGCGAGAGGGACTTAGTCCTCGCGGCCGAACTCGGCAAGGCTCTGCTCGAGCGCAATCAAGAACTCACGAGGCAGAATGAAGCCCTAACCGAGGAATACGCTACCAAGCTCGAGGTGAGTTACAAAATAAAAAATATTGGTTATAAGAATTATCGAAAAAGTTTTTCTTTGTTCGTCGCTCAGGGACTATGTTTAATCTGTTTTTCACACTGATCACGAATCTACCAGTTATTTAGCTACTTGCTCAATATTTGAAGCAAAATCGGGCGTCTCTTGTGAGTTACGAATTTTTTGTTTTTATTTTTTCAAAATTTTGTAAAATTCAAACGATTGGATCGATTCTTGCCAGATTCAATAGGGATGATAGGTCCGTAATAGAATTAATTTACGTCGAATTTTTTAGGCAAAGGTATCTCAAAAAAATCGTCAGATATATAGTCGAAAAAAAATATTAATAAAAAAAAATCAAGATCTCCGTGAGAGTATCTCGAATGGACTTGAAAATTATGCAACGACGAGCAAATTCCTTCTCGTCGGTCATATAATCGAGAAACTTAGCTTTCTCTGAATAAGCCTTACACCCATATATCAGACCGTTCAGTTTTTTTTTCTGCTATTCGAACGTTTGATTATCGTTTAAAAAACAATTAATAGCCTCGCACATGCAGTTGCTACGTAAATAACCGGTTCGGGCATTCTTTTTTAATTTTTTTTTATTAATTCATTGACATTGAATAACGTATTCCGGTGACACGCTTGACGCGATAGAAAGGCGTGATTAGACGAGATTTATATTGATCGGGTGGGAATCACGCGCTATTCTTTTTAATTATCGTTTTAAAAACCAACTTGTAGCTTTGCACTTAGCTCCTACGTAAATAACTGGTTCGGTCATTATTTTTGATTTTTTTTTCTTATTAATCGTTTTTAAAAAATGAATTCATTGACATTGAATAACGTATTCCTGCAATACGCTCGATGCGATAGAAAGGTGTGATTGGACGAGATTATATTTGTCAGGTGGGAAATCGCACGCTATTTTTTTTTTGCTACTCGGACGTTTAATTCTCGTTAAAAAAAAACAACTCGCACATACGTAAATAACCGGCTCGGCCATTTTTATTTTTAATTAAAATTGATTCATTGACATTGAATGACGTATTCCTGTAAAACGCTCGATACGATAGAAAGGTGTAATTGAACTAAATTATATATGTCGTCTTGGAATCCCACGCTACTATTTTTTGTTGTTCGGACTCTCCGGAGATTTAATTATCGTTCAAAAAAACAATTTATAGCACATACGTAAATAACCGTCTTGGACATTTTTTATTTTTGGTATATATTTTTTAAATTCATTCATTGACATTGAATAACGTATTCCTGTAACACGCTCGATGCGATAGAAAGGTATATAATTGAACGAGATTATATTTCCCGGGGGCGTGAGGGGGAATCGCACGTTCCACATAAAAGAGTTAATTGTACCGCGTACCGCATCGAAATCGGGAACAGAACTGTGAATACAGTATGCGCGCGGTACTGTGTCTTGCGTATATGTAACGGGTAACGAGATTCAGATAGACGGGGGCGTTCGTTCGTTCTTCTTATTCCTTTATACCCGTGGCTACAGCGATGCTAGTACTGTAAAGTGGTAACACTAAAAATACACAATACTAACAGCATCGGGAGCGCGCAGCGCGTTCCACGGAAAGCCACGAAAGCGTGGAAACAAGCCACTTGGGCAACATAACTCGAAAGACAATGCCCGGTACTACGCTCTGCCTGCCTTTCCGCGCTTTACCTGTCGCCTCATTTCTGACCTCTATATATATATATATATATATATGTGTATATACTAAAAATATACGTATAAATAAAAAAACGATACAACACATATGGGCATGCGTGTACAGCCGTTTCGATGGAAAATGAAAAGAAATATTATTAACACATTGTGAAAGGATAGGGATAACAAGTACGGTGAGTAATCATTGCGCCTCTCTTCGTTGAGCGAGGCTTTGTTTTTTGTTTTTTTGTGTTTTTTTTTCCCTAACGTAGCCAAGTAACTCGACTGTGACTCGTTTGTGCCTTCGGATCTAGCGCGAAACAACAATCGCTGCTGTAAAGTCGCACTGTATAATCGTCGTTCTAGAGAGAGGGGTGGATTAACGGGGTCTTTAGTCATTTGACCGGCCGAAATAGAAAATTTAGAAATATGATCCATATTTATCATTTGAAAAAATAATTCGATTGTAAAATTACAAACCTTTTTTTCCGTGTTTATATAGTAAATACAACGATCGCTGGTATGACGTTGCGCTGTATAATCGTCGTTTCAGAGATGCTGATGGATTTGACGGCTTCGTTGGTAATTTACCAGATCGAAATCGAAATTTTAGAAAAATGATCCATGTTAAACATGAATAAAACAAAATATAATTGCGAAATTACAAACTTTTTTCCGCCTTTATGTAGTAATGCAACGATCGCCGCTAGAAAATTGCGGTGTGTAACCGTAATTCCAGAGATGCAGACAGATTAACGGGGTCGTTGGTAAATTGATCGGTCGAAATCAGAAATTTAGAAAAATAAACCATATTAAACATAAAAAAAAATTAATTGCGAAATTACAAACTTTTTTCCGTGTTTATATAGTAAATACAACGATCGCCGGTAAAAAATTGCGCTGTATGATCGTCGATTCAGAGACGCTGATGGATTTAACCGGGTCGTTGGTAATTTAACCGGTCGAATTCGAAACTTAAAAAAAATTATCCATATTAAAGAAATTAAAAAAAAATTAATGTAAAATTACAAAGGTTATTTTTTAATCGTATTTATATCAAAAATAAAAGTCGGGAAAAAAGATAAAAGTCGGGATAAAAGTCGGTCGAAATCGAAACTTAAAAAAAAAAATCCATATTAAACAAATTTAAAAAAAATGTAAAATTACAAAGGTTATTTTTTTTACCGTATTTATATCAAAGATAAAAGTCGGGAAAATCCCGCGCTATATGTCAGAGGGTATCCACTTACCGCTTGAGACGTGCACAATGCAACGCAGAACAATGATACGGCACGGTCTTTCGGATGCTCCCGCTAATTGCGTATCCTTCTTCTCATCCCGGGCATATATGGGTTAAATACGATGAGAGCGGTCGAGAGCCGACAGCCTCTTGAGCAGTTAACGTCAGTCGGGAGAGATTGAAAAGTTAATCGGATTGTGAAAAAGTGAGGTCACGGTGGAGAGCGCGGAGAGCGCGGAGAGAAGCCCGTGACTCGTGCGCGCGTTATTGCCCGCGCTTGAGAAAAGTCGTTACACGGGCCGACCTTGTCGATCGGAAAGACAACACCGACAGCCGCGCTCCCATCGGCCGGCTTACGAACGTTGCACAACCGTTCTGTACTCTTTCGATATCCCTCGTCACGTCGGGGTTGGTTGGTTGATTCCAACGTTGTATCGTCTGAGAAAAAAAATCGCTTCCCCTTTCGTTGCGAATTACATTGCTCAATCGGTAATTTAGTTGGAGAGCGAGTCGTCCAAGTGGATTGAGAGAGCGGATTATAGGTTAGACTCGGAGAACCGAGATTCGGGGATTTATCGTCGGAAATCCGTTCGGCAATTTCCGGACAAGGGTGTTAACAAAGTGTTTCGATATTCTCTTTCGATATTGCTCGTCACGTCGGGGTTGGTTGGTTCCAACCAGAACTGGGCAGTACTTAAAGTACATTGTACTTATTTGGCACGTTAATTCCGAGACTTTAAGTACAGGTGTACTTTAACTACTGCCATTTTTCCAAGTACTTAAAGTACATATGTACTTTAAATACTGCACTTAAAGTTCTTTTCCATTACTTCAAATACGCTCATGTGAAACACTGTGCGTGGAACGTGAAAATCTTTTAATTGATATAACTTTAAAAATAGCCTGATAGAACTATAATTAATAAATTTTGGGTGAAACAGGTGATTATGAACCGACCCATATTTTATTAATGTACGTCCTAATCGCAGTAGCCCATATTTATCTCTTTTATTCCATATGTTTTTGGGGGAAAGACACGGCGGACTTTTTGAAAATATCATTTTCTATTTCGTATGGTCTTCACTTCTACTACTGAGTTAAGTTTAGAAGCTCAAGTTTACAAATGTTCATATCGACATATACATAAAATTTGAAAACTCAGGTATCTACAGAGGCCTTATTTTATTCGTTTCCACGTCGACATATACCTCTATAACGCGAACATAATATTGTTTAGACTTCGCAGATTCGTTGATGTACCATTGACCTCATCCTGTATTCGACCAAATAAAAATAATTCAGAAACCTACAGAGTATCATATAATTCTACAATTTTTTGAATAAACTCTATCGTCGCATTATTTTAATTTGTATGATTCGTTATAACAATTTTTCGTTATAACCATTTTTTTCGTTACTTGATAAACAACGAAATACAATTTTTTTGGTACTTTATAAGAACTTAAGGTACTTTCAATACTTAAAGTACCAAGGACTTGATAAGGCATAAAGTACATAAGACTTTAAAGTACAATGTACTTTAAGTACTTGGTACTTCAAGTCCTGGGTACTTTAAGTACTTTGCCCAGCTCTGGTTCCAACGCTTTACCGTCTGAGAAAAGATCGCCTCCTCTTTCGTTGCGCATTACATTGCTCAATCGGTAATTTAGTTGGAGAGCGAGTCGTCCAAGTGGATAGAGAGACCGGATTATAGAGGTTAGGCTCGGAGAACGAAGATCGCGGGATTGTCATCGGCAATCCGTCCGGGAGTTTCCAGACAGGGGAGCTAAGGTAAAGGTACCAATGATCGGGCGGTTAAGAGCATCCCCAAATTCCAGCAGTTATTGATCGGTCAAGAACTAATTTTTTGTGAAAATAACTGAAAGCAATGTGAAGCTGATAGTTTCTAGTTTCTAAACACGTCGATTAATTACGAAAAGATAATTTTTTTTTTATTACGGACGAAAATAACAAGAGAATCCAAATGTACCAGTTGAGGGACGCGGTTTATCAGCACGTCCCTATATTCGGACACTTTATGTTCCAATCCTATATAGCACGAAATATTTTTAAAACATTTCAGAAATATTTTCAACATTTCAAATATTCCGAAATATGTCAGAAATATTTCCGATATTTAAAATCTTGCAAAATATTTCTGAAATATATGGGAATCATATTTTTAAGTATTCTATTAAAATATTCCAACAAAAGATTTCTAAAATATTTCAGAAATATATTTAATCTTTCATACATCCGAAACATTTCTGAAACAGTGAAAATAGTACTTTGCGATACTAGTACGGAAAAGCGGTCTTTCGACGAAGGTTGTGAAGTTGGCTGCACGAGCCGGATCGAGAGCTACAACGGCACGAGGCGAAGCCGAGTGACGTTTGTAGCTCGAGAGGAGGCAAGTGCTGCCTACTTCCCAACCGCCGTCGGGACACCGCTTTTTCGTACAAGTATCGCATACTACTTCTTGTGACAAGTGCACAAACATTCCCGCTTTTCGTGCCTGTAAAGTGCGTGCGGGAAAATAGCGAGCATGCCAGATAAGTGTCCGCGAAAGTAACTACAGTGATAAAAAAAGCGTGCGCAAAAGAAGCTACAATGTGAAAAAAGTGTGCAAAAAAGTAACTAGCGTGTAAAATAGTATCTACAACAGTTTTCGCGCATCCTCTGCTAGACAGCGCCACTTTCGCCACATTTTACAGGCACGAAAAGCGGGACTTTTCGTGCACGTGTTACAAAAAATATTTTGACCGTGAATATTAGCAGACGTGTACTGAGCTATGTTCAGGAGGAACGAAAAATTAAAAATGCCATGGTTCGTGGATATATTTTAATACAGTTCGACTGTTTAATGTGCCATAACACTACATGTTATTGGCACTCTTGGAGGGATTCACAGGAATCCCATAAATGAAGTGGAGGCAGTATATATGTTTAAATTAATGACCACTCTACAGCACTAAATTATTGATAATTTCTTGAATATTTTACGAACATTTAAAAATATTTATAAAACGTTTTAAAAACATTTTTGCGAAATATTTCTGAAACATTTCAATGTGAGATATACGAGCGGACAAGCAAATATTTTGTAATATTGGGAAAATATTTTCAATATTTCAAAAAAATATTTTCGAAACATTTCAGAAATACATGAAAAAATTATATTTACGTAAAAGAAAACTGAAGATAAGCAACGTAGAAAGCTGGCTAACTTAACATCTTCGGAGTGTCCGAATATTGGGTCGCCTATGTAGTACCGCTTGTACCATTTTCCGGACACTGTATCGTCAGTCTTTTAACAGAAAGCAACAATAGAAAATAATGTAAACGTGCTTTAACTTTTTTCTGTGCATCGAATAATGTTTGTGGATACGATTTCAAATGTGAAATTGGATTTCCAATACCTTATTTGGAATAAATCGAATCCGCATAGGAGTGCCCAACATCTGGAACGTGTCCGAGTATTGGTGCTGTTACCTTAACGAAGTTTTTCGATATTCCTCGTCGCGTCGGGGTTGGTTCGTTGTTTCCATCGCTGTATCGCATGAGAAAAAATTGCTTCCCCTTTCGTTGCAAATTACATTGCTCAATCGGTGATTTAGTTAGAGAGCGAGTCGAAGTGGTTTCAGAACGTAGATTATAGAGGTTAGGCTCGGGGAAGGAAGATTCGAGGGTTTTGGAAATAGGGAGTTACCGAAGTCGGTTGATCGTAGGACTGGTTATATCACGCCTCGCGTGTATAATGCACAAAGTTGAATAAAAGGCACACTTTTGTCTGCCGCCGGTGCGTTTTACTTTCTACTATCGTTTGCACGATGCAATGACCGGTGGTAGCGCAGGACTGGTCGGCCAGCTGGCTGCCCCGTACTTCCACGATCAAGGTACCATATGATAGTGGTCGAAGAAAAGCGAGAGGAGGGAAAGCCGAGCACGAGTCCACGTACACTCACTTTGCTACTCGCGTGATTCATATTTCTTAGCTCACCGTCGGCAAGGCCCCCGTACACTCCGATGTTACGCCACGTTCTCGCCTTGTTTTTCTTTTTCCTTTGTTTGCTGTCTTCGAAAAAAAAACAATCCGGGTCACGAGATCCTCTGTTCTTTTGTCTCTTCTTGTCCTATATAAAAAAAAAATCATGACGATATGCATCGAGCTAATCGAATGTATTTTGGATTTATCCATGTGCTGATTTTTTTCGGCGCGAACGAGTGTCGGATACTTGAGTATGAGTGTGAGAGCGGCAGAATCGTTGTCATAGACTCAAATAAAAAGGAGCCTGTCGAGACTCGATCGTCGTCGATGGTTGTACGATTAGAGACAAATAAACGTTACTTCATATATTTCCATTAAACATGCGTAAAACATTATTTATCGGCCAATTTCTCCACATGAGTTGACAAATTATTCGATACGTTTTTTTTTTATCCCTTAATTTGAGCCGAAAAAATTGCAATTCCATTATTTTTTTTACGTTTCTTTGTATCGGCGTGGGAGGGTTCGAAAATACGGCTCGGTAACTCCGCTGAGTGCTCGTGTGGTTTTCCCCTAGAACGCTATGGACAGCTGGGTTTTTCCGTAATTCTATCGGGAAGTAGAGACATCGCTGTTTGAAGTCACCGGAAGTCGATACTTTTCCCAAAATGGCACTTTTAACAGAAATGGCGTTTAAAGCCGACATCCGATGTATTTTCTTACCGTTCATCATAAGTCTGCCAGTTATTCCTCTGTCAATTGAACATCTAATGAAAAAATATATAATACTATAAATATGCTATACTTATATGAAAGTGTATATAAATTGTCTCGATTCGAAATCCGTGATGTCGCAGAGCGCAGAAAGGGAAAGCGACAAACTGAGCAGCATGCTGCAGAATATATATATATACATGCGTCAAGAGCTGTAAAGAAGACTCTCTGACGCAACGGAATAGTCGCAATTTGGAAAATTTTTTACGCTCATCGATCGAAGTAATCGACGTCACCTCTGCACGACGAGGTGGAACTACCTACGCGCAGATTATCGTCATGACCGTTATAAAATCGCTCCGTTGTTGAGCTAAGGCGATTTAGATGGCAAATTGCGAGACGCTTGTGCAAGCTCTATTCGTTTATCGGCTTTGATGATGAGCCTTTTTTCCCCAATCCATTTATGAAATTTGACTTCCGTGTGAAAATACTTTCATCATCGAATCTCTGTTACTTATGCAAAAGACCAGACACTGATATTATTATTATTATTATTATTATTATTATTATTATTATTATTATTATTATTATTATTATTATTATTATTATTATTATTATTATTATTATTATTATTATTATTATTATTATTATTTTATGGAAGAAGAGGCCCGATTAAGTAATAATATCGGACTCGTGATCAATGATGTGGAGAACCGTAATCGATAAATGAGTTAATATTAAAGAGCGGCAACACGAGGTGTCGAGGAGTTGCGAATGTTGTTGGTAGACGGTGAGTCACCGATAACGTAACGTTGGTAACGTCAAGAGGCAGTGAGTAAGAGCGAGAGTGATGGAGTGATCGGGTATTAGTATTGATACCAAAAGGCAAGGCTACATACAAACGTAATGGGGAGTTAGGTTCGTTAAAATCCGTTCGCTGCCTCGCGGAACCTTTCACGAGACGAGGCACACTCTTCGGCCGATCGGCGTACATATTATACTACAGGTCGTGGCCGGACTCAATTGGTCGATGAGTAACCACGGGATACGAAGGCCACACGTTCGTGGCTCGATAAAACTCGAAACTCTCTAGCATGAAGACACACACATACACACCTTGCGCTGGCTTCTATAGTTCACTATAGCACACGGAGTACACAGTAGCCAGACACGATTTATTATTTGTATAACGTGACAAACACTGCTCGACGAGTCGACTGCGTCGAAACGAGTAAATATTATTCGAATGAAGTGGCAAAGCCATTTTATCCACTTTCCTTTGTTCCATAATTCATAAGTTCCGGGACGGAGAAAAAAAAATTGTTGGGACAAGAATTTTGTTACCATAACTGATTTACCTGGTTAAAATAGGGACAACAAAATATTTTGCTGTAGCAGCCAAATATTTTTGCTAGCACGACAATAAATTATTAACGATCTACATGTTGTTAGAGAAACGGAACTATTTTTCTCCGTGTGTCATCGCATTCGATATATATTCTAGAAGTAAAAAAAAAAATTCCTCGGACGATGCAGGTGACAATTCTTCGGAAATCGTGACTTCCTGTTTGAAAATCTGATTTTCCAACCGGAAGTGATGTCATATGCAAAAACGTCACTTACTATTTGAAAATCTCACTTTTTGACTAGAAGTGACGTCGTACGTGGAAAACCTTACTTCCAGTGTGAAAATGTCATTTTTAAAGCGGAGGTGACGTCATGTGGGAAAACGATTTCATATCGTCGGGCTCCCAAGTTAGAGAAACACAACAACCCTCCGTACACTGTAAAAATAAATAGTAAATTCAATATACTGGAACTCGAAATTTGCTAACATTATTTACAATTATTGAACATTAATATACTTGGCTTGTAAAATAAAAGTACCAGATATTGAAATTATAAATCTTTTACTTTAAATTCACAAAAATGTTCATAAAAAATACAGATTTTAGTGTAAAATTGTAACACACATGTGTTTGAAATTTCATAAACAGTTTATGTAAAAAAGCTTCCAATGCTGTTCATTAATTTTCAAACAAATTTTTTTTACAGTGTAGATACGATAAGTTAGTCAAGTATATACAATGTACGGTATGGAAGTTAATTGGTAATTTTTTCGCAGAGTATCGAGCAAGAGAGACACTTGCTGCGACGTCGACTGGAGGAGGCGAGAGGCGAGAGCGAGGCCAGAGCGTTGGAACTTCAGGGAGACGTCGAGTCCCTCAGATCTCAGCTGGAGGAGCAGAGTGAGCGAGCTAGAAGAGCAGAACGGGATCAGGCGACTCTTGTCGCCGAATTGACGGCTCAAAATAGTCGATTAGCCGACCAGCTTAGAGAAGCCGCCAAGCAGGAAGAACAATTGTTGTTAGAGGTCAAAGTGTTGAGGGAAAAGTGCACCCTCAGGAGCACGACCCTTCAAGATCACGTTAGCAGTCTCGAGATTCTCAGGGATGAGGTAAAAACAGAAGCTCAAAAAAATTTTGTTTGTCATTTGGTACTATTAACGAAAAAAAACATAAATAAAAATCATATCTATAATAATACTGTAGGTACAACTCGTCTCCGCTCAGAGAACCGAACTGGAGAGGAGGTCTCTGGAGCTCCGAGAGGAACGCGCCAGGGCAGTGGCTGCTCTTGAGGAGGCCGAGGAGAGGGCTGTGGCTCTCGAGAGACTGGGCCATGAAGCCGATCACCGCGCGAGAGCAGCCGAACAGGAAAGGTAAAGTCAAGAATTTATTTATATATTTTTTTTCTCGATGAATGTCTATTTGTCAAATTTTTCCAGCATTTTTTCAATCAAAATTGAATAAGATTTTTTTTTAATTACATTAAAGCCTCGATTATCAGAATCAATTGGGGTCGAACTTAGTTCGGATTAATGATTATTCTGGTAAACTAAATTTGAAGCCGCAAAATAACGTAATTAAGTACAACATCAAAAAGGGAGCTAATTTGCCGGTCTCGCGTCGAAAAAGTTGCAAATTGAAATTTTCATATGGCATTCTCTCTGCGTTCCTTTATTCGCAAAGCTTCTTCTATAAAAAAGCAGTTTCTATTTTTTTGGCTTCCTCGTAGAGGAAGCTTGGCGACTAACGGAACATTGTGAGAAAGCCATATGACAATGTCAAGTTTCAACTTTTTTCCACGTCAGCTTCGTGTTTGACTTTTAGGTAAAACGTCTGGCTGATTCAGGTTCAACGCGAAAAAATAATGAAAAAGCTGTGCGGAAAACTGTAATAAATACGGAAGCCATTTGCAAATGACTTTGCAACTTTTTTTCGTAACATAACAAATTTCCGACATGTCATAAAATTCAAATGGTCAAAATTTTCCGCAACATTTTTTGAGGCCATGTCGTATGTATTTTTCCCCACTGATCACGAATCTCCACATTATTTTACTCCTAGGTCAACATTTTACGCATACACTCGCGGCGAACATAAAAAACAAATTTTTCAAAAATTTCTAAATCCAATAAAATTTAAACGGTTAGATTTTAGACATTTCCACACACACACACACCCGTGCTTACGCACACCCACACACACAGAATGCCAGGTCTGAACGCCAGGAAAAAATTGAATTTCTCGATGTTTCACACTATTATAAGTACTTTGACACTAAAATCTCGATTTTTTTGTTTACGAAAACAAAGATTCGTCTAAGAGGAAGCAACATATCCAATTTTTTTTGCACCGTAAGAACATTATGCTTCAAAGTATTGTTCGTCGAAACCACAACGCACTCAACTACGAAACTATTTTTTAATAACAAATAATTTTTTACGTGCACGGATATAAATACATCTGCGCGTCGCCAAGAGCTAATGAATACTGCGCGAAAAACCGATGTGCAAGCGGTGTAACATAAGGCGTTTTATTCAATGCAGATCTGTTTAGCTATGCGTTTTTTTTATTTACTTATGACTGTCGACGGCAAGTAGGCTTTTTTAAATGCCAACGGTATATCCGATTCTGTCCGCAAGATACATTTTGTCCGTTTTGATAATGTTATAATTTATAACCGCAGCTTATAATAAAAAAGGACTCGTCCATGGCACGATTTTATTGATCTTAGACTCTACTGTCTAAAACAGGAGAAACACATCAGAAAAACAAGAGAATTAGAACACAATCGACAGCTCACTTAACGTAAATCGTATCTAAGTTCCAATTTCAATACTTCCTCTCAAAGTTATCGGTTTACATGGGTTGTACACAACGATCATACAACTTTAATAGTTGAATTACCCGGAACAATCCTCCCGTTTGTACATACCCATCATTTTTTTCGCAGCATTTAAAAACGCACGCGCGCCAACGGTTTGGTCATCACATCCGCGACTTGATTCTTATCTTCAATATGCTCAACACTAATCAGCTTTTCGTGATATCGTTCTCTCACAATATGGAAACACACCGCAATGTGCTTTGATCTTTTATAGATTTCCGGATCATGGCCTAGTTTAATTGCACTCGCATTATCGACCAAACGTGTCTGTATATAATCGACGATCGTGATTTTACTTAGCAACCTCTTTAACCAAATGACTTCTTTCGCCCCTTCACTCATCGCGATGTATTCTACCTCTGTCGTAGAAAGTACTTCACTTTGCTGTTATTGACCCATCCATTTAATTGATCCACTCGAAAATTTACAGACAATTCCGGTTCTTGAACGTCTAGTCTGAATATCGTTAGCGTAATCTGTATCACTTCCAGCTTCCAGAAGCTTTTGTTTGTTTTTGGTTGTTTTTGGCTTTATACAAAAAAAAAAAACCATTACCAACCGTCCCTCTCAAACACTTGAACACGCGCTTTACTGATGCCCAATTGACAACGTCGGTGTTTCCAAAGACTCGAGGTGACTTCGAGGTGACACTAACCGCATATGCGATGTCTGGACGCGTTGTCGTCGCCAAATACATAGGACTGCCTACGGCCCGTCTGCACGAGATGGTCTTATTGACGATTAGACCGTACTTCTCAACGTCGATTCTCTCGCAAGGTGTTTTCACAGCATTCGACTCAGCCATCCTGAGTTTTTTCAAAATTCTAGTTATGTAGTTACTCTGATGCAAAAACGCAGAACCATCGTCAAAACGCATTATTTGCCTACCAAGAAAACTATCGAACGATCCAATTTTAATTAATTGAACGCTTCAAACTATGCAAGAATTGCGGTATTTCTTCATCGTCAGTGCCTGCTATTAGACCGTCATTGACATATATCGTGATTAACATTTTTCGTCTATTTCTCTTGCGTATGAATACACATGAATACGCATCACTCTTCGGCATATTTCGTTTTTCATGAACCCGACAAACCGCTCGGTCCATTTTCGCGAAGTTGTTTCAGTCCATATAAACTTCTATTCATTTTGCAGACTCGTCTAGTCTCGTCCTCGTAACCCTCAGGTTATTTCATGTATACTTCCTGTTAAAGTTTGCCGTACTACAGGAACGTGGTCTTTACATCAAACTGTACGACTTTGAGGTTTCCTGATGTCGAAACTCCCGGTCGATCAATTTCCGGCCTTTGAGTGTAGCCTTTGGCGACTAACTTTGCTTTAAATCGATCTATGCTTCCATCAGCTTTTGTCTTTATCCGCAAGACCCAACGATTATCAATTACCTTCTTGTTGTTTGGTAACGTCACCAAATCCCACGATTTATTTTCTAACAACGACGCTATCTCATCTTCCATGTCATTCTTCCATTGTTGGGTATCATCGGATCTCACAGCCGAAGTGTCGTAATCTGGAATCGCATATTTAGCAAACGTCACATAATCATTCAGATATGTAGGTCCGAATTGATCGCCTAGCTCGCGGCATTGCAAGTTGTTCGATAACTCGGTTTTTGTCTTAATTTTCACCTGCTGCTTCGCGCTCTCTCAATTACTATCAGGATCTCTCCGGTGTTTATCATCTCTTGCGCCCTCAAATCCTTCCTCTGCATCTTCAAATCCTTCCTCTGCATCTTCAAATCCTTCCTGTGCATCTTCACATCCTTTCTTTGCATCTTTAAATCCTTCCTCTGCATCTTCAAATCCTTCCTGTGCATCTTCACATCCTTTCTTTGCATCTTCAAATCCTTTTCGCTGCATCTCCAAGTTTTCTTTCTGCATCTCCATTACGATCTTCAAAACGTTGTTCGAAGTTTCCGCTCGATCTTCACGACTTGCTCGAATTCTTCCGCTCGATCTTCACCAGGTTGCTCGAATTCTTTCGCTCGATACTCGACATTTACAATGTTGTGATAACTCAGGGATACAGTATTTGAATCTTTTCCTGTCTGTACGGTCAGTTGCACTTTCTTTCGCATCAGATCTTCACGCTTGAAGATAACATCGCGACTTAATGTGATCTGATTTTTATTCGGAATCCATATACGATATCCGGCTTTTTCACCGCAATACCCAACAAAACGACCTAGGACACTTTTCCTATCCCACTTTTGTCTTTTCTGCTTTGGAATGTGAACAAAAGCCTCCGTACCGAATATCCGAAGATGGTCAATGCTTATACCACATCTCTTTTAAACCACAAGTCAAACGATGTTTTGTCTTTTATCGATGAAGAGCCGGTTCGATTCAAAGTACATCTCGCCGTATTAACTGTTTCAGCCCAAAATTTGATTGGTAAATGTTTTGCATGAATCATTGAACGCCCACTTTCTACCAATGTGGCTCCATTTCGCTCTGGCGTATAAGGCATTGACTTTCAAAAAAGTATACCTTTAGACGCGAGAAGGCGTCCCCTCACTTCAGTGTCATCACATTTTTTTCTACCGTCACTCAAAAATCCTTTGATAGTATGACCAGCAGCAGTCGCCTCATTGACGATCGTTTTTAAACAATTTGCGACTTCTGATTTCAATTACAAGAAGAAAACACGAAGATACTTTTAAAAATCGTTTTTGAGGCACTCGGAATAATTCGCGCCACCAATCGATTCTTCTTGCATTTTCCCGCAGACGTCTGCGTGAATCAACTCTCCAACGATTTTTGGTCGAATTCTTGTACTAAAACTTCTCCTGTGCTATTTTTCAAAAAATTGTCGCCACTGCTTACTTATTTTGCCAGAACTTTCTTGACGTGAGCTTTATTTTGATGACAAACTTTCGTGCCACAGTTGTACGATATCCAAAACCAACGTGATACAAACTCCCGCTGCAACCTCTGGCATCCGTGCACGCATATCCAAGGTATACAATCCTTTCTGCGTCCTACGTCCATGCATTTTCACGACCCCGTTTTTTATCAAAATACATCTTGATTCATCCGCTTGGAACTTGAAACCTTTATCGATATTTTGACTTATTGAACACAGGTTTCTGCCGACTTTTGGAACATACCATACTGCCTCTAGATGATTGCGTTGCCATTGACCGTTGATAGGTATCTCTACATTCATTATTCCACTACCATATGCTAGAATAATCCCTTCATTTCCGACTCGCACCGGTCTCGGTGTTGTAAATCCTTCGTAGGATTTACAACATTTAAAAAATTATTTTTTCCCGACTGCGCTAAAATAACCACATTCCTTGCGTGCAATACGGGCGGAAAATAGCCTATTATTGACCGATGATCATGATTAATCAGTGCGCATGCGCAGTACAATTTCATTACTCCCTAGGGAGTAATAGGGCTCATTACTCCCTCTGCAAGCTCTATTACTCCCGGGGGAGAAATGGTCATCGGCGAATATGACGATTTTGCGACGCAAGAAATGCGGTTATTTTAACGAAGTCGGAAAAAAAAATATCGTATGGCACAAGGGAGGAAGTGCATTTTCGCGTCGTGTGAATTTCTGCTCTCGCTTCGCTCGGGCATCAAACTTCACACTCGGTGAAAAAACGCACTTTCCTCCCTTGTGGCATAATATACTATATCTACCTGTCATATGCGCTGCTGGTCCTGAATCAGCTAGCCAGAGCTCTCTTCCATCAACGCCCCTCATCGTGCAGATGAACGCATCACTAACCGGTAGTGCATTTTTCGAGCTTTAGTTCTCAGCTGACTCTTCAAGACATTTATTTGCAAAACGATCCGGCTTGTGAAATTTGAAACACTTTCGCTCTTTTTTCGCGTGTGTTCCTTCTTTGAGATTCGATTTAGCCAGAAGTGCCGTCACTATTCATCTTTTTAATTCGTCGTTTAACTCACGAACATTTCGTTGAAGTCGCCCAATGTGAGTTGCAATGTCTTCCGTCGACGTCTTCGCGAGATTGAAAAATTGTTCCATTAATCGATCTACACGCTGACCCGAACTTCTCTCGTAAATTGAAGTTAACTTTTCCCACGTTGCCACGGCCGTATCGCATGTTGCCGTTACTTCTATATGTTCGTCGAACAAACTTCCGACGAGAATTAGTTGTGCCAAAGCATCACCTTTTTCGAACGCCTTTTTCTCCGTTTCATATACTTGGCGAACCACCGCTGTCGCATCATCAGCGGGGACCTCCGGTGCTGTTTTCTTACCAGTTAATATCGCCTGGACCTAACGATGACGAATCAACAAGCCAATTCGACTTATCCACTTCGCCAAATTTTCAAACCCGTGCAATTTATCTACTTGCGCGTTGAAATCAAACGTAGCCATTTCGTTAACGTTAATATTACACAACTAGCTCAGTTATAACCGTGTTGGACCGATAACCTGTTATAATTTATAACCGTAGCTTGCAATAAAAGAAGACTCGTCTCTGGCACGATTTTATTGATCTATTGTCTAGGAGAGGAAAAGCCTCTAAGTTAGTAGAAGTGCATTAGAAAAACAAGAGAATTAAGGTTGTGTGGGGTAAAGCCAAAATGCTACCACTGCCATGAAAATTTTTGCTAATGTATATTATCCCCTTGCAAATAGTCTGGTTAAATTTCAGAACGATGTACAGCATCGTTAATGAGAAAAAAAATCGCAAATTTTGCAACTCATTGCATTACTCTTATGGAGAATTCGCAACGATTCGCCGTATTTACGTTCTAACAGCTAAGAAAATGCTACCACGTACATAAAAAAACTATGTATAGTTCAAATGATAATCGCTTTAACGTTTGGCATTTTCCGAAGAAGATTGACAGCACCGTTATTTAATTATTATTAAATGAAAAACTCTTGGTCGTCTTCGCTTGGGAACTGACAAGCAGCTGTCTCTTTCGCACACCGACCACACCGCACACCGCGCGCCCCATAACAACCTTAAAACACAATCGATAGCTGACTTAAAGTCAATTGTAATTATGTTCCAATTTTAATAGATAAAAGTAAAACGCTTATCGGACCTGATTTGTGTCAAAACTGCACCCTGAACTGAGAACATATTGGAATATAAGAATGCTTATTTCTGTTCCATATACATGTCGATACATCTAAAATATTTCGGCATTTAGCTGAAGAGAACAGAACTACATTCCAGAACGTTCCCATATAGACTCCTGATATAAGCTTGATCGCGACTGCAACAAAGTAGCGCTCAACGATGAAATGACATAGAAATTTTACGCCACGATTCGGATAATAGAAATTCGGATAAAAAAGACGCAGTTCGGATAATGAACGATTCGAACAGCGGAGGTTCTGATAATCGAGGTTCTATTGTAGCTGTTTTATCGACGTGGAAAATATAGTGAATTGGACGTCGAAATGGTCAACCCGCTTTGTCGTCACAAACCCCGGGTACTAATTTGGACCGTCGACAACGATGATATCTAACTGTACATGTAAAAGAGAATTATCTTAGAACAAACATACATTCATGCGCAAACACATACACATTCAAAATAGACATATTGAAAACATTATAACAATATATAGAAAATCGACAGGGTATTTTTTGGCCACAGTTTGGACATGTGCACGGCCATTTTGAACACATCCATTTTGTGCATATTTTGGTAGTGCACAAATATTACTGAGCCCAGCATAAATGTGCACAATTCAATACTGGAGAAATATTGTGTTTCTTGTGCACATGAGTGATTGTACACATCCATGTAGGGCACATGTCAATGTATTTAAAAAATGGACAATTTTTAATACCACACAATATTATTGTGCACAGTTCAATAGTGCACGGCACTATTGTGCATAGCCAAATTAGATGTAACAAAAGTTATTATTGTGCACATTCCGGATGTGCACAATGATATTATCCACGATACAATTGTTAATATCTCAGAGAATAAACATCTGTGTTAATATCTCAAATAATAGTATCTGTTAATATCTCAGAGAATAAACAATTGCAATTGCCCAGATAGAAAAATGACGGCACGGCGACGGAGCGGTAGCGATACCAATGGTACGATACCCGTTCGACGGCACGTTTTTCTATCTGGGTGTACACAGCGTCATTATGCACAAAACAGGCGTATTTTTGTTGACAGCGGGGGGGGGGGGGGCTAGCCCCCCTATCCATACGCCCCCGTCTCCCCATCCGCCAAAAACAAAATAAAAAACCAAAAAGTCAGACGTAAAAGTTCAAACGCGTAAAAAGGGAAAAATCGTGCACAATGCTACATTGCATATTTTTTTTCACAATGCTACATTGCAACCGAACATTGCATATTTTTTTAGTATATTGACATGTGCACTACAGAGATGTGCACAATCATTCATGTGCACAACAAAATTTTGCTTCAAACGGCGGGATTTCGTAAGAAAACGGCGAGATTTCGTTGTATGCACAAACAATGTTATGTATGCACAAACAATAGGGTGATCCTTAAATTGAAACTTTTGGAATTCTCTGGGGGCCACCCCGTATTATCGTGAGGTATAAAATAAAAATGCAATGTGCGAAGGATCCCCGAAATTAATGCATTTTTGAAGGTCGCTACCGGCTATTTAAAAAATTAAAAACTTCCGAACATCTAAATTTAAAGTCAAAATGAAAAATTCGTAATATCCTTGGAGCCACCCCGCACTTCTAAAGTATAACGAAGAAGAAAAAACTATGAGAAATCCCTTCGGTATCGAAGCACTTTTAGACGTTGCTACTGGGGGTCACAAAAACGAAGTTTTCGATAATTACAGCTAATAGTTACAAGATGTTGTAGAAGGGAAAAATCTGCCGCGGAAAATTAACCGAATATTTCATTTGATAAGATATGTCTGTTGTAACAGAAGTCAAATTAAAAAACTGACGATTTGTCGTTTCTCGTAAAGGGAGTCGAAAAATTCCTGCAATAGTCAAAAAGTATAAAATATCTCTATCGACAACCGAAGGAAACTTTTTATTTACCTAATCCTTTTCAACAGCTGAAACGAGAGTACTTTTTTTCAGCTGTTGAAAAGAATAAGGTAAATAAGATTTTTCCCTCGTGCGTCGATAGACATATTTTATACTTTTTGATTATTGCAGGAATTTTTCGACTCCCTTTACCAGAAACGAGGAATCTTCGGTTTTTTAATTTAACTTTTGACACAACAAACATATCTTTTCAAATGAAATATTCGGTTATTTTTCGCGGTGGACTTCCAACTTTTACAACATTGGAACTATTAGCTATATTCGAAAATTTTGTTTTTTTAACCCTTGGTAGCGACCTCTAAAAATACATCGATTTCATAGGGATTTCGCAGAGATTCTTCTTATATGCTATACTTTGACAGTGCGGGGTGGCTCCAAGGAAATCTCGAATTTTTCATTTTTATTTTAAATTTAGATGTTCCGAAGTTTTTAATTTTTCAAATAGCCGGTAGCGACCTCTAAAAATGCATTAATTGCGGGAACCCTTCGCAAATCGAACTTTTATTTTGTACCTCACGATAATACGGGGTGGCCCGGAGAAAATTCAAAAGTGTTCTATTTAAGGACCACCCTAACAAACAATGTTATGTATGCACAAACAATGTTTGTGCTCTATCGATGTGTATCCTAAAGTGGCGTGCACTGTATCACCATGCACGAAAAAACTGTGGCCAAAAAAGGCTTTCCCGTTTAAAAGTATAGTTCATGTTTATTGTTTTTCTTAATGTTCAATCCTTCCATTCAATCAGTTAAGCGAAACTAGTTATTGTCGATTAATTTCGACTGCAACACTTACCATCCGATTTCGTCGGATTACTGTGCACTGGAATTTACAACTCTCGTGGATTATGAAAAAGACCCGAGAGTTCTACCGTACTCACATAATTTATATTATCTCTCGTCATCGACAGGGACGAACTGGCGGCGGCACTTGCCGCGATCGAGGCGGAGCGAAGAGGAAGGTCGGGCTCGATACAGAAGCCACCGAGATCCCTGCAGGCGGAAATGGAGTGCGAGGTGAGCGGCAACTCTCTCAGTGAAACCGAGGACTCAAGGGCGGCGGAAGTTGCGAGGGCGTGCAAGCGTCTGCGCGAGCTGTGCACCCACTTGAGAAGAGGCGAGGACGACTCGGGTCTTCAGAGTGACTGCGACGAGTCTATGCACATCGTTGTCAACAGTGGGGAGAGTGAGGTGAGTCGCCATTCGGGGTCTCCTTATACGACGAGTACATATTAGTGCTGGGCAGTATTTAAAGTACCGCGTACTTGTTTGGTACTTCAAATACGCACTTGAAGTATCGAGTACCCTTTAGTACTTTAAGTACGAATGTTGGGTACTCGAGTACTTTTTAGTACTTTAAGTATTTTTTTACGATTTCAAGTACGAAATGCAAATACTTTTTGAATACGGATTAGTAGTATAACATAATGATTCTGTTAATATATAATTATCCGTCTAAACTTTTCAATCCGTATCATTTTATCGAGAATTTATTAAAAAAAAATTATTTAAACAAAATTCAATTAACAAAAAGGGGAACTTTAATTTTCGTCTTTTTTATAACAAAAAAATTATCTTGCAAAAGATGTATGAAACTTTTAAGGATTTTTTTGATTTATGAAAAAAAGTGAAGAATAGATTAAAAAATGCTTCAAAACGACGGGTTACGTAAATTTCAATAACACTTAACGCTACAAACCTAATTAGTGAAAAATACTTGTGATACTTTGTACTTTGTACGCGAAGTATTTTTTGGTACTTCACCCAGTTCTGGTATATATCAACGGGTGACATATGTTATAGTGTAATACCGAATATCGAAAGAGGAGGCAGCTAAATTGATACGATTTACTTTTTGTCATCAGGTTAATTGTCCACCCGGCACATTGTCGGAACTAGTAGAGGATGTTTTTGGTCTCGCCTTGTCGGGAAGAGGAGCCCCGAGCGAATTGGGTCTCGCCGTGGAGCTTCATCGCGTCACGGAAGAACTGGAACATTCTAATCAGCAGTTGAAGCAGACGCAGGAAGAGCTGAAACGGAGGGGAGAAGCTCTTCTGGACAACGCGAGCAAGCTGAACGTCTGCGAGGCTGAACTTCGTGGAGTGAGGGAAGAGCGGGATCGCGCGAGAGGAGACATCGAGGACTCTGAGCTTACCAAGGACGAGATCCTCGCGCAGGCTTACGCCGTTCGGGATCAGGCGGTCGCCCGAAAAAATAGGGCGGAAGTCGAACTCGCCAGAACGAGGATAGATGTGCTGCAAGCCAATAGTCAATTGATGGAGGCGATACAGCAGAAAATCGAACTGAGCCAGCAACTGGAACAGTGGCAAATGGACATGCAAGCCCTGCTGGACGAGCACGTGAGAAGCAAATTGACCCCGGCGAACCTTGCCATCGGCTCGACGAACGCTGATAGCGGCGACGTGACCGCACCGGCGAGAAAAAAGAGAAGCACGTCCTCGTCCAAGAAGATGTTCGGCTTGTTCTAAACGACAAAGTCGATTGAACTATGTGGCCTTGGAGCCTGTGATTTTTATCTAATTGCGACTCCGAGGAGGAGACTGATTATTAGTTTTCAATCTGTACATAGTAGATATCTACAGTCGAGATGATATTTCTTTTAAATATAATCTCGAAACAAATTATACAACAACCGGACAAGAAATTTGTTCCGATATAGACTAATGAAAACCCGTCCGTGGTACTTATACGTTGCAAACGTAGGTGATGTACATAATTTATTGAAAGATTTGTAATTTTACTTGTTAACGAAGAAGAGTGTATTTTATAAGAGGACCTTCAACACTTTTCAACGAAGTCCAAAAATCCGTCCGTATTTGTCCGTATCTTGTATCAGACGGCGCTGAGTCTATTGAAGACGAGTTATTTTCTATCATGCAGCGTACGAAACGATTGGCCAGCGAAATCTATTTACCTACGATTTACTTACGGTGATGGAGAAAAAAACGAAACGAAACACAATTAGTCGTCGATGCACCGTCAGCACTTCGATCGTATGAGAAAAGGACTTGTGAAAAAATAAGAAAGAATTTTTAGTACTTGCGATTTTACAGTGCGATGCGCGATTAAGATATTATCCGCGTAACAACTATGTCGGCGATCAAAACTCACCGTGTTAAATATTTATTTAATAAAAGAGCAGCTTTGCAGAATCTTCAATTATCGGCATGAATTTTTATATTTTATTGCACCTCTTCCCATGTGAGAAACGTCGACCGTGAAGTCGGTAAAATTCGCTTCGCTTGTCGAAAGCACCAACTATATTAGGAGGATTATGGGGATTTTTTTTTAAATAGACAGTGTCAGTCTTTAATTTAAATATATTTGCATTCTTTGCTTGAATATTATTAATTTCTTTTGTCTCTGTAAACGAATCGTGTAAATAGAACCGTAACGATGGTTAACAATGACGGTGTATAGTTATTTTTTTTCTTTTTTTTTTGTAATAATTACACGAGTAGACGAGCGTACCGCTCGTTTTAACGCCGACCTCATGCTCATACATACTCATACTAACATATGCGCGATAAACATTCAAGTTTTGCTTCCCATTTTCCATTCGGTGTAATTTATTTTTCATATTTACTTTTTTTATACGTCCTTTCACTTTGTTTCTTCCTTGTCGTATTCCAAATTTCTTGCGGACGTACCGAAAACAAGAGTCCAATACCTCGGTTTCGCAATTCAAAACTATACAATATTATCGAAGTGGTACGTTCGAGAAAAAAAAAAAATGATGAAAAGTACTATATAAGAGAGGCGAGTGAAACAGTCCCATTCGCTGTCGCCCATTATTATAATTTTTTTTTTAGATACACATAGATTATTAACTGCGTGTTTCCCAATGTACAGAGTCGTGTGAATGTGCCCGTATCATATCACAGAGAGGCGTAACAAAAATATAAAACAATTTAACCATTATAGGTATCTCTGGCTCGCTCCTTATTGTTTTTTTTCATCCTTCTTTATTCTTCGGACCATATTCGTACCCTACTTTTTTAGCGAGACTCTAATGACAGAGAGTCACGCCGGGTCAACGCCCGAGGTGAAAGGGTCGAGAGACTCCGAGCTTCGGGACAAGGTATGAATACGACCCTTTTGGGTTTGTCAATGATGCGCTCGTGCGACCTTTATTACGAGCTGCGATTCGGTCCACAATAACAACGATATTTCATCGGATAAATAAACGAAAAAAAAAAATATATCTGTTCGATCTTCGATACGAAAGAGCATGTGCTATTGTGTCGTACGGTACAGGCAGGCTTTCTTTGATGATGCTCGAGGGGAGCTGGGAATGTTGCCGGACAGGTTGTATTTGCTGTTATTGTGGAACGTGTCGCTTCGTTCTATTATTGTCATCACTCTTTGCACTCTTCAATTTTGAGCTCCCTAATCGGCCTTATCTCTGGATTTTGCTTCGCGTATTACATTTTTTTAATCTGACCAGCAGCGGA
The DNA here is from genome assembly GCA_964017025.1 of Stenichneumon culpator. Classification (NCBI taxonomy): domain Eukaryota; kingdom Metazoa; phylum Arthropoda; class Insecta; order Hymenoptera; family Ichneumonidae; genus Stenichneumon; species Stenichneumon culpator. The sequence goes on from OZ024772.1 coordinate 3,330,205, forward strand.
ACAAAAAAATCATGTACACGAGATGCAGAGGTTTTCGTCCGGCAGCAAACTTTTCTTATTTTTTCCATTCTGGCTCGCCCTCTCTCCAATATCGTATTTGATATTTATTTTATTTTTTATTTTGTTTTCAGCGTATACTATTTGTTGGCGTACGTGCGTATCAGTTATCGGGATCTCGATTTTGTTTTCCCTCCTTCTCATTCTCGGTCCATTGTAGTTATTATTTTTGTGCTCACGAAATACAGTGTTGGATTACTTTTAGCCATTCACATTTGTTGGCTCGTTCCCATTTTTTCTTTTCTTTTTTTTGATAAATATCTTTGATCGTAAGCGATATTCAATATACTGTAATAATAGTTATTCGTACATTGATAGTAAAGAGACAAACATTAATGGGTAATCCGTACGCATTGGTTCCTTTTTTTTGCCATTTATATCTTTCTCATCCGAAACTTGTTTGCAATGTAACATTCTTATCGTATAATTTTTTTGTTTGTTTATTTTTTTTATCGTTTTTTTATTTTTATCAATATCATAGTGGATTTGAGTGAGATTATTTTCAGCGATATTTAGTCCCATAGTAGTTGGCGATAGAAAAAACCTGATAAATTTTCTTTATATTTGAGTAATATAATCATTTGGATGTCAAAGTTTTGTCAATGGAAAAAATGTATAGTAAAATTTTTTTCGTTTTTTTTTGTTTGTTTTTTTGTCTTTTTTTTGTTTTTTGTTTTTTTGTAGTACATAATATATGTCTCGCGTATATACACATGCCGTTTTAATGGTGTATGTATGAAGAGGTACAAAAGTTACAGATAGTATAGAAGTAGGCTGTTGAGGATCGCTTTATCTAGATCGATCTCGTTTTAACACTATCATCAATCCTTCAACAAATCGGTGATTATAAGCAATTATTCAAGGCAATTATAAGTCGAAACATGTTTTTTTTCCTTTTTCCCCCCAAGGTTTAGCTCCAACCGTTGACAATCCGCGGTGCTGTGTGACCGAGAAGGTCGATATAACTATAAACTATTACAGTAGAACCTCGCTTATCCGACCCTCAATTAACCGAGGCTCCCAACTGATCCGAACCCTCCGTTTTAACCGTGGTGTAGTGTCGGATAATACGGAAAACTCCGATAAAGCAATGGTGCGCGCACAGTATGTATGTTATTTGTGTTATCCAAGATTTCACCTATTCAACGTATACTCTTTCCACATTACCTCGGATAAACGGGCTTCTACTGTATTGAAAATTAAGGGGGCGCGAAGATAATTATGAACTCGATTCTCTCTCTCTCTCCCCCTCTCTCTATCTTTGTCACTCTTGCACTCACTCACCCGCACGGATACACACGCGTTCTCCATTACGAAAGTTACAATGATCCGAGGTTTTTTTTACGACCAATTAGAAAACATTTTTGCACGGTCGAATGCGTTAGCTAATAAACTCTGTACAAACGTTAACATTCCATTGGAAACAACAACATTAAATTCTAGCAAATACCGAACGGGGATTCCCTTTCTCTATCTGTTCGCTTCGAAACCTTTATCTCCGAGCTTTCGAGTACTCGTATCCAGCGAGAAGCCTAACGATAACCAAATGTTTATTTTTATTTTTTGTATATGTTTTTCATCGGATATGAATTTAATAGCTCGGATCGAATTATAATTTGTGTCGTGTTCGGTGAAGAAGGGTACATGTGAGGGTAAAATTAAAACTATGTGGGGCGCCCATGCTACAGAGGATACGCTGTCGATCCGGGCGTCAAGTAGTGCAACTTGACAGTTGGTTATCAGTAAAAAAATAAGAAAACGCGCTCGGCAATAACGAGAGATATAGTCAGCGTGGAAATCAACACCGGGTCTCAATCGAATAGCGACGAAATGAACGAAAGCGTTGCACCTTAAGAGGGTATTTTGCAAGGTGTGCAATTAAGAAAGTTTAAGAAAACGTTTTCTTGACCATGTTTTTTTAAAATAAAGCTATGATGATTTTTAAATTAAGAAAAAAACCTTTCGATTGTGTGTTATTCGTAACATTTATTCATTTCGGAACTTCCTTGAGTGATTTAGAATTCGCATGCACGGTAACTGTACAGTGAAGACTGCGACAAACAATCCGTTTATAGTGGTCCGTGTTTCGTAGATGAGCCCGGTTCGAAACATCAACGACGATATCTCTCTACCGGCTTTGACGAGAGGAAATAAAAACCTTACAAATGCAATAGAGGATTGCTCATTTCGCCGATGTTATAATCCGACTCGATTATCTTTGAGCGCGCAGCTTTCTAGGTTTTCGAGGAATGATTGTTTTATTTAAATGGTACCGTCGTGGTGGCGGCGGCGACGAAGTTGGCGACAAGAACGACGACGATCGTATCGAGGCTCACTTTCTCAACGGATGCCACATTACAACGGGCCGTCTAAGTGCCGCGAGCATTTGCCTCCAATGAGCGAGCGATCTTCCCGTTGCCGTCGAGCCGACGATAACGTGGCCGACCGAGAGAGCTTTGGAATTTGCTACCGGTTCGGTGCTGTTCTCCGCGACGGTCAGTCGCAGTTGAATACTCTGACAAGGAGAAAATAATCATGCGATGAAAGAGAGAAAAATATATGAACATATTGAGTAAGTTTAAGGAAGAATTGCGTTCAGCATACCTGCAAGGCGTGTGGAGGAACGCTGAATATGATAGCCTCGTTGAATATCGGACTTTTTTCGCCCCTCTTGGACGAAGTCTTTTTCTTGTGCATTTTCTTACCCTGCTGAAGGAGATAGACCTTGACGAAAAAGTCACCTGGTACTGGATCGTTGACTCCGCGAAGATTTCTGGCTTTGACGACGACGAGGGTGAGCCTCTCGGCGGTAGGGAGATAACTAAGGGAGAACATCAATTCGCCGAGATGCGGAATCGGCAATGCAGGACTGATGAGGGGCAGCCACGTCGTGGCCGGCGGTCGAGCGGCCGGACCGAGTTTGAGACTGGCTTCGCCGAGGAGCGAGGCTCCACCTCCGATGCTCACTTCGACCGAGATTATCTACACAAATCAAATAAATCTTTTCCGTCAAACCCGTTGAATATTGCATCAATCAAGAGACGCGGTAGAGAACCGGAAAAAAATTAAACTCTTCGCCAGAGCTGGGCAAAATACTCGAAATTACTTAAAATACAAAAAACAAAATACTAAATGTATTTAAAATACAAAATACTTTTTGTATTTTAAATACGTTTATAAGTACTTTTTAAATACTTCGTAAAAATCAGTACGGGTGGATGGATGGACGAACGGACAACACGGATGGGACAGTATGGGACAGGATGGGACAGGATGCGTCCATCCATCCCGTCCATCCATCCATGCATCCACCCATCCCGTCCGGCCTAACCAATACAGTGTTAATATGGAGAAAACCAAAAGTATTTTGTAGTTTGTTCTTAAATGCTCGAAAAGTACTTAAAATACCAAAAAAGTATTTGAGTAGTTAAAATATGTATTTAAAATACTTAAAATACATCAAGTATTTAAAATACTACCCAGCTCTGCTCTTCGCTGCTAAGTAGTTATACTCGACATTGCCAGCAGTGGAATCTTGGAATGGATGTTACTTCAAAATTAAGCATCGGTTCGGAATTTTGAAGACACATTTTGTCACGCCCTGCCCCTCACTGCTGTTATTTTTGCCTAATTAATTTGCTTTATACAAGTATTATTTTTCATTAAATTATGTTCTCACGCTCGATCGCTTCCACAACTGCGTTATTTTATTATTTTAATTTCACACGAATCAAAATCACTTTCATTCTGATTCTGGGTAAACCCTACTCAAGGAATTTCGATACTCGCGTGTGCCGTGCGAACTTAACCGCCTTAGAAATTATTCCGTCTACGTTTATCAGCCAAGTGGGTTACAAGTCTAAGTCTTCAACTCGACGAGCTGGTCTTCAACCCGTCTATCTTTAGGCGAAACTCGTATATTTTATCGAACCAATCTTCGTTATTTTCAAAGTTGAATAATTATTCATTTTCAATTCATGATATTAGCACACATTCACGTCGCTTTAATTAAATTTAAACGCATTTCAATAGATCTGCAACAACCTCAGGAACAGGATATTTAGTCCATTCGAAGAACGTTCCCGACTCAATTATTTAGTTACATACATGTCTTCGCTAAAGACTGCCGAGGCTCCGTGATCAGGTCCCACCTCTGAGTCGCTCCGTTAAGTTAAAGGCACCTCCGAATTCCGTGTCTAAGTTATTCGCATCTCTCAAATTGCCAGAGTACAAGTCTCAAATATTTAATCAACCACTGAGACGTAATTTAAACGCTTTTCTTGTGTAATTCGGAAACAAACGTTCCAATACGCCCAGTTACGATCATAACTGTTCCGCAGATGTCGCGGTATCGTAGCACAGATTATCTTACCTCAACGAGAAGAGTTCTTCCGATGGGTCCACCGTCGAGGGGAAATAAAAATTTTTCTTGATAACTCGGCGATGGTGAGCCACGATAGAGCCTCGTTTGAACGTGGATCTGCCGATCAGGTAGGAGGCAAACTCTGTTGGATATGAAAATGAGAGATGTTTTGTGATGAAATCAATCCTTAGCCAATGATACTTATCGTTTTTTTAATAGGCTGATTGATAGTTGCGAGAACCTGGCCAAAGTGTCCTGAGCGGGACGCCCGTCGGGTGCGACGAGATCGCGGGCCTCGAGAACACTGACCGCCAGGTCACCCTCGCAATCGGCGCCTCGTCCACCCCAACGCTCGTGCTCGAGACCCACGCAGACATGACCGACCACAGTGACGTCCTCCAGATCGCCGAGATTCACGCTCGTGTCCGAGCAAACGCTCTCACAGCTGACCGCTCTCTTGAGATTTGACTCGTCGGGAGGCGGTTCCGGTTCGGGTCCCTGGGAGCCTCGTCGATTAACCGGACTCGTCGCTTCTCCCATCTCGTAACCACCGTACGACTCCTCGACGCTCTGAAATACGAAAACGTTCTTCTACACTCGTTGGAACGCTTTTCAAAGATTCTTTTAAAATTCCATTCGCAGTTCGTACTATCTACGTTGAATTATCACCTGGGAGAGTCTGCGCTTCAACTGTACCTCCTCCAGAGCCGCGTACAGATCTTGACTGCTTCTTCTTCTGTACGGATAAAAAATCGATCGGTATAATTTCAACGATTTTATACAATCTCGTCGATCGATACGTCTATTACAATTTACCTTGTGCTATCTCCTGTTTCCATTTCCACGTAGCTCTCGTGAAGACCGTTTAGCCTCTCCATGCTCTTTCTCCTCTGCTCGATACTGTTGAATATGTCCTGTCGAAGATGCATCACCGCAAATTGAGTCGATTGAATTAATTAAATTCTGATTTCGTTACGTTTGTTACCACCATACCTCCGAGGTCCTCGTAAAGCTCGGATCCGACATGTAAGGATAAGGCTCTTGGCTGAGATCCCTGAGAAGCAACGGCGATGCGGGTGGATCTTGCAAGCTGTTGTATACCTGAGAAAGTAAAAAAAAATTGTTTATATATTCTACAATATTATATTTAAAAAAATATATATATATATAAACATTATTATATACTATATCTTATACTCGGCCTAATCAAGAAATTTGGGAACTTTTCAACAATTTCAAATTTTAGGTGGATGTTTTGATATTAATGTATAATTGTAAGTTAGTATCATGTTTTACGACTATTTTTATATGTAAAAAAGCATTGCCCGTTGATTAAATAATGAATGTTAGAAATGCTCACCTGTTGCGCAGTGCGATGAGCTTCTAGATTGAGCTCCGGGCTGTACAGATCGGAGGCTCGTCTGGAGCCGTCGATACCGATCGTTTCGGGATCGGCCTCCGAATAAAAAGCCGCCTGCGCGTCCGCTCGCTGCTCGGAATTGTCCGTCTGGATGGGCAGCGATGATCTCGAGGTAGTAGAGGGGAAGGCGAAACGGGGCACTTGCTGCTGTGCCGACTCGAGTACGGAGCTGTCGACACAAGATAAATCACCGAAATAATTACAAAAGATCACCGAGTCAAGGATCGGCGATAATGAATAAAGACCGATCGAATTTACTTGTAAAATTCCGATGCATCGATGTAACTTTGGGAAGTAACGGATCTGAGGGCGTTGAATATCCTCTCGCCGGTGGTTTGAGGATTGTTTTCTCTGACGAGCTCGACGCAGTTGGGAGGATCCGGTGGCGCTGGTGGCGGAGGAACCGGACTGGGCGCGAGCTGGACCTGCCTCGCTGAGTTTATATTGATATTTATATCGTCGCGATCGGCGCCCTCTCGATTCTCCCGTCGGTCGTACATCGAGTCCTGTTCATTCTCCATCGTCTCGAGATCGCTGCCGCTCTCGTAAACGTTCGACAGATCGGGCAGGCTCTCTATGTACTGCGAGACTCTCTGAAGTCCCTGAGCTTTGGTGGACATTGCGGGCTCCGCGGGACCGTAGTCGGCGGGCGACAGTTGCTCGTGCTGAGGACTTTTCGAATTACGAAAATACGAGGTCATCTCGATGCTCTGAGAGTCGTTCTTTCGCGTAGCCAGATCGTTGACCCAATTGTGCGAATTCTGGAGAATCTTCGTTACCGCGTTAGGACCGTAGATCGATTCCATTATAGTTTCTGCGGTCGAATTACCGCAATTCTCGAGATTGAAGCGCGACTCTTTTCGCGCGTGCTGGCGCATCTGATGCTGAGCGTTGTCGCCGAGTTGGCCGGTGAACGAGCCCGGATTCCCGAACTCCTGAGGATCGGCCGTCGAGCCTCTCTCGATCAATTGACCGCTCGATATCGCGTATCTCAGGCCGCCCGGCTCCTCGGGCAATTCGAATTGCCTGTATGCTCTTTCCCTGCTCGTTCTCGTCGCGTACACGTCTCTCTTGTCCTCGGATCTACGGCCGTCATGAGTCGCTTGCATCTGTCCGTCGGCCGGATTGTTGCCCATCGCGTAGCAGGTCATCTGTATGCTCTCGGGCATAGATCGCCCCGTGAAATTGTCGAATCGTAGACTCGATTGATCGGTGTTTGGCGTGTGCGTCTTGTAAGGGCTGCCGAGGTAACACTTGCCGGACGGTTCGCCGGACTGAAAAATAAAGGCCGATGTTCCGGTGGCTCGACCGGCGTTCGGTGGACGAGGGACAGGCGGTGGCGTAAGCGGACCGGTGTCTCCCTCGTGCATTCTCAGATAGTCTCCGGCGCTCGGTGTCTGAAGCGGCGAGGGTCGCGGACGTCCCATCGGCCTCGGCTGGGGCGCGGGTCTCAACGGCTGAGGAGGTATGGCGTTCGCGCTACCGAGAGGCGGATGAAGATCTCGGTCGACGGCCTCGAATCTAGAGAAGAAAATCATTTTTTTTAAGATGCGAATCGGGCGTCAATTATTGTGGAAAGAAAAAAGGCCTAAAGTAATATGTACGTAGCTTCCTCGTTTGTTCAAATTTGGCGACGCATAGCTTTCTGTATGATAAAAGGAAAGCTTTGCGCAAAAGTGCAATAAATGAGGAAGCGATGTGCAAATTACATTGCAACTTTTTTCGTAATATTTACAAAATTTCTACTTGTCATAATATCGAAACAGTCAAAAGTTGCTGCAAAATTTACAGTAGAAAATCACTAACAAAAATTGGCATAATTCGTCGTTTTGAGGCTATTTTAAACTATTTTTCACCGCTGATTACAAATCTGCAAGTAATTTTACTCTTAGCGTGACGTTTAGTTCAGAAAAACTTAATAAAAATGTAACACCAATAATTTAATACCAAACATTGTACAGTGTTACTCTATTGCCCCGCGTTAAATTTCAGCTCGATACATGTTTTATCGAAGCACACTGTTCTTAGTAATTAAAAATAAAAAATCAAAATTCCATAAAATCTGATCGACTGAATAGATTTCGTGTCCAATTCAATACCAAAGGTCCATGATCATAGTAATTGTAAAAAAAAATTAGTTTGAAAATTAATTAATGGTATACAAGTCTTTTTCACATAAATTGTTTCTGAAATTTCAAACACATGTGAATTGCAAATGTACAGTAAAATTTTTATTTTTGATTAAATTTTTTGTAGATATCCGGCAAAAAAATTAGTAATTTTAACATGTTGTATTTTAATTTGACAAATAAGTACATCAATGTTCAATTAATGTAAGTAATGTAAGCAAATTTCAAGATCCAATACATTACATTTACGATGTATTTTTACAGTGTTATTATATTTTTACGCAGTTTTATGCTGAATGTACGCAAGGTAGAGCTACGACACCCTTTTTTGAAAAATTTCAAAATCTCGTAAAATTTCGAATCGGGCCTCAATCTTTATGAAAATTGTACCGAGGGAAGAGACGTGGATCACTCCACTAGCGAACAAAATTTCAACTGGCTATCTCAAGCCCGTAATCACTGTTACACACACATGCATCCGTACGCCAGCGACAAATCGCATTTCTCGACGTTTTACACTATTTTAAGTACTCCAACATTACAATTTCTATTATTATTATTTTTCTTTTTTACGAAAACAGTTTTCTCTATGAGGAAGCAAAATAACAATCGAGTAAATCCCTCGAGGTTTCTTTCGGAACCATTCGAACTTATAATCCGTGCTCACCTAGTGAACGCCCCTTGCGCGTCGAGCCTCAGGTCACTGTCGCTGTGAAGAAGATTCTGCGATACACTTCCGGTCTGTCGATAGACTCCCGGTATCGTCTGAGCCGTCGGGTGTTGAGCCTTCACTAGACCGACCTGAGAATGCGCACAAACGACACGAGGACAGTCGTTTATTAATTGCTGTTATTGTTTAATCTTGTTTGTACTGTGTATAGGAGGCGAGTGGAACAAAACGGATCCGTGTCTTTCGTTCGGGATGAAGACTTTTGTTTATGGCTCGCGGAAACACTAGTAAAAAATAGTTCGTTTTGCCCCGCTCGCACCCTGCGTTCTATTAGCGTTCACCTTCTCTTCTCTGGGCGCCCATAGCCAGGACAATCTCTGACGCCATTCCTCGCATATGCTCCATATATTTCGCCTGCCCCATTGCCAATCCAGACGCCTAAAAAATTTAATTTTATTAATTTCACAAAGAATTCGATTCATTTTGTAGCTGACTTACCTTCGACAAAGAGTCAGGATTGTTCCGACAACGGCGATGGCCAATGCCGTTGCAAGGGCGATCACCGCCCACCCGCCGTAAGTCGATTTAATCCCCATGCCAACGTATTATCCAAATTTCGATCACTCCGTCCTCACTTCCAACGCGGACGCTGCAAAAAAAAAATAATGACAATAATAATATATCGATTTTTTTGCGAAAATTGTATGATTATGTGTCGTGCCTAGAGTGCACAAGATAATTAATTTGCTCTTGCGCAAATAGCATTCTTTTATCGACCATCCCGCTAGATCGAGACTACTATATACATGAGGCATTCCATCCCGTTTCGAACGGTCAAAAAGTTGTCCACTCCCAAAAACATTGAAATTTTGTCAAATGTAGTTATATAAAAAGGGTTAATGTAAATTTTTTCAGAATTTTTGGATGGCATTTTTTTTAGTTTTTCGAAAATTCAAAATTTTTTAAGAATCGTTATATCTTGAAAACATACGATTATACAGAAAAATGTTCGGGACAAAAGTTGCAGTCTTCAGAAAAATTTTGAAGAGAATCAAAATGGCCCCTCTCAACGAAAAAAATATTATTACTTTATTTTGCCCAAAAAATAGTGAAAATTATTCGGAGTGGCTATGGAAAAAATTTTCTCATAAAGTACATTCAGATACCTAAACTTTCATTGATACACAATTTTTTGCGCAATCGATAGTTTTAAAGATAGAGCAAATCGAAGTAAAACTAAGAAAAAGAAAGCGCTATTAAATTTACGGTGAACAATAAGTTTAAAAAATCTAAAATAATTTGTGGACATTTTTGACAGTATGAGTAACTTTTAAAAAATTTATGAACATTTTTTGAGACCACACAAAATTAGGGTGGCCCACTTGGTATGAAATACCCCGTATATACCAGCGGTCATGTTGGCTCGCGCGCTCGCATGAATCGCATGGTTCATAGCATGTGGAAATCCATTCCATATGGAATGGAATTTCGGATGTCCGCACACCATTCCATATGGAATGTATGCCCACATTTCCACTATGAAAATCGTAAGTCCGAAAATATAGCATTTGAAGTGGAATTTCGAAATCCACTCTATATGCTATGAAAATGGGGTGGGGGAGAGTTCAGTTTCTCCGAAAGGGGGCAGAGCTGAGGAGGGTGGGGGGGGCAAACGTCCAAAGTAACAAACAAATCCACAATTTTTCAAAATATATAATATATATGATGTAGCCACATATACATACATAAAAATCGCGTTCCTCAACGTTTTAGACTACTTTAGTACTCCCCTGAAATCTCTCCCTGTATGGGAAAGCAACATATATATGTATATATATATTGATTTATTAATAATACTATGTACTAATATAACAACTATACATATCATAATTATTAAGTATTATTATTATGAATATTATGTACTAAAATATGTGGATATGGGAGGCACCGCATGTATTTTGAACAAGTAGATTAGGGACGTGGCTTTCCGGGTGTTTACGGGAGAGAAAAATCGTGCAAGCGAGAACTTTCGGTTCGATAACCGTGCGGAAAGGCTGACGTTGGTATAGAAGTAGCGACAACCATCACAAGTGGGCCATCCCTCGCTAGGCATCTACGCCACTGCCGGGTCAAGGTGAACTCTAGGGAGAGGAAGAGAATTAACAATAGGTGATGAACAATGTCCCAGTTTCTTTTTCTCCTAAAAAAAAAGGAAATCTGTGACCCGAAATGTATCGAAATAATCGAGAGTATTATTGTCGATTTCTTCGTTCGCTGATTGGCTATCGCCCGAGGCTGAACGGGCTGGAATTTAATCACGAGGGACTTCAGTCGCGTCGGAAACGAAAACGAAAAAAAAAAACTTTTGTCACTCACAGTTTCAAGGCCACGTCCGACGTATTTTTCCCCGTTGATCGCGGAAAAACAACCGATCAATGATTCAACTCCCAGCCCGACATTCGACAGGAAACTCCACGCCGGAGGCGAAAATAAAAATAATTGTCGGTCTTCGCCATTCGCGCCTACCATTTACGATACGTTCACGAGCGTGCGAAAGTGGGTAATTAAAACTACGGGAAATTAAATTAAAAGTTGCATCCCGAGTATTTCACAGTTTCTCGAAAATTCAACGAAATTCGTGCGCCTCGTAAATACGAACAATTGGCAAAGTTGCCGGAGTGGAGATGCACGGAGAGAGTGAGGCGCAGGAGAGCCAACGGTATGAATAATTCACAGGGAGTTGCGCGGGAAACCCGCCTCGTTTTCACTCGCCCGGTCCCCCTCCGTCGTACAGTCGAGGGTTCGCAATTTACGAGACCATTTCTTAATGTTCGTAAAAACGATAAGAAAATAAAGGTTCGATGAGAGGAAAATGAAAAATTGTAAAGCATTTAGATACGCGGAGATAAATAACGAGCAATTCTCATCGGGAAGAGCGTACACGATCGCCGGATGTAGTTCGACTCTTTTCCCGATAGGGGGTCTATCGACAAATTTAACTGCAGAAGAATAGAGTACACCGCCAGCGGTGGAGAGTGGTAACGCGTGACAGATGTATTTTGCGGCAACAAGTGCGACGGTCGGAGAACACGTGAATGACCCCCCTCCTCCCCCTCGCCGAGGAAAGAGACTCTGTCAAGCTAGCTTAGCAAACTTTCCGAAGTGAGTTTTATCAGGCTGGCTGGGCCTTCGCCGTTCATATTTGCCTTATCGTTCAATCGATAAATCATACTCGGGCGCCATTCACGCCCTTCTCAGATACGTCCGAACCTAACCGATAATAATAATTATTATTATTACTTTTCAACAACTTTCAACGATTTATGGTTTTGGCTCACAGCACCGTAATAGTATGGAACAGTTATTAATCATCTTGGTCTGTAGTCTCTATCATATTTTTATCGTACTTAAGTAAACCATACTTCAGCGCTATTTACGCCTACCTTCGCACTAATCTCGAATTATTATTATTCTTATCAACAACTCCGTCTTTGTGGCTCAAACCACCGTAATAATATGGAACATAGTTAGAATATTGGATCCCACTCTCCAGCATATTATTATTCCCGTCTCTTCGACATTATCGTTCAATCGATAAATCACACTTCAGCGCTATTTACGCCCTTCTCAAATACATCCGAACCTAGCCTCGAATTATTAACATTATTAATTTTCAACAACCTCCAACAACCATTTATCTTTGTGGCTAAATCACACTTCGAAGCTATTCACACTCTTCCAAAATATGACCGTACCTAAACTCAAATTATGATTATTATTACTTATCAACAACTCCGTCTTTGTGGCTCAAACCACCGTAATAATATGGAACAGTAGTTAGAATATTGGATCCCACTCTCCATCATATTGTTATTCCCGTCGCTTCGACATTATCGTTCAATCGATAAATCACACTTCAGCGCTATTTACGCCCTTCGCAAATACATCCGAACCTAGCCTCGAATTATTATCATTATTAATTTTCAACAGCTTTCACCAACCATTTATCCTTGTGGCTAAATCACACTTCAAAGCTATTCACACTCTTCCAAAATATGACCGTGCCTAAACTCAAATGATGATTATTATTACTTTTCTACACCTTCCAACGATTTATTTTTTGGCTCACACCTCCATAATAATATAGGACAGCAGTAAGAATCTTGGACTGCAGTTCTCTATCATATTTTTGTTAGAGACGCTTGGACATTATCGGTCAACCGCGCGACACTCCCTGTCCCACTTTCTATTCAATATTCTCCTGCTGGCTGTCTCCCTTTGTGGTATTGTTATTATAATATATATATTTTTTTTATTATCGCATCCAGTCGTGATTTGCGAGTTATTTGCCTTGCCGTTCGGTTATACGTTTGCTTCAGGTTCAATTTTACTGGGTTACTCTCACTCGGCCTTATTTCAGTCCAGTTTAGTATAAAAATGTTCTCGGTCGGTTGTTACGTTGAGAAGTCGCTCAAACGGATTGACGCTTCTCAAGTTTGAACAGGATAGAACAGAGCCGTTGGACGAAACGAAACAGTTGGATCGCTCGGGGCTGCAAGCAAAGCTCCTTTGTCTCGTCCGCGTATGCCAATGCCTGTCAGCCCCTCGAGGCTGTGCATGCAAAGAAGAGGATGGCACATCGTGGTCACCACGCCTACGCAACTCTCACTTATCCAGTGCCGCAGTACGTCGAGCTGTGGCTCCGCGATTAACCGTTAGCAGTGCGTACAGCCACTCTGCATGCACGACGGATGGGTGGTTCCTCGATTTCTCGATCAATCGCCCGGAACATCACGTGCTTTTTTTTTGCGAACTGTAAGTATGAAGTGCGAGTCTCGTGCGGGCATTTATTCGTTACTATTAAAATACGAATATTACCATAAATGTAAGCGGTGGTGGTTGTAAATTCTCCGGTCGATTATATTCGTTAATAATACAGACGATAATAGAGCGAGCGAAGCCGCCTCGAGGTTGCCTATGCTGGCGTTTCGGTATCATCGATCCAAAGCCCCACGCGTCCACACTTGTAGTATCCACGAGCCCGCGGTCCTCTCTGCTTCTCGTTTTGTTTGGCGTTTTATCTGGCTCGCGGTGGATGTGGCGAGAGAGTCGTCTTACGGAAAATATACGATCCGCGAGGGACAAACAAATTGAAAAATTGTCGAACCTGATGAACTTGACAAATTGAAAATTTGTCGAACTTGACAAACTTGACAAATTAAAAATTTGTCGAACTTGACAAACTTGACAAATTTGTCGAACTTGACAAACTTGACAAATTTGTCGAACTTGACAAACTTGACAAATTTGTCGAACTTGACAAACTTGACAAATTTGTCGAACTTGACAAATTTGTCGAACTTGACAAATTTGTCGAACTTGACAAATTTGTCGAACTTGACAAATTTGTCGAACTTGACAAATTTGTCGAACTTGACAAATTTGTCGAACTTGACAAATTTGTCGAACTTGACAAATTTGTCGAACTTGACAAATTTGTCGAACTTGACAAATTTGTCGAACTTGACAAACTTAACAAATTTGCCGAACTTGACAAACTTGACAAATTTGTTTGTCACATTGAAAATGTGTCGAAGTTGACAAATTGAAAATTTGTTCGACCCCACCATCGTCACGCCGCTATCGTGATATGCGTCCGGGACCGTTGTTTTCCATGTGCCGAGGGACAGCGGGGCAGAATGGACCGGTGTTACCAACTTTTCGCGGTACATATAAAAAAACATAATGTCGTTGATCTCGAATTGAGGACACTGGTCCTCTTTGGCCCTTCTTGACTATTAGCTATAAAGGAATGCTTCCACTTTAATTCGATCCTCAAACCTCGACAGTGTTCGTTCCATGGTAGAGCTGCGAGAGGGAGGATCCTCTCTCTCGAGTAACACAACTGTGGCACTCCCACCGTGCCGAGACAAATCCGATTACATCCTCCACTAGCTACGTCAGCAACGGCAATCTGCGCCCGCTCTCACATTTTCATCCGCTTCCCTTTGTGTTTACCTAATATCTCTAGCGCCGCTGATACGCTGACAATCCTCGTCGGAGATGGGCTCTCTAACGTCATTGGACCACTCACGCTGTCGAACAACGTTACTCATCCCGGTAACAATGTTACTCCTCCCGGAACAATGTTGCTTGTACCGGAACAATGTTACTCGCCCGGGTAACAATGTTACTCGTCCCGGTAACAATGTTACTCGTCCCGGTAACAATGTTACTCGCCCCGGTAACAATGTTACTCGCCCCGATAACAATGTTACTCGACCCGATAATAATGTTACCCGACCCGATAACAATGTTACTCGACCCGATAACAATGTTACTCGTCCCGATAACAATGTTACTTGCCCCGATAACAATGTGTTACTCGTCCCAGAACAATGTTCGCTGACCGAGGCGCAACAGTTCGCGCCTCCCATTCGGCTGTTTCCTAACCGATCGAAAAGAGAAGAAAAAAAAAATTAAAGCCTGTTGAGCGCGTCCTCGGAAATGACGACTCAATCGAAGTGCGACGCAGACTCGGCGACGGAACCCGATGGACCGAAATTATCCGTGCGAAATGAGAATCCCTGTCTTCTCAAACCCTTGTAAGTTTTCTTTATAATCTTCAATTATCACGAAAGTATTCTTCTCGAAAGCTCGTTCGCGCAAAACTATCGATCCGGCAAGTTTTACTTTCCTTACTGCCGGTCCGAGAAATACAACACGGACAGGAGTATTCTGGTGCAACCTGAGAGCAGCGAGCTTCCGGGATTCAGAGACGATGAAAAAAGGAAACGAAAATAAAACCTTATCCCTCAACGTTTTTTTCGTGCGAAGTGCCCTCGAGCCTCTCGTAAGGTAACTGTAGGAGCCCGCGGGCATAAAAGGAAAACCGAATGGAAGCACGGACGCGGATGCCACGACCTAGAGAGCGATGAATATCGCGCACTCGGCTTATTTTCACAATAAGCAGCACGGGCGCGTTACACACGCGGACCCTACAGATTCAAGGCCAATTCCTCGATGCTGCCTCTTCGAATGTCTCTAGCTCCTGCTACGAAACGCTACTAATTATTTTCTAAAATAATTTCCCGACGGATAAATTTATATCTATACATATATATATCTCATCGCGATAAAATGTTTGAGTGAAATTTCGTCGCCGCCTTGTGTGGCTCTTACCCGTTCTACGTTGGTAGGAACGTCACCGATGCGCAACGGAGATTTTGTCTCGTTGAATACCGGACTACTCTCTCAGCACAGCCGACAGTCTCGGCACTCTCCGCCGCGATAGTTCTCGGTCGCTCCTTTTTTGGGTCTGGTGTTTTAGGGCTTGTTTTTTTTAGGGGTCGCTCCTTTTTTGGGTCTGGTTTTTTAGGGCTTCTTTTTTTTAGGGGTCGCTCCTTTTTTTGGTGTGCTTTTTTAGGGCTTGTTTTTTAGGGGTCGCTCCTTTTTTGGGTCTGGTTTTTTAGGGCTTATTTTCACAATAAGTAGCACGGGCGCGTTACACACGCGGACCCTACGGATTCAAGGCCAATTCCTCGATGCTGCCTGTTCGAATGTTTCTAGCTCCTGCTACGAAACGCTACTCATTTTTATCTAAAATCATTTCCCGACGGATAAATTTATACCTATACATATATATATCACATCTCGATAAAATGTTTGGGTGAAATTTCGTCGCCGCCTTGTGTGGCTCTTACCCGTTCTACGTTCGTAGGAACGTCGCCGATGCGCAACGGAGATTTTGTCTCGTCGAATACCGGACTACTCTCTCAGCACAGCCGACAGTCTCGGCACTCTCCGCCGCGATAGTTCTCGGAGCACTTTTCACGCTCGACGTTTTCGCGAACGTTTGTCATTTTGCGGCACGTTTTTCTCTGACGAGCTATGGCCCGTGCTTCGAACGATGTCTGCAGTTGTTCCGTGGGCTCGCGCGATCGCGCGACCCCCTGCCGCCCGGCCCGCTCCAGCACGACGAGCGAGCGAATTTTCCGCGAGATCCTCCCGTCCCTAGGTCAACACTTACTGCGGATTCATTCCCAGCCGGGAATCGAGGCAGGGTTGCTGCTGCTAGTCGAGCCTCATGAGGTGAACGGTAGAGGCGCCTCGAGCTCTGTTCTACCCCCGCGTGCTGCGCCGCCCGCATGCATATATAATATATATATATATATATATATATATATATATATGTATATATATATACATATATACACGCAAAATGTCTATGACATATATTTTTATCTGCGTCCGTCAATTCTTGCCTACGGACTCTTGAGGGCGGTCGGCCCTCAAACTCAATTGTTCGTTTATTTATCGACGAATAAAGCCGCCAAGTACGCGGTAGTTGGCCAATGGAGAAAGCTACTAAGGAGCTTCGGCCCTCTTAGCGAAAGATCGTAAGGTGATAAAGGTTATAGCAGCCGGGCGGCACAGCCTCGCAGCGTGAGGATTCCTCATAGAGGAGAAAGGGCCGTGGACAGGGGGGCGCGCGAGCGCACTCACATTGTATCAACGGCTTGTTCTCCTATCTCGCCCAATATTTCCATCGCAGGAGACTTACGTATATTTTGTTTATCTGCCTCAGGCAATTCTTGCCTATCGACTCTCGTCGGCGGGTCGGGCCTCAAAATCAATTGTTCGCTTATTTATCGACGAATAGTTTTGGAATCTGGAGAAAGCTTCGGCGCGCAAGCGAGTGGCACAGGTTATAACAGCGCAAGCGAGTGGCACAGCCTCACAGCGTGAGGATATTCCTCATTGAGGAAGCCGACCGCATACGGAGGGTCGCGTGGACGCAGATACATTGTACCAACGGCCGGTTCTCGTGTTATATCTCCTATTCTCCCCGTCCCACCCAATCTTTCCATCGCAGGAGGCGCGAATAGAGGAGCCTCACACCGCCGGTTAGATAGGCGGCAATGCAGCGGGTAGTCGCGGACGCGTCGCGACGCCGCCAGCTGCTCTCGTTGCGCGCTGTATTACGGAGATAAAAAATTATGGGCACAGCTGTGGTCGAACGGTGGTTTTTTTAGTGTCGGACGCGAGTTCCGTTTTCCTTACAATTGAAACGTACGAACATGGTTGATAACCTTAATAACCCGTAGTCGTCGACCTCGCCGCAGACTCGTTGTTTTAATCCTCGATTGACGCGGATCGATGCGACCGGTGCGCGTCGTCACGTGCAAGATCCTCCGAGCCATACGGACCGTTTTCACTCGGCTGTTCGCTGGAAGCGCAACAAGCTTTTTTTTACCGCCGACCGACCAACGAACGGACACGTCGAATGAACATTGTTGGCTGGTTTGTATTTCTCATTTTTTTTTACATTATTTTCGTAACCCGGTGTAGGGTTAATTGCCAAGTTAGAGAATGTCGCCATGATACGGATGATTTTGCGGAGAAACTGCCATGGCGTTGAATTTGTTTTAAGGGAGTTGGAGTGCTTCACTCTAATCAATGAGTGCTACATATTTGAAATCGTTTATACACACTTTTCGCATCTATTGATTATTTTTTGCAAAAATAATCAAGAGAAAAATAAATTTGCAAAAATATTAACTGGTTTTTTCTACTTTCCGAAAAAGTACATATTCGTTCAGTTTTTCTAAAGAATAATCTATCATTTTTGCTCGATTTTGATGAATCGCGGCTCATTCTTTTCCTCGAGGGATGCTCTACGGATTCACCGTTCTTGATATTCAATAGTATTTTCGTCGATGGATAAACGAAAGGCAGTAATTTTGAAACGAAAAATACTATCGAATATCTGGACGGTGAATTCGTGAAACATCTTTCAATTTCGAGAAAGATTTTGAGAACGAGCCGAGATACATTTAAATTCAGCAAAAATTACGAATCATTCTTTTCGTCCTTTTCGAAAATTAGAACCAGTCAGTTAATATTGTTGCAAATTCATTGCAATTAATCGCTCTCTTGAGTTAAGGACATCTGCTCTAATTATAAATAACCATCCATTATTAAAAAAAAAATGTGTAAAAGTTTGTATAAACAACTTTAAAAATGCAGCACATATTTGACCGGTGTGAAGCGCTCGAACGCCCATAATAGAGCATTAAGAGATATACATAGGATGCGTTTATCATCGGGACGTCGTCTGGTCCGTCGTCTCTGCCAGCCTCTCGTGGCGACAGTGGCGCGTCTCCCTCCCAGGTGTATTAAAATCGGCAATATCGATTTACCGTTCGCTTATCGAGAAGCCGAGAGGGAGAGAGCCTGCCCGTTCTTTTTCGGGAGCCTGGCGACGGCGACGAAATTGATAACGGTACGTTATCTCGTGAAAAATAAAAGAAGAAAAAAAAACAAAAGTAAAATTCGTTACGAAACCACTCCAAGCGAGAAACCTCGTTCACACAATTTTTTTTTTTACTTTTTCAGTCTAAAAGCTCGGCGAATTCAACGTACATAGACTGGGGGGGGTGATTTTCTTTTTAATGAAAATGGTGTCCTCGGCGATCCTGGGTGCCGCTGCTGGAACGGGATTGGCTCTCCTCATCGCTGTCACTATAGTTGTCTATCGTTATTATTATTCGGTGAAAAACCGGGAAAAACATTGGAGCAATCTCGAGCGCTGGCCCGATCCGCCGACTTCGGCGGACTCGTCGAGCAGTCGTCACGACGCAGTTCATCACAGCCACCAACAGCGCTGCCCCGACTCGCCTAGAAAAGTTCCTGTCTTATCGAACATCGGTGACGCCGACTCATCGAGTCCATTCGTCTCAACGAACGGCTCGAGTGTATCCCACGTATTCGACTGCTGGCGAAAACCGCAACACAGCTACTACGCCGTCCAAACTCGGGTACGTTCCTCTACGATTCTACCTGTTTTTCACGCTGTTTAATGTTTGGTCTTTCGGCACAGCGACCCTAGCAAGTCAAGCGACCGTCTTTAACGACTATCAAAAGACCCGAAAAACGACTGGTCGTTCTGTGACACTTTTCGTCCGGAATAATGACCGAATAGAAAACCAATTATTACGTTGAGTATGGGTCGTTTTTCCATCAAGGACCGCAAAATGATTACAAAAACGACCGGTGTATGAATTACTGAAAAAGCTCTGCGCTGGGTCGTTTCGCTGGCGTTGATCAGAAAGTTTCCGGGAAGACAACCATGTTCAGAGCTTTTCTTTGGGTCGTTCTTCGGGTCTTTTATGAACAACTACTTGTAAAGCGACTGATGGCGATCGTTTTTATGGTCGTATTATACATCAGCCATTTTTATGGTAATTTTATCGTCACCCTCAACCCAATAATTGGTCTTTTTTCGGTCCTTATTCCGGACGAAAAGTGTCACAGAAGGACTAGTCGTTTTCTGGGTCTTTCGATGGTCGCTTGACCTGCCAGTGGAAATACTATGGTCGGTAACGAAAACTGTAACAAACTTTTCAGATAGATTCTGGCATGTACGGTAGAAAGAAAAGTCTCATCAATAGCCGACATGATATCCGCTTTCGATGCGATTTCTCCTTTGACCGTACATGAGAGAACCCGTGAGAAAAGTTGATTCCGACTGAGCCCGGAATGGGCAGGGATGGAGGTATTTAATGTGGTATTGACGCCATGTGAAACTCACGTGACTGCGCCACTACAATGAGGGAGACACCGTCATTGGCGTTCGCAGTGGAGTGGGAGAGGCCAAACGAGCGTTTTGCGCACGAGTTTGGCGGCAGCACGAAGCCGAGGTGAAGTGCTGCCTTTACACGAGCAGTGCGCAAGAAGCGAGATTGGCCTCAAGTGTCAAACTATATTTTTCTTTACGAATGCAATGCAAAATCCAAGTTGTGCACCATTCACAGACATGCGCAATGGCGTTATAGCCTCGCTGTTACCATAGCAACCGCTTGGTAACATAGTAATCGTTTGCGACGCTAGATGGCACTAGTAGTAAAATTTTATTTTGCACACCGGTGACCAGTGCGAAAAATAGTTTGCACACCGGTGACCAGTGCGCGAAATAGTTTGCACACCGGTTAAGGCGTTTTGCGCACCGGTGAAAGTATTTTGCGCATCGCCTTTGCGCATCGTGCGGGAATCAACCATTTTGCATACCAGTGAGTGGTGCGCGAAGAAGGATTTTGCATGCATGAGTAAAGAAAAATAATTTGTTAGTATAATCAGATAGATGTCATCAGATAGAATCAGATGTTTCTGTAAAAATAGGCGAAGCTTTGAAAGAACGGGATTTTCAGTCTATTCATCGGCTTCAACAGTAACCTTTCTCGGTCTTCCTGATAGAAAATCATCTCCTTCCAATCCGATATACGCACTTATATGCGATGTCATTCAGTTATGTTGCGTCAGAAATTTTAATGAAGCGGTTGCATGATTCAACCAAATAACGGTGTTCTCCAAAATATTTTGAGATTTAGTACACCAAAACCATTTATTAAAGGAAAAGAACGGACCGAGTTCATCACATTAAAAAATCAAAATACGCATACGTTTTGGTTGACCGATCGTTGATCAAGCCAACTAAACTGGTGAATATTCCTCTGAATAAATAGAATGGTTGAACTGGATTGTTGTTTCAACATTGATCATATTGTTGATTAAAATACGCCTTATTTCATTTAAATAAAGATTGGTCAACCTGACTAAATCTCTAGTCAACTAAATACATTTATTTGAATCAACTGAATTTTTTTTCAGTGCATATGAAACACTGGAGTGCGAGAGAGATAGCATCAGTTGCGCTCTCGGCGGAGCGAGAGAGATAGGCTGAGAACGTGTTTCACATGCTCTTAAGAGCAGGTGAAATACCACGGTCGGTAATAAAAACTGTACTGAATACCGTTTTGAGACCGCGGTCCACCGAAGCAAAAAAAATTGTTTTTTCCTAGGGAATTGGCAGACGCGGAGAAAGACAATTTTCTTTGTCCTCTGCGGTCTGCGGCCCCAAAACGGCATGCGGTACAGTTTTTGTTACCACCTGGGCGCGGGTAAGTGGGCGGACGGTTATACCACATCACCTTAAGGGCATGTGACACACGTAACGATGCTCCGATGGTAACAAATCGCTTTCCCTATTTTCTCCGCGATGGTTGATGCTTCGACCAAAATCAAATTAGGCTTTTGTAGTCAATACATATAAGTATGAAAACCTTATTTGCTTTTGCTCGTCGTAAGAATCGTTTTGCAGAAAACAGGGAAGGCGATTTGTTACCGACTGAGTCAGTAACACATGCACTTAAGGTGATGTGGAACACCCTTCCTCCCACTTGCCCCGTTCTCAGCTGGTAACAAAAACTGTAATGAATGCCGTTTTCAGACCGCAGACCCCCGAGCAAAAAGAAAATTGTCTTTCCCTGCGTCTGCCGATTCTTCAGGGAAAGACAATTTGATATTTCGTCGGCGGACTGCGGTCTCAAAACGGCATGCAGTACAGTTTTTGTTACCGGTGGCGGTATTTCTCATCACCTTAAGAGCATTTGAAACGCGTTCTCAGTGTGTCTCTCTCGCTCCGCCGAGAGCACCACTGATGCTATCTCTCTCGCACTCTATAGTGTTTCACATGCTCGTAAGAGCATGTGAAACCTTTTCCTCCCCACCCATCCCGTGCCCAGTTGGTATAAAAAACTCTAATAAACTTTTTCACGGATATTCGCATCGACGGTCAGAAGAAAAGTGACATTGAAAGCTGACATCTAATCCGTCTTCGATGACACTTTTCTTTTGCGCTCAGACACAACCGTCCGTGAAAAAAAAAGTTGATTACAGTTTTCATTACCGACCGTCGTATTTCACCTACTCTTAAGGGCATGTGTTACAGACTCAGTCGGTAACAAATCGCCTTCCCTGTTTTTTCCGAAACGATTGATGCGACGAGCAAAAGCAAATTAGGTTTTCATACTTATATCTATTGACTACAAAAACCTAATTTGATTTTGGTCGAAGCATCAACCATTACGGAGAAAATAGGAAAAGCGATTTGTTACCATCGGAGCATCGATACGTGTCTGTCACATGCCCTTAAGGCACAATATCTTTTCATTCCTACCCTCGGGAATGGATAAGCATAGATCCACGAGAGGTAGAAATAATTCGCTGCGTTGTTATACACACTCGGCACTAAAGAGACGTCCTCGTTCAGCATTTTAATTAAATCGATCGAAACATAGTTTCGTCGTGCACAGCCGAGAAACGCTTCGAGGCGGCGTCGGTTCGTCGAGGTAGCGTGCTTGAATCGCGCGGGTCTACAGTATACACTCGTGGAATCTGGAATTGGGATCGATACAGCCGCTCCACAATGAGGAGACAGGCAGCTCTCTATTGCGTATCTTTTCCAGTGAAATTTCGTGCGCATATGGTTAGGCAGGCACTTTGTCACAGGATATCGGTTTTATAAAAAAAAATAAGTAAATAAAAAAAAAAAAATTGATGAATGAGTACTGCAGTTATTCTTTCTCGTAAGCGTAAGAACGAATCCACGCGTCCTAACGAAATGAAAGCTATTACGGGAATTCGTGCCATTCGATGGGCTCTTAAAAGATGTATGGCTCGGGAAAAGTCGATTTCGCAAGAACGGCATAGGCGAGCATAAGCGAACAAAAAGAAAACACAGAACAAGAAGGACTTGGGAGGATAATTGAAAGATGGTTGGAAGGCGTATGCGTACGAGAGCCGAGTAACCTGTTGCGGCGCACGCAACCCTCGACGCTCTCGGCCGCGGCAGGGCTGTGAGAAAGGTTCGTTCGTTGGCGCGGCCGAGTCCCCGACTTCTCAGCGATCCCTTGTCCCTCGGCGCGTCAGGTTGTGCTCGGCGGTCGCGCGGTTCTCTCGCTCCGTTGACCTCTGCGTTCGGCTCCGTCATTGACCGTCGCGAATCATAATATCGTGACACGACGATTAAATAATTTCGTTCGGGCGCGAACAAAGTCGAATCGCAGGCTCGGGCGAGTCTCGACTTCACGAAATCTTCGTTCGCAGCGAGTGTTTTCTCTTTCATGAACGCGGTACGCCTTTGATCCCCAGTGGAGCATCGAATTTCCGGAGATATCGACTATGTCTTAAAAAAAAAAAAAAAAAAAAAACAAATAAGTTTCCCTCCCGCACGAGCGCTATCTCCGTAGTAGTGACGATTGAAAGTTTAATTCTCGTGGATAAAATAGTATTCGGCGGGCAATCTGGTACAGAGGGTGGTGGTATTGGAGTCTCTCGTCAAAGTGCCGGACAAATTGTCCGAGGTATTCGGCGATGTTTTGGAACTAGCATGCCGAGGCGGAGGCGGAAGCGGAAGCGGCACCGGGCCGGATAAAAGTGGCTCGGGCACGACGAGTGCCGTCGGTAGTAAAATTGGTGGGGCGACGGGGGGTGCGATAATAAGAGGCCGATGGGCGCAGAGAGGCTCGCGGTCACCGCTGTCGTCCGTGACTACGAACGACAGCGCGGACAGTACGACATCCGGCACGAGTTCCGAGGTAACGTGCGGTAACTTGTTTTCGACAATATCCGTGTCTAATAATTTATGAGGGTATCCGTTTATTTTGTTTGTTTGTTTATTTGCGGGGTTTGGTTGCCATTACGAGAATAGAAAGAAAAAAAAATAGAATACAAAGCACAGTCAGGAGTTTGTAATTTGATGGTAAATATTTGAACGTGTAGGCAGGTAAACGTGTCTTCCTTAAGGTGAAGTGAAAGTCACGTGACGGAACCAGAAGTGTGAGAGCGATAGCGCTATTGGTCTCAGAGTGGAGCGAGAGTGAACGACAGAGAACGTGTTTCACTTCACCTTAACCCTTCGTGGTCACCCGGGGTCAAAATGACCCCAATATATATTTAATAGTATAGTAGTGTTTTATTTCCATGTATGGTTTCTTCAACCTTTTGCCCTTACTCTCCTTGGCGTTCTAATGACATTTTCCATTAATTATATTCTTATAAGTAATATACCATATACCATTCTTTCTGTTTCCTTAGCTTTATATAAATTTGTATTGCTATTCACTTAAACACACGTATCGTGGTATCATATTGGTTGAATTCTTTATTTACTAATAATCACAGTTTTTCCGTTGTACTTTTTTCCTTATATCTACATCTTTGCTGTTCCGACCCCCGCTTCCATTTCTTGGAACTAATACTAACATGACTTCCATTCTCTTCCTTACTTTCCTCCTCATTTCCATTTATTTACTTTTGTCATTCTTCCTCTGTTAAGCTCTGTTGCCCTTCATTAAGCTCGGTTCCCTTCCTTGTCATACTCTCGAATGCTCTTATATACTCGCATAAATCAGTTCTCGGTTCCTTTTTTAATGTTTCTACCAGTTTCAAGGCCCACTCTTCCCCCCGCCCACCTGTCCATTCGTGTACTGCCCTTATCCATTGTTCCTTTATTTTCACTTTCGCTACTTCACACTCCCAGATATGCTCGATACTTTCCTCACCCTCCCCACATACCCTGCACATCCAGGAGGCGAACCTTTTCTTACCCGTTTTCCCTATGTTCCCACATCTCAGTCTACCCCATTGTTCTTTTATTATTCCGTTTATTCCTTTGATTCCCCAGTATTTTTCGCTTTCCGTCCCCTTTTTGACTTCCCTATAGAAGTTGCAGAACGTTGATTTGTCCGCCTTAACCCAGTCGTTTTGCATGCCTTGCTAATATATATTTAATATATTTTATGAAAATATATTAAAAATGCCAGAGTTATGATTTTTTTTGTCAAAAAGGGTTTTTTTCACGCATTGCCTCCTTGCTGATTTTTTTCGCCATTTCGAAAATTTGATAAACATTTTTCGCCATGATATTCTCATTCTAAAAGACTCAAACTAATATCCTGAATTTTTATGAGTCGTTCGGAACGATACCGGCAGCGCGGCAATCGTTTAAACATGGCTGGGGTCATTGCGACCCTCTGTGACCGGCGCGTTATTTCCAGAACGTGTGACCTCGGAGGGTTAATTCATGCCTTTCTGTCGTCGACTACATTCGAGATTAATTTCAAATTCATTGGGACGTATCGAACACGTTCTTTTACTCACTTCCCTGTCTCCCTTAACCCTACAACTCATGACTAGGGTCTGAACGCACCCTACGCGAACGCAAAAAATGAGCTTTTTGCTGATTTTTCCCGGTTTTCAGTTTTCGAATGGGTTTTTCATTAACCAAATGTAAATAAAATCAGATTTGTCGTACACCATTATCTTCCTTATGAAAAAAACGAAGAAAACCATGTATGAAAAATTCTGTTTATTAGCATAGGACCGGGTTTATTGTCAAGAAAAGCGTGGGCTGCGTTCGGACACCAGTCAAACGCTTGAAGGTAAACAAATTAAGTCATGAGTTGTAGAGTTAATCTGTCGCTCTCTCTCTTTCACACTCCTGGCTCTGTCACGTGACTTTCACTTCACCATAATCTTTTGAAGCACGGTGTATCACAGGTGATACAGTTCTTTGAATTCACAAAAAATGAATTACATTGCGCTTCACTTTCCCAGATAGAAAAATGACGGCACGGCGACGGAATGGTGGCGGTACCAATGGTACGATACTCGTTTGACGCCACGTTTTTCTATCTGGGTTATTATTTATTACAATGCACTTTACCGTAACCTTTTGAAGCACAGTGTATCACAGGTGATACAGCTTTTTGAATTAAAAAAAATGCATTACGAAGTAACCGATGTATTTCAAACTTCATGCTTGTAAAAAAGAAAGTATTCTTCAAAGGGTTAATACACAAGTCGGTTTCACTGGCTGCATCCGAGATACACTCGAGAGAGAATTTAAAAAAATGTTCTCTGTAAGATCACTTGCGTTTTGAAAATCTCACTTTTCGATCGGAATTGACGTCATACCGGAAATACGTCATTTCCGGTTTGAAAGCCTAATTTTTCGACCGGAAGTGATGTATTGCCGGTCGCTTCCGGTCAAAAAATGAGGTTTTCAAACGTATTACACTGCACAGGTGGATTAATTTACTGAAGATTAGATCGACGAAGAAATAAGAATTCGATCGTTTTTTTAGGAATTCAATGTGGCCAAGGACCATCACGCCGTTCAGCCGTCAGCGAGCGCGATGCTCGGCGAGCCGGGTGAGTTAAATTTCTTAATACGAACATGCGATAATCGGCTGTAAATAAGTCATTGCTATTACTCAAGTAATTATTATCACTTAATAAGCAATTGTTGTAACGATTTTTGTGATTCGGCAAATTTTACGGAAGGGGGAAGTTCAGGCCATCAGAGTCGCAGCTGCCCGAGTTCCGGCGGTGGAAGCGGAGGTCGAAGAGCCCTCGCGCGTAATCAATCGGTCAGCTCGCAAAGTTCGTTGGAGGGAGCTTCCGGACCGCCGGTACAGCGTGGATCGTCGCCGCAAATCAGGGCTTTTGGACCGGACGGTCGTCACCGCTATCACGATTCAGCCGATGGCGCGGCTTTTTCATATCCGCCCTCGAAAAGTTCAAGGTTCGTTGGCCCCGAGGTAGCCCGAAGGGGAGGAAGAACGCCATGCCAATCGATGCAACGTTGTTTTTCATAAAAAAAATTATTCTTTTGAAAGATCGCCGTCCCCCGCGAGGGCGTCTTCGTTGGATGCCCGCTGCGCAAGTCCCGTAAGTCCAGGTATCCACAGCGGAACGGGTTCCCCTTCTCAAAGCTCCATCTCTTCGTTGGCCACCGGGACGAGCTCGTCCTGCGGATCCTCGTCGATCGGTGCCGCCAGAGCCGGAGTTCGTTGTCTCTCGCCGCTGCTTATTCCGCCACCAAGAAGCTCCGTCAGGTATGATTCCTCCAATTTTGTTTTTATTCAATTCAGAGCTGGGCACAGTACTTAAAATACCAAGTACTTAAAGTCTTATGTGCTTTATGCCTTATCAAGTCCTCGGTACTTCAAGTACTTATAAGAACTTTAAGTTCTTATAAAGTACCAACAAAATCGTATTTCGTTGTTTATCAAATAACGAAAAATCATACAAATTAAGATAATGCGTCAATCGAGTTTATTCGAAAAATAGTAGAATTACATGATACTCTGTAAGTTTCTGAACTATTTTTATTTGGTCGAATTGAGTATGAGGTCAATGGTACATCAACGAATCGGTGAAACCTAAACAATATTATGTTCACGTTATAGAGGTATATGTTGACGTGGAAACGAATAAAGTAAGGCCTCTGCAGAAAGCTGAGTTTTCAAATTTTATTTATATGTCGATATGAATATTTGCAAACTTGAGCTTCTAAACTTAACTCAGTAGTAGGAGTGAAGACGATACGAAATAGAAACTGATATTTTCAAAAAGTCCGCCGTGTCTTTCATCCAAAAAAGTTGAAATTTTTATATCACTTTCTCATAATGGCCCTTTATTCGCACAGCTCCTTCTATGAGAAAGCATTTACTATATTTTTGGCTTCCTCATAGAGGAAGCTTTGCGAATGAAGGGCCATTATGAGAAAGTGATATAAAAATTTCAATTTTTAGCTTTCAACGTTCAACTTTCAACGTTTATGAGGAAGCGATATGAAAATTACATTTTCAGCTTTTTCAATATCAACGTCGTATTTAACTTTTAAGCAAAACTGCTGGCCGACTCAGGTGTAGAGCGAAAAATACACCAACCTTGCGCTTTTGGTCAAAACGGCTGTCGAATCTTTACTTGAGGCGAAAAAATACATAGAGTATCATAGAGTATTG
The DNA here is from genome assembly GCA_964017025.1 of Stenichneumon culpator. Classification (NCBI taxonomy): domain Eukaryota; kingdom Metazoa; phylum Arthropoda; class Insecta; order Hymenoptera; family Ichneumonidae; genus Stenichneumon; species Stenichneumon culpator. Next base: position 3,358,496 of record OZ024772.1, read on the forward strand.
ATCGGGAAGCAAAGAAATCACTGTTTGAAAATTCGCAAAATCACCCATTTTTGTAATTTTGGCTATATAAATGCCCGATAAACTTTTTCGTTAGTCGTCACTCCGGGATTGTATTCTATGTATTTTTTCACGCTGATCACGAATCTGACACTTTTTTATTCGTAGATAAATATTTAATACGGAAAAATGTGTCTCGAAAAAAAAAATTCAAAAAATTCAATATGACATAAAATAAAAACGGCTCGATCGATTTTCTTGAAATTTTAATGGGATCATCGGGTGACCATATTCCATCTGTGTACACGTTTTTAGCCCAATAGCTAAAAAATGCGAGCGATACAGTGCGTACAGACATTTTCGAAGAAATTAAAAATGGCCTACAAAAAAAACAACTGAACATTTTTGGATGAAATTTTGCAGAAACATTGACTATTTGCACAAGCTGTGTGCAAAATTTTAGTGTGATCGGTCGAGGCATTCCCGAGATATAGCCACTTGAATTTTTCGCGTCTGATTCACACACACACACACACACACACACACACACACACACACACGCGCGCGCGCGCGCGCGCGCGCGCACACACACACACACACACACACGCACGCACGCACGCACGCACGCACGCACGCACGCACACGCGCGCGCGCGCGCGCGCACACACACACACACACACACATCCGGACATTTTTTCTAAATGTGATTTTTCGATGTTTTGGAACATTCTGAATACATTTTAATTAAAATCTCGAAATTTTTTTTTCTACCATCACAAAGCTTCCTCTATGAGGAAGCGAAACATATAGAATAAAAGAGATAAATATGGGCTTCTGCGATTAGGACGTAAATTAATAAATTATGGGTCGGTCCATATTCACCTGTTTCACCTAAAATGTATAAATTATAGTTCTATCAGACTATTTTTAAAGTTATATTAATACAAAGATTTTCACGTTCCACGCACAGTGTTTCATATGAACGTATTTGAAGTAATGGAAAAGAACTTTAAGTGCAGTATTTAAAGTACATATGTACTTTAAGAACTTGGAAAAATGGCAGTACTTAAAGTACACTTGTACTTAAAGTCTCGGAATTAAATTATCAAATAAGCACAATGTACTTTAAGTACCGCCCAGCTCTGATTCAATTTTATAATTTAAAAAAATATCAAATCTTATGATTTTTTGATTGGTGTTTTTGAAAATTGCTCCTTTGTTAATTACAGTAGCGAGGGAGGTCCAGCGCCTCCGTCGTCGCCACTGGGTTCGCTACAGCCCGATCTCTATCATCGTCGGGACGGGCCTCTCTTTCTGAGTGCCCAAAGGACGGGAAAGCACCTCGGGCGTCTCCATCTTCGTGTAAAGTATGATTTCGATAGATCCGACCTCCACGTTCATCTGATCGAGGCCCACGATCTCGCCGGTAGCGACCAGGGTGGTTTCAACGATCCCTACGTCAAACTCTCTCTGAGTCCCGAGGTCGACACAAGAAAGAGGCAGACGCCAATTCACCGAAACGATCCGAATCCATTTTTCGATCAGCACTTCAAGTTTCCCGTCAGCCACGAACAGCTCCAAGAGAAGACGCTACTTCTGCAGGCAATTGGCAACGCGTATTATTTAACGATCGTATCATCGATCGATAAATTTACTACCCGAACGATAAAAAGCAAGTGAAAAGTAATGGTTTCTTTATCCCTTGGTAGGTCTTCGACTTTGATCGCTTCTCCAGAAACGACGTCGTTGGTTCAGTAAGAGTAGCGATGGAGGAGCTCGAGCTGGTCTCTTCAACGACGTCGATTGAGGTGTGGGGCGAGATAGCGCGTGAGAAAAAACCTCCCGAAGAAATTCAGCAAGTGCTGTTGTCACTCTCCTATCTGCCGAGTGCAGAAAGGCTAACGGTTCTCATTCTCAAAGCGAGGAATCTGTTTCCACCTCAGGTTAATAAGGAAACTCGCTTATCTATGTTAAACTTATCTCCGAGGTACGATACACTCATAGATTCGATGTTCTCATCTAGGACAAAGAGATCCTCGACCCATTCGTCAAAGTAAGCCTGCTCACGGGCGACAAGAGGGTGAAGAAGAAAAAGACTGCAGTGAGAAAGGCTACGAGGTGTCCGGTGTGGAACGAGGCAATGTCTTTTAACGTCACCGCGAGTGCACTCGCGGCTTCCGCCATTGAGGTGGGCCATTGACTTTTTTCCGAACAGACAAATCGCTTCGATGACACATCTAAAAATGGCCGACTTTGTGATCATTTCTTTGTAATTGGCTGTCACGTAACCGTCAATCGACCCGTCCGGAAATTACCGCACTGTCCATCGTCGAAATTCCTTCATAAACAAACAGCTGACATTTTTAAACGAAAAATACTATCAAATATCTAAATGGTGGATTCGTAGAACATTTTTCAAGTAAGCTGTACTACGTCAAAATCGGGCAAAAATTATGGACGATTTAAAAAAAAAAACTGAACCGCTATGTGTCTTTTCGACAATTAGTACAAACCAGTTCATATTTTTGCAATTTCATTGCAATTAATGTTTTTAAAAGTTAGAGACAACTGCTGTAATAAAAATAACCATCCACTATAATCAATAGATGTGTAAAAGTTGGTATAAACGATTATAACAATGTAGCACTCATTTGACTAGCGTGAAGCGTTCCAATCTCCTTAACGAAGTACCAATCTCGTTAATCAGAAAAAATATTTCGAATTCGTTTGGATCCCAGATATCACAATAATATTGCTTCGTTGATGAATTAATTGATAAAAAATGAAGATACAAATGATTACGAAATCAACGAGGTTGAAAAAATGTATTTAAAATCAACTTAAACTGCTAAAAAGTTGACCAAATTTGTGACAACGAAAATGACGCTCAAATCTCAATTACATGAATGTTTTCGCTGTTTCGAGCATATTTGTGACCCCGATCCAAAATGACGGTCATGGCACATCAAACATATTCTGGAATAAAATAAGATGGTCAATTAGCGCTTACAAAAAATGACTATCATGGCACATCTCTAGACACGTCTCACAAGCTAAACGACGAGCTTTTGTGTGATGTCATAAGATCGACTCGAACTAAGGAAATTAATGTTTCAGGTTTGCGTCCTGGACTCGAGCAGCGAATTGATAGGCGGAAACGCGATTGTCGGTTCCTGCATCGTCGGACCGGCAATCGGTGGAGGAACTCCGTCGACCGTTCTTCCGGAAACCGACGTGACCAATCAGAGCCGAGAACATTGGTTGCACATGAGCCATTCGCCTAGGAAAGCGATCGCCATGTGGCACACGCTGCACTAGGCGGCAAGTGTCATCCATCGTCCCTCCTGCATAAGCCTGGCACGACTGGAGATCGTCATGAGAGAATAATACCTCGCGGTATCAACTATTCTCCCGCTATTATTGCCGAATATAATTTTTTTTTCTTTCAACATTCGTTTGAACGCATATTTATCGAACTGCTAACGATCGAAAAAAAGATGGCCTAATGTTTTGGCTCGCGTATGTGTAATCGTCGTGTGTACGTTACAGTAGTTAAAAATTAACTGAAATTACAAAGAAAAAAAGGGCTCTCTCACTTTACACGCTGGCTCGTCGAGACGCGAGCGTCGCGAGAGTTTGTAAAAGTCCCCGATTATCGTAATTCTTAAGGCAAATCGATGTTGACCCGACGCTTCGAGCGTCAAGTTTGTGTGCGTGTGCGTGTACGTGTGTCAAAATAACTTTATCGAGAGCGTATGCTATGAGCCGCATATCCAAGTCTGAATTTCGCACAGTCGTACGGAGACGAGAACCAAAAAAAAAAAGAAAAAAAACAACACAAGTGTTAACTTTCGACCAACGCTTGTGCCACAACAACATATCAAACGATTAATTCAATGTACAATATTTTAAAAAAAACCACACGAAGGACTTGATGCACTTTCGCTTAAAGTATGTTATACTATGTGTCGTTGTACAACACGTTGCATTGATCAATTGTATTTAAGGTAACTTTGAGATTTAATCTTGTGCATTTAAAGAAAAACACGCTAGCTACATCCAAAGTGCAAGGGTTACTATGGCATGTGTGTGGATGAAAAGTCTAATTCGCTCCGTCTTTAGGAAGTCAACAGAGATGGCAAATATTTTGAATGTAAATATCACAAAAAGAAAAAAAAACGAAAATAAACAAATTGAACGTCCTTGATCACGATCGCTCATCAACAGTATCGAGAGGCAACGAATTTTTTTCAAATTTTTCGGAAAAAGGCATCGAGAGTTAAACAAATTTTTCGAATTTGCCCAAGTACCTCCGATCACCGTCGCCTCGTTATTGATGCAACAATATAATTACCGTTTCCTGAATGTGATGTCGAACTAATATTTTTATCTGATATACTAAACTTAATTACTAAAGTTTTTTGGGTGGATCGATTAAAAATAAAATAATGTATAAATATATCCTCGCTTTTTATTCACATTGGATACACAATCTACAGCATTGAGAATCGTTAAGGCGCATTTCGTTAATACAATTATTAAACGGCGGAAGGGCGAGAGTACGGCGATTGAGTTAATTTCACAGTGAACGTGGGATCGATCCAACGACACTCTCTTAAAATTTAGAACTAACATCCTTTATGAGACTGTCTGATTCCGCGATATCGACAAAGTCCTTAACTCCCCGTGGACGAACGGACAGAGCAATCTTCACACCGTTCTCGTCCCACTTAGCTTTCAGTTGAACGCAGCATTCCTTACCTAAAAAGAAAAAAAAACGAAAAATTAATGAGAACGTACATCGGACAATGAGATAGAATAATAGTACTTTATATCATTCGGTGGGAAAATGGCGGTTTTGCGCAGGGTTCGCGTGCATAAGACCGCCATTTCCACACCTTGTGAAATAAAACTTTGTACGATACTCGTGCGATTTTTTTTTCTTAACTCGTGTGATTGCAATACTCGCTTTCGACTCGTGCTGCAAGCTCACACTTGTCAGAAAAAAATTGTCGCACTAGTATCGTAATGTACTAATTTTGTAAGAAATACATAAAAACTCCTACTTTTTATGCCAGTAGCGTGGCGAAAGCGTGCGGGAAAATCACTAGAAGGTTAAAAAAGCGTGCGAAAAAGCAACCAGTGTCATATGCGCATGCGCAGTATTTTTCTGTCAACCCTTACTAAAAAGCGTTACTTTCGCCATGCGTTGCAGGCACGAAATTTGAGACTTTTTGTGCATCTGTCATGAAAAAATATAGTACTTTACTATACTAGTGCGATAAAACTTTTTCTGACAAGTGTGAGCTTGCAGCGCCAGCCGAAGGCGTGTCTCAATCATACGAGATAAGAAAAAAAAATCACACGAGAATCCTACAAAATTTTATTCCACAAGGCGTTAAAATGAGGGTTTACGCACGCGAACTATGCGTAAAACAGCAATTTTCACACCTTGATTATTCGCACCGCAAATATTTTGAAACCTTGATCATTTTAGTGATATTTTACCGAGTTGTCCGCGCTCGTGAGCGGCGGCTAGTTGATTGACGACTCGTCTCTCGACCTCGTACTTTATCGACCGTGCCCCGTAATGAACATCGTAACCGTCAGCCAAGGCGGACAGTACGTCCCGGTCCCATTTAAGGTCTATGGTGTGTCTGTCGCGGGCACGGGCCGCCCAGGCTTCCAGCTCTCGGGCAACGAGCTTTATCAGTTCGGCTCGGGAGAATGGTAAGAAGTATACGATCTCGTTTATTCGACCGAGAAACTCGTCGCGGCGAAAGTGATGTTTCAGTATAGGTCGGACCTACGAAAAAATATGACTTTCATTTTATTTGTTTTAGCCAAAGTTTGACCATCAACAAAAATACAGAACTTGCCACTTGATCCTTGAAGTTCCTCGATATAACGATGTGCTCGGGTGCCTCGTCGCCGTCGTTCTTCTGGTCCAGTCTGTGAGTCAACAAACGCTCCGCTTCGGCTCTGAGCTGCATCGCGTGCTCCGCTATTTCCTCGCTCGCTAGATTCGACGTCATTACGAATATCGCATTTTTGCAATCGATTGTCTTTCCCTTGCCGTCGGTGAGACGGCCCTCGTCGAACAGTTGCAGAAGGACCGTCAGTACGTCGGGATGAGCCTTGTCAACTTCGTCGAATAGCACCACGGCGCTTGGAAATTTTTTCAACATCTTTGTCAACTGTCCGCCATCGTCGTGGCCGACGTATCTGTGTAAAGTAATATTGAAATATAGAGAAAAAAATTATATCGAACCCCCACATCAGAGTCGAAAGAAACAGAAATTTACCCCGGCGGAGCTCCGATCAATTTTGCAACTTCGTGCTTCTCCTGATACTCGGACATGTCGAGCCGTATGAAACCATCGGGCTTGTTCTTATGGATATAAGCGGCGAGCTGCTTGGCCAGTTCGGTCTTCCCGATGCCGGACGAACCCAGGAAGAGAAACACGAGCGGATGCTCCTCATCTATCCAGCCGTTCTCCTTTCGTCTGATGGCTGCGTTTCGTTAACGACAATTTCAATGAGTATGGAAAACGCAATCGAGTTTGAATTCTCGAAAAACTCACTCGAAGCCACGATCGATATCGGACCCTCCTGCCCGACGATGTTCTTCTTCAATCGCTGTTCCAACGGAAATCGTCGACGTTCCTCAGCTTCCTGCCGACAATCGCGACCTTTGTATCTTTTTTAAAAATATTTTTTCTCTCCATTTCTCGGTTCGTTTCAACGATAAATCCAATACCTTTTCCTTCATTAACTCGTCGTACTTGAGGGCGCGCTGAGTGAGAATGTGTTTTATCTCCTCGTCCCGGGAATATTCGATCGCCCGGTGTCCGCTCTCGTTCTCGATCGTCGGATCCGCACCGCCGTCGAGCAGAGCCTCTATGCAGCCCTTGGAGTCGGCGAGAACTGCGTAGTGCAGCGCGGTGAAACCCTTGAAGGTCGCCTTATTGTTCAAACGCTCCGAAAACTCCTCTTCCCGTTTCATCAGAACTGTCGATAAAGAAATTTCTTATTTTATTTTTAATTGAAAATTCATTTTAAGAGCGGTTGGTAATAAAAGCTGTAATCACAGATTCTGGCATTCGCAATCAAAAGAAAAGTCTCATCAAAAGGCAAAATGATATCCACTTTTGATGTGACTTTTCTTGTGACCATACATGCAAGAACCCGTGTGCAAAGTTGATTACAGTTTTGCCCAGGATGGATAAGGAGGGAGGTGTTCCATATGGTCGTAATAAAAATAGTAAAAATAACTTTTAATAAGAGTTCAATTAAATGAATTTCAATAAAAATTCATTTAGATGAATTAAAAGATTTTAATTATAATTAATTCTAACAATTATTTGTTAAAATTAATTGTAATGAAATTTGTTTTAATTGAAACAAATTTCAATTCATTTTTATTAACCCCGGGGCTTAAAATAAAAATCCTAAAAGTAAAGTTTGAGAGATCAATCACCGTCCAGAGAATGAAGACCTCTCTCCATCGCGGTTTTGTAAACATTAACAAACTCATCGCCCGCATTTGGATCCGCTCCATGTTCCAACAAAAATGATACAACCTCTGTCTTGCCATTGATAGCTGCGCACTGTAGAGCGGTCCAGCCAAGCTGGTGTCTTGCATTGACGTTGACTCCATCTGAAATTGCCTGCAACAGCAAAATTGGTAAGAGACCGAAACGTTAAAGCTCGGACCGGCTACGACTCAGCGTCGAGCTTACCTTTTTCAAATCTGGAATATTTCCATACTGAGCAGCTCTGAAGAACCTCTTCTCTGTAATGTCAACTGTAATGTCGTCAATCTCTCTTGCCGCTCGCGTTTCCGTTGTCACTCACCTTTATTGATGTTGGCGACTTGACAAAGCGCCAGTACGAGACCTACGCCACTCAGTAAAAAGCCCAAATTTCCGTAGCCTTCGTTATAATTCTTTTCACCGTTCCCGCTCGTTCGGTCGTTCCTCGAGGCGATTCGTTCGATCAATTGGCACAGCGACGGTTTAACGAAATTAAGCTTGCAAGCGTTCGACACTCCGGTGAATCGCACATCGGCATAACCTCGTTCATTCCGAGGGAACAATCTTTTACTGATTCTTGTCAGTTCGAAATGGTAAATTTTCAAAAAAATCTGTAAGGCCCTTCCTCGCCGTGACATGACATTAAAATTACGCCTGTACAATTGTGACATTGTGTAATGCGACGCGGAAATCATTTTATCCGAACATACTTTCGCCGAGCGTTTGAAATTTTATTTCACTGGAATGTTGCGCCACCGAGAACATCGTCGACTCGTCGTCGTCCATTGCGTCATCGGATGATATATAGAGGTGCCGGAATACAAATCAAGTCCCATTGCCAACACAACCCTGCACGAGATTCCCCAGCCCACTCAGGGGCTTTATTACAAGGTATGGGTCGGCAATGATACGGTAATACAGTGTGATGTACGATTTTTCGTCGTCTTATTATTTCCTCGCTAGAGATGGCGCGAGAGTCCGTTTCGCCCTTTATATTGCGGATTTCGAATGCTCATTCGTTGCTGCCTAGCGAATTAAAATCCGACTCTTAACGCGGGCGATTTATTAAAGATTTAACCATAGGTTAGATTAATAAAGACACATTAGTACGATATGAGACGTAACAATTTAATTATTTATACGTTGAATGAATAAAACACAATATTACGAATATCAATTTATGAAATATCCAAATAAAATATAGTTTCACACAACTTGTATTATTATACAACGTAGTATTGCAACTACAACGATTTGTTAACTCCGTGCAAGCAAGCGAAGTGAGCCATGCGAGATTTTCCGAGTGACTGCCGAAGAACGTCGCGACTCGAAGCGTCTCAGATCATTTCTTTTTGTAAAAATTAAAAGTTTTTTTGTGAGGGTAGTTGGGGGCAGAAACTTTAGAAATTGTCTGATTGGCTGGATGAGGTACCGCCCGCGCGATAGCTCAGTTCTTCTAATGTTTCGCGCTGCGGTTCAGGTAAACGGAGTCATGGCTCGGATAATTGAGAGTTTCGAAATCGAGTTTCCGATAATTGAGATTCTACTGTATTACCAATTAATTATAATTGACTAACTAATTGATTTTGACTTAAAAAAAAACATTGTATTGCAGAATGTTATCGGGTTGTCGAAACTACTTCCAAACCTCGCCACGTGCGAGGTAGTCCCTGCTCCGATTTTCAACAATTTTGATTTCATTGTAGCGAGGGCTGCCAAAGAGCTCTTGTACAATAGGATACTGGACCTCTTATCATTGTACACAAAAGAATGAACCTCGATGAATTTCGATGGACCGAACGTGAATCCATCTCTGAAATAACTATATTATGTATTTGTAAGGTAATGACTCTTAATAAGTGTCAGTTTATCGTTAGCTATGGTCGACATGATCTTTGAGAATAAAAAAAAGTCAAACAAATACAAATAATTCAATTGTTCCGTTTATTCAGTCGTTGTAATAAAGATAGTGCACGGTAATAATAATGCCGCTGTTAGTCATGGATTCCAAGCCGATTTAATCGAATGTATTATTTTTCGTAAAGTATCTTCGTAAAAAATAAAAATTTCCAGATTTTAATGTCAGAGTACTTAGAACAGTCTACAACGTCGAGAAATGCGATCTTTAGCTAGCGTTCATATGTTATGTGCTTGAAGTTGCTTCTTGTTCTTTATAATAGTCAGTACTTATTATCATAGATTCGAGCTGAGAATCTTTAGGTGACGCGTATAAAAGTGTAAACTGCAATTATCTCAAACCCGAGAAAACGGAGTGGATTGCTCGATCCAAAGGATGTTTTGATGCACAGTTGCAACTTCGGTAGGGGAAATTAGCTGTTTCGTAATAAAAGATATCTGACATCGCGCTAGAAATATCTTCCGAAGCATCGATCTCGGTTCATTTGGTCGTGTGATTCGTAAGAGGGTGCGCGGTTAAGTTTTTCATGAAAACGTCTTTCGTATACTCAATAGTCACAGTTAATTCGATTATCTATATTTTTTTTAGTCAGCTCTCCAAATAGTTACATTCCTTATTGACAAAAATAATACATTTTTTAAAATTTCCTTCGATACCGGCTTCGAAGTATTTTCTGAAACCCTGCATATGAAATAACAATAATAATGAAATTTGTTGCTGTACTTATGGTGTTTTCATTTGTCTTGATTACGAGTGATGTCGAAGGGAGATTTTCCATTAAATCAGTTCTTGACTTAGTGTCACCTCCTAATCCTCAACTGCACAGAGTCAGGCGGATCGAAGAAGCTTACGGCGATCCGTTAGCCGTTCTTGACACCGTAAGTTATTCCAACTAAACAGGATTACATACAAATATGTATCATATTAAAAATATTATATATCGTATACGATATGTATTATACGATATTGAAAAAACGTCTTTGATGTAAAACGTTCGTTGCAAAAACGTATATGAAATCTATTAAATGTTCCCAAATTCACGATCAGCTATTATTCAATAGGATATACGTTTTTGACTGCGGCGATGCACAAATTTAAAGGATAATTTGATACTGCATCAAAAAATATTAATACTCGGTGCGCTCACACTATACTTTTTGTTCTGAATATAAATTAGTTCCAAAGTTTTATACTATTTTGAATGTAAACACGAGCTCACAGTTCAATGATTATTCGTATGAGAATGGGCATGCTTCATATGAGGCATTTTTTGTCACCTCAGCCACTGTTTTTTCGACGCTCTCAGATCTATCCTATAATTGGCCATATTTTAGTATCACTTGAAAGTACTCTTTGTGAATTTTTTCAGATTTTTTAATCCTTCTATTTAGGGAGATGCGTTTTTGTCATAAATTCATATATCTTGAAAGAGATAAGTCGGACAAAAAAATCTAACGACAAAAAAGTAGTCTTTTTTCATTAACTATTTAATGCAATATGTGTTATATTTTTGTTCGATTTGCAAAAGCTCGTTTTAGCAGAAAGGAATGAAAATTATATTTTTTCGTGTAATGCGACACCTTCGATTTCGGTGCCAATTTTTCAGGGTATTCGGCGATGTATGAATAACATACAAAAAATTGGCAAAGTGGAACTCGACATAGTTGCGAAGCAAAATAATATAATAATATAATAACGATATTTCAATATTTATTTTCTCGGAAAAAACGTCTAGTCCCACATCGCCAATTTTGTTTAGGTTTGTCCTACATCACCGACTACCCTGAAAAATTGGCAGCGAAATCGAAGGTGTCGCATTCCACAAAAAAAGAATAATAATTTTCATTCCTTTCTGCTAAAAATAGCTTTTGAAAAACGAACAAAAATATAACACATATTGCATTAAATAGTTAATGAATAAAGAGTACTTTTTTGTGGTTAGATTTTTTTGTCCGACTTATCCCTTTCAAGATATATGAATTTGAAACAAAAACGCATCTCCCTGAACGGATGGATTGAAAAATCTAAAAAAAATACCCAAAGGCTACTTTCAAGTGAAACTAAAATGTGGTCAATGAAGCGATAGATCTGAAAGGGTCGAAAAAAGTGGCTGAGTTGACAGAGAATGCCTCACATATCGATACGTATATGAAACATTTATGCGATTAAGCACTAATATTCATTACAATGTGAGGTGGGCCTAATTGAGCAACACGGATATCCAGCGGAACAGCACAATTTTACAAGCGACGATGGCTACAACATCGTTATATTCAGGATGCCTGGCAGCCCCACGTCACCACCAGCCAAAGGGAAACGCATGATTTTCCTGCAACACGGAATGGTAGCATCCTCTGATTCTTGGGCACTTATGGGTCCCGAAACTGATCTCGGTAATTGAAAAAAAAATCATTCGACGATTTTACTTGTCTTTCAGTAACGGGAGATATACATTCTCGTTTTGAAGCCCGCATAAGGTTTTCTCGTAAATTAATTGCAGCATTCATTCTCGTCGATGCCGGATATGACGTTTGGCTCGGAAACGTTCGTGGAAACACTTACTGCAGAACTCACACGAATTTGACGACCACGAATAAAGAATTTTGGGATTTCAGGTATAATTTTTAGAAGTATCGTTTTATCGCTAAATAATTGTTTCCGGCTGAGAGAAATTTTATTTTCATTAATAATATGAAAATAACAACAGTAAAATAATAATATAGTAATGATATAAAAAAATTATTGAGTCATGCAAGAACGCGTCAATTTCCGACAATTATAAGTGGCAAAATGAATTGCCGCTTCAATCTTGTGACGAAGCAGTAACAATTATATCGGGCGATTATGGATAATTCGGTAGTGCATAAATTGCGAAGATTCGCCACACGATTGTATTCCGCAGATGTAGGAATCTATGAAAATTTATAGTTGGATATTTTCTGATGAATCGTTGCGAAGTTCAGAAACTTCGATAACGATTACAATACATTTTTTTATTCCATATTCAGTCAGTACTACGTGTAAATATGTAAGACGTGTCAGACGCAATATTGTGTCTTATGTCTATTTTAGCAGTGGTTCCATCCATTTCAAGTTTTTAAAAGTGCTTATTTTTTTATCATGTTAATAAAACGTTTTTATGGAAATCTCTCACGGTTGATTGACAGGTGAAAAAAAAACCAGGCCCGAAAAAAAAGTAGCAGAGGTCTCATATTAAAATTTTCTTTTTTTTGTATTTTGAAAATTGAATTTCGACAAGTTTTTTATTTTCGGACTTGAGATTATTTTCACATGATCAGACCACCGTTACGAGCCATCAATCATGAGGGATATTCGACCACAATTCTTGTTACCGATAAAAAAATTAATCACGTTTTTTCTGCCTGAAATCAATGGAACCCCCCTTAATATTCTATGATTTTAATATTGTACTTCAATACAGCTGGCATGACATTGCTATAATGGATGTTTCGAAGGCGATCTCTTACGCTCTCGAACATTCAGGACAGAAGAAATTGTTCTATATTGGACACTCGATGGGGACGACAATGTCTTACGTATTATTGACGCAGAAGCCCGAGTACAACGAGAAAATGAGTTTGGTCATTAGCCTCGCTCCTACCGCTTTTTGGAAATACCCATCAAATATTCTTTATCAACTTTCTGTTCAATTCAGTACCATGCTCAAAGTGAGTTAAAAATATATTTTAAAAATGTATGAAATGGTTTAACAACAATTTGTTTTATTGATTAATTCTGTTCTAGTAATACTTTTTCACTACTGTTACTTCTTTTTTCATTACGTGTTCTCGTTTTTTAATTTCTTTCCTTTTGTACAGACAGTACTGATGGACAGCCTAGGTAAATACGATCTCTTTCCGCAGTCGACAAACAACCCTATGTTGATTCAAATGTTGTGCGGCAACCGTTCGCCAATGCAATCTTTATGCCTCACATTTTACGACTTAATAGTCGGTCAGGGGATCGAACCGTTGAATATCGTAAGTTATATGATTGATTACGATATAAGACCTAACTAAGAGCATGCGAAATACCCCCTCGCGTTCTGACCAGCCTGAAACTAATCTGAAAACCTATCGGCTGATTCGTGCACGAAACCAACTCTGGTTCCAACCTTCGAGAGGATAATTTTTCAGCGATATTAAAAACCAACCGTAATACCAAACATTATACGTGTCGGACACGAAATTAGTTTACGGTTGAATTTTCCTAAAAGAACCCGATTTCCAATCCTGAGGCAAAGCCTATCGGTGCTCTCAACATAGAATAAAAAATGGGGATGTTTTAGGAAAGTCCAACCGTAAACCAACTTTCTATCCGACACATAATGGTTAGTATTACGGTTGGTTTTGAGATATGAGTTTGGCGCACCAATCGTTATGGGTGAGTTGGAGTAGATTGTTAGAAAACAACCCAAATCCAACCCTAAGTTCTACGGTTGGTTAGTCCGCCAGGGCCACGGTCGGTAATAAAAATCATTTTTTATTGATTAGTAATCATTTTTTTTGCGAGCGAACCGCGCGCGGCCTAAAGCGATTTCTTAAATGAAGCAGATACACAATATACATTCAATGTATCCGCTTTATGTAAGAACTCGCGCTTGATGTAAAAAATGACTTGACGGTACCTTGAAAAAATTGATTACATTTTTTGTTACCGACTGGGCGCGGGTCGAGTAGAGAGAAAAATGTCACATCGCCATAAAAAAATATTCCGGGGCGTGCTGATGCTGCTGGTAAATGATGAAATGGAAATTAGTTTTTCTACATTCTATACAGAGTTCACTTCCTTACCTCAGCTCGTATTTTCCGGCTGGAGTTTCAGGAAAGACATTGTACCACTTTGCGCAATGTCTCAAGTCAGGTAACGAACTTTACCGAAATTGTGTAAAATAATCGTAAATGTATTATTTATTTAAGCACTATTAAGAGTATAACACTAGACCCAAGGGCTGCGGAATCTTAAAGAGATGCGAAACCGTTTGGCCCAGTCGTACTCGAACCCAGTCGGTAACATAAAATGGAATAATTTTTTTTCCTTGAAAGGTGGTAATCCTTTTTGAGGATAAGCAAATATTTAACGTCCGCGTAACTGATAGAGTAAAAAGATCATACGAATTTGCGCTCGATTAAAAATGTTGAAGATTCTTCAAACAAAAAAATAGTTTGCCAATTTTCCTTGCCGACTGAGTTTTAACCGAACACATAATCTTAAGGGAAGGGAGAAAAAATGTTACAGAGTAAAAATGTTGAATCCATTTTTTCCCGAAACGATTCACCACAATGAAAAACGAATTGCGGAGCATACTGCGTTAATCAAATACGCAATGCACCCCAGCGTTCATTTTTTATTTTATAAAATCGTTTCGGAGAAAAAATGGTTTCAAAATGTTTTGAGATTATGTTGATCTTTACCCCACCCCACCTTAAGGCGAAGTGAGCCGGTCGTACGTGCGACAGAGTTAGCTGAAAATTTTCAATTTCATTAGAAATAAAGTTCATTGAAAATTTTCAAAAAAAATTGTTGAAATTGAACAATTGAACAATTGTTGAAATTGTGCTTCTGTCCTGAAACGAACGGGCTATTACCGTTCGTTTCAGGACAGAAGCACAATCGTACCAGATGCAGAATTACTTCGCGCATCCGACACGAATTAGTTTTTGTCTTGAATCAGTCATAACTCTGCAAAAAAAAAAGTCCATTGCAGTTTTCGATACCGACCACAGTATCTGACTTGGCCTTAATCGAAACATCTCACGATAGGTTATCTACACAAATTTGATTATGGGCGTAAGGAGAACCTAATCATGTACGGAACTGAGAATCCGCCGGTCTACAACCTGTCGATGATTTCAGCACCCGTTGCATTGATATACGCAAATACCGATGCGCTGTCGATTCCACCAGTAAGTGAAACGACGAGTTATCGAATTCCTAAAAATCATTATTACCGATTCATGATCGTTTATAGACTAATTGATTTTTACAAAAAAAAAAACCATTGTACCGTAGAATGTCATCGGGTTGTCGAAACTATTGCCAAACCTCGCCACGTGCGAGGTAGTGCCTGCTCCAATCTTTAACCACATGGATTTTATTGTATCGAGGTATGCGAAAGAGCTCGTGTACAATAGGATACTGGAGCTCTTAACATTGTACACGAAGGATTGAACTTCAATGAATTTCGATGGACCAAAAGTGTATTCATCTCTGTTATAACAATGTTATATATTTGCAAACAAATTGGTCTTAATAAGTGTCAGTTTGTCGTTAGCTATGGTCGACGTGTTTCTTCGTGAATTAAAAAATGTTGAAACAAATACAAATAATTCAACTGTTGGGTTTATTCATTTTTTGCAATAAACATTATGCATCTCGTGCTCAGTCTGTAACGAAAAACTGAAACGGATTCCGTTCGGAAAGCGCTATCGGACGCGGGATAACTAGACCGGCCCGATTACACTTCCTAAATGAAAAAAATTATATATGGGGCAGCCCACCAGAATTTTTCATGCTGTTACCCTGATCCCCTTCAATAAATGCGTCAAGTTTTTGTCGAAAACGGTTTTGAGAAAGAGAAGACACGTAGGGGAGACCGGGGCGAGATGGGCCCCCTAAACCAATAATGCGGTTACAACACCGCCGCACGGAGAAAAAAAATTTGTTAGTACAACAAGAATTTTGTTACCACAACTGATTTACCTGGTTAATATAGGGACAACAAAATATTTTGCTGCCGCAACAAATATTTTGCTGTGGCAACAAATATTTTGCTGTAGCAACAAAATATTTTTGCTACCACAACAATAAATTATTAACGATCTACATTTTGTTAGAGAAACAGAACTATTTTTCTCCGTGCGAAAGCATAATTTATTGTTTTTCGTCCAACAATGATATTTTTATACGGTTTTAAAACGCGTCGCTTTTTTCTTAGTGCAGTGACGTCATCTACGGAATACACGACTTCCGGTTCCGAGAATCCAATTTTTTTGTAAGACAGTCGGACATGCCTCATAATAAATTCATACAATAATTTATTGGATACTCCATTTTGCCCCGCGTCCCTATTCTGTCATTGCCCACGAAAGATTTTTATTTGTTCTTTCCAGGTTTTTATTTTTATTTTTATAATTTTAGGGTGGCTCACTACGCCCCGCGCCGACCTAATTTTTCACTAGCCCATCTCGCCCCGGTCTTCCCTATTTTTTTATTTGGGCTTCCGATCGATATTTCCGAGGGTATGATTTTGATAAAAATTTGATTTTTTCATTAAGGCTACTTTTTAAAACATTAATATTTTGGAAGTTTTCAATCGTATCGAAACATTTCTCAGACGAAATTTGTTCAGTATAAAGTAAACAAAATTATGCATATTTTTTAGAAATCTTCTGGTCAGTCGGAAGTTGTGTTACACGACGTCAAAGTGGAAAATGTCGCTGTACGTCAACATCGTTATGATGAATATTAAAAAGAAAAAATTATAAAAATCGTCTGTGAGATTACGCAACTTTTAAGACTAGTTATGGGATGGCAAGTTTTTTTCGCGAAGTTCTACTTGATTGAAACTTTCTTAATATGAAAATTCGTCATTACGCGGACTAGTTAAAATGGATCGATTACTGGCAGATTAAATACATATATAACATAACATAACATATTAATAAAAAACAAGTTTTTTGCTACCATATTTTATTATTAGCCTTTGCTGGCGAGGATGGGGGTTGGTTATTCCATATAATTTGTTGATTGTTTCGATTTAAAAAATGAAACTTCTACAATTGTTTATATTCCAACCTGATGCATTTTTTACGTTACCAGCCATTACGAACAGACAAACCCAAGAGATTAGTGATACGACGTTTTCTTTTTTACAGCCCTGTATGTAGGAGATTTGTAAATAAAAAAGTACGTGTCTTCTCTTTTTTAAAACCGTTTTCGAAAAAAAATCGGCTCATTTATTGAAGCGGGTCAGGGTCAGTGCATGCAAATTTCTGGTAGAATACCCCATATGCACTATATTGAAATAATATTTAGAGCTTTATATACAAGCTATATACGAAAGTGGACATCTGGAATCATCCTATATTCTACACGGTATCAACTTGATTTGAATATGGCAGAATGCAGTCTACTGGCAGCATATAGAATCTCAATATATTTTAAATAGTGTCGACAGATTCTATACACTTTAGACGGGATACTTACCAAGCATGACTGTACTGACTCTTCGTCGGACGTCTTTTTTGCAAGAACTTATTATCCTAATGCACAGTTATTAGTGTATTTAGGTGACTGGTGGAAAAATATATATCGTGCGAAACGCAAGCAACCAAGAAAACTGCTTTCTAGGTGGGAAGGAAGAGTTTTAAAAAAATGAAACTGCTGGGGGGCGGATTTACAGTCGACCAGAATAAGAAATCTATTGCCTCGTCAGAAGATTCTCTCGATACATTCCGTACATTTGTTCCAGTGCGGATCGGATCATGCGACTGACACGGCTTTACTTAAATTTTTATTTTTCATCATAAAAATTACTTTGCAAAGTAGCATCGTCGTATTTTCCTTGAAGTCCGAAATTCTTATCGTAGCAGGACAGAGCAAGCGATCGAGATACATACAAGATGATAATGAGATTCAGTGAAGTTTTTATTGTGTTTTCAATTATTTCGATTACGAGAGATGTAAATGGAACGTTCAACCTCGACATCATCAAAGAAATAGTAGCTCCAGCAAAGTCTGGAGCTACTATTTAGCCGTTCTAGACACTGTAAGTTAGTGTATGTGGGACCGTACACATGAAAAGAGCCTACTGTCGATTTGACCCTTGGTGAAAATATATATCTGGTAATTCGTCGGAAAAAGTCTAAGCGGACCGTTTCCGGGATTCTCACAGATTTTCCGACATTTTTCTCTGAGTTCCTCTGCTATTTGCTGAATATACACTGAGAGAAGGGTCTAGTAAAAATTACTATATCGCTTGAAAGATATTACCATAGTACATAGTAGTAGGGCGTTCGGACGCCACCTATGGGAGGAAGTACCGGATTTATAAGAATTTTTCTTAGATGATTTTTTACTAGATTTAGTAGGTAATTTTTACTAGAAGGATCTAGTAAAAATTACCTACTAAATATTATACTATATATTATAGAGTATATAGATAGATTTAGGTAATTTTTACTAGATCCTTCTCTCAGTGTATCTGCTATTTTCTCTGCATAACCTCCAGCAGTCACAATTTATCAGACTAATTCAAAGTATTTTCTGAAAAATTCTTGAAAACTCTGATTATTACTGATAAAACATTGTTAACAGAAAATACCAGATCTCTCTTTATTATCTACGATATACTTAGGTGGGCCTCGTTGAACGATGCGGATATCCGGCGGAACAGCACAATGTCACAACTGAAGATGGTTACAAAAAACCAGAGCTGGGCAGTACTTGAAGTTACGGAGTAGTTGTTTGATACTTCAAGTCCGAACTTGAAGTCCTCAAGTACTTTTTGGTACTTCAAGTACTTTTTTTACGTTTTCAAGTACAAAGCACAAGTACTTTTTGCGTACGCGCTTGCATTACGGATACTCGATGATTTGCATCAGAACTGGGCAGTATTTTAAATACCAAATGTATTTTAGATATTTTAAGTACTCAAATACTTTTATGGTATTTTAAGTACTTTTCGGGCCCTTTAAGTACAAAATACAAAATACTTTTGCGTCTACGATGGATGGATGCGTGGGTGCATGGCTAGATGGATGGGACGATGGACTCATGAACCCATGAATCCATGAATCCATTAACCTATGGACTCGTGGACGTATGGACAAATTCCAATTTTTTTATCCAAACTAATTCTTTAAAAAAGCCTAAAAAATAAAAAAAAGTTAAAAAAAAAAACCCAAAAAAAATTGTATATAAAATTTAAAACCGGAAAAAAATTAGGAAAATATATTTTTTTAATCCAAAACTTGTAACTTACTCTCTGTAAACCAATAATAATAATAATAATAATAATTATATATAATAAAATTAATAAGTTTTCGTGACCCCCATATTTTTTTGCTTTTTCGTGTAACGTCCGACTGGGGAACAACGAATATGAGTGCCAGACCGTTGCCAAATGTACCAATCCGAAAATATTTGCCCTCAAAGTTGGAAAAAAAATTTGGTTTTTCGCCTCTCCAGACAAATTGCTCGCGATATATGTCAATTTTTGCATTCGTGTGTGTGCGAGTACACGCGAGCACACTATTGGATGCATTTTTCCCCCGCATGTGCTCCAAAATTTTGTTTTTTCGCCATTTATGTGTTTTTTTCAACTTCGGCGACACCCTGTATTTCGTGATTCCGACCGAAATACGGGTCAAATCTGGCAATTTTTTGCACTCTCGAGTTGCGTCCGGCTGGGGAACGACGAATATGAGCGCTGAACCGCTGCCGAATGTCTTAATTCGAAAATATTCGCTCTCGAAGCTGAAAAAATTTCCGGCGACATTTTACTTTTTGGCGTCTCAAGGCGAATTACGCGGGAAATATGTCCATGTGTTCACGCGCGTGTATGCGACTACACACGTGCAACCTATTGGATGTATTTTTTTACCTCATATGCTGTAAAAAAATGTTTTTACGTTAATTATGTGTTTTTTCCAACTTCGGCGAAACCCTGTTTTTCGTGATTCCGAGCGAAATACGGGTCAAATTTGGCAATTTTTTGCACTCTCGAGTTGCGTCCGCGAGGGGACCGACAAATATGGGCGCTGAAGCGATGCCGAATGTCTTAATTCGAAAATATTCGCTTTCGAAGCTGAAAAAATTTCCGGCGACATTTTACTTTTTGGCGTCTCGAGGCGAATTACGTGTGAAATATGTCTTCGACTTTGTTACGTCCGGGGCGAGCTCTCGTCGAGTTCGCGCTGAGTGAACGTAACGGCGGTCTCTCTTTCGAGTCAAGGCGTTGGCCCTTTACATCGGGGACGGAGACCTCGCCTTCCACTGCCTAAGATATACGATACGTCGACAACGCGCGACAGACCGAGAGCATGCAAGGGTATACGAAGAGTTGTAGAACCGTTTAAGTACTCACGACAAATATATTTATTGAACGTTGATGAGCGTTGTTACAAATGTTGCGGTAATTGCGAACAGTTCTTACTCCGCAAGAGCGTCGTCGAAACTTAGCCGCGCAGGGCTACTTCGTAGTGCGCCGAGACTTAGCCACGCAGGGCTATCGAAGACTATCGTCGAACAGAGCTTTGCTCGCTCCGTAGAGTACAATCGATGAGGTGTTGCAGCTTCTGAGGCTGGTGGAATAACTGATTCTAGCCGAAAAAGACTTAGCTTTTATACTAGCTCGTGCCCTATACTTCCTATGGTTAGTCGTGTAATGTGGTGGGGAATGCATCTTCCTAATAAAGTACAAATTTAAGTAGGCGGTGTCTTTGTTCTGAAAGGGTTGGTAGGAGATTTTTGGAAGCGCTCCCCTTCCATCGCGGCGGCGCAGAGTCGAGTGTCGCGTATAGTCTATTAATTATGACTATCGAAATATTATTCGGAGGAAAGAAACCGAGTAAGTGTGCATAGATGCACTCGGGCGGCACGCTTTGAGCCAAAAGATGCCGTTGACCCTTAGCTGTGGCGGAGTGGGGTGAAAGCGTACCGACGCATGTTGCAGCGGCACGTGTCGCGTGCGGTCCGTCAGTGGTGGGGGCCGCTAGGCGCGTGGCTAGACAAATGCGTATCCAAGTTTGGGGATAGCGTAAGCGAATGGCTGCTGCCCGAGAGAGAGTATGAGATTCCTTTGAACGTGGAGTATGCGGGAGTGTGGAGGCCTATACTAGACTCACTCGCAGATGTGGAGCTGCTGCTTGAGAGAGCCTACGCGTGTCATTTGGAGCTTTTAAGATGCACTGTACCGCTCGGGTGAGCCAATTGTATTTTTGGTGATAAATATATTATGTGGTTGCGTATGACGTAACACCTCCCCCCTTAAGATGAGTGTTAGGGAGTATGAGCGACATAACACGAGGATAAAAAATGAATTACAATTTTATTGTTAGCAAGGCACGAATAAGGCGTATAAAATCTGTGTATGATTAATATTGATTATATACGATATGTTCTTATATATATGGTTATATGGATATGAATATCTTTGGTTATATAAGTATCTTTGGTTATATATGCTTTTGGGTTATATAGCGCTTAATGTTCCTATAATTGTTCTTAATATATATTTTTTCTCTCTTCACTTCACACTGAGTTGATGAAATTGACCAGTGGATCGATGTATTCTGCTAAGAAATCACTGTCGTCCACTTGATCCAGGACCGTGGTGAGCCATGAAGAGGTGTTAGTGATTTCTGGCTGGTCACTGTTGCCGTCGTTGAGTCCCCTGAAGAATTCCGCAACCATTTCCCCGGATTGGGTGGCGGTCACGGCCAAGTCCGTGAGGGAATTGTCCATGTTTGTCCACTCTTGAGGACAGGTGTATATATATATATTTTTTTGAATTTATTTTTTTCTTCTTGTTTTAATCTTCCTCGCTACTATTCTCGGGGTTTATATGAGAATAACGTAGTCGATTCGGGTGCACGATCCGAGTTTCGCGACCGATTTTAATTGTTATATTTCCGTCTCTCATAATTTCTTTTACTTCGTGAGGGCCAGTGTAATGGTCTCCAAATTTTCCTAGCTTTTTCCCTCGTTGCAGGTATACGTATTCGCCCAGATGGAAGTCGTGTGCATGCACCTTGCGGTCGTAATATTTTTTTGACCGTTCTTTGGAACCTACCAAGTGGTTTTTTGCTATCCCTTGTATATCGTGGAGTTTGGTTGCTAGCTCGACGAGATAGTCAGCATATGTTCGACCCTCTTCGTCACCGGCTGGTGCTTCGTAGGAGGGCTGGCGTGCGAGTCTTCCAAACACGAGTTCAAAGGGCGTATGTTTTGTACCCTCGTGAACACTTGTGCTATAGGAAAAAGTGGCGAGTTCCAGCCACTCGTCCCATTCTTCATCACTACTTACATATTGCTTCAAATATTCTACCAGAGAGTGGTGAGATCTTTCTAACGATCCATTAGACTGGGGGTGAAATGCTGTGGTTCGGCACTGTTTGATCTTGAATTTCTTGGCAACGCTTTTCATTAGTGAGCTTAGAAAATTTGCTCCTTGATCCGTGAGGATGATTTTTGGAGCTCCGAAGATACATATGCAGTGCTTAATGAGAGCATCAGCGATGTTGGCTGAAGTGGCTCTTGGTAGTGCTACTGCGAGCGAATATTTCGTGAGAAGATCCTGCATGGTGAGAATGTACTCGTTGCCTTGTTCTGTGCGCGGCAGGGGTCCGACTATGTCCATAGAGATTTTGTCGAACGCTGCATCCGGTGTGTCCGTGATGATCATAGGCTGCCGGGTTTTTACGCATACCAATTTTTTTAAATGGCACGGAAGGCAGTGCTGAATGTACTCCTGAATATCATCCTTCATGTTCTCCCAGTAATATCGTTGGCGGATTCGATTATATGTTCTTGTTACACACTTGTGTTCTCCTAATGCTGAAGCATGTGCCGCGCCCAGAATCTCCTTCCGTTCTTCGGGTGCTGGATATTTTATTAACCCCAAACAGACTATTAATTTCGTCGGTATACCCACGAACGCTTTCTTTAATGTAATCAATATATGTTCCCATGTATCCCGTTGATTTCCTTTGTTTTTGCTACGCTAATCGAGCGCAAGTTGAGTCCCATGAGAGTCTTTTTTAATTCCCTGTACATTCAATGAAAAGAGTTGCGGTCGATGAGTGTTCCATTTTTCCCTTTCGTGACCATGGCGATATGGTGCTTTGAATTATGTTCGACCGTGCTGGTGCTGCCGAGGCTGAGACCGCGAAATTTGGGCACAGCGCGCCGTTCAGCTAGCATTCTGGAGGGGCGTCCAGTTTCCGAAAGAAAATATAAATAATTATCCTTCCGCATAAACAACTGTTCGTTGTTTGTTATTTGGAGGCTGCTATTGGTTTTTGCTGGCCTCTCTTCAGTTTCGCATTGCTGATAATTGTCAATTGAATCTGCCTCTGATCGGTCTAATATATATTCTTCCGATTCTCCGGATATGCTGAAAGTTTCATCTTCGTCAAAATTCGCGAAGGTCGAGACCTGATTTTGTGCAACTCTTGGCATAAGTGGTTCACCTCTTATTCCAGGTAGGACGCGTAATTCCTGTCGCTTAGTTTTTCGTCGAGTCGCTCTGGCGATCGGTTTTTCTTGAGTCGTACTTGAAACTTGTTTTTTCTCTCGACTTCGTAGTCGCGATGCCACGGGTGCATCATCCGTCATCTGTTCTTCGGGTTTTTCCTTGTTACGGGATCCCGATGAGGCCTCTTGAGATTGCTTAGTGGCTTGTTTGGGGGCTGGCTTAGCAGGCGGCTTTGGTGCCGTCGCTTGAGGCCTTTTCCGTAACCGTCTAGCTATAGGCTCGTCTTCGTCGTCCAATTCTTTTCTCTCTGTAGATGCCTTCGCACGTTTCACTATCGGGTAGGCGTGCTGAACCGGCGGCTCAAGCTCGTCCTCGCCCGAGGCGTCCTCGCAAGGGTTGCGAGATAGTGCGTCAGCGTTCACGTTCATTTTTCCTGCCTTGTGGATGACTTCGTACTCGTATTCCTCGAGTCGTAGACGCCAGCGCGTTAAACGCGATGTTGGGTCCTTCGAAGTATGTATCCAAACCAAGGGCTTATGGTCGGTTACTAGTTTAAAAGGTCTACCGTACAGATAGGGCCGAAATTGAGAAACCGAGTGCAATATTGCAACAGCTTCCTTTTCGTAAGTACTATATTTTTGTTCCGTATAATTTAGTACTCTGGACGTGTATGCGATGGGACGATCCTTTTCTAAGGTTCCCTGGCTTAATATGCCTCCGACTGCTGTACCTGAAGCGTCCGTTGTAACAATAAACGGTTTAGTGAAGTCGGGGTACTGCAGCACAGGTTCCTCGCATAGCTTGTCTCGCAGCATCTCGAATGCAACTTGCTGCGGCTGGGATCACTTGAAAGCGGCGTCCTTTTTCAACAAGATTGTCAGAGGCCTGGCTATTTGAGAGAAATTGTCTATGAAGCGCCTGTTGTAGCCTGCTAGTCCGAGAAATTGCCGAATATTTTTCACGTTTTTCGGTCTCGGAAAATTCTTTACCGCTGATAGCTTGGCTGGATCGGGTCTGACCCCGTCTCTTCCTATTATGTGACCTAGATATGCGACTTCTCGTCGCAAGAATTCACATTTGTCAGGCTGCAACTTCAGGTGCGCGTTTCTCAATCGCTTCATGAGTCTTACGATTTTTAGCTCATGTTCTTCCAGTGTAGAAGCATATATGACTATGTCATCTAGGTAGACGAATGCGTCGGAGCCTTGAACCCCGGTAAGTACCTGATTCATGAGTCGTTGGAACGTCGCTGGGGTGTTCTTTAATCCAAACGGCATTCGAGCGAACTCACAGTGGCCGTATGGTGTGGAGAAGGCTGTTTTATGCCTGTCCTCCGGGTGCATCTCGATCTGGTGGAAACCAGATGCGAGATCGAATGTAGAAAAATACACGGCTCCTCCTAGCTGGTCTAGTATTTCATTTATAAGTGGTAGCGGATATGCGTCGCTAATTGTTTTTTCGTTCAGGGCGCGGTAGTTAAGTACCATTCGCCACCTTTTATTTCCTTGGGAGTCGGCCTTCTTAGGGACGATCCACACAGGTGAATTGTACGGAGAGTTGGATGGCTGTATTATGCCTCCATTTAGCAAATCGTTCACTTGATGATTTATTTCTTCTTTTAGAGTCGGCGGATATCTGTACTGCCGAAAATTAATTGGAATTTCATCCGTTGTAATTATGCGATGCTGTAGGACATTTGTAGCCATTAATTTTTCTCCAGGTAGATAATACCTGTCATGGAATTCTTCGAGATGCATCTGTATGCTCTCTTGTTCTTCTGGATTCAGGTGATCCAGGCGTAGTAGGCTTTTAATTTTGGTGACCCTGTCGTCTTTCGTTTCGCCTTTAATTGATTCGTCCGCGTTGCGGGATTTATTTCATGCTTCATGTGAGCTTGCATCGTTTTCGTTAATTGGTTCGTCCGCGTTGCGGGATTTATTTAGTGCTTCGTGTGAGCTTGCATCGTTTTCGTTATCGTCTGGAATCGCATATAATTCCGACATTTTGTACGATTTGTATGTGGGCACTTCGTGCTGTCCGCACGGTGCGTAATTATTGTATTCCTCTTGAGGCGTCTGTGTCCCGTTGCCTTCAGGCAATGGCTGGTTGGACCCAGCTGTTGCGTGAAGTAGAGCTAGCGTGGCCTCTGTTTTGTTTTGGAAATTGTCCTCGATAAATTCTTCGTATGGTTCTATGCTTAGAACCGGCACGGCTACCTCGATTTCTTCTTCCATGCTATTAATTAGATACAGATGAGCTTTGCCATCGTTGTTTGCGACGAGTGCTTCGCCGAGACAAACCCCTTCTGATATAAATTGGCGGGGCACGTAGCCAAATTTGACTTTTGAATTGGCCACTCGTACGTAGAAATGACCTTTAGTTCGTGCTGGAACTATTATTGTTTCGAGTTTTATGAACGGAATTGAGTTCATGCCCCATCTCAGGCATCGATCCGAGTATGACACGTCGGCGTGGTACGTACGGAAAAATTCCGTGCCGATTAGTCCATCGTCCTCGATAGGAAAATCGTCTTTTACCAGGTGGAAAGTGACTCGAGAATCGAGTATACGTATTTCCGTTCTTCCCAGCGTGCTGACGTAATCCTTTGTAATACCACTGATCTGAACAATATCTGTTGTGTCGACGTGCACGTGAGATGCTATTTGCTTACTTTTGATTAAATTCAGGGATGATCCAGTATCGATCATTAACAGCGTTGGTCGTAGAAAGTCCTCAGATATTACCTTGACAACTGGCACATTGCTCGTGCGATTCAGCAGAGCAGTAGCTACCCTTGTCGCTGGATTGTTACCTTCTTCTGGACGTGTATATTTCACAGGATGTTGTTGAGGATTTTCCTGTGGTTCGTTTGTTCGATTATAAGCTGACGAGTGAGAGGCGCTCCGTTGAGTTTTCTGGTTATTCCAAAATTGCAATTTGCGGCAGTTATCGATTGTGTGTCCGGCAAATTTGCAAAAGCGACAGACTGGTCGTTGGTTAGAGTTTGAAGAGTATCCTGAGTCTTCATTCCTTCTCGTACTTTGATAACGAAGATTATTGTTGTATTGCTGCCGTCCGGGGCCGTTATTACGCTCCGTGCGTGGCTCTCCGTTGTCACCTGTTTCCTGTGGTTGTGGATGTTTTGGACGTGATCGACATTCATCGGTCATGTGTCCTTGCCTATTGCAGTATGTACAATATTTATTTTCTCTGATGTGGTGAATTTTATCTTTACGTGCGTAACGGTCTGTAGAAGGCTGGTTCTATGTGTTGGTTTTGGAGGAACGTGCATTTCTCAAGACATTCTTTGCTTGTTCTTTCCTCTCGATCTCGATCGCTTCCTTCATGGTATCGCTGAATGATTGGTCCTTCGTTATTTTATTTTCGATTTCTGGTCTGAGTCCCCTGTTAAAACATTCGACAAGATCGGTATCGAGGCTGCGTTTGAAGGCGGCGTCCACTACACCGTTGTGGCTCTGCTTATAAGCGTCGCTTATCCGATTTCCAATGTCTTTTACCCGATTGGAATATGTGAGGACTGCTTCATCGTCGTGTTGGAATATTCTTCCCAATTCTCCTTGAAGTTGATACACCGATTTTGCGGGGAGATAAAGCGTTTTCAGAAATTCCATAAAAGCGGGAACTGTGTCAAGCATTACTCCGTGTATCGCTCGGCGTGCTTCTCCTCTTAATTTATTCCTCAGTATTAGTGCGAGGTTTGCCTGTGCCTCTTGGGGCAACATCTGTTGAGCCTCCTCGCATCCTTCGATAAAATGTGACAGCGGAATATTGTGTCCGTCGAAGATAGGTACTGCTTCGAGTGCGTACTTGACGGAGACTGGTGGTATAGGTGCAGCCATATTAGCAGCTAAATTGTTGATACCTACTTGTAAAGCTTGAATTTCTTGTAGCGCTTGTCGGCCAAGATTTCCTCGATCGTTCGGATCGTTCGTGTTTAGATCGTTTATTATTGAATTATCTAGATCCAACAGTGGTCGATCGTCTACCTGTTCTTGATTTGAGTTATTCCCTTCGTCAATTGTACCTCTTGGAGTATTATCTAATATTCGAGTCCCTTGCGCTGTGCTCATGCGTGGATTATTCGAAAGCGGTGACTCTTCTCCAGTGCTTTTCTGTGGCGTTCTATCAAGCGTCATCCTTCATTATCATGGCAGTAAGGGCATTCAAATCCCACTTCTGACACCAAAAATTTATTTGTGTTACGTCCGGGGCGAGCTCTCGTCGAGTTCGCGCTGAGTGAACGTAACGGCGGTCTCTCTTTCGAGTCAAGGCGTTGGCCCTTTACATCGGGGACGGAGACCTCGCCTTCCACTGCCTAAGATATACGATACGTCGACAACGCGCGACAGACCGAGAGTCTTGTAGCACGTGGTAGAGAGCATGCAAGGGTATACGAAGAGTTGTAGAACCGTTTAAGTACTCACGACAAATATATTTATTGAACGTTGATGAGCGTTGTTACAAATGTTGCGGTAATTGCGAACAGTTCTTACTCCGCAAGAGCGTCGTCGAAACTTAGCCGCGCAGGGCTACTTCGTAGTGCGCCGAGACTTAGCCACGCAGGGCTATCGAAGACTATCGTCGAACAGAGCTTTGCTCGCTCCGTAGAGTACAATCGATGAGGTGTTGCAGCTTCTGAGGCTGGTGGAATAACTGATTCTAGCCGAAAAAGGCTTAGCTTTTATACTAGCTCGTGCCCTATACTTCCTATGGTTAGTCGTGTAATGTGGTGGGGAATGCATCTTCCTAATAAAGTACAAATTTAAGTAGGCGGTGTCTTTGTTCTGAAAGGGTTGGTAGGAGATTTTTGGAAGCGCTCCCCTTCCATCGCGGTGGCGCAGAGTCGAGTGTCGCGTATAGTCTATTAATTATGACTATCGAAATATTATTCGGAGGAAAGAAACCGAGTAAGTGTGCATAGATGCACTCGGGCGGCACGCTTTGATCCAAAAGATGCCGTTGACCCTTAGCTGTGGCGGAGTGGGGTGAAAGCGTACCGACGCATGTTGCAGCGGCACGTGTCGCGTGCGGTCCGTCAGTGGTGGGGGCCGCTAGGCGCGTGGCTAGACAAATGCGTATCCAAGTTTGGGGATAGCGTAAGCGAATGGCTGCTGCCCGAGAGGGAGTATGAGATTCCTTCGATCGTTCAGTATGCGGGAGTGTGGAGGCCTATACTAGACTCACTCGCAGATGTGGAGCTGCTGCTTGAGAGAGCCTACGCGTGTCATTTGGTGCTTTTAAAATGCACTGTACCGCTCGGGTGAGCCAATTGTATTTTTGGTGATAAATATATTATGTGGTTGCGTATGACGTAACAACTTCGAACGCGTTTTTCTCAAAACGTGCTTATCAACATTGGTGTCCCTAATATTAGAAAAATGGCGCGATGGATTTTTATGAAAATTTGTACCGATATGCTTCAACAGATTCTTCAGTCAATGACGGTCTCATAAAAAAAAAAAAAATTTAATAAAATAAATGATTCAGTGTTGAAAAATGGGTAAAAATCGACTTGTTTCAAATGGCCGATATCTGGTGATTATTTTATACCATCATGGACCGTATTATGTATAATTTGTTGAAAAAAAATGGTTTACATCGATTGATAAAAAAAAACATAATCACAAATAAAATTGAATGAAAAAAATCCTAAATTTACAACCCGTAAATAGTAAATAAATAAATAAATTTTCTTTAATATATCCTCTTTCCACGGTAAAAAATTAAATCGATAAAGTGTATATTCACCGAGAAAAAAAAAATACGAAATATGTATGCGTTTTTACCCATTTACTGTGGCGTAAGTCCTTAAACGAGTATACGAGTAGTCGATTTACCAGTATGGAGGATTTAGATGGAACCAATAATTAAATTAAATTAAACTAAAGTTACCTAGCGTTCGGGCGCGAAGCGCCCGATCACTAGTAATAATAATAATAATAATAATAATAATAATAATAATAATAATAATAATAATAATAATAATAATAATAATAATAATAATAATAATAATAATAATAATAATAATAATAATAATAATAATAATAATAATAATAATAATAATAATAATAATAATAATAATAATAATAATAATAATAATAATAATAATAATAATAATAATAATAATAATAATAATAATAATAATAATAATAATCGCTGCACAAGCACACGAAGGCAGCCCCGAAAGGACACGTAACGGACTACGAGACGACGGAAACAGAAGCGGAAACGAGAGAACAGGAGACGCCACGGACGAAACGAAAGCGTTCGGCGACCGGGACCACCCCGGAGTCCTCCCAAAAGAGGCCCCCGAGAGCGGAAACGGCTGCAGCCTGGCAGACAGTCGCACGGAAAAAACCGAAACCGAAGAAGGACCGGCAGAACAGATCGGACGAGACAGGGACAAGACCCCAGCCTGTAAGGGACAGACCACTCCCCAAACATAGGGGGACGGCCGTCCTGGTCAAGCCTGGGACAGACAAGACGTACTCGGACATAGTACGTAAAATAAGAACGGCGGTCGATCCGACGAAGAGTCACGTGCAGGTGACGACTCTGAGGAAGACCAAGAACGGCATGTGTCTGCTAAAGATACGAACGGACACGAATACGGACGGACGAGACGAATTCCAACGCGCGTTACAGGACGCGGTTGGAGACGCGGGCAGCGTCAAGACCATGGCCTCCAAGACCCAATTGGAGATCATGGATCTTGACTGTGTTGCGACCGCTGACGACGTCATACAGGCACTGAGACGGGAAACAGGACGAGACGCAGACTTCAGCGTCCACATCTTCGGTCCGAACCGCGCTGAACAGTACATGGCGGTCTGCGACGTTGAACCGCAGGAAGCCAAGGTGCTCCTTCGGCGGGGCCGGATCGGGATCGGATGGGTGCGTTGCCGCGTCCGAGAACGACTGACAGTGAGGAAATGCCATAGGTGTCTGGGCTACGGACATATTAAGGCAAACTGTACGGACGAGGACCGGTCAAAATGCTGCAGAAAATGCGGCAAGACGGGACATTACGCAACGGACTGCAAGAACAGAACGGTCTGTCCCCTGTGCACCAAGGCGGGACACGGAGACGTGGCGCACCTCGCGGGATCCGGGAGATGCGCGGTGTTCCGGGCTGCGCTGGAGGAGTGCAGGAGGCAGGCCGGACGACGGACAGAATAGTGCAGGGCAACCTGAACCGAAGCAGGACAGCAGACATGCTGCTGCCACAGATAGCGGACGAACACGACGCGGACATCCTGATTCTGTGCGAGCCTTACAGGATAAGGTCGACACGGACATGGATTACGAACGAGACTGAGACAGCAGCTATCTGGGTGAGGGGCGCTGCCCGAGCTCGGATAACGGACCGCGGGGTGGGTGACGACTATGTCTGGGTTAAGGTCGGCACTGTCACTTATGTCAGTGTTTACCTGACACCTAACTGCACCGCGGCGGAGTTCGAGCAAAAGGTGGCGCTTCTCGAGGACGGAATTAGGGATCTGCCTGGAGAGGTCGTGGTAGCGGGGGACCTGAACGCGAGGGCGATCGAGTGGGGCATGACAGAGACGAACAGACGAGGACGGCTACTACTAGAGATGGCTGCGAGGCTAGACCTAGTGGTGGCTAACACAGGACACACACCGACATACAGGCGCCCGGGATTTGGAAACTCCATCCCGGACGTAACGATGACATCGGACCGACTACTGACACGGATCAGGCGATGGCGGGTGGTCGAGGACTATACGGCCAGCGATCACCAGTACATTGTCTTCGAAGTGGCAGGACGGACACGTACGACGCGAATGAGGATCCAGCACCCCCCGCGGTGGAACATAAACAAACTGGACGTACGAAAATTTTCGGAGGAGCTGGTGGCAGCACCAGCCCCGTTAACGAAGGTCCCCCCGGGGCTGATCGGCCGGCAAAGGGCGGAAAGACTGGCGGACGAGACAGCGAAATTGACGGAACGGCTGTGCAGTAGCACAATGCCGAAACGACGAAACGGACGAAACAGACAACCACAGTACTGGTGGACGGATGAGATCGCCGAATTGCGCAGAATCTGTCTGGCAAATAGGCGTCGGGTAACGAGGGCTGGCGGGAGACCCGAAAGGGAAAACCTCCAAGCCGCTTACAAGACCGCACGGAAGACACTGACGAACGCAATCAGAGACAGCAAAACGCGATGCTGGAAGAAGCTCTGCGAGGAGGTGGACCGGGACCCCTGGGGCACGGGTTACAAGATCGTAACCGGTAAACTCGGGGCGCGAATTCCACCAGAACTCAAGGATGCTGAAACTGCACGACGGATCGTTGACGGACTCTTTCCGACACACCCGATACGCACGGACGAAACAGAAGACAGAGAGGCACCGGAAGTTCCTATTTTTACCGCGGAGGAGCTCACCAGGGCATCCAACGGGATAAAGAATGGAAAGGCACCGGGACCAGACGGGGTACCGGGAGAGATTATCCGGCTGATGGTTAACCTGAGGCCGGAGATATTCCTCGACCTGTACAACGCCTGCCTTACAACAGGGACCTTCAGTGACCGGTGGAAGACGGCGAGGCTGGTCCTTATCCCCAAGGGGAAGGGCAACCCCAGCACGCCGTCAGCCTACCGGCCGCTGAGCTTACTGAACACGACAGGAAAACTGTACGAACGGCTACTGAGACCTAGAATTACAGACGCGATCCAAGTCGGAGGCGGTCTCTCGGACCAGCAATTCGGCTTCAGAAGGGGTCGTTCGACGATTGGAGCAATCCAAAAAGTGATCGACTCCTTTTTGGAATTAGACAGACATTGCCATGCAGCGCGACCTATCGTGCTGCTGGCGACACTCGACGTCAGGAACGCTTTCAACTCGGCCAGGTGGGTGGATATCTTGGAGGCGCTTAACGGTGGCTTCGGGATTCCAGCTTACCTGGCACGGGTGGTGGAGGATTACCTGAAAAACAGACGGATAACGTACGAGACGACGGAAGGACAGGTGACAAGACAAATCACCGCGGGGGTCGCTCAAGGATCTATACTGGGACCGGACTTTTGGAACGGCTTATACGACAGCCTGCTCAGACTGGAGTTGCCGCTTGGTGTACTCCTCGTCGCTTACGCCGATGACGTGGCGGCAGTGATCACTGAGCGCTCTCCAGATCTGGCGCAGCTGAAGTTGAACCAAACGATGAGACGCGTAGGACGTTGGATGACAGACCACGGACTGCAACTTGGGACAGAAAAGACGGAACTCACGTTCCTTACGAGAAGACGAATACAGACGAGACTACCCATGAGGGTTGGGACTCACGAGATCGAGGCTGGGGGGGGAAGTCAAGTACCTGGGGGTAACCCTAGATACGAAGATGACCTTCTGGCCTCACATACAAAAGACAGCCCGGAAAGCGGCTGAGAGGATAGCATCCTTAAGCCGCCTGATGGCAAACACGACTGGACCGAGACCGGGGAAACGGCGACTCTTAATGTCGACGGCTCACTCGATCCTCCTATACGGCGCGGAGATCTGGGCAGACGCCCTTAAGACTAAGAAGTACTGCCACGCAATGACAACAGTACAGAGACAGGGTGCGCTAAGGATAGCCTGCTCCTACCGGACTGTCTCTGCACAAGCTGTCCTGGTGGTGGCGGGCGTCATTCCCGTGGACCTTTTGGCTTTCGAGCGCAAGAGGATACACGGGAGGAGCGCGGACACGAGACGGGAGGACGCGGCAATCACGGAAAGACACAGGACGACCCAAGCATGGCAAGAACGCTGGACAGAAGGAACTACAGGCTACTGGACGAGACGGCTGATAAAGGACCTGAGACCGTGGCTTGATAGGGAATTTGGGGACGTAAATTTCTACGTCACCCAGCTCCTGACGGGTCACGGATACTTTAGACGGTACCTTTACAGCATGAACAGAGTACAGACACCAGACTGCAAATACTGCGGGCATGAACGGGACGACGCGGAACATACGTTCTTTGACTGCGACCGTTGGACAGCACTCAGACGAGGACTGGAGGAGACGGTTGGGAACATCACCCCGGACAACATTGTCGAGGTGATGCTCCATACGACGGAAGGGTGGCAACTAGTCGCCACCTACACAGAGACTATACTCAGACGAAAAAACGCAGACGGCTGCCTGACATGACAGAGCAGACGAACTGACATGAAACAAAACGGACACACAAGACGACCGGACGTACACAGACAGATCCCCCAATCAGAAGTAATATTAACATAGTTCCTGGTTGGGGGAGGATCGAAAGGAGAGGGCGGTTTAGTGGGTAGGCTACGGGAGTCCCACATACCCACCAGCTGGGCTGGTGGAATCCGTAACTTGGATTCCGCAACTTCTGTTTTTTCTTTACGGAACCCTTAGAGATCCCGTAAAGAAAAATAATAATAATAATAATAATAATAATAATAATAATAATAATAATAATAATAATAATAATAATAACAATAAATCGAATTCGCAGGTGGCGGGAGGGCGGGAACCCCCTCTCGTTCGGGATGTGACGACGAACGATAGCGACAAAAACAGAAAACGGACCACTACGACGCCGAAACGAGACGAACGAGACCTGAAAGAGCTACTGCAGCTCATACACAGAACAGCAACGAAAATGGCCGAGGCAGCGGCAGTACAGTAAAACATGAACATGACGGTCAAGACCGGCATCAAGACGATCCTCGAGGCTGCTGACGACGCACTGAGCAAGTGCTCCAGGACAGTCCCGAGAGGTCGCATGACGGAGTACGACACGACAGAGACAGAAACGGAGACGAGAGAACAAGAGACGCCACGGACGAAGCGTAAACGGGAGGCGACTGGGACCACTCCGGAGGCCTTGCAAAAGAGAACTCCGAGAATGGAATCGGCCGCACCCTGGCAAACCGTGACAAAAAAGAAGACCAGAGCAACGGAACGGAAAAACACAACAAACGAAACGGCACGGACAAACAAAACGAACGAGACGAGCGCCAAAACCCAGGCTGATAAACGCACACCGGCTCCCAAACACCGGGGGACGGCTGTGCTGGTCCAGCCTGAGAAGGGCAAAACATACTCGGACATGGTACGGAAAATACGGACGGGGGTTGACCCGAAGAAAAGTCACGTGCAGGTGATGGATCTGAGGAAGACCGAGAAAGGGCTGTGTCTTTTGAAGATACAGTCCAACCCGAAAGGACGTGAGGACTTCCGACGCGCTCTCCAGGAAGCGATCGGGGACGAGGGCAGCGTCAGGACCAGGCCCTCCAAGATTCAATTGGAGATCATGGATCTGGACTGCGTTACGACAGAGAACGACGTGAAAAGGGCACTGGAACGGGAGACAGGACGTGACGCGGACTTTGGCGTCCACATCTTTGGTCCGAACCGGGCGGAACAGTACATGGCGGTATGCGACCTCGAATCGCACGAAGCCAAGGTGCTGCTCGGCCGGGGGCGGATAGGGATAGGATGGGTGCGATGCCGCGTCCGAGAACGACTGACAGTGACGAAGTGTTACAAGTGTCTGGGCTATGGGCACACTAAAGCGGACTGCGCAAACAAGCACCGGACAAAAAGCTGCAGGAAATGCGGTGAAACGGGACATTACGCTACGGACTGTACGAACCCACCGCTTTACCCTCTGTGCACCAACGCGAGACACACGGACGTGGGGCACTTCGCGGGATCCGGGAAGTGCGCTGTGTTTCGGGTTGCGCTGGAGGAGTGCA
This sequence comes from Stenichneumon culpator, assembly GCA_964017025.1. Lineage (NCBI taxonomy): Eukaryota > Metazoa > Arthropoda > Insecta > Hymenoptera > Ichneumonidae > Stenichneumon > Stenichneumon culpator. The sequence continues at coordinate 3,393,923 of OZ024772.1, forward strand.
GGAGGCGGGCCGGAAGACGGACAGAATAATTCAGGGAAACCTGAACCGAAGTAGGACAGCAGACATGCTACTACCACAGATAGCAGACGAGCACGACGCTGACATACTGATTCTGTGTGAACCGTACAGGACGCGGCCAACACAGAATTGGATTACGAACGAAACCGAGACAACCGCTATCTGGGTGAGGGGTGCTGCCCAATCTCGGATAACCGATCGCGGCGTGGGGGACGACTACGTCTGGGCCAAGGTTGGCGCTATCACTTATGTCAGCGTCTACCTGACCCCAAACTGCACCGCGGCGGAACTCGAGAGGAAGGTGGCGTTCCTCGAAGACGGAATCAGGGATCTGCCCGGAGACGTGGTCGCGGGAGACTTCAACGCGAGGGCGATCGAGTGGGGCATGACAAGGACAAACAAACGGGGACGGCTGCTACTGAAGATGGCCGCAAGGCTAGACCTAGTGGTAGTAAACACGGGAAATACACCGACATACAGACGACCAGGATTGGGAGATCCCATTTCAGACATAACGATGACGTCAGACAGAATACTGCCACTGGTGGGGCGATGGCGGGTGGTCGAGGACTACACGGCCAGCGACCATCAGTATATCGCCTTCGAAGTGGCAGGACGGACAACGACGGCACGGACGAGGATTTGGCACCTCCCGCGGTGGAATACGAACAAACTCGACGTACAGAAGTTTTCGGAGGAATTGGCGGCAGCGCCGGCCCCGATCACAAACGGCCCCCCGGAGCTGACAGGTCGGCGAAGGGCGGAAAGACCGGCAGACGAGACGGCCAAACTAACGGAGCGGCTGTGCAACAGCACAATGCCGAAACGACAACATAGACAAAACAAGCAGTCACAATACTGGTGGACGGACGAGATAGCCGAACTGCGGAAGAACTGCCTGGCAAACCGAAGACGGGTCACAAGGGCCGGCGGTAGGCCAGAAAGGGAAGCCCTTCAGGCCATGTACAAAACAGAACAGAAAAGACTGACGAACGCAATAAGAGACAGCAAGGCGCGATGCTGGAAGAAGCTCTGCGAGGAGGTGGACCGGGACCCGTGGGGAACTGGCTACAAGATCGTTACCGGCAAACTGGGGGCCCGAGTCCCACCGGAACTCAAAGACGCCGAAACCACGCGACGGATTGTGGACGGACTCTTCCCGACACACACGACACACACGAACGCAACGGACAACAACGAGACAGCGGCGGTGCCCGCCTTCACCGCGGAGGAGCTCACCAGAGCATCCAACGCGATGAGGACGGGCAAAGCACCAGGACCGGATGGAGTACCAGTAGAGATTATCCGGCTGATGGTTAACCTGAGGCCAGAGATACTTCTTGACCTGTACAACAAATAATGTGTAGAAATCCGGCACGAAACCGTCATTCTCTGCTCGACCCGAAGGTCTCTCGCCCATTAAGAGCAGACGCAACAAAATCCTATTTGTTACTTTCTTGTGCCAAAACCACTACCCCCCAGTGCACACTCAGGCCTGGAAAAACAAATTGTTCGATTCGAGTTTTCTGCTCACCGAGAGCACAATTGTGCTAGCCCCAGGTAGCCATGACTGAATTCTCACGGATCCTGGCTATGTATCCGAGGTAAGAGCCACAGCGGTGAGATCCCGTCCTCACCTTCAGACACGTGCAGATTCGATCCTCTCCGTCGTACGGTTTTCCGAAGAATAAGCCCGGAGACCACGATGTACTGCTGACTTTTAAGTCCATGGCAAAGTCATCTCCCGGAACCATACATCTGACATGCCTGGGGAGACATACTTGATGCATCCACCAAGCCAGAGATTCGCGAACAGCATCACATCCAGGCTCGCTTATATGCCGCAGCCTCTCCCTTTATGCACGTGGTGATGCCCGGGTACAGTCAGACCAATTTTGACCAACGGAGCGAAGGAACGATACAGCCGGAGCACGTCGGCCTGAGCCAAAATGCTACGCGTACCATAAAAACCAACGGTCCTCATACAGTGAACGCAACCCGAACTCACGATGGCAAGAGATCCCTTCCAACGACCGTCTCGCGTCCTAAGAGTCAGCACTATTGAGGCGTTGCTTTCGCGAGCATCGGTCCGCGATAGTGCAATAGCTACGCAGTGCGGTACTTGTTTTCCAGGAGACAACGTTGCCTCGGTCCTCGCTCCGATTTTTCCCGTATGGGTCATTGGATTTTATTTGAAGTGTTTGTTTTTGTGCCTAGGGCGTGTACCACATATGAGCCATTCGGTCAAAGACACCAACCCGTGGTAATGTTGTGTTAGGTTCTAGTTTTTCGGGATATGTTCGCCTTTACCAGCTCACTTGAATTTCTTCACGTTGACATTCAGAGCGTGGGCGTGCCATTTCCAGCTCACTTGAATTTCTTCACGTTGACATTCAGAGCGTGGGCGTGCCATTTCCAGCTCACTTGAATTTCTTCACATTGACATTCAGAGCGTGGGCATAAAAATAGCGCCGCGCGCGACACCCGAGGTGCCGCACGCGACGCTACAAGGAGCATCGCGCGCGACACCCTGAGGTGCCGCACGCGATGCCCCGTACCTTTGGTCCGTGTTTCACACTCTCGAGTACGAAATAGTTTCGTAAACGAGAGTATAGCTCACATGATCTACCGGTGATAGGCGGTTCCTCCGAAGAGTAGCACCAGTTTTTACTCGGTCTCCGACCATGCTAGGTGCGTAACACAAATACTCAAATATATAAATTTTCACTGTACTTGTGATTCCGCTGTCCTGTTGGTTCGCATCGAAAACTACGAGTCCGTTAGGACGTCGCCAGAGGGTCTGTTCGTGATTGCATCAAACATGGACCATCAGGTATGAACCGAGATCCGCAGAGTGATGACCTCGACTTGACGGCGTTAGCTTTCAACGCAATCCCGCCCAAGAGTCGCTATTCGTTTCCCTGCTCCAGTCGCGGACACGGCCCCTCTTATCGTCCGTCACCTTCTCAGCCAAGGAAAGCCCTACTGACTCCGCCAGGGGACCTGTACAACACGTGCCTGAGGACAGGAACTTTCAGCGACCGCTGGAAGGCGGCGAGGCTGGTCCTTATCCCAAAGGGTAAGGGTGACCCCAGCGCGCCGTCGGCCTACCGGCCGCTGAGCTTACTAGACACGACAGGGAAACTTTACGAACAGCTACTGAGACCAAGACTCACAGATGCGATACAGACCGGAGGTGGCCTCTCCGACCAACAGTACGGCTTCAGGAGGGGTCGATCAACGATCGGAGCAATCCAGAAGGTGGTTGACTCTTTCCGAGACACAGACAGGCACTGTCACGCAGCGCGACCAGTCGTGCTGCTGGCGACACTTGACGTTAGGAACGCCTTCAACTCGGCCAGGTGGGTGGACATCCTGGAGGCGCTCAGAAACGGCTTCAGGGCGCCACCGTACTTGGTCCGGGTAGTGGAGGATTACCTACGAAACAGCCGAATAAATTACGAGACAATCGAAGGACAGGTGACAAGACAAATCACCGCGGGGGTCGCCCAAGGATCCATACTTGGACCAGACTTTTGGAACGGAGTCTACGACAGCCTGCTCAGACTGGAGCTCCCGCTCGGCGTTCTCCTCGTCGCATACGCCGATGACGTGGCGGCGGTGATCACCGAGCGGTTTCCGGAACTGGCGGAGCTGAAACTGAACCAGACGATGAGACGAGTAGACCGATGGATGACAGACCACGGACTACAACTTGCGACAGAAAAGACGGAACTGACGTTTCTCACGAGAAGACGTATACAGACGAGACTACCCATGAGGGTTGGGACTCACGAGATCGAGACCGGAGGGGAAGTCAAGTACTTGGGGGTGACCCTAGATACGAAGATGACCTTCTGGCCTCACATACAAAGGACAGCCCGAAAGGCGGCTGAGAGGATAGCATCCTTAAGCCGCCTGATGGCAAACACGACTGGACCAAGACCGGGGAAACGGCGACTATTAATGTCGACGGCCCACTCGATCCTCCTATACGGCGCTGAGATCTGGGCGGATGCCCTGAAGACGAAGAAATACTGCCACGCAATGTCGACAGTACAAAGACAGAGCGCGCTGCGGATCGCTTGCTCCTACCGGACTGTCTCTGCACAGGCCGTTCTGGTGGTGGCGGGCGTGATCCCCATAGACCTTCTTGCTTTCGAGCGCAAGAGGGTTTATGAAAGGACCGCAGACACGAGCCGACAGGACGCGGCAACGACAGAAAGAGACAGTACGATACAGACCTGGCAACAACGCTGGACAGAAGGATCTACAAGCAACTGGACGAGACGACTGATAAAGGGCCTGAGACCGTGGATTGAAAGGGAGTTCGGGGATGTAAACTTTTACGTCACCCAGCTTCTGACAGGACACGGTTACTTTAGACGGTACCTCTACAGGATGAACAGAGTACAGACGCCGGACTGCAAATACTGCGGACATGACCGGGACGACGCGGAACACACGTTCTTCGAATGTGACCGCTGGACAACGCTCAGACGGAGACTTGAGACGATCGTGGGTAACATCAACCCAGACAATATTGTCGAGGTGACGCTCCACGCAACAGAGTGGTGGCAACTAATTGCCACCTACACAGAGACGATACTCAGACGAAAAAACGCAGACGGCTGCCTCGAATGACAGAGTAGACAAACTGACGTGAGACGAAGCGAATAGACAGAACGAACAGACGCACACAGACAGCTCCCCCAACCAGAAGTAATATTAACATAGTTCCTGGTTGAAGGAGGACCGAAAGGAGAAGGCGGTTTAGTGGGTAGGCTACGGGAGTCCCATATATCCACCAGCTAGGCTGGTGGATATGTGTAAAGAAAAAAAAATAAAAAAAAATAAAAAAAAATAATAATAATAAATCGAATTATGAATAACGCAACAGTCTTTTGCAGCCCACCTTGCCCATTGCAGAGTACAAGATAAATATTACAATATTGAATTATTCATGAAAACTCCGATAGCACATGTTCCAGATAATTGACTTTTAACTGTACTTTAATAGCTCAGTTATCATAACAGTTGATAGTTTATCATTTTTATTTAATTGAACAAAAAATCTATTGTTCAAAGAATTGGTACATAGCTCGATTATGTTTAAGGACCAAAACGATAAAGTCTGGTAATCGTTTTTTATACTCACGGCGGCTCATCAGATGGTACGCCGCATGTCTTGTTGTGCTGCATCGAGGCGGATTTATGCCGTGCCGAAAAGTTTCGCGCTGGGCCCTTTTCCCGACGAGCGTCTTACATCGATCATCCGATGAATGAGATTGCCGTCGGGATTGTTGCAACAAAAAAAACCAGATGCTCGATGCTGTAACTGAATGAAAGGAACAAGGGATCCGAACATGATCTGCGAAGAAACTTGTTCGAAACGGATCAAAGGGAAAAGAAGGTTTTGACAGGACACTGCAAATATTCGTAGATTTATTATTTGCTTACATGTTGGATATCTTTTAATATAGAGCAGTTAATTTTTTATATTTTATGTCCCCATCTATTTTCGTACAACATGCAACCCGGATCGCAGTCCGTTAACACGTGAGGTTAATAACTTCGTATTACAGTGCTATACCGCGCTTTTCAATTATTCAAAAAGTGTTTTTAACCCCTTCAAATTTGTTCGGGCAACCAGGCCCGACTGAAGCCGTCAGCACGCTCGCGGCACAATGGGCATCGTAATTATTGGCCCTGCGTCCTGGCCTCTCTAATGCACTCCTCGGAGCATGCGGCGCAAAATGACATATGTACACATCGCATGCATGCTATCTTAATTATGTTCACGCGACAGATAACACAAATCCACCGGGCTGTTAAAAAAAAATGCAACATCATGAGTGGTTGAAAAAAACAGGCAACACCGTGAGCGGTTAAATACAATCGGCAACTCCGTGAGCGGTTAAATATAATATGCAACACCATGAGTGGTAAAAAAAACAAGCAGGAGCGATAAAACTTTTTTTGACGATTGTGAGCTTGCAGCACAAACCGAAGGCGAGAGTTGTAATCACACAAGTCAATAACAAGTTTTTCGCACGAGTATCGTACAAAATTTTATTTCGCAAGGTGTTAAAATGGGGTCTTTGTGAGGGCAAAGCGTTCGTAACATGACAATTTGCACACCGAGTGAAATAAAATAACCTACCGTCGACTTCGGGCTCTAGTACATCCTCAGCTGCTTGCTCCAGTGCTGGTTCCGGTGCTAGCTGTAGTCCTGGCTCCGGTGCTAGCTCGTTATCAACGACGTTACCCGCTACGTGCGATTCAAAATCTGCAATCGGCGGGCCTCGTCGATATGTGATTACAGCCAACATAGGCTCCAAAAACCTCTCAAAATGGTTATAAATCTATTCGGCGTAATTTGTTCGACCGGTATCTGTCGCCAGAGTCGTTTCAGAGACGTTTTATCAGCGAGGCAACGCACTTTAGGGGTTGTAGTCCCTACAGCCCCTCATGCTGCTCTGCTCACGTCAATGTGCGAACGATCGAATCCAGCGATGATGTGACCTGATAAGTAAAATGAAAGTATATTATTAATAATATTATTAATTTTCCTACTAATATTATGCCGAGGTCACGATTTTTGTTGTACGCACTCGTGAAATGCACCGCTCTATATCCTCCATATAGACGATTGTCCAAGTTTTGGACATTTGTCATTACGCAGTCTGCTAAGGCTTCGATCCTTAACAGCTCATGCGTTCAGGAGTGACTCTTTCTATCCACGACTCGCGAAACCATTCCAACAATGGTAGAAGCTCGTCGATATTGTCTTCGCGCATCGACGTTGTAACCATGGCGTACGTATCCTGTATGACGACCTGTGGTAGAAGAGCGAGTCCCATAAGGCGTTTAATCATCGATCAGATTTCCAAATCGTTCAAATCGACCTCCGTCGCATTGTCGAGTATCGTCTGCTCAGAAATACAGAATGCAATTATTAATTTTATAAAAACCTGCTATTACATAAATTGAAATTTGTTAATCATGATCTACTGACAGTGCAATAACTGTAGAAATCTCCAGAAATTATAGCATCCTCATAATGTGCATTCACTGCGCGATGAAGTTTGCTATCGAAGTTTGTGTAAACTTTTTGCGGAGTGATTTGCCTAACGAGAGGTCGGAGAAGTTCCCGATAGGACGACTCGCCACGGCACTTTGACCACCCAAAGACGCACGGGAAAGCCTTAACAATTTAAAATAAAAATTCATAACTACTACAGTGAAAATCAGACCTGGGCAAAGTACAAGAAAATACTTCAGGTACCATGATGTCCACTAAAAAGTCCGTACGAAATTCAAGGACATCCAAGGACAATTTCCAGGACATTTCCCGGTTGCGTTGGGACATTTATAAAAAATGAAAATCTGTATGTCGCGCGCAACGTACGAAATAGCGTTTAGTTCGATAACCGTATTCGTTTATGTTTGAATCTGTTTAGAAAAAAACGACTTACAATACACGAATGTATATATGTATCTCAGTGAAAATAAGATAGACTTTTTTAGAATGCTCGCTAATAATATGCATTCTGAAACGAGCTCACATTTGCGGGAAAATTATAAATTCAAGGACAGTAGGTGAAATTCAAACATTCCACGATTTTTTCAAGGACGGGGAAAATTCAAGGACAGTTCCAGGACCTCAAGGACTTCAAGGACTGCTGGACACCATGGGTACAAAGTATCACGAATACTTCAAGTACCAAGGGCTTGTTGTACTTGAAGTACTTTTCAAGTACTTGTTTCCAAGTACTTTTTGCAATTCGGTTCGTGACGTTAATCGTTATCTACACTTCAAGAAAAAATGGTGCAAAGTAAGCGCACATGAATTCCTTATTTATTACAATTTTATCTATGGCTTTCTGTATGAGAAATTTCGTTAATCGATTTTGGCTTCTTGATAGAGGAAACTATGCACTATAATATAATAAATGATAAAGTCATATGCAAATTACTGTGCACTTTTCATTGTGACATTAAAAAATATTTACATTACATAATATTTAAACCGTCAAATACTCACGTATTCGTGGTAAATGACCACAACGACCATCAGTACCTTGGTATTTTTACAGTTTGATGGAACCACCCTCGTAGCTGATCCGATGATCAAAGTCGTACACTCAGAAAGTTTTCTATCAGTGCAGGGTCTGAGAAAATAATAGCTTCCGCGACGCCGTTCCTCGATGCGAGCGATGCATTCACGATCCCGTGATCGTGTACCTGAAACACCTCATGCTCGGCAGAGTAGAGTTGTTCCAGGTGGTCCGCGTACGAACGCGGCGTAGGGAGTCGAACCGTTTTTCTCCATTTTACCATTTGTCGCAAAATGCTTTCTTTACCGAAAAGCGCCGAAGCCGCGCGATATCGTTCTGTTACGATACGATAAATATCGGCGATAGTGCGCAGCTGCGTCACTGCGGCATCGTAGAGAGCGTTTATAAATTCTCTCCTCATCGCGATTGTACGATCAGCGGGATGGCTGTGTTCTCGGAGTATGATGAACTCTTCATCGACGATTTTGCCGAACCCCCGGCAATTATGCGTTAGTCGGTTTGTACACTTTACGTACCTGTTACAATAGCAATAATAATAATAATAATAATAATGATAATAATAATAATAATAATAATAATAATAATAATAATAATAATAATAATAATAATAATAATAATAATAATAATAATAATAATAATAATAATAATAATAATAATAATAATAATAATAATAATAATAATAATAATAATAATAATAATAATAATAATAATAATAATAATAATAATAATAATAATAATAATAATAATAATAATAATAATAATAATAATAATAATAATAATAATAATAATAATAATAATAATAATAATAATATAAGTTTTCGTGACCCCTATATTTTTTTGCATTTTCGTGTACCGTCCGACTGGGGAACAACGAATATGAGTGCCAGACCGTTGCCAAATGTACCAATCCGAAAATATTTGCCCTCAAAGTTGGAAAAAAATTTTGGTTTTTCGCCTCTCCAGACAAATTGCTCGCGATATATGTCAATTTTTGCACTCGTGTGTGTGCGAGTACACGCGAGCACACTATTGGATGCATTTTCTTCCCGCATGTGCTCCAAAATTTTGTTTTTTCGCCATTTATGTGTTTTTTTCAACTTCGGCGACACCCTGTATTTCGTGATTCCGACCGAAGTACGGGTCAAATCTGGCAATTTTTTGCACTCTCGAGTTGCGTCCGGCTGGGGAACGACGAATATGAGCGCTGAACCGCTGCCGAATGTCTTAATTCGATTATTTTTTCAACCCCAATTTCGACCAATGAGAGCACGGTATTTGACATCACGTGGTACAACTAGGTCTAAATTATATCGATAATTTTTCGAAAATTTTCCGGCTAGGTTGCTAGGCGATAAACATTAATTTTTCTGTCACTTGTAACCTATGCGAATGATTAAACGTCAAATTGCCATTCACGAGCATGGACATGAGTGAGCGAAGAAAGCGATTTGGTGATGAATCTCTAAAATATTCTAGAAATTCGAAATAAAACCTTGTCAGGAAAATGTTAAATACCACAATCTCATATGGTCGAAATTGAGGTTGAAAAAATAATCAGCCGAATACCCCTCAAGCTTAAAAATTAATCGGGTATTTCCCTCTTGTTTCCCTGCGTAGCATCGATCGAGATAAGTTTTGCTCAAAAATCCCTCGCGCTGCGCGCTCGGGATTTTTTTAAGCAAAACTTATCTCGCTCGTTGCTACGCAACGAAACAATCGGGAAATACCCGATAATTTTTAAGCTCTCGGGGTATTAGAACCGAAAAAATTCGCTCTCGAAGCTGAAAAAATTTCCGGCGACATTTTACTTTTTGGCGTCTCAAGGCGAATTACGCGTGAAATATGTCCATGTGTTCACGCGTGTGTATGCGACTACACACGTGCAACCTATTGGATGTATTTTTTTACCTCATATGCTGTAAAAAAATGTTTTTACGTTAATTATGTGTTTTTTCCAACTTCGGCGAAACCCTGTTTTTCGTGATTCCGAGCGGAATACGGGTCAAATCTGGCAATTTTTTGCACTCTCGAGTTGCGTCTGCGAGGGGAACGACGAATATGGGCGCTGAAGCGATGCCGAATGTCTTAATTCGAAAATATTCGCTCTCGAATCTGAAAAAATTTCCGGCGACATTTTGCTTTTTGGCGTCTCAAGGCAAATTACGCGTGAAATATGTCCATGTGTTCACGCGTGTGTATGAGACTACACACGAGCAACCAACTGGATGTATTTTTTTACCTCATATGCTGCAAAAAAATTTTTTTACGTTACTTATGTGTTTTTTCCAAGTTCGGTGAAACCCTGTTTTCCGTGATTCCGAGCGAAATACGGGTCAAATCTGGCAATTTTTTGCAGTCTCGAGTTGCGTCCGGCTGGGGAACGACGAATATGGGCGCTGAACCGCTGCCGAATGTTTTAATTCGAAAATATTCGCTCTCGAAGCTAAAAAAATTTCCGGCGACATTTTACTTTTTGGCGTCTCGAGGCGAATTACGCGTGAAATATGTCCGTGTGTTCACGCGTGTGTATGCGACTACACACGAGCAACCTATTGGATGTATTTTTTTACCTCATATGCAGTAAAAAAATTTGTTTACGTTAATTATGTGTTTTTTCCAACTTCGGCGAAACCGTGTATTTCGTGATTCCGGGCGAAATACGGGTCAAATCTGGTAAATTTTTGCACTCTCGAGTTGCGTCCGGCTGGGGAACGACGAATATGGGCGCTGAAGCAATGCCGAATGTTTTAATTCGAAAATATTCGCTCTCGAAGTTGAAAAAATGTCCGGCGACATTTTACTTTTAGGCGTCTCGAGGCGAATTACGCGTGAAATATGTCCGTATGTTCACGCGTGAGTATGCGACTACACACGAGCAACCTATTGGATGTATTTTTTTACCTCATATGCAGTAAAAAAATTTGTTTACGTTAATTATGTGTTTTTTCCAACTTCGGCGAAACCGTGTATTTCGTGATTCCGGGCGAAATACGGGTCAAATCTGGTAATTTTTTGCACTCTCGAGTTGCGTCCGACTGGGGAACGACGAATATGGGCGCTGAACCGCTGCCGAATGTTTTAATTCGAAAATATTCGCACTCGAAGTTGAAAAAATGTCCGGCGACATTTTACTTTTTGGCGTCTCAAGGCGAATTACGTGTGAAATATGTCTTCGACTTCGAACGCGTTTTTCTCAAAACGTGCTTATCAACATCGGTGTCCCTAATATTAGAAAAATGGCGCGATGGATTTTTATGAAAATTTGTACCGATATGCTTCAACAGATTCTTCAGTCAATGACGGTCTCATAAAAATTTTTTTGTGATTTTTTCTGGTGATTATTTTATACCATCATGGACCGTATTATGTATAATTTGTTGAAAAAAAATTGTTTACATCGATTGATAAAAAAAACATAATCACAAATAAAATTGAATCAAAAAAGTCCTAAATTTACATCCCGTAAATAGTAAATAAATAAATAAATTTTCTTTAATATATCCTTTTTCCAAGGTAAAAAATTAAATCGATAAAGCGTATATTCACCGAGAAAAAAAAATACGAAATATGTATGCGTTTTTACCCATTTACTGTGGCGTAAGTCCTTAAACGAGTATACGAGTAGTCGATTTACCAGTATGGAGGATTTAGATGGAACCAATAATTAAATTAAATTAAACTAAAGTAACCTAGCGTTCGGGCGCGAAGCGCCCGATCGTTAGTAATAATAATAATAATAATAATAATAATAATAATAATAATAATAATAATAATAATAATAATAATAATAATAATAATAATAATAATAATAATAATAATAATAATAATAATAATAATAATAATAATAATAATAATAATAATAATAATAATAATAATAATAATAATAATAATAATAATAATAATAATAATAATAATAATAATAATAATAATAATAATAATAATAATAATAATAATAATAATAATAATAATAATATAAGTTTTCGTGACCCCTATATTTTTTTGCATTTTCGTGTACCGTCCGACTGGGGAACAACGAATATGAGTGCCAGACCGTTGCCAAATGTACCAATCCGAAAATATTTGCCCTCAAAGTTGGAAAAAAATTTTGGTTTTTCGCCTCTCCAGACAAATTGCTCGCGATATATGTCAATTTTTGCACTCGTGTGTGTGCGAGTACACGCGAGCACACTATTGGATGCATTTTCTTCCCGCATGTGCTCCAAAATTTTGTTTTTTCGCCATTTATGTGTTTTTTTCAACTTCGGCGACACCCTGTATTTCGTGATTCCGACCGAAGTACGGGTCAAATCTGGCAATTTTTTGCACTCTCGAGTTGCGTCCGGCTGGGGAACGACGAATATGAGCGCTGAACCGCTGCCGAATGTCTTAATTCGATTATTTTTTCAACCCCAATTTCGACCAATGAGAGCGCGGTATTTGACATCACGTGGTACAACTAGGTCTAAATTATATCGATAATTTTTCGAAAATTTTCCGGCTAGGTTGCTAGGCGATAAACATTAATTTTTCTGTCACTTGTAACCTATGCGAATGATTAAACGTCAAATTGCCATTCACGAGCATGGACATGAGTGAGCGAAGAAAGCGATTTGGTGATGAATCTCTAAAATATTCTAGAAATTCGAAATAAAACCTTGTCAGGAAAATGTTAAATACCACAATCTCATATGGTCGAAATTGAGGTTGAAAAAATAATCAGCCGAATACCCCTCAAGCTTAAAAATTAATCGGGTATTTCCCTCTTGTTTCCCTGCGTAGCATCGATCGAGATAAGTTTTGCTCAAAAATCCCTCGCGCTGCGCGCTCGGGATTTTTTTAAGCAAAACTTATCTCGCTCGTTGCTACGCAACGAAACAATCGGGAAATACCCGATAATTTTTAAGCTCTCGGGGTATTAGAACCGAAAATATTCGCTCTCGAAGCTGAAAAAATTTCCGGCGACATTTTACTTTTTGGCGTCTCAAGGCGAATTACGCGTGAAATATGTCCATGTGTTCACGCGTGTGTATGCGACTACACACGTGCAACCTATTGGATGTATTTTTTTACCTCATATGCTGTAAAAAAATGTTTTTACGTTAATTATGTGTTTTTTCCAACTTCGGCGAAACCCTGTTTTTCGTGATTCCGAGCGGAATACGGGTCAAATCTGGCAATTTTTTGCACTCTCGAGTTGCGTCTGCGAGGGGAACGACGAATATGGGCGCTGAAGCGATGCCGAATGTCTTAATTCGAAAATATTCGCTCTCGAATCTGAAAAAATTTCCGGCGACATTTTGCTTTTTGGCGTCTCAAGGCAAATTACGCGTGAAATATGTCCATGTGTTCACGCGTGTGTATGAGACTACACACGAGCAACCAACTGGATGTATTTTTTTAACTCATATGCTGCAAAAAAAATTTTTTTACGTTACTTATGTGTTTTTTCCAAGTTCGGTGAAACCCTGTTTTCCGTGATTCCGAGCGAAATACGGGTCAAATCTGGCAATTTTTTGCAGTCTCGAGTTGCGTCCGGCTGGGGAACGACGAATATGGGCGCTGAACCGCTGCCGAATGTTTTAATTCGAAAATATTCGCTCTCGAAGCTAAAAAAATTTCCGGCGACATTTTACTTTTTGGCGTCTCGAGGCGAATTACGCGTGAAATATGTCCGTGTGTTCACGCGTGTGTATGCGACTACACACGAGCAACCTATTGGATGTATTTTTTTACCTCATATGCAGTAAAAAAATTTGTTTACGTTAATTATGTGTTTTTTCCAACTTCGGCGAAACCGTGTATTTCGTGATTCCGGGCGAAATACGGGTCAAATCTGGTAAATTTTTGCACTCTCGAGTTGCGTCCGGCTGGGGAACGACGAATATGGGCGCTGAAGCGATGCCGAATGTTTTAATTCGAAAATATTCGCTCTCGAAGTTGAAAAAATGTCCGGCGACATTTTACTTTTAGGCGTCTCGAGGCGAATTACGCGTGAAATATGTCCGTATGTTCACGCGTGAGTATGCGACTACACACGAGCAACCTATTGGATGTATTTTTTTACCTCATATGCAGTAAAAAAATTTGTTTACGTTAATTATGTGTTTTTTCCAACTTCGGCGAAACCGTGTATTTCGTGATTCCGGGCGAAATACGGGTCAAATCTGGTAATTTTTTGCACTCTCGAGTTGCGTCCGACTGGGGAACGACGAATATGGGCGCTGAACCGCTGCCGAATGTTTTAATTCGAAAATATTCGCACTCGAAGTTGAAAAAATGTCCGGCGACATTTTACTTTTTGGCGTCTCAAGGCGAATTACGTGTGAAATATGTCTTCGACTTCGAACGCGTTTTTCTCAAAACGTGCTTATCAACATCGGTGTCCCTAATATTAGAAAAATGGCGCGATGGATTTTTATGAAAATTTGTACCGATATGCTTCAACAGATTCTTCAGTCAATGACGGTCTCATAAAAATTTTTTTGTGATTTTTTCTGGTGATTATTTTATACCATCATGGACCGTATTATGTATAATTTGTTGAAAAAAAATTGTTTACATCGATTGATAAAAAAAACATAATCACAAATAAAATTGAATCAAAAAAGTCCTAAATTTACATCCCGTAAATAGTAAATAAATAAATAAATTTTCTTTAATATATCCTTTTTCCAAGGTAAAAAATTAAATCGATAAAGCGTATATTCACCGAGAAAAAAAAATACGAAATATGTATGCGTTTTTACCCATTTACTGTGGCGTAAGTCCTTAAACGAGTATACGAGTAGTCGATTTACCAGTATGGAGGATTTAGATGGAACCAATAATTAAATTAAATTAAACTAAAGTAACCTAGCGTTCGGGCGCGAAGCGCCCGATCGTTAGTAATAATAATAATAATAATAATAATAATAATAATAATAATAATAATAATAATAATAATAATAATAATAATAATAATAATAATAATAATAATAATAATAATAATAATAATAATAATAATAATAATAATAATAATAATAATAATAATAATAATAATAATAATAATAATAATAATAATAATAATAATAATAATTAAAAAATCCAAACTTTTTAAAATCTAAATTGCTTTTTGCTTTAAAAAAAATCCAAAAAAAGGTGAAAAAAATCTAGAAAATTGAAATGTTTTTATTTTTGAGCTTTTTTGTGAGGAAGCTATAAAATAGTACATTGCGATACTCGTGCCGTAAAGAGAACTTTGTACGCACGCTATGAAGTGAAGCGAACTTCACAGCGTGAGTACATAGTTCGCTATACGGCACGAGTATCACATTCTATTTTTTGTAACAAATGTAGAAAAAGTGCACTCATACCCATTTGGGATCCAGGGGCGAAACTCCTGTGGGATTTTTAAAAAGATTTTTAAAAACTCCACAAATTTCAAAAAATTCCAAAAGGATTTTATTCGTCCATCGTCCCACTCATCTAGCCACGGACCCACGCATCCATCCATCCATCCATCCATCAGCCAGCTTGGCCGGCCGGACCGTACAGCCCTAATATGAAGTAGACGCAAAAGTATTCAGTATCTTGTACTTAAAGGGCCCGAAGAGTACTTAAAATACCAGAAAAGTAATTAAGTACTTAATATACGTATTTAAAATACCTAAAATACATCGGGTATTTAAAATACTGCCCAACTCTGTAATTTATTTCCAATGTTGACTGGACAATATGACTCTAATAATGCGAAAACCTTGGACTACTTATCAAAACTATCTTACGTGCCGCGGAAATGGTGGAAGTGAACGCTACGAACCGAATTGCGAAAAGTACTTGGAAAAAGTACTTGATCAATAACTTCAAGTACAAAAAGTACTTAATACTTCAAGTACTTGTGATACTTAGTACTTTGAACTTGAAGTACTTTTTGTGTACATTGCCCAGCTCTGCAAAAAACCATCGTCTTCTTCAGGATTTCTGGTAGCCCAAAGTCATCACCGACGACAGGGAAACCCATGGTTTTCATGCAACACGGACTATTTCTCTCTTCGGATTGTTGAGTCCTCAACAATGATTTCGGTACTGTGAATTTCTGCCACCTCACAACTTTTTCTTTTAATTCCCCTTAAAGTGCTCCATGAACATAATAATGACCCATAAAGGATCAGCAGCATATCAAATTAACGCTAAAAATCTCGACACGACGACAACCGAACACAAAGAGTCTACACCGTGGAAGAATCTAACACAAGTCGTCGCTGCACTAAGTTAACTAGGCACCAAAGAAATGCACACGATACAACTGAAGACCAGCACTGAACAGCACCAAAGATCTGTAGACGATAAAACTGAATTCGACTTTTCTGGTGTTTATTTATTTATTTATTTATTTATTTATTTATTTATTTATTTATTTATTTATTTATTTATTTATTTATTTATTCATTTATTTATTCATTTATTTACTTATTTATTTATTTATTCTCGCAGCATTTTTACTTGCCGATGCTGGACGTTTGGATTGGAAACATTCGTGGCAATACATACGCCAGAAGTCACAAAAATTTGATGACCCTGGAGAAAGAATTTTGGAACTTTTGGTATAAAGTATTGCCCATTAATACGCATTATTTAGGATCGAGCAATTTCTCGTCATTTTGTGTGCACGTAAGAGCGATTGATCAATCACGCAATAAAATTATGCAAGAACATAAATGTTTTACAATCAAATCAGCCGTGATGAAATGACTGCACTTTAACCTTCCCCCAATATTATAGGCGAAAGATAAATAAATGTTTTTTCTAAACAAAATCGGTATCTTGAACTCTACTTTTTGGAGGTAATTTAAGGATCAAATAAAAACTATATTTTCCTGAAATCTGGATAGCCGAGTGGGTTAAGGCGCAACGGTCGTAGCGTAAGAACCAGGGTAGACTGTTCGATCCTCAGCGAGTGAAAAAATCAACAGCGTTTCTTTCGGGATTTTCTTTGTGCCTGTCAGTAGAGTAAGTTGGTATATATAATTCAAAGTAATGATTGCTCGTATTTTAAATTTTTACATCGTCATAAAACGCAATACGCTAATTCCACGCTTTGACGCTTTGGCGGTTGACGGCAGTACTCTGGAGTGACTCTTGACGGGACTTGCGTATTACGCCAACTGTCAAGCGCGGTACACGTGACAAGATCAAACACCTAAGAATTCTTTTTCAGGTGTCAGATACTGTGGAATAAAGTTCAATTAAGTAATGAGCTCAGTAATTATTACTTGTGGCTTTCAAGCCACTGTTACCGGCACGTTCCGTCCGAAAAGCATATCGAAAGGTAGTTGAGTTTATTTGCATCAGCATATAAGAAACAATTAAATCATCAAACAAAATTAGGTTCTGGGTTTTTCGCCTTCGTATTAAAACAATGCACAACACAACAATTACGCGAAGAACGAACAATTCCTTTCGAATTGCAAGCCATCTTACATTTATTGTACAAATACCCGACATTCCGCGTTCGACACACGTAAGCTCATCAGCTGCTATGAGGCGACGGCCATGGCAGTGACGGATGACAGGTAGCACCCCAGACTAGCGATACTTTGTGCCACCGGGGCTGCGCCACCAGAGCCGTGGAACTAGCGTATGGCACAATATGCTGTAATTAAGACGTTATAAAGTCATCATATCACGTCATTTCAGTCTGAAAGATGCTGCCCATATGACACAAATACGTCGTCACTACGGACACCATTCATACTTACGGCGACACGTTGTTCAGTAATTATGGTGGCATCGTGTCACCATTGAATTACGACGCCATTCACTACGTGTGTCAATTATGGCGCGACAGTGACACCAGCGCGGGCCGACACAGTCGCCAAGACATGATGCCAATGTGGCTCCAATGCGATGGTGCGAAGAGATTACACGACGTGACGTCAAAAATTAGCTTAATGTGGCCATACATCACTTCGCTTGTGCTGTTACGATATGCCGCAGATCGCGTGTACTTCTTACCATCGGTCATTCATATCATATACAATTGGTTCCGAACGTTGAAAAATATTTTATTACACTCGGTACAAAAATGTCAGTTTTTCGCACGCTTCGCGTGCGAGAACCCCCATTTTCACACTTCGTGAGATAAAATTTCGTCCGATACTCGTGCGAAAAACGTTTTCTGAAGTCGTGTGATTGCGACACTCACCTCCGGCTCGTGCTGCAAACTCACACACGTCGAAAAAATTTTGTTCACACTCGTATCAAAATGTACTATTATCGCATTAGTATTATCCATAACTGTTTCCGGGCACCATTCGGACATCCTTTAGATATAATTTTGCTACCTGGGTACTGCATCATTTTCGTGACCGAGTTAGCATCCAGCGACATCGCTCGACGAATAATTGTACCTTTAGAAAAGCTGGAATCTGCATGGCCGACGGTTAGTATTTCCCGGGGTCAGTAATTTGTTTCGTACCATTCGGATGTGCAGTGAAAAAACTTTTTTTTTCAATCTGTGTGCGATGGAGATTTTAAACGATTTGTATAGTATTGAGCTAGGACGCGTTACTGACAGTAAGTATTGAAATTTACGTTTTATTGACGCTATTATTTCTTATCGTCAAGAAAGTGCACTATGTTTTTCTTTAATCGCGAAGGTATATGACGGCTTGCGGATTTTAAAGACGAAAAGATAAGCGAATAGCGATACGTTCAGCGAATATTAAGTGGAAATGAAATATCGCCGTCGGTAATGAAAACTGTAATGAACTTTCCTCAAAGGTGCTAATTTTTTTCAGGAAAAAGCAAATTCGAGCCGGATGCACACGGTAATTTCGCATCCGGCCCGAATTCATTTTTTTGTCAAAAAAATTGACACCATTGAATAAAGTTAATTTCAAAATTGCATCTATCTCTCTCATACTCTCGGCCCCGTATCGTGACTTTCACTTCCCCTTAAACCTGTTGGAAGCCAATGCATTGGAAGCTGTACTGGGCTGGGGAATCTCGTGCAGGGTTGTATTGGCAACGGGACTTGATTTGCATTCTGACACCTATATGACATGTTATCGCCCACTGCGTCATCGTTATCTCGGATAGTGGCGCCTGAGAGTAAGTCAGGTGACAGTGCTCGATCGGTAGCGAAAACTGTAATCCAAAATTCTTTGCAAAGGTTGTTTTTTCCGATTAAGAAAACGAGATCGTCGTCCTCCTCGGTCGAGTTGGTACAACGACGGTTCAAAAATAAATAAATATATAAATAAGTTTGTACCTGTTCGACACTCCGGTGTAACGCCTATCGGCATAACCTCGTTCATACCTAAAGAACAACCTTTTCCTGACGCTTGTAAGTTCAAAATTGTAATTAAAAAAAAATCCGTAAGGCTTTTGCGCGCGTTGACACGAAACTAAAATTATGTCTATATAATTGTGAAATTGTGTTATGTAACGCGTTTTATTCGAACACACTTTTGCCGAGCGTTTGAAATTTCATTCCTCTAGAATGTTGCGTTATCGAGACCATCGTCGACGCGTTGTTGTCCATTGGTGTAATCATTGTCTCGAGAAGTGGCGCTTGAGAGCGTGGCAGGTGACACTGCTCGGTCGGTAACGAAAAACTGTAATCCAAAATCCCATATCACGCTTGATTTTACCGATATAAAAAACGAGATCCTCGATCTCCGTCAAACAATTGCTCGGTACGACGTTAAAGCCTTTTATCCGCAAGATCATGATTTCCGTGTACCGTGGATAATTGAAGAATCCGCAGGCTTTCCGCAATTTGTGCGTCGCATGATAAAAACTTTGAACAAACATACACCCAATCGAAGCCTACCTACGTACTCTACGTATATATACACACACATACGAGGAGGAAAAGTATAGGATTTTCTAGAAGGTTCCAGGTCCCTCTACCTCCGAGCCAATAGTCGGTAACTCGGGCCTCCTGGATTGGTCGTTTTTCAACGGTACACAACCACACGAACGCACAGTCGGATTCCCGATAGGCCCGTCTACGTACGTGTGGTCGAAACTGCTGTTGCGCGGTCTAGCGGTGCGCGTTGCTGCTGTCTCACTGCCACCCCGCTCACTTCCATTCGTTTCTCATCACTCGCCAGTGTATCGTGCACTCCGTGGCACTCCGTGGGCGACTCGCAACTCCGAATAAAGATCACGAAATATCAGCACATAAAGCCCATCCGCATTATCGTCGGATTGTGAAAAAAAAATTGTCGACAAACTGTCGTTCGATACGGGAGATTATCTTGTTAAATCGTCGGGTATAGAATTATAAACAAAGTATCGACAGAGTGTGTGCGTTTGTGTCGGGACGTTGGATTGAACATTAGAGAGGAGCAACGATGGCTGCTATGTCCGTCATTGGAATCGACTTCGGCAACGATAGTTGCTATGTCGCCGTTGCCAGAGCCGGAGGAATCGAGACTATTGCAAACGACTACAGCCTTCGGGGAACACCGTGAGTAACACTACGCCCGAGTAACCGAAGCGAATTATCGTCGGAGGGCGGCAAATAGCGCTAGCCGGCCGACACGGAGAGCGAGGAAGACCGGCCTCGCCGCACCGGTCTACTCACTCGCCCGGAAAGAGTCGGCTGCCTTCGCTCCGCCTCCACCCGCCTGCCGTATATCGTCGCACCACGTTCCCACGAGATTTATCCATAAACTTTGTCGTCTATTGATCAATTCCTGTACTATTTTTTTTTTCGTAGTAAAAAAAAAGGTGATCGACCTCCGTCTCCTCTCAAATTACGTTACTTTTTTTCATATCTAATTTAACCAATGTTGCCTTTAAAAATATATATTATATATTTTTAAAGACATCAATTCCTGTACTATTTTTTTCATAGTAAAAAAAAGGTGGTCGACCTCCCTCTCCTCTCAAATTACGTTACTTTTTTCATATCTAATTTAACCAATGTTGCCTTTAAAAATATATATATATATATTTTTAAAGACATCAATTCCTGTACTATTTTTTTTCAACCTTTAGTATAAAAAAGTGGTCGACCTCCCTCTCCTCTCAAATTACGTTACGTTTTTTTTCATATCTAATTTAACCAATGTTGCCTTAAAGTATATATATATATTTTTTTTTTTTTTACTATTTTATGTTTTATATTTTATAAGGTAAAAAAGAAATGGTTTCACTTGTTTTCCAGATCATGCGTGGCGTTCAGCGGAAAGAACAGGATTCTTGGTGTCGCTGCCAAGAATCAGATGGTGACCAATATGAAGAACACCGTGTACGGCTTCAAACGCCTGCTCGGAAGAAAGTACAACGACCCGCAGGTTCAGAGAGAGCTCGAGTCTCTGTCTTACAAAACTTGTCAGCAGCCTGACGGAAGCATCGGTATTCGCGTAAGCATTGCGAGACGATGAATTTTTTGGCGCGAAATGTTTTATATTAAAATGTTTCTGTAGCTGGAAATATAATACAGTAAAACCCTTTTTATCCGAGGTAATGTGGGAGAGTGTACGTCGGATAAGTGAAAATTGGGATAACACGGATACCATACTCAATACAAACTTGTACTACTATAATATATTTTTTTAAATAATACCACTTTATATAAACACTAATTTTATTAGTTGATTTAGTTATGTTGTAAATATTATTGTTATTTCGTTAATTAACATTAACTTCATATAAACATAAACCATTGACTCTAAACATCGGAACTGTTGTATTTGCAGCTCGCAATATAAAGCAAACTTGTACAAGTTTAAGCATGTATGCAGCAAAGTTGTCTTTATGGGCTATTTCGCGCGTGAGCATTACTGCTTCATCCGTTTTATCCGATTTTTCCGTATGATCCGAGCCTACACCTCGGTTATCGCGGAGGGCTCGGATGAGTTGAGTGCTTCGGATAACGCGGAGACTCGGTTAGTCGAAGGTCGGATAAGCGAGGTTTTACTGTATGTGAAAACATATTTTTTTATATATATTGTTTTTTTTTTGCCAGGTACAATATCTCGGAGAAGAGCATGTATTCTCGCCGGAGCAGATAACCGCTATGCTCTTCACAAAATTGAAGGACATCTCGGAAACGGTCTTGCAGACAGTCGTGAATGACTGCGTGATCTCCGTGCCCTCTTACTTCACTCAGAACGAGCGGCAAGCTCTGCTCGATGCCGCGAGGATCGCGGGCTTGAATGTTCTCCGACTCTTCAACGAGACCACCGCGACCGCTCTGTGCTACGGAATCTACAAGCAAGATTTGCCGGCGGTCGAGGCGCCGCCGCGAAACGTCGTGTTCGTCGACGCCGGTTACGCCAGCTTGCAAGTCAGCGTGTGCGCCTTCCACAAAGGAAAGCTAAAGGTTCGTGGAACACGCAATTGCTCCAATAATCATCTATAGGACACTGTAAAAAATATTTGTATGAAATTTAATGTACCGCGCTGGAAGCGTTTACGCAAGAACTGATATATTAAATTTCATGTACGATTTCTGATGAAAAATCACTGTTCAGTGTATTAAAAATATTGGAAGTATACTTTATTTTTGATAATTGACTCTCATTTCAATGAAAAAGTATATTGATTTTTCATCATAATCGTACATTAAATTTCATGTACCAGTTTTTGCATCTAAACTTCTAGTCCGGTACATTAAATTTACATTGTACACATTTTTTTATATGAAGAACATTTTCGGGCTCCAAATCCAAGGACGAAGGTCTTGGTTTTCATCGAGATTAAAACGAACATCGACATTTTTTCGCCCACGGTCCGCTAAACACCTGAGTATCATTCGCGAGCGTCAGATCGACACATGTATATATATATATAAGTATATATTTTTTTACCGCAAACAGATGTTAGCAATGTTAACCGATAATCGTCGATAGTAAAAAGTGTTGTGTTGAAAGAAAATTTCGGGCTCCAAATCCAACAACGACGTCTTGGATGTTTTTTCAAGATGAAAACGAATATTAAAATTTTTCGTCGACGGTCCGGAAAACAACGGATTATCATTCGCGATCGTCAGATTGACGCGTGTATACATATAATTATATAATGATTTTACACCGCAAACAGATGTTAGCAAGCGCCGCGGACGGCAACCTGGGCGGTCGGGACATCGACACGATCCTCGCCGACCATTTCTGCAAGGACTTCCAGGCTCGTTACAACATCGACGCTCACACGAATCCGCGCGCCTATCTCCGATTACTCGCCGAAGTTGAGAAACTCAAGAAGCAGATGTCGGCGAATTCAACCAATCTGCCGTTGAACATTGAGTGCTTCATGGAGGAGAAGGACGTTCACGGTGAAATGAAGCGCGTTGATATGGAGGCGATGTGCTCTCATCTGTTTAAACGCGTCGAAGCGACTCTCAGACGTTGTCTCGCGGATTCCAGTGAGTTTCTCACCCGATCGTAATTCTCCCGTCATCGCAATTACACGCGACTCGATATATTAATTATTTTCTCCAATACTCTTTCGTCGCACAGAACTGAAACCCGAGGAAATCCATTCTGTTGAACTCGCCGGAGGCTCGAGCCGCGTACCGTCGATAAAGAAACTGGTCGAAGAGGTGTTCGGCAAGCCCCTGTCCACGACCCTGAATCAGGACGAATCCGTCGCTCGTGGATGCGCCCTTCAGTGCGCCATGCTCAGTCCGGCCGTTCGCGTTCGAGAATTCTCCGTCACCGACATACAGCCCTATCCCATCAAGATCTCTTGGGATATAAGTCCGTCTGACAAAGGGTGCGATTATCGTGAAAAAAAAACATCGATCCCGTCCACCTCCATAAAACGTCCGTTCACGTTACAATTTTTTTTTTTTTCTATTTCAGGGATGTCGTAATTTTCGAGTACAATCATCCGGTTCCGTTCTCCAAGAATCTTACGCTCTACGCGTCGAATCCCTTCAGTTTGACGGCGAGTTACGTAATGCCACCGACTACGTATCCGCACACTCACATCGGTAAGAAATCTTGCGATCCCTGCGATCCTACGATGTTTCACCGACTGATCGATGGTTTCCAACTGTGTTATTGATTCAGGAGCTTTCCAAATCAACAACGTAAAACCGACACCCGAGGGCGAACCCTCGAAGGTCAAGATCAAGGTACGCCTCAATCTTAATGGAATTCTAACGATCGCATCGGCCTCTCTCGTCGAGAAACGCGAGCTGACCCAGCAGGAGAAGGAGGAGGAAGAGAAGCAGCAGCAGGCCAACAGTATGGACGCGGAGAGCCAGCAGGAGAAGAAGGACAAGGCTGACCAGGAGGCACAGGCGAACGAACCACCGGCTCCCGAGGTAGTTCCTCAAACACCCCCACCCCATGCTCCTCGCTCGCTCCTCGTCACACACAACACCTCCGTATCCTCCGCCGGTCCATCTCTCTCTTCCGATTTGTCTTTCAAAAAACTGATCGCGATATACCCGTCAAACGGAGAGCGATGCGTTGCGGCTTCAACGAACTCCAGGGTCGCGGCTTCGTTTTAATCTTTTCAATTTTATTCTGCCTATACCTAACACTTGTTTGTCAGTTGTTGCGACTAAAATTACTCTCGATTCAAGCGGCAAACTTTCTACGTTAAAGTAGTGGAAAGAAAAAAGGTAGAAGAGCAATACATTTTCATCTCCAGCCGCATGACCATGTGAGTTTGTTGTCGTTTAGGTGATGGCGAAAAGCCCTCCGTTGCGCCTTCAACGAACTCCAGGGTCGTGGCTTCGCTTCAATTTTTTCAAGTTTATTCTACCTATACCTAACACTTGTCTCTCGGTAATTCTTACTGAAATTACTCTCGTTACAAGCGGAAAACTTTCAACATTAAAGTAGAGCAAACATTTTTTGAATGAACATAAAAAACGCTATAAGAACAATATATTTTTAGCTCTAGACGCATGGCCATGTGAGTTTGTTGTGGTTTAGGTGATGGTGGAGAGTCCTGCGTTGCGCCTCCAACGAATTCCACGGTCGTGGCTTTGCTTTAATCTTTTCGAATTATACAGACCTGACAGTTTTCTCTCGGTTATTCCAACTAAAATTACTCCCAATTGAATCGGCAAACTTTCTACGTTAACCCTTCACGTACGGAAGCCTTCCGCCGAGCGTGACTACACTGGCCGGGGCTCTGCAACCTGAGACATAAATACAAATTCCGAATAACAACTGCGCACAATATATTGACGATAACAATATTAACTTACACAAATATAATATCGTGAACATTGCTCTTTACAGAGAATTTTTCCGAATTTTGATATCATCAATTTTTTTTGAGATATAGCGTGCAATTTAAGTACTCGCTGAGCGAGGATCCGGTTCGTGATGGGTGAAGTAGAGAAACGAAAAAAATTAAAAAAGAAAAAAAATTAAGATAAAAGAACGCTAAAGAAGCAATATACTTTTTCTAACGCATGCACTAGTGCAGGAAAGTGCCGCTCTGTGCACACTCCCAAAAAACAAAACGTGTGATTTTCCTGAATTTGTAAGGAAAAATTATGCGAATGGCGTGGGCGTAGAAAAGAGAGGCTGGACTTGTGTAAATGCCGCACTCGTCTTCGGCTCGTGTGGCATATTCACACGTCAAGAACTCCCTCTCTAGGTGATGGCGGAGAGCCCTGCGTTTCGCTTTCAACGAATTGCAGACTCGTGGCTTCGCTTTAATATTTCTAATCTTATTCTGCCTATACCTAACACTCGTCTCTTGGTGGTTCCGACTAAAATTACCCCCGATTTAATCGGTAAACCTTCTACGTTAAAGCAGTGGAACGAATAGTTATTTGTATGGCAAGGGCGTATAGAAAGGGAGTTCTTGACGAGTGCGACATTCACAATCGTCGCGAATGACCGATTTTTTCTCGCCCTTGTTACAAAAATAACTATTTCCGCACTAGTCCGTGAAGAAAGTCCATATGGCGTTTGTACACATGCCTAGTATATAAAAGTGTCTTTCTGCGCACACTTTACAGGAACAGAAAACTGGATTTTACGTGCATGCGTTAGGAAAAAAAATGAATTAAAAAAAAACGCTAGATGAGCAATATATTATCATTTCGAGCCATATGGCCATGTGATTTTGTTGTGGTTTAGGCGATGGCAGATAAAAGACGGCGGGGCTTTGATCAATTTTTCAATTTTATCCCGCTTTAACACTTGTATCTCAGTTATTCAAACGAAAAGTACTCTCGATTCAATCGGCAAACTTTCTACCTTAAAGTAGAGGAAAGAAAAAAAATGCTAGAAGAGCAACATATTTTCATCTCCAGCCGCATGACCATGTGAGTTTGTTGTGGTTTAGGTGATGGCGGATAAGAGGCGGCGGGACTCTGATGCTGATGATGCCGGAAAAGGTGGAAAGGGGTCTGCCCCTTCCTATTCGTCCAGGATACTCTCTTGGTTCAGCTCGGTACGCGACACACTAATCACTACTTGGACCCATGCGCATACACCTCTCTCTCTATCTATCTATCTCTATCTCTCTCACTCTCTCTCTCTCGCTCTCGCTCTATTTTCTCTCTTTTTCTCTTAAACATTGCAGTTACGTTAAATCTCTGTTGTTCGAGCACAAAACAACTTCCGCTCGAAAAAAAGCAAAAAAAAAATATATATGAGCTACATAAATCCCATCACATTTTACTATGGCTTATCTCGTCCACTCAATCACTACTTTGACCAAGTGCGTCACGGACGTTTGTTTGTTTACCCCTGTTCTCCAAGTGCAAAAAGGGGGAAAAAAATTCTTTCTCAGATCTTCCGGAGTGGTTGTCACACCTCCTCATTGAGAACGCTAGTTTATTTATATAGTTGCACGCATCCTTAGGATACACGAGTGATTGAATATTTATCTGCAGCAGCATGATAGTAATGATAAAAAATATATAAAAAACGGAAAAAATTGTATAAAAATTATATTAAAAAAATTAAAAACGTAACGGTAGTGCAGATCGAACTCTGTGTCGATTTCTTCTGCAATAGCGCTCGTTTTTGTTTTCTCGCTACCATCTTTATCCATTTTTTTTTCTCTGTTCGCAACGAAAGTGTGAAATTTCCCTTTCGTATTGTTTTATACTAGTTTACTATTTGCCACTGGCGTACGGGGAGTCGAGGGTAGAAACGTTTACGCTCCCGTAGACGATCCATGCGCGTGGGTCCAAGATAAAAATGAAAAAGTTGTGTCGTCATGCCGTAATATGCTATTTTTATTGTGCTTTATGATCCGTTAGTCGTCCGGCTAAGGTCTCGCAGAAGAAAGAGAGACAGTGAACGAATCTACGCGAGGCCGTAATCAATAGATTAATTCGTGTTCTATAATTGTAATTGCTCTTAGGACCGAAACTGGAGAGTCGCAGAGAGAGACCCGAGTATACGAATGCGTCGAGTCTTGTCGTGTTACGTGTGAATTTCGTAACTATGTCCCATTGTGTACAGTTTCGACACACAAATACACACACAGCACCGCCCAGTGTCCATCAACACACCATTATGTTTAACCACCTCACGTCGCATTTTTGTTTGGTTTTTTAATTTTTTTTTTTTTCTCGTATCATCGAATCTCGAGTGTTCTTTTGAATTTATATCGTTTATGCGCCAGAATGCTACTATCTAGATCGACCATTCTCCCGTTTGTATGAGATTCGTTATTTATTTTTAATTTTTGTTTTTTTTTTTTTTTCCTTAAAAGATGGACCTTATTACGGGAGTGATTATTTCATTTGGTTTCTCGTTGTTTGCAGGGTGACGACAAGGCCGAGGATGGCAAAGGCAAGAAGAAGATCCCCGTTCGGCTGGTCGATCTTCCCATCGAGGCGCGCGCCGGAGGGCTCGCCCAGCACGATCTCGAGAGCGCCACCGAGAAAGAGGTACTCTCGCGCGCGGCTTCGCGCATCTCCTAGAATTTACCGGGACGCTTGTCTTACTATCGTATATTCTCGAACAGGGTAAAATGATCGCCGAGGATAAGCAGGAGAAGGAGCGTATCGATGTGCGAAACGCACTCGAGGAATACGTCTATGATCTTCGCGGTAAGATATCTGACGAGGATCAACTCGCAACATTCGTGACCGAGTCGGACAGGGAATCGCTCAGTCGTATACTCGACGATACGGAAAATTGGCTCTACGAGGAGGGCGAGGAGTGCAACAGACAAGTTTACTGTGATCGCCTGACCAGTCTCAAGGTTCGTTGTGTTCTTTGAAAGCAAAAGAAAAAAAAACCATCGTGCATAATTGGACTTTGGCTCTCCACAGGGACAAGGCGAACCCATAAAGGAGAGGAAGCTTGAGTTCGAGGGCAGAACCCAGGCGTTGAACGATCTCTCGAGCGCTCTGCAAATATCGAAGAAGGGCTACGAACAGATCAAGGCCTCGTACGGCAAGGACGACAGATACTCTCATATAACCGAAGAGGAGCTCAAGCAGGTGAGCAAAACGATACAGGAGAAGTGGACGTGGTTTGACGACGCTCACGTAGTTTTCGCGAGCACCGCCCGTACCCAGCTGCCGAGCATCACCGTCGCACAGATTCGTTCCGCGAAACAGGTAAGTTCGGAAGTTTAAGATAACTTTTTTTTTTCTTCGTGTTTGTTTAATCTTTCTTTATCTCCGCGACAGGCCCTAGACAGCAGCGTAACGCCTATATTGAACAAGCCTAAGCCCAAAGTCGAGCAGCCGCCGAAGGTGGACGAGAAGTCCAAGGACAAATCGAGCGAGGAGCAAAAGTCTCACCAAGCGAACAGCCAGGGTGGCGACGCTCACAAGCAGAACAATCAGCAGTCTGCGAAAGAGGATAAGATGGATGTTGAGTAACACGCGGTGTACACGGGAAGCGCGTTTTCGTAACGAAAGACTTGTCTCTCAAAAGCGCAAGGCTCCATTAATTGTTCCAAATAAAAGGAAAATAACAGACGAGTACTTAATTGCGCGGATTTAAAAAATGCTCTCTCGTCACCGCCGATTAACACTCTATAATTCACAGAAAGCATCCAGGCTATTTTCCTCACAACGTATTAATGCGCTGCTATGTAATGTTGCCTATATACAACAGTACACCCATAGGACACTATCGATCTCTCGCTCTCACTTATCTGCCCCCCCGATCGCTCCTTGTGAAACACGCGCGCAGCACGGTCGCAGCAACGAGCTCTTTGGATTTATAAGTTACCTTTTTTTTTTGGTTTTTATTTGTTTTCAGTCAAGGTGGCGATAGGCACCTTACAAAATTTGTTTCGATTTAAAACCCGAGCTCTACACTCCGTAGATTGACTCACGCGGAACCTTGACGGGGGACACCATCTTATATTAACGCCGATATATAAAACAATGTTTTCCCTCACGATAAAAGGAAAAAAAAATTAACTAAGTAGATCGAATTGCGTTACGGCTGATGCTTTGCCTGGAATAGGCGAATTAGGCTTACCCGTAATGAACTCAATTGAATAAATTGAATAAACGAGAAAAAAAGAAAACAAAAAAATATTAATATGGTAATATCGCTGGCGATTTTATGTATTTAAACGGTACATCGATAATTCATTCCATCGTCTTTCAAAAGACCCGTTCCTGTAGAAACACACCACAGATACACATATACACATACACACCCACACAATGTGCATTGCATTTATTACATGCTAAATAAATAAACGTTGTGTTAAAAGACGATCGGCCGAGTACGAATAGAAAACGAGCTTCGGCTCGTTTTCCATTCTATGTTAATTTAATCGAAAAATACGATGTTACTTTAATCTTTGCCTCGAAAGAGACGAAAACCGGAAGTCGCCTTTGTCATTGTAATCCGTGTATAGACTGTTTCTTATCTTCTGCCGACCGCCATTATCCGCTCATCATACGACTGTCCCCAGACTACACTGTTTCCACGGATATGCCATTGACTTTTTCAATTCCTTTTTTTTTTACACTGCTCTTATGTTCCTCTACAACCTTGAATAGGGCATTGTCATTGTTTATTGCTAAATAAATTATTGATGAAAATTTAATAAACCTATTAATGCGGCAATTTATGTGAGTGGAATAAATTGTATTTGGGAGTTGCGTCGAAGAAGATAACAAACATTAAATACTAGATTACAATTAATCTGTCTTCGAGGAAGGTTTTGTCGGCGCGTCGAAGTACGCTCTGTAGATGAACGCGCCGAGAGCCACGTGGAGCACAACTATTGCTACGACCGCTGCGTAAACATTGCTCGGCACTGTGTTCAAACCCAATAAACCTGTGGAGAAACATTTGCCGAGGTTAAGGTTCATCGAGATGTAGAATTTAGAGATGAAAAAGAAAAAAAAACCTTTTTACCCCGAACATGGAGTGAAATAATTACCGTCGAAGATGAAGACCTTGCTGGAGAAAAAGGACAACACTGGAAATGCGATTATGACGATGCAGTGGTACAGTACGGTTTTGAATACTTCCAGTTCCGGTAGGTCCTGAAACAATCGAACGATCAATGTTATTATTCGAAGAATAACCGGAGAAAATATACGACGGGTCGACTAACCTTAATGGCTGCCATCGTGAGACAAGTCGCTCCACGCTGGACTATCTTGTTTTTTTTTTTCAACGCTAATCAGGACTCACGTGAGGAGACGACGATTATCCATTAGTTTGTTTTTTTTTGTTATCGTTGATTGCAAACGCGTACCTGTGTTCAACGCATTTATTAACTCGTGTCTCCAAAAGTGCGACAGTGTCCGAAATTACATTACTGTATGTACGACGTCCCGTATTCCAGATCTACAGCTGTCCGGTAGGTGGAACAGTGGAGTTTCGATTAAGGCCATGTGAGAGATGTACCCCGTGACATATGAGTGCGAGAGAGACAGATGTATTTTTTGAATCAATGTCATTTAAAACCGGTTGACCTTTCTGATAAAACGGAAGCATCATCGGACGCGGTATTAAATTCTACATCCGCTAATGCTTTGCTTTTTCCCAAAAGATCTACGGTCTCTGAATCGCATTGATTACAGATTTTGGTTACCGACTGAGTCGGACTATCTTGTTTTTTTTTTTCAACGCTAATCAGGACTCACGTGAGGAGACGACGATTATCCGTAGTTTGTTTTTTTTGGTTATCGTTGATTGCAAACCGCGTACCTGTGTTCAACGCATTTATTAACTCGTATCTCCAAAAGTGCGACAGTGTCCGAAATTACATTACTGTGTGTAGACGTCCCGTATGACAGATCTACAGCTGTCCGGTAGGTGGAACAGTGGAGTTTCGATTAAGGCCATGTGAAAGATGTACCACGTGACATATGAGTGCGAGAGAGACAGATGCATTTTTTGAATCAATGTCATTTAAAACCGGTTGACCTTTCTGATAAAACGGAAGAATCATCGGACGCGGTATTAAATTCTACATCCGCTAATGCTTTGCTTTTTTCCAAAAGGTCTACGGTCTCTGAATAGCATTGATTACAGATTTTGGTTACCGACTGAGTCGTTTTACATGTCCTTAAGGCGAGGTGAAACGGTCTTCGTCGGTAACAAAAATTGTAACGAATGGCATTCGGAGGTGGGAGACATTTCGCGAAAAAGCACAGTATTGGCTGTTGCAAAATGCAATACCGCGTCCGATGGTACTTTTGCTTTTACCTCAAACGTCAGCAATTCTTACATGGCATCGATTACAAAAATGCAACTATCTTGCACTCGTATGTCACGTGGTACATGTTTCGACTCAACTGTGCATACTGGCGGCGCTAGGGAGCTAGAGATAATAGGCGGCGTGCAGTTTACTTCGTTGCCGCCAAGAATTATCGCATGAGAAATTAATTGCGGAAGTCAGTAGGTCGGTTCGACGGCAAAACTAATAATTGTTACAAAGGACCGGCGTACGCGCACGGTTGAAAGAATCGATAGACGGAAAAAAAATTAAGCTCAGTTGGTAACGAAAACTGTAACGAATGGCACTTGTAAACGGTAGGCATTTCGCGAAAAAGCAATATATTAAGTGATGCAGAATTCAGTACCGCGTCCGATCGTACTTCGCCTTTCCCCAAATGACAACATTTTTTTTCATGGCATTGATTAGAAAAATGCAACTATCTCTCTCGCACTCGTATGTCACGTGGTACATGTTTCGACTCAACTGTGCGTACTGGCACGAGAGGGCCAGAGATAGTAAGCGGAGTGCAGTTTACTTCGTTGCCGCCAAGAATTATCGCATAGGAAATTAATTGTGGAAGTTGGTTGGGTCGGTTCAGCGACAAATACAATAATTGTTACACAGACCCGGCGCACGCTTGCGGCCGAAAGAATCGATCGGCGGAACAAAAACTTAAGCCGCGCGTATACGCTGAAACAACCAAAGCCTTACTACAGTCGTCCGTCTAACCTACGTCGCTACGGAATATCGCTCTTTATTTTTGTATCCAAACGCAGTCACGTCGTGTTAGAACGGGGCGTTCGGCGGTCGCACCGAAAACGAAATACTGCTATCGTCCTTCGACTTGATCGGAATACCTAAGTGGGTTGTATATCGAAATTGATGTAGGGCGCGGTGTGCCGTACGCACTACTAATTTCCACCGATTTCCTCGTCCTCCCCGTGGACCGGAGTGTGCGGCCGAGCGCGATTATCGTTCGCAATGCCACGAACGACAATCTCGTCTCGATTAACGAAAATATTTTTTTAACACCAGACCTCTTCGCACAATGAGCGCTGAACCAAACGAGCTGAATTCAACGCTGGATCTTCGGTGGTGGTGTAAAAAAAATATTGTCCTATAGTCTCCCATCGAGCACACTCGCTAGCACTATTAGATGCTAGGCTAGCGATTGGCTCGAGGAAAGATGGCCGCCGGTGATTCTTCGGCGAAACTGCTGCTGCCATTCCGCGGACTAAGGTTCGTCGTGCGTGCAGCCAAAATGCATTGTGATTCCTCCGATAATCTAACGATATCGGTGTGAGCCTGCTGTGAGTATACGACAGTCTTTCGCGAGTGTCAATTTACGTGCGAGCCATCGACACGAAGCCGGTGAGTGACGTTTCTAACTTACGTTTTTTTTTTTTTTTTTTTACAGTTTAATTTATACTCGCACTCCTGTCGGGACGTCGTTTTTTCTCTCCTGTCGTCTCTTTTTCCTACTTTTTTTTTCTTACATTTTTTCCTATCCGTCGGTAGGTCTATCGGTGCCTCCCCTCCCAACATACCCCTCCCTCCCCTACCCACCTACTTTTCGTCCTGTTATGTACCCTAAAAGAGCCCTTCCCATATTATTTTTCCAATCGCCGTTAAGTTTCGGCAAAACATTGTTCGTTAAGGCTCGACCGATTGTCGAAACAACAGCACGGCTGTCTTGCATTCTCGATCATTATTATTTTCTTTTTGCTTTCGTGCGAGAAAAAAAGAATGCATATATATTTCCGATAATGCTGGAAGAACGGGCAACTATATAAGTACGCGGTCCACTGGGTCAGATGCGCGCTTTACTTATTCCTAGATGCTTTTTTTCCACCCCCCCCCCCATCCCCTCCACCAGTATTTCTCGTATCCCTACGTGACTCGCTATGTAATACATAACTGTTAGCCTCTGTGTAATATATTAAGTACACAGAGTCTCTCTCTCACACCCTATGCGGTCGTTCGACCCAGATCGCATCCATTCGAGCAGATATTCTTTGATATTTGAATTTTTTTTCACACAGCCGAGACGATTATAATCGTGAAGGCGAGATTTTTTTTCGGCCCATTGCGTGCGCGCCCAAGAATTTAAGTTTGTCGTCGACGAACGCGGACTTATGTGCGATACGATTAATGGTATAGGTTTGAGGTATTAATTGATATTTTTGAAAAAAAATTGCAGCAAGATGGAATGGGTGGAGATCATTATTCTTTGATATTTGAATTTTTTTCACACAGCCGAGACGATTATAATCGTGAAGGCGAGATTTTTTTTTCGGCCCATTGCGTATGCGCCCAAGAATTTGAGTTTGTCGTCGACGAACGCGGACTTATGTGCGATACGATTAATGGTATAGGTTTGAGGTATTAATTGATATTTTTGAAAAAAAAAATTGCAGCAAGATGGAATGGGTGGAGATCATCGAACCGAGAACGAAGGAGCACATGTACGCCAATCTTACGACCGGCGAGTGTGTATGGGATCCACCGCCTGGAGTTCCCGTGTACGTATCCATCGCCCCTCCCCTCGTATATATCGCCCTTTGTCACGAAAGTGTTCGCATCTCCGACGGTAACGTCGGTGGAGGGGGAGAAAAAAATTCGCACAGTCGAATACAATGTTGCCTACCGTTGTTTCGTTCCAGTAAGAAAACCGACAACAATCAATGGTGGGAATTGTTCGATCACAACACATCGCGTTTCTACTACTACAATGCGACGTCGCAAAAGACGGTGTGGCATCGGCCGACCGATTGCGACATTATACCCCTTGCTAAACTACAGGTGAGCATATTTTGCATCGAAAATAGCTTGAGGGGATGTTCGATGATTTCGGGAAAAAAATTACCTTGACACCGTGTAAAAAAAAATCCCAACGTCCAAATATGCATAAAAAATTATCAGTTTCATTAAAGAATATATATATATATATATATATTTTTTATTCACTTATTTATTTAGTTTACGGGATAAACCCTTTCACTTACATACAATAAAAAATAGATCAGTATATAGTGGAAGTGTCTCTAACAATTAGAATAATATCACCAGATCGCATCTTAATATAAAACTAGATAAAATATATCTCATCATTTCATTGAAATATTTTTAATCAGCGCCGATTATTTGTCTTTGGTAGCCAGAGTATTCCTAAATTATTAGCCAGATATATCCTTTAAAAAATGGCACTCGTTTTTTATCATTGGATTTTTTATATTCGGACCTAGGAATTTTTTTCCGTCATCCGAACATCGTTACGAGCCATTTATCGCGTGATATTTTCGATACGGTTTCTTTTTTACTCATAAAAATAAATAAATAAGTAAAACGCCTTTTTGGTCCCGAAACCGTCGAACCCCTTCGTCAGGAAAATTCGATTCCACCGATCAATATTTGTTTGTACTCGTAGACACTTAAACAAAACACGGAACCGGCAAGCGGAGGTACAGACGGTCTCGCGAGCGGTGAAGATCACCACAGGGAGTACCGCAAGAAGGAGTCCGTTTCGACGCAAACGCAGACACCGTCGGCGGTGAGGGCTGCCGCGGCGCGCTTCAATCATCAGGAGAGTGCGAGCACGGCCTCGACGCTGGTAAGTAAAAAAAAGTTGCAAAAATAAAATCATAATAAAAAAAAAGATGTTCAAGGTCCGGTAAAAGATAACGTACAATTTTTTTCCAGCAAGTCGGCGCTGCGTCGGGCAGAGTGTGCAAGCCCCGTGTCGCTGCATCGGGGGTGGGAACGGGCGATAGTCAGACGTCGCCGTCCTCGCCGTCTCCGTCGCCGTCGAGCAGGCGGCAGCATCATCATCACCATCATCATTACCATCATCAACACAACAACAGGCATCATAGATACCAGGAAGAGCCAACGACGCGGAAGCATCACAACAATTCTCAGGACTCGGGTCGATCGAGCGACAGTTCGATATCGCACAGTCGCACCTCGCTCGAGTCGAGCACTGCATACAGGTAGAGATGTGGAAATATCGGTATTTTGATATTTCATAAAATTACCGTAAAAATACCACATTTTTACTGTATTAAGCCATCATTTTTTTTTTTTTCAACATTTTGCATCATGAAAAGTCGGTTACGAAAGTTTCTCGTAAACTTACGGTAAAAGTGATAACAATCATCTATCTATGTGCAATTACTAGTCACATTTTTTGGCAAATTTACCGTCAAAACGTACAAAATCTACCTATTTAAATGTGATATTACCGGTTGAAAATGGTAGACTTCGCGTACATAGTTGTGAAATTATCGGTAACATATTTTTTTTTATAAGATTACCGTAACATTTTTCGAAAATTTACCGTGTCTTGGTGAGATTTTGAATCACTATGAGATCATATGGTTTTATTACCAATGTGGTAATTTTCAAAGCGGTCACATACTGTATTTTTGAAGGAAAAAATACGGTAAAATTACCGGTGCATTTACCGCTCACGTCTTTATGTACAGGCTGCTGGACTCGCCCCATCGTCATCAGCAGCGTTCGAGTATGGGTCAGCAGCCGACGACGGGAGGACTGCCGCCGCCTCCTCCTCCGCCGACAACCTCGAACAGAAGCGTTGCCACTCTTGTCGCCAATCCTGGCAGCACGATGGAGTCCAGATCTCAGAACAGAAGCGGCACTCTGGAGAACACGAAGAACGTGAAGGTCGCGGGATCGTCGACAGAGTCGGCACCGCCGCTGGGACTATCGCTGTCCACCAGTACTCCGCTTTTCAAGAAGAAATCTTTCGTCGAACAGCAACAAGCTGGCGGTGTTATTTGTCATCGCGAGAGGCGAACGCAGAAGAACGGTTGGTCAAGTTTTTTTTTTTTTCCTTCATTCGTGACATTGATTTTTTATGACCGTCAAAATATCCGCACGACATCAAATTTCATCTTTGACGAGGCTTTGTCGATACACTGTGCTTTAGGAAGAAAAAAGAATTGTTCGCTTGTAGAATGTTATTAACCGAGTGCACTTCCCCGGGTGAAGTTTGTCTAATGCAAAGCACAGCCATGTTATAACTTGATGAAATTTAATCTGGTGCAGGTATCTTCGGGGTCTTTTTTTTAGCTAGGTAATAAAAAAAACGAAAATCGTAAATAACTTGTATCACATAAGCAAAGTTATGGTAAACAGATTTCTACAGATCTGTATATAGTTTGTATAGTAATGATGTAGTCAAAAAGTGAATTAAACCATTTTTTTTCTTTCTATTTTTAACTCAAAAATACAATAAGAAAAAAAAATACTTGGTACGCGTGTGGAATACAAATACACTGTGTTTATTGCAACAAAAACGACGGACGCACAGAGTATTTTTTATTTATTTTTTCTTGTATCGTTAAGTTAAAAAAAGGAAGAAAAAGAATGGTTTACTTTTTTGTAAGTAATAAATTAATTCGAATGTCAAACCTCTAAACATTGTATCGTCGATAGGGCGGGAGAGCAGCAGCCGCGGTTCGTACGGACCGGAGCCAAGCACGTCGCCGTATCGAGACTCGGCAATGGAGCCCCGTGCGTTCAGACAAGAGATGCCTCCTTACCGGCCACCCGAGGTACAGCAGCAACAGTATCCGTCGGCCCATGGTTACAAGACTGCGCAAAGCACCGACAAGTACGGCTCTCTCGTCGAGAGCAGCAATCGTTATCACAGGGAGCGAGAGCGCGAACGCGAGCTTCTCCATCACAGGGACAGGGTGAACAGTCTGGACAAGAGCGCGAATTCATCGTCGGGCTTTTATTCGGGCTCGATTCACGGGAGAAATTTGAATAAGAGCGAAGCACCGAGTAACGTTGCACCAACTCACAGCGATATTGGCAGCATCGGACGCAAGCATCGTGGCTGTTCGGCCTCGCTGTCCGAGGCCAATGTCAGAGAGATGTACGGTGTCATGCTGGGGGACAGAAACGATCCTAACAAGGCCAGTCTCGCGAGGGACAGGGCCAACGCTCTCCTCACCAGCAATGTCATAAGACAAAAGAGTCTCGAAGTATCCGAGCGAAATCGCGACAGAGATCGTCCCACCGTCCTCGATAGACAACAAGTCGATACCGGAAAGACAACGAGCGCTTCCAACAACTCTCTCGATGGTAACTTTTGAATGTTTCATTTTTTTTTTTGCTTCCTCATAGAGAAAGCTATGTTTTCCTAAAACAAAAAATCTTCGAGATTTTAGTCTCGGAGTAGTTACGAGTAGTTAAAACAGTCTAAAATATTTAGAAATGCGATTTTTAGCTGGCGTCAGGATGTATGTGTGTGGGTGTAGTATGCATGTGACAGATTTGCATCGTTTAAAACGGCTATGAGTCGGAAACGGTTCGACATAGCGGGTTTAAATTTTGTACAGTAGTAGAGAGTGTGGTCACGTCGCTTCATTCGATGCAATTTTCATGAAAATTTTGATTTTGAAGTTTTGAAAAATGTCTGGTACCTCCAACTCGCGTAAACTTTGAACTATCGTCCTAAAACTGCACACGAATATAATATTTTGATCAAAGACCTTTGGTATTGAATTTGGCCGAAACCTATCCAAGCGCTCAGATTTTTATTGAACTTTGATTCTTCTTTTAATTACTAAAAACGGTATAATACGAGGAGACATGGAGATATCGAGGTTAAATTTGACACGGGAATGGATTAACACTGTACAATGTCTGGTGTTAAATTTGGCGAAAATTGATCTACCCGTTTAAAATGTATCGGATTTTCAACATTTTTTCGCAAAATTTGTTTTTCACGCGTGACACGATTTTTTGAATCAAATATCACGCTAAGAACGAATTAGAGTTGTGTAATCGTCGATGGAGAATAGATTACAAAATTGCCTCAAAACGACGAGGTCCGGCAATTTCAGTTCGCAATTTCCTACAATGAAATTTGGGGTACATTTCGACGGGGTTGCAAAGTAAGGTGCAAAGTAATTTGCATACGGCTTCTCCTTTTATTACAATTTTGCACATAGCTTCCTCTATGAACAAGCCTAAGTCAGTCAACGAACTTTCTCATAGAGAAATCAATGGGTAACATTGTAATGAATGAGAAATCCATGTGCAAATTACTTTGCACCTTTTTTCGAAATTTTACTAACGCTATATCGTCGCATTTACAGTCTCCTCCCAGCCATTGGCTCGAAGCTACAGTTTCGTTCAGCAACAGCAGCAGCAACAACAGCAGCAGCACCATCATCATCACCATCACCAGCCGTCGAGAAGACGCAACAGAGATGACGACTCGATGCACGAGCGTTACCTGATCGGTCAGACTCACGATCCGACGAGGCTGCATCGCCTCGCCGGTGGCAGCAGCAACAGCACGAGCAGCAACAGTAGCAACAGCAGCGACAGCAGTAACAGTAGTTGTAACAGTGCCATAGGAGAGGATATAAGAGGACACATCGAGAGTGAGGATTATGGAAAAAAGAAGCCGAGCAACGGGAATCCGAGTCCGCCACCTTCCCCGTATTACGGCAACTTACTAGTCGACGCCGATCATCTGTTGCCTCTTCAGCACTACATACTCGAGCAAGCCAAACTCTCTGGTACGTTCAAATTTTATGACCGTGACGATATTTGCATGACGCCAAATTTCGCCGTTGCCGAGTCTCTGTCGATGCATTGCTTTCGGAATTTAAAAAATAGTACATTGCGATACAAGTGCGGTAAAGCGAACTTTATACGCACCTCCTTGTGGTACGAGTGCGGCGTGTGTCAGTTACTTCACGGTCCGCCTATGATGTTCGATACACCGCACTAGTATCGCATAATATTTTTTGTGACTCATGCATGAAAAGTGCTGCTTTATGTGGGGGCCGGGCGCCATATAAAGTGGTGTTTTTCAAGAAGGCGTTACATAAATACCGGAAGCTCTTCGTAAATACCGGAAGCGTGTCGTAATGAGTATTTATGCAACGCAAAAGCGTATCGTAAATACTGTGCGCATGCGCACCGTATTACTGTGCGCATGCGCCCGCTGTCTGTTTTTCCTTTATTGTCGCGCCCGGCCAGCAACATAACCTTTCATGCATTCGTCACAAAAAGTAGTATGCGATACTGGTACGTAAAAGCGGTCTCCCGACGGCGGTTGTGAAGTGACCGTACTCGCCTTCTCTCGAGCTACAACAGCACTCGGCTTCGCCTCGTGCCGTTGTAGCGCTCGATCCGGCTCGTGCAGCGACTTCCCAACCTTCGCCGAAAGTCCACTTTTACGTACTAGTATCGCAATAGTAATTTACGATACTAGTGCGATAAAACATTTTCTGACGAGTGTGACTTTACAGCACGAGCCGAAGGCATGTGCTGCAATCACACGAGTTCAGCAAAAGTTTTTCGCACAAGTGTCGTACCAAATTTTATTTTACGAGGTGTAAAAATACCGGTTTTGTGCACGCAAAGCGCGCGAAAAAATGACATTTTCGCACCGAGTGCAATGAAATTATTAACTGGAAGAATTTTATTCTCTAAGCGGACTTACCCGCGCGAAGTTTGTGCGATGCAAAACATAGGCATTATTTTTTTTTTTATATTTGTTCCATTTTCCACCGTATACCCTGTCGGGTTTTTACGGAACCCCAGCCCGATTACCCCTATCACTCCCTACCCGCACTCAGCTAAGCTACCTAACTTCCATTGCGTCCGTAGCCGACTTAGCTACACTGTACCGCATTTGCCGAGGGCACGGGGAAACTACGGAAAACCCGTGCCGATACAGACGGCGCTATTCGACTGAGCCACTGGTATTTTTGCACTTGAGTAAAGTGCAGAAACACCAAAGTCTCAGAAAAAAGCGCCTCCCGCTCAACGGTCGATGCGCCAGCTAGTGCACGGCTAAGCGGTCACCCATCCAAGTACTGACCGCGAACGCTGTCGGTCATAGCCATTAATAACTCAATGAAATTTAGTCTCATGCAGATATCGTCAGGGTCATTCAATTTTATCCTGGATAATTTTCTTAGTTCTCGAAGAATACATTTTTTTAACTAAAAAAATTTCACTTCAATCATCAGGTTGTTACAAATTTGGCGACCCCCTCTTCGGCGTGGAGGAAGGTGACGACTCGTTGGACGAGGAAAGCGGCGGCAGAGGCGGATATGGGGATGATGGACGTCTCGGTGGACGTGCTGATGGTAGCTGCGGCGGCGGTGGACTAGGATCTCGTACGGTCGGCGGTACAACTGGAAGGCCCGACGACGATTCGGATGATCAATTTGCTGATGATGAGGCCGCTAGCAATCAGGGCGATTCTTCCAGTCAAGAGTACCTCGAGGATCATTATGCAGGTCGGAAATTGAGAATAAAAACTAATTTATCGTTCGAGTTCAGCCGGATCACGAGTTTTTATATTTTATATTTATATTTTATATTTATATTTTATATTTATATTTTATATTTATATTTTATATTTATATTTTATATTTATATTTTATATTTATATTTTATATTTATATTTTATATTTATATTTTATATTTATATTTTATATTTATATTTTATATTTATATTTTATATTTATATTTATATTTATATTTACATTTATATTTTATATCACTATATTATTACAGATCTCGGCAACTACGATACGGCAGGTTTGGCGACTTACTACAATACCGCTGAGACTCTGACGAGACCACAGACAACGACGTGTATCCAACCGATACACGTTCCCGCGTCGGTGGCACCGATAATGGGAACAGCGGCAACGGCGACGGCAGCGACGACGATGACGACGACATTCTGCACGGGACAGAGTGTCGCGGCTGCCAGTGTCGCATCGCACGGAGGAGAGATACGCGGTGAGAGTAGCTCAAGTTTGGCGAGCCCACGACCGATTTCATTGCCTCCCTCGAGTGCATTTACCAGTCTAGTCATGGGAAAGGGTATCGATACGAACGACGCCGGCAGCGGTGGCGGCGATATCGAAAAGTACGCCCAGGATAATCTGAACTTGAATTGCGGCAGACCTAAGGGTCTGAGGCTGCTGTTTAGAAAAAAGTTTAGCGTACGAGATATACTGAGCTGGTCCAAAGATCCCATACCGCAGCCGATGCTCGTGGTCGTCGACGGTGAGAAGCTGCTGAAGAGGGAAGCCTGCAATCTCTTTCGATTGGTGCAAGTTTACATGGGCGATCGAAAGGCCAACGTTGGCATGACGCTGGATGGTGTCGCGACAGATATCGTCAACACGGCTTTCTCGAAACCTCCGCTCAGGGACGAGCTGTATGTACAAATTTGTCGGCAAACCACCGAGAATCCGCGGAAGGAGAGCCTGCGAAGAGGTTGGGAATTGATGGCTGTCTCACTGGCGTTCGTCCCTCCGAGCGCAACCTTCGAGCCCTACCTCGAGGGTTATATGAATCGACATCGCGATCCAAATTTCCAATTTCCCGAAGTGGCCAAGTGGCCGATTCACGTGCAAGTTAGCCATTACGCAACCGTCGCGTGCAAGCGTCTTCAGAGAATCGGTGCTCATGGGAAACGACAACCTCGAAAAGCGACCATCGAGGATATCGACCAGGCTAGGGTATGCATTGGGTTTGGAAACGATTTAAGAGCAGGTGAAATACCACGGTCGGTAACAAAAACTGTAATCAGCTTTTTTTTCACGAACGGTGGTGTCTGAGGTCAAAGTAAAAGTATCGCCGAAGACGGATTACATGTCAGCTTTCGATGACACAGTTCTTTTGATAGTAGATTGTACTATTCGTGAATAGTTATTTGTATGGCATGGGTGTAGAAAGGGAGTTCTTGACGACTGCGGCACTCACATGAGTCAGGACTCCCCTTTCTACGCCCCTGCCATTCGTATAATTTTTCCTAACAAATTCACGGACATCATCCTTTTTGTTTTTGGGCAATGTGCACAGAAAGTCGTTTTATCGCACTAGTGCGAGGAAAAGGAGCATAATGCGTCTGTTAGCATGCGCAGCATTTTTCTCGTACGCGATGCGAAAGTGCCTTTCCGCGCTGACTTCACACGGAAGAAAATAGTAATTTACGATACTAGTGCTATACATTTTTTTCCGACGAGTGTGAGTTTGCAGCCCCGAGCCGAAGGCGAGTATTGCAATCACGCGAGTTAAGAAAAAGTTTTTCGCACGAATATCGTACCAAATTTTATTCTACAAAGTGTGAAAATGAGGGTTAAAGGCATGTGACACACACGTATCGATGTTCCGATGATAACAAATCGCTTTCCCTATTTTCTCCGTGTTTCTCCGCTAAATTAGGTTTTTGTAGTCAATAGACATAAGCATGAAAACCTAATTTGCTTTTGCTCGTCGTATCAATCGTTTTGGAGAAAACAGGAAAGGCGATTTGTTACCAACTGAGTTTGTAACACATGCCTTAAAATGAGGGAAAATAAGGGTCAATTTTATTTCACCTTGTGAAAATGAGCGTTTTTTTACAAACGCGAAGCATGCATAAAACTATAATTTTCGCACCGAGTGAAGTAAAAAAGTTTATTACAGTTTTTGATACCAACTGGTCATCGGAGGGACGGGGTGAGGGGGGGGGGAGAGATTTCACATGTTCGTAAATCGATTACGCGAGATCATGAATGTTAATAACGGTTTCACTTTCTCTACTTCTTCAGATTCAAATATTTCGTGCCTCCATGTTCGGAGCCACTCTCTCCGAAGTAATGGCCCTCCAACGCGATCGGTTTCCCGATCGAGAATTACCTTGGGTCCAGACGACACTAACGCGTCAGGTCCTCGTACGCGGTGGTACGCTCACCGAGGGCATTTTCCGGGTGTCCGCCGATGCCGACGAAGT
Organism: Stenichneumon culpator; assembly: GCA_964017025.1. Lineage (NCBI taxonomy): Eukaryota > Metazoa > Arthropoda > Insecta > Hymenoptera > Ichneumonidae > Stenichneumon > Stenichneumon culpator. The sequence continues at coordinate 3,437,396 of OZ024772.1, forward strand.
CAGCACGCTCAAGTCGTGCCTCGACAGATTCGAGGACGGTGGAAACTTGGCTGCCTCTCAAGACGCTCACGCTCCAGCTTCTCTGTTAAAATTGTGGGTTCGTGAGCTCTACGAGCCTCTCATACCCGATTCGTTCTACGCGGAATGCGTATCGATGCGTCATGACGACGGGGAAGCCTCGGCGAGCAGCGTGGCGGCTCTCGTCGAACGACTCGCCGATCTTAATCGTAGAGTCTTGTGCCATCTTATACGTTTTCTTCAGGTATTGTATTTATATTATTCGCGTAGTCGAGGCAATATTAAACAGACTTTGTCGGTAACTAAACTATAATGCTTTTCTCTTCTTTTCTGAAGGGTTTTAATAACATTTGGGCCGGAAGGAATTTATTCATTATAAAAAATGAATCAAATTTTTTTATTCCCAAAGGTTTTCGTTGCCGACTTAATTATCAGCGTCGACTTTGCTCTATGACTGATCGACGTTTTTTTCCTCCTAACAGATATTCGCCCGGCCGGAGGTCGTAGCTCGTACAAAAATGGACGCCAACAATCTCGCTATGGTAATGGCACCGAATATTTTGCGATGTACCTCGCAGGATCCTCGGGTTATTTTGGAAAACGCTCGTAAAGAAATGGCTTTCGTTCGGACCCTGATAGAGTCTCTGGACACCTCCTGGGTCGACGATCTGCACTGATCGCATACAAAAATTTAAAAAAATTAAGAAAATAAGCCACTAGCCTGAGACACCGTCGTCACCGCTCGCCTAGACTGCTCTATGCCAAATTAACAAGACGACGACACCTCCTCCTGTATATTATTATCAAACGTATCGTAGTTAATGCGGCGGAAACGATGAGCCAACGCGATTATTATCGCACTTTTTCTTGTTTTTTTTTTATAATTATTTTTCTCGGCTCGCTCGCTACCTCCATCCCTTCGTAAAAATCATCGTCGTCGGTTCGCCGCTAAATTGCCTTGACACTATATAATTTCTTACCCTTCCCCTCCTCGCCCGGAACCCGCAATAGCGATTGCAATATTGTTATATACAACAACTCTATACCAATAATTCCCCCGAACTTTTTCCCCGTAATTTCATTTCCGACATGTTCTATATTTATTATTTATATACAGATTATACGTTATACGCTGGAGATTATTAGATATGTATATCGTCGCTATATAATATGGTATATATTTTACCAATTCTTGTTATCGCACGAAAAAATGCAGATGGCTTTTTGACTCGATAATTTGTTAAATATCGTGTAAGATAAGTGATATACGTTACCGTGTACAATAGCAGCTGCACTTTGCCAAGCTCCCCTTTTTTTTATTATAATAATCGAAGGAAAACGAGAGTGTGTAAAAGAGACGCGTTTCATTATTGTACGATGATAATGGAAGTAAAAACTAAATATAAATTAGCAAGTTATGCGAAGTGTTTTGATACAGTCGGATTATTGACCCTTCGAATGCACACGACATCGGTCCCCGAGACTTTCAAACTAGACGGGTCGTATTGCCGGTATGACGTCACTTACGGTCGAAAATGAGATTGACAAACCGAAATTGACGTATTTGCGGTCTGAAGCCACTTCCAGTCAAAATATGAATTTTTCGAACCGGAAGCGGCTGCGAGCGCTTGCAGCAAATATTGAAATTCGCCCATACCTAGGAAGGGCAAAAAAAGTAGTTATCAAAAAGTGCTCTAAATGGGTTACGTATGTCCCTGTGTGGATGATATTCGAAAGTTACCACTCATCCAAAAAGTTACCTTTTCGAGATAGGATATCTTATTGTTACCATCCGGACGGATATATGTAACCCATTTAGATAACTTTTTTATACGCGATGTCTTTTTACTACCTGAGTATTTTTTCCGCACCCCAGTTTTTAGCGAAAATAATTTTGGCCTAAGTACCCTACTCTACCAGGCCGAAAGGATTAAGGGGAAGTGAAAGTCACGTGACGGCGCCATGAGTGTGGTGAGAGAGATAGTTGCAATTTTCAAATTAACTTTATTCAATGGTGTTAATTTTTTTGAGAAAAAAATTAATTCGGGCTTGATGCGAAATTACCGTGTGCATCCGGCTCGAATTTGCTTATTCCTCAAAAAAAATTAGCACCCTTGAGAAAAGTTCAATACACTTTTCCTTACCGACCGCGATATTTCACTTCCCCTTAAGGGGAAGTGAAAGTCACGTGACGGGGCCATGAGTGTGAGAGAGATAGTTGCAATTTTCAAATTACCTTTATTCAATGGTGTTCATTTTTTTGAGAAAAAAATGAATTCGGGCCGGATGTGAAATTACCGTGTGCATCCGACTCGAATTTGCTTATTCCTCAAAAAAAATTAGCACCCTTAAGAAAAGTTCAATACAGTTTTCGTTACCGACCGCGATATTTCACTTCCCATTAAAACTCTGCAATACTTTGCGAGTCGATAAGTTAGAACGTATCCATAACAACAGAAGGGGGTTTAACGGCGTGACGTCACACTCGATCACAATCCGCCTGCACAGCACAACAACTCCAACGTGCTTCTCGACCCAGTGACTTCACGACAGACTTGTTGATTGTTTTCCTTTTTATAAAAATCCGAAGGAATGGGGAAGAAGGGAAAATCCCGAAAGAACTCGGAAGGAAGCGTAGGAAGAGCGTTGGTGAGAGATCGTTTCGGTTCGTCAAGGTCGAAACGGGATTCCGGCGAATCGTCAATGGTGAGGTTATCTCGCGCTCTACCGCTCCGATAAAAATTTGTCGAATGCCTCAATGCGTATCTCTCTAACTCCCACGACGTTGTTGAACACAGTTGCACACCGCCGACATCGATGACGGTTACAAATGGGATCGACTCGATCTGAAGTCGATTACCGAGGAGAGCTCGTTCCAGGAATTTCTTTCGACCGCACAGCTCGCCGGAACGGAGTTTCACGCGGAGAAGCTCAACATAAAGTTCGTAAATCCAAAGAGCTGCATAGGTCTCCTGTCCGACAGGGAGAGGGAGGAGTTGCTGGAGGCTCACAGTCTCAACAAGGATGTACTGAAGATACCCAGGAGGCCAAAATGGGACCACACGACGAGCGGCGAGGAGCTTCAGGCCAGGGAGAAGGAGGAGTTTCTGGAGTGGCGAAGAACCCTCGCTCTGCTGCAGGAGGCACAGAAGCTCACTATGACGCCTTACGAAAAAAATTTGGAATTTTGGCGACAGTTGTGGAGAGTCGTCGAGCGCAGCGACATTGTCGTTCAGATCGTCGACGCGCGTAATCCTCTGCTGTTCCGTTGCGAGGATCTCGAGCGTTACGTGAATGAGGTCGACCCGAACAAGATTAACATGATTCTCGTCAACAAGGCTGATTTTTTGACGGATGTACAGCGAGATATTTGGAGGGATTATTTTTCGAGCGTCGGTCTCAAGGTCGCATTTTTTTCGGCAACGCTCTCGGCCCAGGAGACGCTGGAGGAGCGGAGAATCGATGCCGAGGTTGCGGCGAAGGATCGAGAGGAGGACTACGAGGACGGCGACGAGGAGGACAGGGATGAAGAAGGAACAGCGAGCGGGAGCGACGAAGAGTACACCGACGCGTCGAGCACGACCGAGAGCGAGTACGAGAGCGCGGATGACGGAATCGAGGATGGTTCGCCGACTGCGGGGATCGCGTCGGAAGTCACGAACGACGATGGAACGATCGAAAATTCGTCGCAGCTGTTGAACAGGGATAAATTAATATCGCTGTTCAAGTCGATGTACAAAGGCAAGAGATACACCGAGGGAATAACGACCGTTGGTCTGGTCGGATATCCGAACGTGGGCAAGAGCTCGACGATAAACGCGATATTGATGGACAAAAAGGTTTCCGTATCGGCCACGCCCGGCAAGACCAAACACTTTCAGACTCTCTACGTCGACGAGGAATTGCTCCTTTGCGATTGTCCCGGTCTCGTTATGCCGAGTTTCGTTTGTACGAAAGCCGAAATGGTCTTAAACGGTATACTGCCGATAGACAATTTGCGGGACCACGTGCCTGCGGTTACTCTCGTCGGTACTCTCATACCGCGACACATTATCGAGGACACGTACGGTATCATGCTTCCCCCGCCGCTGGAGGGCGAGGAACCCGATCGTCCGCCTACTTCCGAAGAAATTCTTAACACATACGGATGTACGTATATCGCAGAGCTGACCAAAGTACCAAAATATACTTCAAGTACAAAGTACAAGGTATCACAAGTACTCGAAATATCAAGTACCTTTTGTACTTGAAGTATCTCTCGAGTACCTTTTCCAAGTACTTTTCGCAATTAGGTTCATAGCGTTAAGCGTTATGTAGGCTTTACAAAAGGTGCACTTCTTTTCTGTTATGAAATGTAAACATTGAACAATGTTTACATTTCATAACATTTTAACGGTCAAAATTTATCGCAACATAACTGAAATTTTCGGAGCTCGTCGTTTTGAAACTATTTTTTTTAATCTTTCGTTCACTTGGTTTATAAAAAAAAAATCCATAAAAAGTTTAATAAAATATTTTTTTAAAGATCGTTTTTGCTATAAAAAGACGAAAACGAAACTTCTTGTTTTTTTTTTTATGGAATTTTGTTTAAATAAATGTTTTAAAATAAATTCTCGTCAAAATTATACTTATTGGAAAGTTTAGACAGATAATCATATATTAACGGAAACAGTATGTCATATTACTCATCCAGTATCCGTATTGCGAGCGTGTACTCAAAAAGTACTTGTACTCGGTACTTGAAATCGTAAAAAAAGTATTTGAAGTACTAAAAAGTACTAAACAAGTACGCGTTACTTCAAGTATTGCCCAGCTCTGATATATCGAAACTCTGTTTCTCTCAATATCTCTGTATTTGTCGGCTACATCGGCGTCTTATTTTCCAGACAATCGAGGCTTCATGACGCAGAACGGACAGCCGGACAATCCTCGTTCGGCGCGTTACGTTCTTAAGGATTTCGTCAACGGAAAATTGTTGTACTGCGTATCACCGCCGAAAATCCCGCAATCGGAGTTTCACACATTTCCACCGCGGCGAAAAGCCGAAGGATCCCGGGCTGAGATGCCGGCCAGAGCTGTTCGGGCGAGCCGGGGCGTCAGGACGACCGGTCATGACGTGGACAAGCTTTTTTTTCAACAAAGATTCACCGGGGTACACGTGAAAGGCATCGCGAGGGACACCCGAACTACGAATCGGTACGTCTCGATGAACGCTCAAGCGGTGAACCGAGGCAGCGATGGAACAAAGTCATATACTTCTCTGTGCGAAAGATGATTTGTCGGAACTATTTTTTTTTTTATATGCACTTAATCGTTAAACACTCGTTGCCGTATATCAGATTACAGTATTCGAAGGCTTTAAAAAATCATTAGGAAATGCGTGGTCGTTCACCGGGATGACGGTCTCTTCTATCCAGCCGTGGAAATGATAACGTTATAACGAAGGATTTATTTGATTGGTCCATTCTATCGGATGATACTAGTATCCGACAGAAGGGACCAATCAAGTCAATCCGACATTTTAACTTAATCATTTTCACGGCTGGATCGAAATCGCTAATTATTCGTTGACTTACGGATGATTGTCTTGATAAAAAAAATTTACCGGGGTACACGTGAGAGTACGCCGTTACGCCTCGACGTACGCGCAAGCGGCGAATCGAGATAGCGAAGGAATAAAATCATATATTTCTTTGTGCGAAAGCTGATTCGTCAGAATAACAATGTGTTTTTATTTGCACTTAATCGTTAAACACCGGTTTGTTGTATATCAGTTTAACCTACATTATTCGAAGTTTAAAAAAAATTCATTGGGAATTGCGTGTTCGTTCACCGGGCTTGACTGTCCACAGTAGTTAACGTTATTCGTACAATGACGGAGCATCTTACACGAATTTAATGTCCATTACGGTTTACAGATCCGGGAGCGGCTCGATAGTCGCGTCCACCCAGAGTCTCGATCTCGAGGACAAGCCATGGAAGAAGATAAACAAACACGCAAACAAGAAGAAGCGCGAGAAGACGAGACGATTGTACGCCCATTTGGACCAGCATTGAAGAAAGCCTCCGTCCTTAGTCCGAAATACAAAACTTGTTTACACGTATCACGTCTCTACATTTATCTCGAACAATAAACCGATCGAACGATTATTACGCGTTACGGATTCGACGAATGCGCGGGCCCGTTGGCCCTAAATAATTATCGAGAATTCCTTCATCATTTATCTATTAATGTATGTACAATTTGATCCAATTGTTTTTGTTTCGCATCCTCCGAGCAGTCTAATCTTCCTCTAGTCCTTCTTTCTCTGGATTGTTGGCATTTTTTTTTTTTTTTTTTTTTTTTTCTTCGCGTTACACAATACGTGATGTATATATAGTCTCGTTGAATCGTTCAGTAAAAGAGCACAGTGTGCAGCATCATCCTGCCAAATTTGTTCGATTCAAATTCGTACAGAAGACTGTCTATGTCATTGTCCAGATCCTCGCTGTTGGCCAACTGAAAAAAATGAATGTTAGACCTCGCCATAGTTTGAGTGGTCTACGACAATTTCGACCTACATACATCCTCCGAGCGTCGCTCGCATGGACTTACCGTAGTGACGAGTTCGCAAATAAAAAACGATCCCACCGTAGCTTCCTCGTGATTATCCTGTATGTCGATGTTTATAAGATGAACCGGTTGATTCTCCACCGGCGTTCTACCCTCCATACACTCGATAACCTGATCGTAAACTCTCTCCTCGCACGTTATCAGAATATCAAATTTGTCCTTGGATGCCTGAAAACGCTCCGGTCTGGGTTTTATCCTACGATTTCTGTCCAGCATATTCAACAAGCCCATTTGTGTGTAACTGATATTTGGCTTAAGGAATTTTATTTTCAAAAAAAATTTTTTCGCAAAATTTTCAAAGAACCAACTCGAATCGAAATTTTTGTCCCAAGGATACAGTTGTTTGTCCTTGGTCAGGAGATCATTATAAATGTCGTCGTAAGTCGTGCCGAACTCGTAGACGTTGGGCCTGTCCGGGCCACTTCCGGGCAGCTTCACCTTGTCCCCCGTTCCGAAAGATTTCACGTTGAAGCCCTTTTTGCTGAAACACAAAAAAAAAAAAAAAATTGCTTATTACCGTTCGCGTTTGAGATATGTATATCGAGTGTGCTTGACGTGTACCTCAGAAAGGCGTGAGCCTCCATGCTTCTGTTCATATTGCTCGAGCATATAACCGCGACGCTCAGCGACTTCGAGGCTGGCATAGCTTCTGTAATTGTTTCGACGGTGTTTTTAGTGTCCGCGACCGAGACGAATGCGAAACGAGAGTTTTAACCTTATCTCTCCGTGCGCAGCCGAGGAGATGTGTGGCCCGTTCTCGCCCGAGCCCGATAGTCGTCTCGTCGTCTCGCGACCAGCTGGCCTTAAAGAAACAAAAATTTACTGCGACACGTCAGGTGGCGCTTCTTCGATCTCCAAAATATCCATCCGCGCAAAATCTCTCGCCCGACATTAATTCGGGGGTTACTTGGATGGTTGTGCGGTATCTCCCGGTTGAGACTTACAAAATCGCGGCCCTTAATTTTCAGAGATGTCGCTCGCAACGGTCAGCTCTGTGGGGCGAGGAGGGGTTTGATGGTATTCTAAAATCTTTCTTCGTTTTTATTTTTTGTTTCGTTGTTTGATTTTGATTTTAATTAAGTTATGTGCTTTTCATACCTCATGTATCTAATTTATCATTCTAGTTTCATAGGTCATTTAATTTTAAGCATTGTATGGATCTTTAGTCGGTAAGGTTGTGCGGCTGGATGGGCTTAGTTCCCAAGGCCATCTGTTGTATACTTTGTATACTTTTTCAATAAAAAAAAAAAAAATGGCGGGAGGAGGGGAGGGGGAAGCCCGATAGCTGGTTTACTCCTTCCACCCTTCCAAAGTCCTCCCGCTCCGCGGCTCTCGCGCTCTATACACGCCGCAGAGGCGCACATATTTTGACAGTCTCGATCGGCCGATCGATCGCGCAACTATTATTAAGAAACTGTAAAAAGACGTGCGAAGGACGAGCCTAGAGGAAGGACGAATATGGTGGGCCGATTCAGGATATTTTCAATCGTCGGTGATTGAGCTCAGAGACGATCGCCTCCGTACAGCGTGTTGTAAACGTTCGGTAAGAAATTTCACTTAACTAATTTAATTCAGTCTCTCTTAAAAAGTCATATTATTTATTTATGAAAAAGCTGTACAATCTGTCGCAAAACTCGATGCCATTGACGACCGATCTCGAGGCACCTCGTCACGTGCGTGTCGAAAGTGAAATTGAAAAGGTCACGCCGCCGCAGCCGACACGTTTGTGCCTTAATGCCTCATAGTCCGTTTAGCTGTAAGTTGGAACACAACACACATTTGTGTCCTGTCGCCCGAACGATGGAGGGAGAGAGAAAGAGAGAAAGCTTCCTTGAGACGCCAGATGAAACGACCTTTCTTACTAATTCTCTTACCGCTGCAATATATATCTATATCTATCCTCTCCGAAGTTGCGAAAGCCTTTAGGAATAACGCAATCGGGATGCCATCGCCGTGACTTCCTTACAGCGGAGGTATTAATTGTCTTGATAGTCGGTAAGCGTACGATAATGAATAATAGATGAAAGCGTCATAATTACGAAGGTCTCTCTCGGGCGAGCGCGCGAGTGCATGAGAAATTTTTTTTCGGACTTGGACGGATGCACGTGAGCCGAGTCGCGAGACAAGGCCGGCTCTAGACTTGTGGCGGCGAGCCGGGCTTGCGGGAGAAGGGGGGAGAGACAACCAGAAGAAGAAAGTTGTGTGTGTCAGAATTTGTATCCGGCATGGCAAGCGAGACGTTGGAAGGGATAATGAAAATTATAACTTGTACTATCGATTTACAATTACGTGGGGATGAGAGGATTTTGCGGCGAGTGAATCGGCGAAGGAAACTGCCGAAGCTGCGCGGGACGAAAGTATCTAACGAGACGGTAACACCAGGCGACGAGGACGAGACGGGCGGCGGGCGGGGGAGGGGGGGGGGAAGAGGAGCGAGAACGGCGGAGGAATGTTTGAGCGAGAGACGAAGAGAGTCGGATCTCGAGACGTCCGAAGTGGATGGTCGTTGGCTGCTCCCGCTTGCCGGCCAGCGATCCGGCGACTCTCTGCCGAACACGGCCGAGCAATCCGAGCATCGTTCTCGCCTCCTCTCGCCGATCGAGAGATGCGCTTAACTCTCGGAGCTCTCGAGTCCTCTCGCGGTGCGTTGTCGTCCTCGTAACGCCAGTTGAGCAGCGGACGCTCGTCTACGATGACGTCGTTTTTTTTACAATACAAAATATGATTTCGGTAACTCGAGGAAAGGTTCTGAACTCGAGGAATTCTTCGTTTGAAGATCGGACTTATGGGATTCTCGGGCAGAACGATCGCGACACGTACGCTTGCCCACGAGATCGAGAAGAAAAATAATAATAAATCACTGAACGCGTACGTATTGCAAGAGGGAACTAGGCCGTAGCGGTAGCATGCACGACATGGATATACTCCGTTGATATAATCGAGTGGAGCATCTTTTTTCGCTTCACTCTCCTCACATCTGGCGGATGAAGAAAATAAAAAAAAATCCAAAGTTTCTCTTTCTCTTTTAGGCACGGGATCGGCTTGGAAACTGTGCGTGTATATATATATATATATATATATATATATATATATATCTCTTTTTTTTACCTGTTGAGAGTTGCGTGTCAGCGCCGATTGCTATAATAACTAGTTGAATCATTGAGAGACATTCTCCGGCTGTAATAATACTTTTTGACGGTTGATTGATGTAGGTGGGGCAACGCGCGCTAAAACTGTCCCTGTAATATATTTATATATATACTATATATACATATATACATACATACATACATACATATATATATGTATATATATATATATATTTGATTTCAGGCACGCGGTATATAGTAAATAGTAAATAGAGATAGTGAAACAATAACAACAACGACATTAACAATATTATTACCATTAATATTATTATTAATAATTTCAGCGCAAGGTGATTTATATATATACCGCGTGACTAAACCAGAGCGGCGTATTTTATACACTTATACACAGACATATGTGCTGATTTCAGACACGCCATACATAGACAGATACATAGAAATACATTTATTTTGCTTTGGGACACAGTCCCCTCAAAGCATGTGCGGAATATATAGTGAATGTAAAACTATATTATAATATATGTAGTTATATAACAATAGTTATATAGCAGTCATTCCAAAAAACTCGTTATAATGTTTATAAAAATGTAAGAGTATTATGTTGGAAGTACGTGGAAGTGGGTGCTGTCGGATTTGCCTATTGTTCCCTTGTTATCGCGTTAATGTGCTCAGATTGCAGTAGTTGTTCATACAAAGTTTTTTTTTGAAAACTACTAATAAGTAAATAAATAAATGTGTAGATACATAAATATATATAAGGGTGTTTTTCAAAAAGAACATTTTTTAAAGTTTTCTCCCCACCCTTTTAAAGTATAAACTTCATTCTCAAATTGGACCTCATGAAAGGCGGTCCCTAGTAAAAAAATCCTAAGAGGTGCCGCATTTGTCGTTTGTATCCAAAAAATGCCGCACTTTCTAAACATACTTCTACGGGATGGAAGATTAAATTTTTTTATTTTTTGGAGTGAACGCAAAATAGATATACTTTATTTCTTTTTTAATTTTTATATAGGAGACTAAAAATGTCCAGTAATGGGAATTTGTTGAAAAAAAATTCTTTCCACCGTCCAAGAGTATAGATTTCAATCTATACTTTTGGAGTTTCCTATATGAAAGTAAAAAAATAAAGAATATGTATTTTGGGTGCACTCCAAAAAATGACAAAAAGTTAATGTCCCACTCCATGGAAGTATATATTCCGATTTAAAAAAACTTCACACGAAAGGCGGTCGTTGACAATTACGTTTAAAAGGTGCCGCATCTTTTGGGTACAAATGTTGAATGCGACACCTGTTAGGATCTTTTTTTAAGGGACCGCCTTTCGTTTGGTTCAAGTTGAGGTCGAAATCTATACTATGAAAGGGTGGTAGGAACATTTTTTTTAAATGTTATTTTTGAGAAACACTCTAACATATATATATATATATATATATATATATATATATATATATATATATATATATATATATATATATATATATATATATATATTGTAAATACAGATATCGAAATAATAATAATAATAATAATAATAATAATAATCATAATAATAATAATAATAATAATAATAGACATTAACACTATTATCACTGATAATACTATTATTAATTTCAGAGCAAGACGGTGATTGGAGGAAAGACGTCATCGGAGCTGATAAACGGCCAAGTGTTCGAAAATGTTGCAGAGTTTGTCGGGTGGAGGTTCGCGATGCGCTCGTCGAGCTCTGGTCTTTGCGTTCGCCTGGGGTCTTGTAATGATCGCCGCGCTGCAATTTCGCCACGCCGATAATGGACCGTTGGAGGTTCAGCAGCAGCAGCAGCGGGATGTGCAGTCGACGTCGCCGACATTACCGGGAAAGCCGGTGCTGTATTCTCGGGACGATGCTCGCCGGGAGGAGGAGGGTCCACGAGGGGTCGGAGGTTCGTCGCGATATCTCTTGCAGCGCTTCACGATAGACTCAACGCCGAGTTACATAGCCCCCGGTAGAATCGTTGGAGGTGGAGCGAGCGAGTACGGACGGCTGCTCGGCAGCAGAGAGGAGCCCCTCGTTGACAAGAGAGAGCCGCGAACGGAGGAGGAGCTCGTGCGGGAGATCGAGACCCGACTGCCCAGTTTGCCGTTGGCGTACTGGCTGAAGACCAGTTTGCACTTGGAGAATGGAAGTAAACGCGCCGGTGGCTCTCGGTCACGGAGCAGCGGCGGCAAAGCCTCGAGCCTGGATAAGGAAAAGGCCAAAGTGAACGAGAAGGAAAACGCAAAGGACACGGAGAAGAGGAGGTCGGAGGAAAAGAGAAACGGCAAGGGATGCGTACCGCGCTTCCCGAGTATATTCGATCTCGAATTCAACAACATATACTGGCAGACACTGAGATCAACGAACGGTACATTTCAGCTCTTCGGGGCTTACTACGACGAGAGAAAGCTTTCGCGGATCGGTCCGGCGGTCAGAATAGTCGGTATGATAGACAGAATAGAACCCCGGGTGCGAACCTACTGCCAGATGTGGTTCGACGGCGACCGTGAGCCCGCTGTAATCGAGACCCTCGAGTACAAGTACGTTTGGTACTCGAAGTGGGGCAATTACAAGCAGGGTATCTATCAGCCTTACGTAATAGCGTGCAAGGTGCCGCAGACCCATTGGAAGAGAGGACCACCGGCCTCGGTGTCGATCGTCGAGAGGGCGTGCGACACGTCGACCAACAATCTTCGAGTTATATACAACAAGCCCGCCGTTAAAAAAGGCTTCGCCGTTTGCGTGAAGGGACTCGATTTTTTGCACGACGATCTGTCGGTCAGGCTCGTCGAGTGGATCGAACTTATAGGATTACTCGGCGCTGATAAGATATACTTTTATCAACTGCAGGTACATCCGAACGTGAGCAAGGTGCTCGATCACTATGCGAAATTGGGAAAAATCGAGGTGACGCCGTTGACCCTGCCAGGCGGTCAGCCGAACGTACCCGCCTTTCAGCACATGTATCTCACCAAGAAGACCAACAACAAACGACAAAACGAACTGATACCGTACAACGACTGTCTCTACAAGCACATGTACGAGTACGAGTACATAGCTCTGCTCGACGTCGATGAAGTGATAATGCCGCTCAGGGACTCGACGTGGCCGGAATTGATGAAGCGGGTTTTACCTAAGGCACTCGCCATAAGAAACGAGACTCGGGCGTCCTACAACGTCAGAAACGTATATTTTCTCGATGATCTGCTCCACAGTCACGGATCGTTTGATCATCTGCCGAGGTAGAATATCACTCGATGTATATCGTAAAATGCACATGGGCCATTTCATACCATTTTGACCTGGGTCTGATCCTTCACATCTTGAATTGGGCCCACGATTTTCAACCGAATAATTAATTTTAACTAATTCCACCTTTAATTCTGAAAACACGCAGGTTTTTTAGATAATTGTTTTTAAGTATTTATGATTACAAAAATGAACTTATTCATCGACACAATTTAACAAATTTAAGAATCTGGTTCCATTTATAAACATTTTTAAGATTTGTACCTGAGTGGGCCGGCGTCACCTTCTATTTTTTTCTCGAAAAAAAACTGAAAAAATTAGAAGTTTTCTTCTAATTTTCTTCGAATAAGAGATTATTCGATTATGGGTTATCGCTTGACCATTTTCGTATACACTACATTTTTCTTGAAATTTTTAAGATTTTTCCGAACATTTTTTTTTTACTTAAAAAAATTCTTTAAATAAATCTGAAAAAATTCCTGAAAATGCGCATATAAAAACGGTCAAGCGATAACCCATAATCGCGAGATCTTTTTTTCTAATTTGTTGCCGTTTTTTCGAACAAAATTTGAAAAAATTGGTGACGCCAGCCGACTAGCTCGAATATTGATTTTTTTTATGTATGACAAAAGATTTTTCAGAATTTTTCGCATTTTCAAATTGTCGATATGGTAGGGAATGCCCATATATAATATGAATATACATTTTTTATTTAATTGATTTATTTCGTTTTTTCAATTTTCTTTCGCAGGTACATGCACATGCTGCAACACGTGTACCGTTCGAAAAACTTTACGAAGCCAAATCAATACGTAAAATGTTTTCACAATCCGGAGCGAGTGGTGACTCTTCACAATCATTTTCCACTGGCCTGCCTCGGCGCTGGATGCACGAGCTATCCGATAGAGACCGAGGACGCCCAGCTGCAGCACTACCGGGCCGACTGTGTCAAGTCACTGAAAAAGACGTGCCTGCAGTACCGAGAGAACAGTGTCATGGACACGACGATCTGGCGGTACAAGGATCGGCTCGTCGAGCGTGTCACCGAGACACTCGAGAGGCTCGGCTTCTTCGGCATCAGTTGAAGAATAATTATCGTCGCCTGGCTTATATGCTCCCTATATAGACTCCTCCCGCCCCGATAGTTTGAGATATGGTGAGCCTCGATCGTTCTCTAACGGCGACGCGTATATCGTTTTATCGACTCACGCTCCGACCAGAGGGCGATTCACGTTTCACCATTTATTACATGATTTACTATTAATATTTCATTAATGTTCATTATTAATATTAATATTCGATCCTGATATATATATATATATATATATATATATTTTTTTTTTATGTCTCTGTGTACAGTGTAGAGTACGATTTGAACGTGAGATCGGGCGAATCGATCGACGGATGACCAATTGTCATGCTAATATAGAGTTTCTAATATAGTTTAATAAATGCCACAATAGAAAAGAAGGTCTGTAAGCTCGCTGTGTATGATCGGGTGGGTAGTCTGAGCGGGCGCCAGTATAAATTTGGTACATTCCACGCAGTGATGCTTTTGCTTGTTCCTCGATCGCCGGAGCCGTGGATTACGAGAAGAAAAAAGTATGGACCGATGATAGTTTACTCGAGGGCATTATGCATAATCCAGACGGGCTGCACGAGGTCGCTGAACCATTCAAGTGTCTGAGTTTTCTTCGTCTATTGTGAAAATTTTGCGGATGCATTTTTTCCCCACATAACACTCTACTCGGTAGTCATCACTTACTGCGCTACTAAGCGCTTGGGTCTTCGAGAAATTAAGGGCCAATTACGAGAAAGAGGTTCGCAAGTAAAATTTCTGTCGATTTTCGAATATTATTTATTGTTACACGATTAAGGGGCATGCTCCGATGGTAACAAATCGCTTTCCCTATTTTCTCCGTGATCGTTGATGCTTCGACCAAAATCAAATTAGGTTTTTGTAGTCAATAGATATAAGTATGAAAACGTAATTTGCTTTTCCTCGTCGAATCAATCGTTTCGGAGAAAACAGGGAAGGCGATTTGTTACCGACTGAGTCTGTAACACATGTCCTGAAAAAGAAAACTTTCCCTCCAATCGTTTGTGTGTGTGTGTGTGTGTGTGTGTGTGTGTGTGTGTGTGTGTGTGTGTGTGTGTGTGTGTGTGTGGGTGGTTTTTTTTTTCACAGGTGAAGAAAAGTATAACAAACATGCGGTCGAACGTAACTCGAACTCTACGGAAATATAACGAAGGTGCGGAGGTTCCGATACAGAAAAATTGGATGAGTCTCGTCGTTCGACTGCGGGTAGTAAATTTTGTTTCTATCGCGGGAAAAATTGATAACGTTTTTTTGTGTATGGATGTTACGATGTTTCATCTTGTACTTCTTATTTTTTTCCTTTGTCTCCCACCTGATAAAAACGTAGATTGTTACCTTACAAAACCCATTGGGGAAGGAGAATATTGGCAAAAAATCCTAAGTGGTGTCTGTTTACTTATATATACAATCGCTAAAGACACCTCTTAAGCTTTTTCGTGGCGTTTTCTTATACAAAAATTAAGTTCTAGCTGGTGGGAGCTGAATTTTTAATATTATTTTCGATTTGCAGAAAATGGTTTTATGATAAAAAAATTTTAATCATGCTTAATTCATCAAAAATCTAGATTGTGATTTTTAACACAATGCTTCGCGAAAGGGTAGCATTGACAAAAAATCCTAAGCGGTGTCTTAACCGACAATAATTATAAGTCAGTTACCAAGCACCGTTCGCAAGAAACGGTGGTGGTTATATGTACAACTATTTTTGTTTAATTACTTGTGATTTTTTAGAATTTTACGATCGTTCGCTCTTAAAGTGATGTAAAATACCGCCGCCGGTAACAAAAACTGTACTGCATGCCGTTTTGAGACCGCAGTCCGCCGACGAAAAAGCAAATTGTCTCCCTAGGGAATCGGCAGACGCAGGAAAAGACAATTTTCTTTTTCCTCTGTGGTCTGCGGCCTCAAAACGGCATGCAGTACAGTTTTTGTTACCAAATGGGCGCGGGTTAGGTGAGCGGGAGGGTGTTCCACATCACCTTAAGGGGCATGTGGTACGGACTCAGTCGGTAACAAATCGCCTTCCGTATTTTTACCATCGGAGCATCTATATGCACGTAACACATGCCCTTAAGAGCATGTGAAACACGCTGGAGCGACGCGACGCGGTCCGGCTCTCGCGGTAAGGCAGGTTACCAAAAAAGTAACTGCCTCGAACCGCCAGGTGACGCCCGGCGCATCTGCTCGTTTCTTATATCTGTAGAAATTGAGAACCATTGCACCGAAAACTTGAAATTCTCTATACAATGTCCCGCTCACACTAGTCTATATACTCGGCGACTTTGCTCGCGATGTCTTGCAAAAATGTATATCCGCATCGACAGCTGATTGCTAAATTAGCGGGATCGTCAAACAAGAGCATATATACTTGGCGATATATATATAAATATATTTGTTATTACATCCTCGCATCGACAGGTGACTGTCGAATTAGCGGGATCGTTATCGCACAAGAGCATATTGCTCGGCGATTTTTTTTTTTTGTAACGCATCCTCACATTGACAGCCCAGTTAGACAAACTCGCCGTGATGGCAAGAAATTACTGCGTAATGGCAGCAGAAACGCTTCAGGCAGCAGCACGTTGTGACAGGACAAGCGAAGTGACATATGGCCACATTAAGGCCCCACAACACGGTGCGAGCGCGGGACGAAGGTACATTTTTCGTAATTTTTTACAAGTAAACTATGTGTCGAAATTTTTAAATAATTCTCGTGGTCAATATATACATATAGAAGAGTGTATAAAAAAATATTTATCTTAATACACAGCGTTGTTTGCGGTATACGTCCAGTCAAAAAGTGCACTCCGGCTAAATTGTTGCTCGGCGGTCGACATCGATAAACCTATACAGTTCATCTGAAACATAAAAGACAATTTATTTAGAAACTAGACACTTAGGTTTACATCATGACGTAGGGAAAACCCGATATCACAAAAAATAAAAAAATGGCGGACCAGCAAATTTTTTACTTCAAATTTCACGAAATTTTTTGTAGTGTTTATATTTTTTTTAAATGGAAGGGGACCGTTTATGGAAAAATCGCTACGTGGAGACGTAGAGACTGGCTTTGCGAACAATTTAAAACTTGGCCCATGCAAATTGGATGTATAGTTTTTTAAATATGTTGTCGACAAGGTTGAAAAAAGTATTTTCGAGAAAAATGCGTTCAAAGTTTTGGTAACGAATAATTCGTACGTAAAAGCTAAATTTTTTCTTGTCTGTTATTATAATGTTTCTCACCGTTAGTCTGCTATTCCTGAACCATAGAACAGCTCGTCAGTATCCATAGATTGATTGGTGTTTTGATTTTTTCCACGCAAACGACCCTCATGCGTGCTTTTTTTGGCTTCGAGGTCTGCGTCGAATATACGCTTCTCGTCCATGGTTTCACAATATCGATAGAGCTTCTCGCCAATTTTGATATTTAACACCTCCAATACATTTATGAGGCCAATACAATGGCCTAACGGAAATATCTTTTAAGAATTGTGCACCATGCAGGCCAACAAAGGATCGGTAGGTAGCAGACTCGGTCGGCGGCCGCACACCTGCCGCTCGGCGCGGTCGCTCGCTTCGAACCGTTTCACAGAAAATGCTGTATCTTCGTCAATTTTACAAATTTCTTCAAAAAATGTTGTGAGAACATTCTTAACACATGCATCATTCAGAAAAAAGAAAAAAAAAACAATTTGCACCGTGTTGTGAGGCCTTAAGCTAATTTTTGACGTCACGTCGTGCCATCTCTTCGTACCATCGCATTGGAGTCACATTGGCATCACGACTTGGCGACTGTCTCAGCACGCGGTGGTGTCACTGTAACGTCATAATTGACACGCACAGTGAATGGCGCCGCGAACAGATGATGACATGATGCCACCATAATTACTGCACAACGTGTCATCGTGAGTGTGAAGGATGCCCGTCGTGACGATAAATTTGTATCGAATGGGCAGCATCTTTCAGACTGAAATGACATTCTATGATGGCTTTATAGCTTAGTTCTCCAATTTCACGACCTTCGGAGCCATCCAGGGACTGAACGCACGCTTCGATAACTCCGAGAGCATTATTTCTTCCCGAACTTGATGTGTCATGAACAAAAGTCGACCCGGACGTCAACCCGGGGAGCTACATCCGATCCCCCCCGGATGCCGATCGTTTGCCACCGTGAACATTGACCACTCCGGCCCGTACTTAACCTGCTCTCGACAAAATCGTTTCGTACTCGCCGTTATCGATAACTCAACGTATAATCAGCGACCGCGGCACGTGTTCCACGACCGCCGCATTTTGGACATTCTGGGAACGACATGGGATCAAGCATGTACTTAACACCTCGCGCGCATTCAGCAAGAACTCAGCGTGAGCCCAAACCAAACAACTGAGAAGATTCCCCTCGAGTTGTTGTACGGCTGCGTACCACGCTTTGAGGAAGGGAGGATCCGGGAATTGACAGACCAGAGCGACAAACGATACACCAATAAGACGCAGCTCCAAAATGAAGCCCGTGACCGCATTCAGAAAGCCCAAAACGCATATAAAGCACGTTATAATACGAACCGTGACCTACAGACGAAATTTAACGTGGGTGATATCGTCTACATGTCAACGTGCACCGTCGCAACCGCAGATAGCACAAAATTTCGAGCGAGAAAACGAGGACCTGTTGTTGTAACCGAAGTTCTCCCAGGCGACACCTTCCGCGTCGCACAATTATGCGAGGATATCCCTGGCAGGAGATATGCCTCGACCGCCCATGCAAGCCAATTGCGAGTGTGGCGGCCGACTGACGAAGAGGGTAACGACGACGCCAACGACGAAGACAGCGAGGAAGGATTCGATTCCGACGATACCCTACAAAGCGAAGATGTTTCGAGCGAACGCCCAAAAGAAAAACCTACCGAGGAAGATAAGTCCCCTTCCCCTACAACCGCTGTGAACCCCCCGACGAACCAACGAGAAGAGCGTCCTAAGCGCATTCGCCGCCAGTCTGATCGACTCGGTATATAAAAGAAAAAAAAATGATGAGAAGTTCGCGAGTGCAAAAAAAAAAATGAAAAAAATGAAGTGCAACGTGTGATAAATGGTTTGTAAGCAAGTGTATTTGTAAAATGTAGACCTATAACGGAACGTAAGCAAACGATGTCGGTAATCGCGAGTACTGTTAAAAAAAAGAGAGAAGCTAAAAGCCGAACCTGCAAACAATACATCCACGATAAGATCGTAAATAGATTTTGCAAGCCAGGGTACCGACATAGTTATCGTGACAGTCGCGACGTTATCGCGTACGAAACGAATTACAATTACCGTCCGTTGACGGAATTATTTATATGTAGTATACTCGCCAGGCAAGGAAAATTAATGGATAAAAGGGACACGCATCCCAATATGGTTTCTGTTGTTTTTCAGTTCAAAGCTAGGCCGTTGAGAGGAATAACAATGTATAAAAAAAGTTGAAAGTTGAAAGTCGAAAGTTGAAAGTTGAAAGTTGAAAGTTGAAAATTGACATATTTATATCACTTTCTCATAATGGCTCTTTATTCGCAAAGCTTCCTCTATGAGGAAGCCAAAAATATAGTAAATGCTTTCTCATAGAAGAAGCTTTGCGAATAAAGGGCCATTATGAGAAAGTGATATAAATATGTCAATTTTCAACTTTCAACTTTCAACCTTCAACTTTCAACTTTATTTGTAGATATTTTTATTTATTGCTACGTCTTACCTTGCTTCAACGTTGGACCTACGTTGGAGCGACGTTGGTGCAAAGAATTAGACCGACTTTTAAGCCCAAGCCTCTGTAATTGGCCCAACTCCGGCCCGGCTTCAAACAAACGTAAGCCCAACCTTGGGATCGAGTGCTGGCCCGACGTTTCGTTGGACACGTCTCGTGGACACGTCTCGTACCGACTTCACAAATCCGGCAGAAAATGTTGCCTCGAGACTGAGTCGATAGAAACACCATCGTCGACCCAGTCTTGGTATCCGACTGTTGGTTATTGAGCATCAGCCACGCGTCACATTCAGGAGGCTGGCCCAACATTGGCAGCCGCGCGTCAGCCGATCGACTTCAACATCCAACCAGGGCTGGCCCGATGGTCAATTCCTACATGCGTAGCGGGTCGTTGTGACTCGGGCTTTTCGCGCCCTAGCTAAATTCGTAGCAATTTCAAATCTAGATGTAAATTCGCAGCGAAAAAGTGGAGAGGACAGGCACGTGTCGACTTCGATTTTTTACACCGAAGAACGTGTCGCCCTTTATCAAGGTCGATCGCAATCGTTTTTGCAGGCGGCTGTTACGAACGCCACGCGATGGGCGCATTTAAAATGCATCGCTGCTCCAGTGCACTATCGACGGCTCTTGTAAAAACCCTCTCATAAAAAATTTACCACGGAAAACACTCATTAAAATTCTGTTTGACGTACGCTTGTGGTATTATATTGGTATCATATCGATTCGCTCGATGGTGAACACAAAGTATATCACCGCGCGTTCATCAAGCGGCCATCCAATTTTTGGACTAGTGTTATATCCGCCCACATGGCAACGAAATATTTCTGGAATGTATCGAAAATATATATTTTTTTAATATTGAAAATATTTTACCGATATTAAAAAAATTTTCTGAAATATTTTGTTATCCGCTCAAACCAACTATATGACGTTATATATTATTTTCGTAAAAAGGAAAAAACAAAGCAATGTATACACTTGAGAAAAATATTTTCGAAATATTTCAAAAATTAAAATATTTTCAAAATATTTCGTAAGGTGCAGTGTTACCGTACACCGTTACAGTGTAAGAATGTACGTTTCGTAAGTAGGCTGAACCGGTCAATAAATGGATAAAGGAAAAAAACAGCTCCAGCATCGCCTTAAATGTCCCTTAGGGTCGAATTTTAAGACATTAGGTTGAACTTGGGATCATACTTAAATCAAACTTAAGTTTGAACTTTAGATCGATGTTAAGATTAAAGTCAAGCCCGAACTTAATATCAAACTTCAGTTCGAACTTAAGATCAAGCTCAAGTCCAAAATTAAAATCAAACTCAACTCCAAACTTAAGATCAACCTTAAGTCCGAACTTAAGATTGAACTTAAGTCCAAACTCAAGATCAAACTTGAATCCAAACTCAAGACCAAACTTAAGGTCAACCTTAAGTCCGAACTTAAGATCAAACTTATGCACGCAATGAAGTTCGGACCAAATTCCGATCTTACCTTCAGACTAGTGTCTCAAAATTCCACCCTTAAATTCGTAGCGACGAAGTGGAAACGACAGCACGTGTCAACTTCGATTTTTTACACCGAAGAACGCGTCACCCTGTATCAAGGTCGACCGCACACATTTTTTCCAAACCCTCATTAAAATTCTATTTGATGCAGACATGCGATATTATATTGCCATCATATATCGATTCACGCGATTCACAAAGTATATCACTGTGCGTTCTCCATCAACGCCACGATTACCAACACACTGATGCCTATGCGTGGTTGAACTATGGCTATTCACTATTCAACCCCACATAGCCATCGTTTATCATTTTTTACAATCGGTTTTGCATATAGTAAAAAAAATGGAATTCAATTAATAATTAATCGGAATCGTATAAAAGGGCCATTGCGCGATAATTCAGTTCAGTCTTCGATCAACCGTCGCAGTGGCAGCTCCACGTTATATTATTACAGTAATAATAGTAAAGCCATGGAATTAACCAAGTACTGGGTTGTCGCTTCGATTCTGCTGGCAACGACATCGCGATTGGAAATTGTCATTTCGGACAGTCAAGAGTTTGCCCCAGCCGTTCGAGACTTGGTAAGAATTTTCGGCATTAGCCAATAGAGGTGTTTTCATTGTGGGTCAATTTATAAATCTGAATGGTCTTAAAATCGAAAAGTTTCATATCCGACACACGTAGCATGGCAATTTTTTCATAGGTTTGAAAAATATATATTTTTTTGAAATATTGAAAATATTTGTTAAATGTTCTAGAATATTTCGGTGAAGCCTGAAATTAAATACATTGCAGAAATATTTTATCAGTATTTGTCAGAAATATTTTATCACTATTTGTCAGAAATATTTCGGATATGTTGAAATATTAAGTATGTTTCTGAAATATTTAAGAAACGTTTCGTCGCAATTATAGTAGTAGTAGTAGTGACTTTATTGCCAATACGTAACGTGTAATAGTGTTTCATACCTAACAAACTTATCTTTTTTCACGTATGTTGCATGTCGCCAATTGGCTATCGACCGCAGTCCTTCAGCAATCGTTGAATCATTTTCACAGAATATTTCAAAATATTTTTTTTCATATATTTCAGAAATATTTTTTAATAATTATGAAATTTTTTAAATATTATCACTTTATATATATATTGTTACGTCCAAGGGAATGAATAACGCGCGTATTAGGTTTTGGGGCGGATATTATTATGTACAATGGCAGCTAAATATCTCAAACACGAACTGTCAAACGTCTGCTTACTCTGAAAGTCTAATCAAGACTCCTCTACATGACGATCGATATTCTATCGATCGTCCGTTCGTTCGTCTCTTGTCGAACCTAATTAATATCGTGTGTCTCAACGAATAGTCAGCTACATATTCGTAACACTACTCTCCTCCTCCTAAGTTGCCGCCCCGGCAACTCCTAGTCCACCTTATGATGTGCCACGGTCCATCATTCTAAAATCTGTCCAATATTCGTTAACCTACACCGTTCCGACGTTCGTCCACGTCCACAAGGAAAACCATGGCCGAAAAACCTTGGGAAGAACGGTGTTCACAATGCTAAATAATCACATTTTTTTCCTATATTCATTGTTCTTCAAATCCGATCTGAATAATGCCATTTTGTCTTATGTCGGTTTGTGTCAAGTCTATTTCTAATCATCTCTTAAATACTTCATTCAGTACATAATTCTTTTTCTTTCTTTTTATTCATTCTTCTCCAATTTGATCTTTTTGGTTATTCGGAAGGATTCGAGCAGGAAGGATTCTGATCATGTCACAGCATCTTCAAATCCTATCTGTGACACACAAATTAATCGCGTAGCATTCTGCAAATACTAGTTGCACATGGGACAAAATTATCTTAATGATTATTCTCTCTCTCTCTCTCTCCTCTCACTCTCTTTATCGACTTTGAAATTCAATCAATGTACCATTGATTCTACAATAACACGACACATCGTCCTAAATATTCATTTGGAAAGATTTTTATACGTTAAATCATCGGTCACTGTTCGAAACCTCTCATCGGCCAACAGTGCCCCGATCTGTAACTCTGTCACTCAGGCCCAGTAGTTACCCCCTAAAAAGAATTCTCCGGAAACTTACCAGGACTCTTTTCACCCAACGGGAATCCAAAAAGACGTCCAAAAGCTCCAGCCAAGCCATTCTCAACACTTTCCAGACTTTATCAATGCTAATATACTCATAGGAATACTTCGATCTAACCGAACAACGACTCGACAAATCGACACCCTGGTCGCTAACACGAGAGAGAAGAATCACACATTTTCCGTATAATAGTCATTACTATCCCGATAACACGAAAATACATAACTTTTATTTGCCTGTGTCAATCCTTCGTAGATCTATCCAACCGCGTTTCATTGATTTGGAGTTCTTCTCCAATTTTACACTGTGTCATCGAGATCACAATTTTCCTTTCTTCTTCCATTTTCATTTCACCAGAAGTCATCGAGAATTCAATTTTCACTTCAATCCGTCCCCGCGAGAGTCATCTAGACTCTAATTTTGTACCGACCGTTCACAGGGAGAGTCATCTAGACTCTCAATTTTGTCTTCGTTTCTTCGCGAATAAATATCCTTTGTAGGTTCGTCAAACACTTCTGACACCAATGTTACGTCCAAGGGAATGAATAACGCGCGTATTAGGTTTTGGGGCGGATATTATTATGTACAATGGCAGCTAAATATCTCAAACACGAACTGTCAAACGTCTGCTTACTCTGAAAGTCTAATCAAGACTCCTCTACATGACGATCGATCTTCTATCGATCGTCCGTTCGTTCGTCTCTTGTCGAACCTAATTAATATCGTGTGTCTCAACGAATAGTCAGCTACATATTCGTAACAATATATATATATATATATTATTGAATGCTTTCAAAAATATTTCCGTCCTATGTGGGGTGTTACGGACCATTTCAACATGCGTATAATTAAATATAGCTAAATTAGGGTGCGTTGTTTTTAGTAATGTGATGATGTGATTAAAAAAGATATCAATTTTTCGAATGTTATTACCGCGTGAAAAATATATCTTTAAAAATTCACGTTTTCCTTACGATCGTTATAAACCTGGCTCGGATAACTGCAGCTTTGTGTAAAAAAAAATATCAATTTTTGGTAATAAAAGTACGAAATATCTCATTCAATAAATTTTGTGACAAGTCAATCCACTGAAAGTCTAATTAATCAATAGAAATAATCGAATGACGTTTATGGCTAAGAAGGACAAATAATACGAAGTTAAATTCCCAAAAAAGTAATTAAAATAAAATATAAAATTAAAAAAATTAAAGTAATTAAATTAAAAAGTGAATTAAATTCTCTATGCTTATTTCCCAACAAACTATAATGACGATTTTCGAAAACAAGACTGTTTGATACTCAGAAAAATTCAGAAATTCGATATTGACTTTGAGGAAAAGGGAATATTTCGAACGCCTGAATTCCAGAAATTTTGTTCAAAGAACGATCGCATACGCGTAATTTGGATTTCAATGAGATTCAATTTGGAAGCTCAAAAACTCCGTAAATCAATCCCCCGAACTACGAAATTTCCGAAAGTACACTCACCGGTGGTCAAATCTTCGAATGCAGATTTCTCCGAAAGGGCAAATGCAGAATGCAGATTTCTCCGATCGAGCAAATCCCCGAATTTGTACAGTGTACTTGAAAAAGCTTTCCCTACTGCTTTCGGAATTTTTCTTTTCGTAGTTTTAATTTTTCTGCTTTTCACGTTTCGGAGATTTAACTTTTCGATTTTCTGACATTTTGTACATTCAGTTTGTTGATTAAAAAATCTCTCGCATTTTCACTCTTTCTGATAATTTATTTCGAAAGCGGTTACTTCCTGTTCGGAGTATTAAATCTTTGAACAATTGGTTATTCACCAATAAGTTTCTACGGCGCTGCACGTGTTCGGAGTTTTAAGCTTTCTGATAATTGAAATTCGATTTTTCTTGCCGTATTTATTATTTATTGTCGGTAAACTTTTCAATCGTTTTGTCGGGCTTTCTGGAATTTATACTTTCGTTTTTTAATTCGGGCCACTGACTTTTCTGTTTTTAAAATATCGGTAAACAGGATTTTCCGATTATTTCATATAGTGTAAAAAAAAAATCGATAATGAGGCCCGTTTGAATACTCACCATCCGGAACATCGATTCCGCTCCGTAAAAACAAAGCTTCCTTGCTATGGAGAAGTAAAAATCCGGAAACATTCTTGTTATCATAATTTAACAATATTATCAATTCAAAACCGTTATATAAATAGACTTAACATTTGCAAAACAATGCTGGTTTTCAGAAGCGATGAAAAATATTTGTATCCGTTATTGTAATGAGATCCTTTCGAGTAAATCAAGTTTATGATTCGTTTTGTATTGTACACTCTACCGAAACAACCCCATGGGCAATTGTAGCCATGCTATAGATACAAACGAAACGACAACTAACAAGTATTCAATGGGTTTCAGGTCAACATCGTGACATCTTGCTGGAGGCCACATAGATGTTGTAGGCGTGGCAGGTCAACGGTGAGGGAACACTCAAAGAGGAGAAAACCCTCGATCAAGTGTCCCAACATATGCCCGAAAGAGAGAAAATGTTGGAGGCTCTGCCCTAGCAGGTTTGTATACCGTAAATCTACCGAAAAACCTACCGTAGGATTTTGCCACACGACCTACCGGTCATTTAGGCCAAGCCTACCAGGGGACCTACAGTCGCCAGAACCTACTTAGCGTACCGAACTTAGCGTCGGTAGGTTTTATGGTATCTTTTGGCTGATTCCGATACGAACCTACTTAGTGAAAAGTACGCTGGCGACGGTAGGTTTCCTGGTAGGTTTGGCGAAAATGATCGGTAGGTCGGGTGCCAAAATCCTACGGTAGGTCTTGGTAGGTAATACAGTTGGTTTCGGCAGATGCGGACATAAATGTGGGGCAATGGGGGTCACACATTGTGGACGGGCGCTCGAGCCTTGAAAAGCGTTGACAGTGCGTTACTTCAATGTGCCCAGAGCGTACTCTTTATGTCAGACGGGCGACGTAAGCGAAACTTATAGCCACTGCGCGCCAAGTCTGTGATCTGGCCTTCACGGGGCTCGCATCGATAATCTCTCTTCGGAGAGTGCAAACTGGATCCCAGGCGTTAAAACCCAGTGTGCCCATATCCGCGGGTGTGTTCGAGGAGCTATCGCAAGTGATTTGAACGGTGCGCTTGCGAATCGTGAGTTCATGCCTGGTTTATGAGTCGCTGGTCAGCAATCTCATGGCTGTGCATGAGATTGTCTGGAAGCAGGCCCGGACGAAACCAATCGTTCCGATGTCATCCTGATGCCTAAATCAGGTGCCCTAATCCCCGCGGGGTATCAAATAGAGGTTCTGGAATATGCCTTGTTCTGAAAGGAGTGGGCTGACCAGCTAGCCCATGTGGTGTATATATTTTTGGGGACCTACGTGTGATAGACGACGTGATTGGTGCCGCGTCCGACGAGAGACGGGGACTCTCGCTTTGGCTTACCCCGGGTGGCTAACCGCCACCCGTAAGAGGTGTCAGTTAAAGGTATTGCAGGGGAGGTGCTTGCCAGCCGATTGTGGTGGTTCAATCGTGCGCACCTCAATTGAGGTCGGCCTCTGCGGGGCAAAATATATCGCAACAAGAAGGTGGGTAGTGGTTGTTTCGTATGCTCTTAATGGGCGAGAGACCTTCGGGTCGAGCATAGGGTGACGGCTTCGTGCCTGATTCCTTATACATTAGTTGGTTTCGGCCAAATTTTAGTCGGTTTCCACGGTATACGAACCTGCTAGGGTGACTGCCTGCGCAGATAATAGTAATGGAATTAATTTATTATCGCTGATAAAAAATTCCTAACACTGTTGATACATTTTTTTTCAATGTTTCACAGAGAGTGAATACGAGTGCGAAACAACGCATGCGATTTTCACGTGTCTCCATAATAAGTAGGTACGTCTAAAAAATTCGATAAATTAGGCCCGGTCTATAAGAAACCATAAAATCAATGTTTTCAAGCATAAGGAAGTATCGTCCGAAGAAGATTAAATACGGCAATGGAGGTTCGTATACGAAAGGAATACTGCACGATACGATATTTTCAATCGTCAAACTGTCACGTATATATCACATAACCAATTCTGAACAACTTCCTCCCCCCCCCCCCCCCCGCCCGAGGATCTCAATAAAGCAATGATAATGCATACGCTTCTATGAATTGTTTATTTCAACAATTTTTATCAAAGTGTCCACCTCGCGTGTTGTCGAGGCTGGATTCAAGGTATGGATTATTGGATCATTGCAGCGCGATCCTAGTTCGGTTGAATCACAAGTATTATTATCAACCCCGATTCAGACGGTCTTTCCCTACGTTGGTTCCTACATCTGAATTGAACAAATTTGTAGTTTTATTCGGTCGCTCGACAATAGTGACCGATCATAGAATGCTACAAAAATTTTCCACGCCGTTGCTAAAATATTATTAATTCGTTAATGCGATTGCGCCAGTATCACGAAAGTCACTATTTTTTTATTCTTTTAAAACTATTTTTTCATAGTATACATTACGATACTAGTGCGAACAACATTTTCTGACGATTGTGAGTTTGCAGGGTTTTTTGCACGCAAAGCGTGCGCACAACTGCCATTTTCGCACCGAGTGAAGTAAATTTTTTTATATCGATCCCCGTCTGCATATGAAGCAGTCTGGTACGTCGTCTCGGAAAAAAGCATTTGCAAAAAACAGGCACGTGTTTGAACATCGGTAATTCGGCCCTGGGAGGAAAGGCTATAGATCGGTCGTACGTAAAAATTAATACAACGGATCCATGAGAACGAAGTACACATTTTATAATTTGCGTAAAGGAATAAATGTTAGAAACTCGTGTAATCCTATAACTGTGTGGGCATGGCCAAGCACTGTGCTAGAGTACACTGGAAGCTAGCAAAACATCCTGTTTACACTTGAGCATCAGCTAAGAACAATGTAATGTTAACAGAAAAAAGAATTCGTGACTGACGACCGCCAACGATACACGACGGTTCACGCTTCAGTAGCACACGAACTGTCATTAAATAACTATTGACTTTACTCTTATATAGTCGTATTTCTCCCACTATCTCCATTAATGACATAAATGTTCGTTCTGCTTCGGGTATAAAAGAACGAAAAAAAAAGGTTTTTCGTAGACAAGTTTTGGAATCCACAACTCCACAATGAAACTCAGCGTCGTCCTTTTCGTGGTGTTGGTGGCATATGTATGCGTAAGTAAAAAAAAATATACTAAAAAAATCGTCAGATTGTCTATTACCTGTGCTGTACCGATGTTAAACAATATATACAGGCCAACGATGAGGAGGTTAAAAAAACACATGGAATTGATGCAAAAATGCCTGAAAGAATCTGGCGCGACGGTGGAGGAACTGAAAAAGTGCCATGACGGAAAAAGCAATGTCCAAAACTGAATTGTTCCGAAGCATGCTTCTTGAGAGAAGGTGGCATGGTAAGTAAAACGCTGATAACAAACGTTAGACACTTTTTGACACTGACGATCATCAATATTTGTAGATCAATAAAGATGGAACTATGAATACAAAAGTAATAGAGCAATTGGCGGCTAAACTAGCTCACCATGGGCACCCGAAAAAATCGGCAGTAGTGAAGACATGCTTTCGAAATCCTAAGAGTGAGAGAATTATTCATTATCGTTATTCAACACTCTATGCGAATCAAAACACTGGGCCACGTTCAATTATGTAAGCTTTGTCAGTTGTTGCAATATTACATCGACGATCAAATACAGCCGATCGAAGTTAGCTGCAGCGAATAAACGACAGTGAAGTCTGTTCCGGGTATAACGATGAGAAGGATTTTCAATCGTCTATTACTTCGGTAATTTTTTTCAATACCGTATCCACGTGTATACGCTGAGAAAAAAAACCTTGCGCTTTTGGTCAAAACGGCTATCGAATCTGTACTCGAGGCGAAAAAATACATAGAGTATCATAGAGTATTCATCGGGAAGCCAAGAAATCGCTGTTTGAAAATACGCAAAATAACCCATTTTTGTAATTTTGGCTATATAAATGCCCGATAAACTTTCCGTTAGTCGTCACTCCGGGATTGTATTCTATGTATTTTTTCACGCTGATCACGAATCTGACACTTTTTTATTCGTAGATTAATATTTAATACGGAAAAATGCTCCACGAAAAAAATATTCATGAAATTCAAAAAATTCAAAATGACATAAAATTTGAACGGCTCGATGGATTTTCTTGAAATTTTAATGGGATCGTCGGGTGATCATATTCCATCTGTGTACGCGTTTGTAGCCCGATAGCTAAAAAATTGCGAGCGCTAGAGCGCGAACCAACATTTTTGAAGAAATTAAAAATGGCGTACAAAAAAAAACAACTGAACATTTTTGGATGACATTTTGCACGAACACACCCACACACACACACACACACACACACACACACACACACACGCGCGCGCGCGCGCGCGCGCACACACATCCGGACATTTTTTCTAAATTTGATTTTTCGATGTTTTGGAACATTCTGAACACGTTTTCATTCAAATCTCGATTTTTTTTTTCACCATCACAAAGCTTCCTCTATGAGGAAGAAAAAAGAAAAAAAAAAAAGAAAAGCAACCGCGAAGCTAGCGTTAGTCTCGATAATTGTTACCGTAAAACCAATGATTGGTATGAATGCGTGATTAACCGGAGAGAGTGGGCTTACGAATGCCGTACTCGACTCGCCGAGAACAGCTCGCATGCACCGGGGCTTTACCCCAACAAGGAATGTCTAGCATTATTTCAATTTCGGTTGTGAATAAGTCTCGAGGACGAGCCAGCAGATCGGATGGCCGAATGTTAAACGTAGATAAGGGCGGGGCGAATAATCGCCCACGTGACCCCATCAATCACCGAGAGCGACAGTGTGTGCTGAACGCGAGTCCGAGCAAGTTATCCAAAAAAGTCTGAAAGTGCGAGAACGAGATTAAGAAGCGAGCTAGAGAGCGTGAACGACATCAAGCGTGTGTGAGGGTGTGTTCGTCCGGTCAGCGAGACCCGTCCGTCAGCGGTGGCGTTTTTTTCGAGTTTCCAAAGTAATAAAACCGTTCATTATGGCATTAATTAATCCACGAGTGTGCCGTGTGCTTTATTAAGTCCGTGTCTCTCCCCCGTTTTCCCCTGCCGGAAGCCCACGATCTTCAACCTGGCCGGTTCCCGCAGGAGATCGAGCGACATCCTGACAAACCACAGTAGAAATTTAACATACAGATTTGACTTTTTTGAATTTCTGGCTGACGGTATCCGACACTGTAATGTTTCTTCTTACCGGATCTCCAGTATTCAATTGCTTTGCATTTGTAATCATAGCTTATCTTCTTCGTCTACAGAAGAAATGTCAGAGTCCACTGGACCTTCATCATGTTGCCAAAGAGGGTCTTCAAGAGGGTTAACATCATATTGCTTGAATGGCTCTTGAAAATCTAGCGATTGTTCCTCGATAATCTCAACTCCGTTATAATAGTCCATGCAGTCGATCAGAACTTTTTCGAAACTCTGGTTTACCTCGATTTCTGCATTATTAATCGGAGTTTCGCAAATATCCATGGCTTCAAATATAGCCAATAAAAGTTTAATGACGTTGTTTGGATTCACTTTCATGGTTTATTGATTTTTTTAATCAGAAAT
This sequence comes from Stenichneumon culpator, assembly GCA_964017025.1. Taxonomy (NCBI): domain Eukaryota; kingdom Metazoa; phylum Arthropoda; class Insecta; order Hymenoptera; family Ichneumonidae; genus Stenichneumon; species Stenichneumon culpator. The sequence continues at coordinate 3,468,488 of OZ024772.1, forward strand.
TATGACTGACGCCCTGGTACTCCGTTCAAATGAGCAACTGAAGATCGCTGTATGTATCGCGGTTATTATATTTGAAAGACTTGTTGTTCAACCAGCTGCGATATCAGCAAATAATACGCTCCCCCAAATAGCCGCCTAGGTAGAAATCACCTCTTATTGCGTCGAAAGTATTTTTATCATATTGGCGTATGATTGATGAATGTTACGTATCATGATATCCTGTAATCTTCTGGTATAGAAGATTTAAGTATATTAAGATATTAAGTAATTTAAGTATATGGTTCAAAAGATAAGATCATATTCATTTCGTTGGAATAATTGACAATGGTCTATAGATGGAACGACTGTTGCATCATCGACATATTCCGAAATTAGCGCTGAATCGAGATATAATCTAATCGAAATATAATCTAATCGAAAGGGCGATAACATATGACGATAAATTATTGATAAGCATAAAATCAGCACAAAGAGTGAACGCAAGCAGCTCTTTAACATTTAAATAAGGAGAAACGAGAATGTGTGCACGAATATACGTACAATGGATAAAGGGTGGTTTACCCCCGTAAACTAATTTTCCTGTGAACGTGAAAAATACGTCAACTTAATATTAACTTGCCCTTCCAAATGGTACACGTTCTGTTCAATTTGGTTGGATAGTTTTTTTCGTAGGGTGGAAAATTGAAAAATCAGAGGGTGGTTCACCCCTGCAAATGAATTTTTTTTCTTCAACTTCATGTGGAATTTTCATTGCCCTCAGTAAGGAGTATTTTGGTTTTTTACTTAAAATCAGTTAACGCTTTTAGTTTTCGATGCTCTACAACATACGTGAGTTTCATAAAAATCAGAGGGGGACACCAAACTGACGTTCCGTGTAAGCGTTACCCAGAGTCAAGGACTGTGGGCGTTTTTTTTTTGTTTATATTTTTGGGAAACTGTTCCTGGACGTAGCTCCTGGCATCTATCGTGCGACAGCCGATATATTTGTCAGTAGACGTCCAATGTTTATGTCCAGTAATCGACGTGACGTAGCTCCGGCGCCGTGATTCAAACCTAGAAGTCCGACTGTTACTGACATCCAGAAGTACAGTTAACGTTCACTCATATTGAGTAACCCCCACAGTGGTACGGTTCCCACTGAAGGAAAAATAGTAGGTCCCGTCGCTAATAACGTAATAACCATAGCAGTTGATGCGACGTTAAATAATAACAAATAAAAAAAAATTGTCACGGTGGCGGTGACAGTTTTATACATTATAGGGAGGTATATGTATGCTTATAACAGTATATCGTAAATAAAGATAGTGAAATCATAATAATAATAACAAACATTGACAATGTTATGACTAATAATTTTATGAATGATTTCAGAGCAATAAGGTGATTGCAAAAAGGACGTCAGTGAAGCCAACAAATGTCCGAGTGTTCGAAAATGTTGCAGCGTTTATCACGTCGACGTTTGAGGTGCGTCTGGGCAACCCAGATCTTTGCACTCGCTTCAGGTCTGGTAATGATTGCCGTGTTGCAATATCGCCACGCCCATAATGCCCCGTTGCAGGTTCAGCAACGGGATGTGCAGTCGACATCGCCGACTTTACCGGGAAAGCCAGTGGCGAATTCCCGGGATGATGATCGCCGGGAGGAGGATGGAATACGAGGGGTCGTAGGTTCGACGCGATATCTCTTGCAGGGTTCCACGATATACTCGACGCCGAGTTACGTAGCCCCAGGTAGAATTGGTGGAGGTGCACCAAGCGACTACGGGCAGGTCCTCGGCGACGGAGAAGAGCCCGTCGTTGATAAGAGAAAGCCCCGAACGCAGGCGGAGATCGTGCAGGAGATCGAGACCCGACTGCCCAGTTTGCCGTTGGCGTACTGGTTAAAGACCAGTTTGGACTTGGAGAACGGAAGCAACCTCGCCACTGGCTCTCGGACCCGGAGCGGCGAGGGTAAAACCTCGAGCCCGGATAAGGAAAAGCCCGAAGTGAACGAGAAAGAAGATACGAAGGACGCGGAGAAGAGGAATGACAAGGGATGCGTACCGAGCTTCCCAAACATATTCGATCTCGAATTCAACAACATATACTGGCAGACACTGAGATCGTCGAACGGAACATTTCAGCTCTTCGGGGCTTACTACGACGAGAGAAAGCTTTCGCGTATCGGTCCGGCGGTCAGAATAGTCGGTATGATAGACAGAATAGAACCCCGGGTGCGAACCTACTGCCAGATGTGGTTCGATGGTGACCGTGAGCCCGCGGTAATCGAAACTCTCGAGTACAAGTACGTTTGGTACTCGCAGTGGGGCAATTATAAGCAAGGTATTTATCAGCCTTACTTAATAACGTGCAAGGTGCCGCAGAGCCACTGGAAGAGAGGACCGCCGGCCGCGGTGTCGATCGTCGAGGGAGCGTGCGACACATCGACGAACAATCTTCGCGTTATATACAACAAACCCGACGTTAAAAAAGGCTTCGCCGTTTGCGTAAAGGGACTCGATTTCTTGCACGACGATCTGTCGGTCAGGCTCGTCGAGTGGATCGAACTTATAGGATTACTCGGCGCTGATAAGATATACTTTTATCAACTGCAGGTACATCCGAACATGAGCAAGGTGCTCGATCACTATGCGAAATTGGGAAAAATCGAGGTGACGCCGTTGACCCTGCCCGGCGGTCAGCCGAACGTACCTGCCTTTCAGCACATGTATCTCACCAAGAAGACCAACAACAAACGACAGAACGAAGTGATACCGTACAACGACTGTTTCTACAAGCACATGTACGAGTACGAGTACATAGCTCTGCTCGACATCGACGAGGTTATAATGCCACTAGCTGGCTCGACATGGCCAGAATTGATGAAGCGGGTTTTACCTAAGGCACTCGCCATAATGAACGAGACTCGTGCTTCTTACAACGTCAGAAACGTATATTTTCTCGACGATGTTCTCCATAGTCACGGATCATTCGATCGCCTGCCACGGTAGAATATTCCCCAATGTATATCGTAAAATTCATATATTTTAACGGGTCGCCCTACGATAGGTAGGGTCTTCCTGGTTTTTCCGCGAGATGGCGAGTCGGTGGAACGCTTCGCACAAGCGAAGTGGTCCCCGGGCGCTATAAAGGCTGTGCTATCCTCAGGGCCCTTTGCTATCCCGCAAAGCAGCAACCACTCCTCCTCCAGGTAACCCCATAATGGACCCTCGTTGTAATTGTATTATCTCCTAGATTGCGTAAGCACGTATACTTCTGCATACGTGTCTCTGAGCACGATATCCTCATACCCTAGCAACTCAAGCGACCATCGAAAGACCCAAAAAACGACCGGTCGTTTTGTGACATTTTTCGACCGGAATAACGACCGAAAAAAGACCAATTGTTGAATTAAGTATGGGTCATCTTTTTGCGGTCATTGATGGAAAAACAACCCATGCTCAACCTTCCAATTGGTCTTCTTTTGGTCGTTATTCTCGACGAAAAATGTCACAGAACGACCGTCGTTTTTTGGGTGCTTTGACAGTCGTTAACGACGGTCGCTTGACTAGCTAGGGCAGTCAGAGGAGAGTATTCAGCCGTGAACGTCGAGTCGACCTTTGGTCCCCTAATCTCAAGACGGAAGATCTATGATTTTCCGAGCTCCCTTCCGTCACATGCGCGAGAGTTTCACTAACGCACGAGTGCGTTATAGAGGGGTCAGTAATTGAGCTGCCTCCTTGACTCAAGCGCACGGGACGTGAAATCCATTCTCCCACACCAACCAGTCCAGTACCGAACTTTATACATTCCACTTGGAAGAAGACGATCCAAAAAATCGTGATCTTGTTTTTCCGCTGCCCCGGAATATCGACAGGTTTCAATACATATAAATCTCCTTTTTTAATATAATTTATTTATTTCGTTTCTTTTTATTTTTTTCGCAGATACATGCACATGCTGCAACACGTATACCGGTCGAAAAACTTTACGAGCCCGGGACATTACGTAAAATGTTTTCACAATCCAGAGCGGGTGGTGACACTTCACAATCATTTTCCGTTGGGATGCCTCGGCGCCGAATGCACGAGTTATTCGATCCAAACCGAAGACGCCCAGCTACAGCACTACCGAGCCGACTGCGTCGAGTCTTTGAAAAATACATGTTGGCAGTACCGAGAGAACAGTGTCATGGACACGACGATCTGGCGTTACAAGGATCGGCTCGTCGAGCGTGTCACCCAGACGCTCCAGAAGCTCGGCTTCTTCGGCGTCAATTGAAAAATCATCATCGTCGCCTGGCTTATATACCTCCCTATATATAAACTCCCCCCCCCCCCCCCCCCCCCCCGCCCCGATAGTTTGAGATATGGTGATTCCCGATCGTTTTCTAACGGCGACTAACCGTTAGAAAGGGCGACTCACGTTATACCATTTATTACACGATTTACTATTAATATTTCATCATTATTCATTATTAGTATTAATATTTGATCCTGATATTATTATCTTTATGTCTCTGTACGGTGTAGAGTACGATTATTTGAACGCGAGATCGGGTGAATCGATCGACGAACCACCAATTGTCATGCTGTTATAGCGTTTCTAATATAGTTTAATAAATGTCGCAATACAAAAGGTCTGAAAGCTCGCAGTGTGTATGGTTGGGTGGGTAGTGGGAGCGGGCGCTAGTATAAATTTGGTACATCCCACGCAGCGATGCGTCGTGGTGGAGCTACGTGGTTCGGCATTCGCGTAGAGTCTCCTCTCGGCTACCCCATGCGAGCTCTCGCCGCTCTCTCAATCGCCTGAGCAGTCGACTACGAGAAACAAAAAATTATTGACCGATGATAGTTTAGTCGAGAGCATTATGCAGGATCCGAACGAGCTTTACGAGGCCGCCGAACCGTCCAAGTGTCTGAGTTTTCTTCGTCTATTGTGGAAATTTTGCCGATGCATTTTTTCCCACGTAACGCTCGTCTCGCTGGTCGTCGCTTACTGCGTCCTAGGCGCTTGGGCCTTCGAGAAACTCGAGGCTGACCACGAGAAAGAGGTTCGCAAGTAAAATTTTATCGCTCCTCGAATATTATTTATTATGGCACGATATTTCTTTAATTTTTTTGATTATAACTTTCTCGCTAATCATTTTTACATTATTTTTAACAGGTGAAGAAAAGTATAACGAACGTGCGTTCGAACGTAACTCGAGCTCTGTGGGAGCTTACCGAAGGTGCCGAGGTTTTGATACAGGAGAATTGGACGAGTCACGTCGTTCGAACGCTGGTGGTAAATATTTTTTGAAAAACTCGCGGCAAATAATTACTAAGGTTTTTTAAAATGTATATCTCTGTGTATGCAGGATTTTGAGAAGGAACTCGTGAGAAAAATGAAAAAAGACGGTTGGGACGGTATCGAGGATACAAAGAATATTCAATGGACATTCGCCGGTGCTCTGTTCTATTCTATTATAGTCATCACGACGATAGGTTGGTTCGTTATTTTTTTTTCGTTTTTTAATTTTTAAAAATTAATATACAATTTGACAATTACAGACAATGGTCACATAGCGTTCATTGTTTAATTCTTTTAAATTGATATACATTTTTACGATTACAGGCTATGGTCACATAGCGCCGAAGACTCAAAATGGCAAGATCGTGACGATCTTTTATGCTATACTTGGAATTCCTCTGATGCTTCTGTGCCTCTCGAATATCGGTGATGTAATGGCATCGAGTTTCAGGTCAGTTCCCTCATTCCTGCGGTAACAATTTTTTATCACGATCGTACAATTTACAACATTAATTTTTTGAAATTCTTTTGATTAGATTTCTCTATTGGAAGATTTGCTGCTACGTCTGCACGAGACCTCCGAAACCGACGAGATCGCGGCACATGAGCATGCTCGCGAGATCACACAGTCTCCGACAACCGGGGTAAATTGGACAATTAAGTTACTGTCCTATCGTCTGTACGTCTGCTAATTGTAATTCGAATGTCATTTCGTTAAATCGACTACAGGAGATACGCTTCGTCGAATCGGTCTACCTCGATTGCGCCTTCGTCCTTTCGAAAATCCGTGAGGGCGAGCCAGAGATCGGCCGAATCGGTTGCACCGTCGGTATTTCCCGAAGTCATCGCGAGATCGTCGCACTCGGACACCGACTGTAGCAGGTCTACTCTCCACTGTCTTATCGTACCCCTTACAGTGAAAATACGTTTCCTAAAATCATGATTATTCTTAAAATCATGTTTGTTCTTGAAATCATGATTGTTCTTAGAATCATGATTATTCTTAAAATCATGTTTGTTCTTAAAATCATGATTTTTCTTAAAATCATAATTTTTCCTAAAATCATGATTTTTCTTAAAATCATGATTGTTCTTAAAACCATGAATGTTTTTAAAATCATTATTGTTCTTAAAATCATGATTTTTTCTAAAATCATGATTTTTCTTAGAATCATGGTCTTTCTTAAAATCATGATATTAAGAAAAATCAAGATCGCAATACCGTGTTTTTTGTACTTACTGACGAACCCACGTTTGTGTCCATTCAGATGTAGAAATTGTTCCTTCGAAGGCAACGCTGCGGTTTCTGGTACCGCAGTCGCCGGTGGGACGTACAGTCTGAAAGACAGCTCGCCGCGTTACCTCTCATCGACGAGCCCGTCCGCAGCCGCTTCGCCGAGATTCCTCACGGTTGGCTCAAAAAATCCACCGCCAACTGGGTCCCGTTCGCTCGATAGAAAAGCCATCGCAGCCTCGAACGACGCTGCCCCCGTGTTATTCAACAGATATGCCCTGGACGAGCCAGACGTGGCATTCTCCACGACGAAAGGAGGTAAAGGTCAAACGATAGGAATTTAATGCTTCCCGAATTTTATATTTTCATTTTTTTAAACGTTAGATGGCTGCGGACTCGAGCCGACCGAGGATCAAGCCGGTACGAGGACATGGCCGAGACGTTGCCGCTCGGTCGAGGCTCCGGCCAGGCTTCATCCCGAGACCGTTCGACCAGCGAGGATTTCCAGCGCACCGGTGAAAAGATGGAGAAACAGCTGTAACTAAATTTCTCCTTATTGTCCGATGTCGGCTTGGAATTTTTAATTTTTATTTTTTAATTTAATTTTTTTACTGGTCGAATGTATCGTTGTTGTACTCGTTTTTAGCTCGCCCATACAGAAGGGAAGCATCGTCGGCGAGGATAATGTCACCGATGGGCTTTGCCGTTCACCGTCAGATATACGTCGACGACGATGATCTCGATTACGACTACATGACGAGTACGGTATTGCAAAACGGGGAAACCGCTATAAAGCCGGTACCAATATGGCTTTGCGTTTTTCTCGTTGTGAGTTACATATTCGGTGGTGCTTTCCTTTTCAACAAGTGGGAGAGCTGGCCGTTCCTAGATTCTGCGTACTTTTGCTTCATAACGCTGACGACGATAGGTGAGTATACGGTTGGGTGAAACGTCGACGAATGATCGCCCTCGTGTTTCAACCAAACCTTGATCAACCTGAGAACCAAGCGATTGGTGCGCCAAACTAATTCTTATTCCAACCTTCTGAACGTTGATTTTTGGTTGAAACGATATTGCAAAACCCGGCGAAATGCCAATCGTTACATGTTTCGGATAGAACCATATCGTTTTGCTGAAACTTCAATCGGCCGAACTGACGTATGGCCGGAAGTCATGTGTCCGAATGCACTTCTGTATCGTCAAAATGCCGAGACTTTGTTTTTCCAAATTTTCAAATTTCCAAATTCTATTTATCCGAATCTTCATTTCAGCAAACTTTACTCTTCGGAAATGGTAGTTCGCCAAACGTTATTCCTTTATATCGGTATTTAACCGAGCGTCATTTTTCCAAATAATAATTACACCGAACTTAATTTCTTCGAATTGACAAGGCCCCAAATATCACTTCACCGAATCGTTACTCTTCAGCATCACCAACAAACCAAATCACGAAACTATATAAGATGAGTGAATAGTTTGACCATTTACTATTATATCTGTTCGTAAATAATCTTACGCGCAGTACGAATCGATTCGGATAAATGACTTTTCGGAAAAATACTATTCGGAAGAATGATATTTCGACGACTTGACGTTTGGGGGTTTAACAATTCGGGGAAAAGAATTTCGGTGAAATTATAATTAGGAAAAAATGACGTTCGGGTAGTGACGATTAGGAGGAATAATGTTCGGCCAATTACTATTTCTAAAGAGTACTGTTCGCTTGAATGAAGATTCGGAAAAATAAAGATTCAGCAGTTTGACAATTCGAAAAAATTAAGTTTCAGAGGTTTGACGATTCGGAGGCAGTACGTTCGGATCCATTGAATTTTCGGCCGTACGACGATTGGGCCGATTGACGTTTCGGCAAAATAATGTGACTCCGATTGGATTTTCCTAAAACAACGCGATTTCCAAGCCTGAGTAGAGTCGGAATCGGGTTGTTTTGGAAAAATTCAACCATAAATCAACGTTCTATCCGACATATATAACGGTTGGTTTTGAAATATTGTCTAAAAATCAACCTCCAAAGGGGATACAAGCAAAGTTGGTTTCTCGTACGAATCCATCGGTTGAGTCTTGGTACATTATTACCCATATACCGTGCAATATTTTCTAAATCATTTTAGAAATATTTTCAATCTTTAAAATCTTACGAAATATATCTGAAATTCTATGAAAATAATATTTTGAAATTAATTCGACCAAAATAATTTAAGGAAACGTTTCTCAAATATTTCAGAAATATACTTAATCCTTCAGATTTTGAAACACATCTGAAATATTTTCAAACATAGTCATGCAAATTTTGAAACCTTTTTTATTTCATGCTTGACCGAAAGATTTCTACGATTGTCTCCGTGTTTATGCGGGTGTGTATATGCAAATTCGACTGGTGATGCCAATTCCTGACATTTCGTTGCAATGTTTAAAAAACATTTCGGAAACATTTCAATATAAGATTTATGAGCGGACAAAAATCTTTTCAAAATGTTTAGTAAAACTTCTCACAAATATTTTTTAATATCAGTAAAATATTTTCAATATTTCAAAAAAAAAGTTGATACCTTTCAAAAAACGAGTATCATTTGAAAAACATATTTTTGAAACCTTTAAAACAAAATTTTCGAAACCTCTCAAAAAAATGATTTTGAAAGTTCGAAATGTTTTTTTTAAAGCTTAAAAAAAAATCCGTGCTATGTGGATAGACAACAACTCAAAACAAACCAAAAGTTTTACGGTCGCTTGATCGGCGAGGGGCGCGAAGATACAACCGCGATTAATGAAAATTTGTGCGATTTTTTTAATTTGCAGGATTCGGTGATCTCGTACCGGCACACCGACTGAACGCGGAGCAGGGAATAGCGCTGTGCTCTCTCTACCTCCTTTTCGGCATCGCTCTGTTGGCGATGAGTTTCAACCTCGTGCAAGAGGAGGTAATCAACAACGTGAAAAACGTCGCCAAGAGGCTCGGTATCCTGAAGGAGGACAACGACGTGGACAATTACGACGACGACGACTACGAGCCCGACGAGTACAACGAGCATTATCTGCTGGACCGAGAGGAGGGTCGTTACTACGGAGAATACGATAGATCGGCCTACACAGCGGCTGGTCCCGAGATCGATCGCTTCAACGATCGTCCCTATCGAATGAAACTCTCTTCGTCGGCGATCTGATTTTCAAAAACCTCCGCTGTATTCTGCATCGGAACTGTGAACTCGCGGAGGTGGGAGAGCCGCATCGATCTCGCTTTTCGAGTTCTTACCTCCGAGTCGTGTCCGCCGCTCTCGTTGTTATTATTAGATTAGCGCTATTTCGAGTCGTCGGTGCCGACGAGCGGGAGACTCGCGGACTCCGTCGAACGTACGGCAAGGCTAGTGGGCTCCCAGCTGCAGACTCGAAGCGGTTCGTCCGTTCTCCTCGTTCTCGCTTTTTCGATATATACTTAGATATTTATCCACGTTATTATTATATTTTTTAAAATTTATTTGTTATATTTTTTATTAGGATTTTTTTTATCCCACTGCGATGTCATAATCGTCGAGAAATCGCGAATCTTGTGCTCGGCATAGCGTAACGATAGAAGTTATCACGAAATTGTGGGTCAATAAAATGCATAAAAATTAGAGACTGGTGGATTATGAAGGGAAGTAATAAGATGACGACGCACGGGGTTTACGAAGAGTCACGGGCTCAGAGTCGCGGCGAGACAGAGTCAGGCACATGGGCAGGCCAAGGCACAAACTTCTATCCGTCTGCGAGAAGAAGAAGCCTCGAGCATGATAATCGAAGATCGAGACGGCCGGGAGGCGGAAGAAGGAGAAGACGACCCTGGCCGGAGAAACTGTGCGACGGGCTGCGCTCTTTTGTCGCCTTTCTATTCAGTAACGTCGGTATCGTGTGCTTGGTAATTGGCTACACGATTGCCGGTGCATTCATCTTCGTCGCTATCGAATCGAGCCACGAGCACGTCAGGACCGTAAATGTTTCGATAATCCGCAACACCACGGCCACCAGACTCTGGCAGCTGACCTCCGAGGTAGGCTGCACATATTTTAAAATAATTTTTTTATATTTAAATTCCTCGATTAAGGTAGCTACCGCGTGGCCCGTAGTTAAATGAGTGCTAAATTTTACAATTGTTTATCCGAGATTGTATGCATTTGTTGGCGGTAAAGGAGAGTAATTTGTATTATTGCATGTATCCTCGATCAAGAGAAATATTAATCGGGATGGTCTTGCAAGAAAAAAAAAAACTGGTAAACACAAATTTCGATGATAGTACGTTTTTGTTGCGTTTCTTCAAAGTAAAATCCGTATTTTTTAACCGATTTTGATGTACGACGGCTCATTTTATTCCTTTAACTTTGCTCTACAAATTCACCGAGTAGATATTTTTTTGTAGGTAGGATGCACATATTTTTATATTTAAATTCCTCGATTAAGGTAGCTACCGCGTGGCTCCCTAGTCAAATGAGTGCTAAATTTTACAATTATTTATCCAAGATTATATGCATTTGTTGACGGTAAAGGAGATTAATTTGCATTATTGCATGTATCCTCGACCAAGAGAAATATTAATCGGGATGGTCTTGCACGAAAAAAACTGGTAAACACAAATTTCCATGATAGTACGTTTTTGTTGCGTTTAAAAAAAGTAAAATCCGTATTTTTAACCAATTTTAATGTACGACGGCTCATTTTATTTCTTCAACTTTTCTCTTCGAATTCACGGAGTAGATTTTTTCTTAGATTTGGCCGTGTCACAAATATCGGTGATTTTGTGTCGGTGTTGAACCGATGATTTTTTCGCATAAACAAACTGCTGTCGTTTTTAAAAGGCAAAACTATTTTTTTAATCTACTCGGTAAATTCGTAGAGCAACGTTTGAGGAACAAATCGAGTCGTCGTACATTAAAATTCGTTGAAAAATAAGAATTCTTCATTGAAAAAACTCAACGATAATGTATCGTCAAGGAAATTTATTAATAGATGCGCAACATTTTGAATAAACAGTTGTAAAAATTTCGCACCCTTATGACTATTGTTCGTGCAGTAGCTACCTTAATGTCAATTGTTACGGGTATTTATTGACTTAAATTTTTAAATTTTTAAATTTTTAAATTTTTAAATTTTTAAATTTTTAAATTTTTAAATTTTTAAATTTTATTAGGAGAATACATTTTCCGAGAAAATTTGGAAAGCGAAGGTCGACACGCTCCTCAAGATCTATCAGGCCAAGATAGTCGATGCAGTGAAAGTCGACGATTATGACGGTGACGACACTCGCGTAAAAAATGAAAAGTGGGCTTTCGCCGGAGCTTTCCTCTACTCTCTCACCGTCATCACGACTATCGGTGAGAACATTTTTATGTCCAACTCGTCCGTACTAATCCCCCACTGATTTTTGCTGTACTCTTTTTCAAGGCTACGGTAATAATTGCCCGAAGACCATGTGGGGCAAGGTGGTCACTATCGTCTATGCGATTTTCGGGATGCCACTGTTTCTTCTGTACTTGAGCAACATCGGTGACATTCTCGCTCGAAGCTTCAAATGGACGTACGCTCGCTGCTGCCTGTGCAGGTAACGCGTGACCTATCGATACATAATATCATATTTCATAGTTTGGCTGGGATGCGAGAGTTTCTCTTTCCCGAAATAAAACACCCATTACGGACGATCAATCGTGCGCTATTCACGACCCAAATTTTTATTATCGAAAAAAATTACTAAATTACATTTTTTTACGGACACAGGTGCCGGAAGAGAGCCAGAAATTCTTCGTACAATCTGGACACTCGTTCCCGTGATATCACTGTGACAAAACAAAACACGTGGCAGGTCGGTGAAATGTTGTGGTCATACAACAAAAATATCCCCCACTGAAAAGAACTACTAGGGGTTTAGTAGTGACTACTGACATTGCGGTACTTAGTACACATGTAGTTACCACTTCCTAGTAGTCACTCCTCAAAAGTCAGTAATTGTCCCTGAGGACGTTGGGGTTCCTGTACCAGCTATTGATACCGATAAGTAGAACTACTGAAAACTACAAGCAATTCCCAGTAGTTAACTACTGGACACTCATAGCAGTTTCGAGTATTTAGGTACTGGAGAGTTATATTAGTTTCGGGAAGCTACTAGTTAACTCGGTGGTAACTAGTCAAAATACCCAGTGATGTTCAGTACTTAACTATTCCAGACTTTCAATAGTTTTTAGTAGTCCGCCAATTTAGCACTGGGCAGTAGTTCAATAGCTTATTAGCAGTTAATTACTGGATACACTGAGTAGTATTTTTGAGTACACTGTAAAACAAATGTAAATTTAATGTACGGAGTGGAAGCTTTTATGCAAACAAGGGTACAGTTGTGGTGAAAAATCAATCCACTTTTTCAGTAACATTAAAGTAAATTATTAAAATTACAGCACTTTCATAGTAAAATTAAAGTAAATTATAAAAAATTAAGTACTCCTAATGTTTTTAATAGGCTGAACATTAATTTTTCATCACTATTGTACATGAAATTTAATACTTCAGTTTGTGCATAAAAACTTCCAGTCCGCTACATTAAATTTTATACGAATTTTTTTTACAGTGTAGTTTTTAGTAGTTCTTTCCCTTTTGGGATGTCCCACTCGAATGATAACATGAGCGTTGAACAAGAGGATTTGTCAAAAATTCCAGATGGCCAGAGTAAGATCGGAACAGGATACTCCGAGCAACGCGAGCGTGCTGGACGGCGAGGAGGAGGGCGGCAGCGAGGAAGCTACGGAGGAGGACGATGAGGACGAGTACGATCCTCAGCAAATAACAGTCCCGGTGACTCTGTGTCTTGCGATAATGGTTGGGTACGTTAGTATGTATCACGTCGATATCTTCGTCCTCGTTTCTCTTACCTCGCAATTTAATTATTAATTCGTAAAACTTAGATACATATGCGGTGGCGCTCAATTGTTCTCGAAATGGGAAGATTGGAACTTTCTCGACGGATCGTACTTTTGTTTCGTGTCCCTGTCGACGATCGGCTTCGGCGACATAGTTCCGGGTGACGAGATCTACGCCGGCCAGGGTCTCGCTCTGTCCTCCGTTTTCTGTTCCATGTACCTCATGCTGGGTGAGAATTTTCTCTTCTTTTTAAATTAAGGATGTAGGAGCAGTACAGTCCCGCCAAACGTGAACTTCAGAGAAAATTGCGAACACTTCTCGATGGGATAAAAATAAAAAAAAATTCAAGTTTATGGGAGATGCTACAAAGATTGTTTTTGCACAACAATGATTTCAATTTGTTATTAACAAATTGAAGATAAAAATTATCATACAACAAATTACCCGTCAACTTAACTATTTTCCTTCATACAAATGATTCGTTCATTTTTCTGAATACGTATGAATTTTTTGTAATCTTTGAAAATCGCGTTTTTTTCTATGTTTAAGCTGTGAAAAAACGCAATTTTCAAAGATTACAAAAAATTCTGAAAAAATTCATACGTATTCATAAAAATAAACGAATCATTTTTATGAAGGAAAATAGTTAAGTTGACGGGTAATTTGATGTATAATAATTTTTATCTTCAATTTGTTGATAACAAATTGGAATTATTATTGCACGAAAACAATCTTTGCAGCATCTCCCATATACTTGATTTTTTCAGATTTTCATCCCATCGAGAAGTGTTTGCAATTTTCTCTGAAACTCGCAATTGGCGGGACTGTACCGCTCCTACATCCTTAATATAATTCTCTTCAAACACACTAGAAACTTTTCGTTGCTCTTCGTTCGCAGGTATGGCTCTAATAGCCATGTGCTTCAACCTCATGCAGGAGGAAGTAGTCTCCAAGATTCGCTTGCTGACACGCTCCGTGAAGCATATACTGAGGTGCGACCGTTGAAATTTTGGAAAAAGAAGAAAAAAAAACCCTCGGTGCGCCGCCGCTGCCTCACCAAACCCTCGTAGCATGTTCCCTCGTCGCATAGTCACCGACTCCGAGGGTTCTCCCCGCGAATCGTTGTAAGTACCGTCCTCCTCGACTTTGCTTAGCGATCAACTATTATATACGTCGAGGATAATTTTTTTTTTAAATTTTAAAACAGTACCGTTCTCCTTGAAATCGTTCACAAATGCACTGCTATATACGTCAAGAATAATTCGTTATTTTAATATTTTTATTTTCGAAACAGTACCGTCTGACGGACAAGCAGACGCAATAAGCGTAGCGGAGAGAACACATAAATAGTGTCTCGTGCACACCGTCGGGAGGACACACAGTGGGGTTGGACCTCGACTGGGCTCGACTGCTCATGCGTCCTTAAGCCCGGCTAGCAGGAGATGAGGCTCCGCGTCGATCGCTTTCTGCGCGAGGGATGCGCTTTTACTCCGTTCCGTTATCGTGCCAGCCAACGCTCCGCCGGCGTGTGACGCTCCGGTGTGCGCGATTATAATTCCGAGACGGAACCGCACCGGATTCACGAAGTTCCGTGATAATCGTCGGACGCATGCCGATCTACGGGACGAGCTAATTTGTATGGCAAAGTGTTACGTTCGCTCCGCTAACTCGACTGAGAAGGAAATATTATGTCCCGTGTAATTCATCGAGACGGAGCTTGTTTTTGCTCGAGGACAATTGTCCTAACGCCGACGAAAATTGCGATACTCTAAAAACTGATCCGCCGTCCGAGTCTCCGTCGGTGGTCTCGACAAAATATCGTCCGATGGCCGCTTCGAACCTCGTGCGTTACCGGCCGTGTGGCCACTCCAAATAGAGAGGGGCGAGGGTGCAAAATCGTTATGGGTTAGAGAGTCGTCCGATCGAACGGACAAGTATAGATACGAATATTAGCAGAGATCGTCGACACCGCATTCGCAGCTACAAGTTGGTGAGTCGACATCGAGTGTCTCCCGGTTGTACATTCGTATACACTCCATTCATCATTCGTTTCATTTATATTCTTATTCGTAGCATCCTGTCACCCTCGCGTTCGCTATAGCTGCGTAGTGTAAGTAGCGGCGAGCCGTCTAGCCGCCGCAACTTGGTTGAGCGCGCGATGCCACTCTATCGATTGCGGTCCGGCATCGTATCGGGGGGGTGGGTACCGTCAAGCTGCGAGCAGCCTCCACACACATCCTCTCGTCACCCATAGTCTTGCTTGTTTCTCACTACTCTTTGCATCAACGCTGTTTATTTTTCGTCAATTTTTCGTCAATTTTTCATCAATTTTTCATCAATTTTTCATCAATTTTTCATCAATTTTTCATCAATTTTTCATCAATTTTTCATCAATTTTTCATCAATTTTTCATCAATTTTTCATCAATTTTTCATCAATTTTTCATCAATTTTTCATCAATTTTTCATCAATTTTTCATCAATTTTTCATCAATTTTTCATCAATTTTTCATCAATTTTTCATCAATTTTTCATCAATTTTTCATCAATTTTTCATCAATTTTTCATCAATTTTTCATCAATTTTTCATCAATTTTTCATCAATTTTTCATCAATTTTTCATCAATTTTTCATCAATTTTTCATCAATTTTTCATCCATTTTTCATCCATTTTTCATCCATTTTTCATCAATTTTTCATCAATTTTTCATCAATTTTTCATCAATTTTTCATCAATTTTTCATCAATTTTTTATCAATTTTTCATCAATTTTTCATCAATTTTTCATCAATTTTTCATCAATTTTTCATCAATTTTTCATCAATTTTTCATCAATTTTTCATCTATTTTTCATCTATTTTTCATCTATTTTTTATCAATTTCTTTTCTCGACCACTAGAATTGGTGTGCTTAATGCGATATTATTGGCGATTGCAGGTTCGGCCCGGGAGCTATCGATGGGTGTCGGGAGGAACAGCTCGGTGACCGCAGGACGCTCGCTGCATCGGTTATCGTCGCAGCGACGGCGCCGGCATCCCGACCACGAGAATCGCTGCCGACGAGTCGGTCGAATTAACGAGCCCGCTAAATTAACCGGTCGCCGGTGCGACAATGACGAAGAGATAATCGACGATCGGCGGCGTACTCGAGAGATCGAGAACCGTATAACCGGAAGTTTGCGATGATGCAGATAAACGCAGGGGATTATTATCAGAGGGCACCGAAATGTTGTCCCGGTCGAGTGTCCCAGCTCGCTGCGACGACTATGGCCACTGGCACTTCCGAGCGTTCCCTCAGGATATCGACGACCATCAGAGGGGCCGAATTGCTATGCTGCTGCTGTAGCTGCAGCACGACAACTTCAGCTAAAAGTCCCGGTCTCGTCGCGAGTCTCGGCGTCTGCCTTCTCGTCTTCGGCTACACCCTACTTGGCGCGTTTGCCTTCATGGCTCTTGAGGGTGGCTTCAAGCCGACGGTCAGTTTAAAAAAAATTAATGTTCGAATCGATGATACTTGTAATTAGTAACGTGTAATTACTGATCGGTGATCACTAATTACACGTCCCTCGACGCCGTTGCCTTCGTGACTCTCTGGGTGGCTTTAAGCGGACGTCAGTTTTGGTTTATTAATGTTCGAATCGAAAATACTAGTAATTAGTTACTTACCCAAATAGATATCTGACGGCACGAAATCTACTCTGTGCCAGCACAGCACGACGTATTTCGTGCCGGCACAATGCAAACGTGTACGTCCGCATATGACGATATCGTGACGGCACGGCATTTTTATACCAAAAGCTGCTCGCACAGTTCCAGCTTGGCGTGGAGCTCCACAATCGTGATGCGAAGATCCATAGTGAGCTGGAACTGTGCAAGCAGGTTCTAGTATCAAAACGTCGTCCCGTCACAACATCGTCACATGCGGACGTACATGCCTGCAATGTGCCGGCACGGCGTGGAGAATGCACAGAACGTT
Organism: Stenichneumon culpator; assembly: GCA_964017025.1. Taxonomy (NCBI): domain Eukaryota; kingdom Metazoa; phylum Arthropoda; class Insecta; order Hymenoptera; family Ichneumonidae; genus Stenichneumon; species Stenichneumon culpator. Next base: position 3,485,857 of record OZ024772.1, read on the forward strand.
TTTCATATCTGGGTACCCTCGCGTTCTGACCAACCCGAAACCAACTGGTCAATCGGTGCACCTAACCAACTCTGATTCCAACCTTCGAGAGGTTGATTTTTCGGCAATATTAGAAAACCAACGGTAATACCATCCGTTATATGTGTCGGGTAGTAGGTTGGTTTACGGTTGGGTATCCATAAAACAACCCGATTTCCAACCTTAACCCTAGCAGATCCGACCACCGACCGAACCACCTTCGAAACCACGGTAGTGGTTTTGTGTAAAAAGTTTACGAAGCATTTTATCGAAACCACTACGCATACCATCGCTCCATAATATGCATATTAAAAGGTGGTTTCAACGGCGGAACGACGGAATATACCACCGGTCACATAATTTTTTTTTAAGGTCGTTAGCGCGTACCGAAAAAAAAAGTTTCGGTAATATTGAAAAAAATTTTATTTGAATTATCATAATGAATTATACCAATTTAGGATATCATATTACGCATTTCGGAGAAAGAAAAACCTGGCGACCTAAAATTGGGCTCGAACCCGGGACCTTAACCATGCTAACCTAGAACCCTAACGCTATGGTCATCGACTATTATTTGAATTTTTCTCATTCCTAGCAAGATTTGAACGTAGCAAAAATTCTCTTATATGAAGTGAATGGATAATGAATATTTTATTTATTTATTTATTGAAATTATTACTGAAAAGAAAGATTATTATATGAGTCCTTCGCAAAGCTTCTGTTTATTAGCATTTATTTTTACATGTTGTTTACATAAATAAATGCTAATAAAAATAAACTTTACATAGGACTCATATAAAGTACCTTTTCTTTGCAATAATTTAAGTACGGATGAAGATAATTCAATGATAGACGATAGCGTAGCGCGTTAAGCTTCGAGGCTAGCATGCGAAAGGTCCCGAGTTCAATCCCAACTTTAAGACATTAGGTTTATTTCTTCGTCCGAAATGCGTAATATTAAAATGTATCCTAAAATTCATATAATTCGTGATTATAATTCATCCTAATTTTCCCGAATATTACTAAACCTTTTTTCCGGTACATACTAACCACCATGAAAAGAAATATCAGTGACCGGTGGGTTATTCCGTCGTCACCACCGACGAAATGACCATTTAAAACGAATATCATGGGGCGGTGGTTTGCGTAGTTGTTCTGACACAATATTTAGTTTTTGCACAAAACCACCGTGGTGAAAACCACCGAGAAAACATGGTGATTTTCGCAGTGGTCGAGTCTGCTAGGAAAGCCAAGAAAACTATCGGTGCTCTTGTCAGAGTCGAAAATTGGGTTGTTTTGGGAAAGTCCAACAATGAACCAACTTTCTATCCGACTACATATAACGATTGGTATTACTGTTGGTTTTGAAATATCAACCAAGAACCAAGCTACAGAAGTTTGGATCAAAGTCGGGTTTTTCTATTATTGTTCAAATCGAAAATACTTGTAATCACTTATTTCCGTCGCGTTCTGCCCAATCTGAAACCAACTTGAAAACAACCTGAAAACCAGCTGGTCGATTGGTGCATCGAACCGACTCTGATTCTAACCTGCGAGAGTTTGATTCATTGGCGATATTAAAAAATCAACCGTAATATCAACTGTTATATGTGTCGGATAGGAGGTTGGTTTATATTTGGATTTTCCTAAAACTACCCGATTTCCAAGCCTGAGCCAAGAGCTGTCGGTACTCTCAAGGTAGAGTCAGAAATTGAGTTGTTTTGGGAAAATCCAACTGTAAACCAACTTTCAAGCCGACAACATATAACGGTTGGTTTTGAAATATGAGTCGGTTTGGTGGACCAATCGACTGATTGAGTTCGAGTAGATTGTTAGAAAACGACCCAAATCCAACCCAAAGTTTTATGGCTGGTTGGTCCGTGAGGTTTCTAATTAATGGTCGGTGATCGATTCTATGAATAATCAATCGACGATAATCCACAGTACGGAGCAATAAATGAGTATACTTAATCCTTGCAGGAATCGCCGAGCGAGGTGACCGTTCAGTCGAACACAGTCGGCGTAGTTCCAGGCTCAAGTGGAAAGAGTGTTTCAGCCGGAAGTGCCTCAGTTTCCGGTGGAGCTCTAGGTGGCAAAGTAGTTGACGCTAATGCCTCCTCTGGTGCATCGTCCGAGACCACGTCGGCGTCCTCCTCGAGCATTCTCCAGCCGAGTCATCACGAGCAGCAGCTGCTGCTCGAGGACTCGTCCGCAAGACAGATGCGCGCCTACACCGTCGAGAGACTGTGGAGCATCACCGAGGATCTGAATGTGTTGTACAAAGAAAATTGGACGCGTCTCGCCGAGCGTGAGGTACTCGATTTCCAAGAGAAAATGGCCCAGCACAGCTTGGACCGCGCAAGATCGGGTCCGGCAATTTATGGTACGACCGCTGTGCAACGCGCCAGCGGCCCTTCCGGCAGACGCAATCACGAACGGCGTCTCGCCGGTGACAAACGCTCGCTCGTCAAGGGACACCGACGATGGACGTTCGCCAGTAGTTTTCTTTACTCTCTGACTCTCATTACTACCATCGGTGCGTTGGTAACAAAAATCTTTCTGCTATCCCATACAGCACAAAATATTTTGAAATCATTTTACAAATATTTTCACTCTTTCAAATCTTACGAAATATTTCTGAAATATATGAACATAATAGACCAGCAGCGGTGGATGCGCGGTTATCGCGCGGCTCCGGTGGCGTCCCAAGTCAAGCAACATCGTTCGCGCCCTGGCATACTGAGCGGCCGCAGAAAAGACCCTAAAAGCGACGGTTGTTTTGTTCCAAAAATTAACCACACTATTGACCTCTGAAGCGACCGCTCTGGCGACACATTTTTTTACCGTGTTTCAGCAATGAAGTCGTTTGTTTGATTGGCGACCAAATAAACGACCGTAATAGCAACCGTCTAGAAAAGCTCATCCTGATCGTCAAAAAGCTGGTATATCTGGACGGTTGCTTTTACGGTCGTTTGTTCGGTGGACAATGAAAGAAGCGACTTCACTGCCGAAATGAGGCGAAAGAGTATCGCCACAGCGGTCGCTTCGGCGGTCGTTAGTGTAGTGAATTTTTGGCACCAAACTACCGTCGCTTTTAGGGTCGCTTCTTCGGTCGCTTGGTTTGGTAGGGCGGTCAGTGCTTGGATGGGTGACCGCTTAGCCGTGCGCTAGCTGGCGCATCGACCGTTGAGTGGGAGACGCTTTCTCCTGAAACTTTGGTGTTTCTGCACTTTACTCAGGTGCAAAAGTACCGGAGGATCAGTAGAATATGGTCGTCTGTACCGGCACGGTTTTTCCGTAGTTTCCCCGTATCGCCGGCAAATGCGGTACAGTATCGCTAGTCGGCTACGGACGCACTGGAAGTTAGGTAGTTCAGCTGAGTGCGGGTAGGGAGTGCTAGGGGGGAATCGAGATGGGGTTCCATAAAAACCCAGAAGGGTATACGGTGGAAGAATGGAACTAATATAAATATATATATATGAACATAATATTTTTAAACATTCGATCAAAACAGTCCAACGAAATATTTCTTAATCTTTCAACACATCTGAAATAGTTCTCAAACCTAGTGATAAAATATTTTGAAATATTTTTTATTTCATGTTTCACCGAAATGTTTCTACGAATGTTTCCGGGTTTATGTGCGTGTATATGCAATTTGGATTAGTGATGCAATATTTTTCATATTTCGTAGAAATGGTTAAAAAACATAGCCAAAAATCTCTGAAACATGTCAATGTAAGATTTATGTGCGTACAAAAAAATATCTTCAAAATGTTTTAAAAACGTTTCAAACTTTTTAATATTGACAAAATGTTTTCAAATTTTCGAAAAAATATTGAAACCTTTTAAAAATATTTCCGTGCTATGTGGACGTATTTGTGTGTCTGGTATGAGCGACCCGTTTCCGCCGAAGGCGATATTGAATTTTCTCAGACGGAAAGTCGGAACGGCAACTCTTTCCGGTCTAGACCATTTTCCTTCGAAGTCACCTAACGATAAAAGCTATGCACGACGAATAGCGTTCGTCTTTTCATTTAGTCGGGATCCTGAGAAAATCCAATGTCGTCACGCAGCCGAAGTGAAATTTCTTGTAACATCATTGAGCAACAGTAAAAAAAAAAAAATGAGTCGTTTCGCACACGTAACTTTATGTGCGATTTCATTGCAGGCTATGGAAGTACATCGCCGCACACCGTCTGGGGACGTTTGATAACGATAGTCTACGCAGTTGCCGGTATACCACTGATGCTGGTGTATCTGAGCACGGTGGGAGACGTGCTGGCACGAACTTTTCGTAGACTGTACGTGCGAGCTTGCGGTCGGGTGAAATGCGGCAAGGGACGAGATCAGCAAGTGACGAACGGACGACAATCCTCATCGCCGGTGCCCCCGATATCCGGTATTATCGGAAAACCGAGCTATCACCGTTACGACAATCATATCGAAACCAAGCTCGCCTCCGCTGGACATTTTTACTCGAGCAAATCGAGCTCGTGCGACGAGCTCGGGATGCGATCGACCGGCAGCGCGATCCTTCTTGATTGCGGCAGCGAGGGACTCCTCGATGCAGCAGCCTCTTCCACGGTAAATACTTTTCAGGTACGACGCGATCGTCATTCACGAGAAAAAAATGATTAAACACAATGATATATAACGAATCATGTGTAACCGATATATAACGATAATAATATGTGGCAGTAATAATAATAGTTCGTTGTGGCTTCGGCGCTCCGCGTCCTCTCTATGGACTAAAATTTAGAAACCGAAAATGTTTATTTCCGGAGATTCAGCGGAAATACGTGACTTCCGGGTTGAAAATCTTTTTTTTTTTTACTGGAAGTGACGTCACACCGGAAACACGTCACTTCCAGTTTGAAAATCTTATTTTTGTTAAGATAAGACCGCATGCAGCAACATATGAAGTCGTACATGATTATGCATGACCACGTATGATCCCAGATAGAAAAATGACGGCATAGCGACCGAACGGTGGCGGTACCAATGGTACGATACCCGCTTCACGGCACGTTTTTCTATCTGGGATTGTGTATGATTATATTTCGGGGCATATACAATTATACATGATTATGCATAAAAAAAAAATCCAGTTTGTATGGCCATACAATATTGCAATTAACTTTGTAGGACGCACACTCTGGACGCATAGCCAAGCGACAGCAGCCACATCAGCACCATCACCATCACCACCATCATCATCACAAACACAATTTGAATCCCTGCTCGCAGGTGTCGTCAATGGGAGGACCAACCGGTGTTTACTCCCGCGAACCCGTCTGTCTCGTCAGAATACCGATAAGCCTCTGTCTCGTTATTATTCTCTTGTACATATGCTGCGGAGCGATAATGTTCAATCGGCTCGAGGGATGGAGCCTCCTCGAGAGTAGCTACTTTTGTTTCACGAGCCTCGGCACGATCGGTTTCGGGGATTTGGTGCCAACAGGTGGAAACGCACCGACCCACGTCTTCGAGGAACTGAGTCTGTGTGCTTGCTCCCTCTATATTCTCGCCGGTATGGGGCTGATAGCCATGTGCTTTAATCTAATGCAAGAGGAGGTTGTCCGTGTCGTCAGAGTTTTCGGTAGAACCTGTGGAATGTCACCAATTCCGAACGCTACAACGGCTGCCCGTATCGTCAATGCACCGTCACCCGGTAAATAAGCCTGATTCCCTTTCACTTTGGTTGCTATCTTGAATGCAGATCTGCTCAGCTATCCGTTCTTTTATTTGTGACTGTCCACTGCTAGTGGGTTTTTTAAATTGCCAACGGTACATCCGATTCTTTCCGCGGGATAAATTTCATCCGTTTCGATAACAAAAGAACGCTTACCAGAACCGATATGCGTCAAAATGAAACCCTGAACTGCGAGGAGACTGAAATATAAGAACACCCATTTCAGCTGCGTATACATGTCGTTACATCTAAAATATTTCTGGATTTAGCAGAGCAGAACAGAATTAGATTCAAGAACGCACCCTATACGCCGATAAAGGGTGCGTTCTTGAATACAGCTCTGCTCTGTTCGGCTAAATCTTGAAATATTCGGGATGTATCCATATGTATATGAGGCATTCTCTGTCAACCCAGCCACTTTTTTTACCCTCTCATATGTATGCCACCATTGGACACATTTTAGTATTACTTGAAAGTACCCCTTGTGAATGTTTTTTAGATTTTTTCAGATTTTATAAATTCCATCCATTTAGAGAGATACGTTTTTATTTCAAATTCATATATCTTGAAAGGGAAAAGTTGGGCAAAAAACATCTAACAACAAAAAAGTTATTTTATTCATTAACAGCGAAATTAAAGGTGTCACATTGAACGGAAAAATGTAATTTTCATTCCTTTATGCTAAAAATAGCTTTTGCAATACGAACAAAAATTTAACACATATTGCATTGAATAGTTAACGAATAAAGCGAACTTTTTTGTTGTTGTATTTTTTGCCCGACTTACCCCTTTCAAGATTCAAGATGAATTTCAAAAAGAGCGCATCTTCTAAATGGCAGGATTAAAAAAAGGTACTTTGAAATAAAACTAAAATGTGGCCAATTATGAGATCGATCTGAGGGTCGAAAAAAGTGGTTGAGTTGACAGAGAATGTCTCATATTCCAGTTGACTCTTAGTTCAATGCTTAGTTCTTGCACAAATCTGCTCTGATAAGTGTTTTTTAAAAATAAAAATCGGATGCACCGTTGATAAATTTAAAAAACCTACTAGCAGTGGACAGTCCCAAATAACAAAACGCATAGCTGAGCAGATCTGCATTCAACATGGTGTCCAGCGGTCGTTGAAGTCCTTGAAGTCGTGGAACTGTCAGTGAATTTTTTTATTTCCCCTCAAATTTGAGCTCGTTTAAAAATATGTATCTCAGTTTCGGTGAGATACATATATACATTCGTGCATAGTGGGTAGTTTTATTCTGAACTGATCCCAACGTAAACGAAAACGGTTATCGAACTAAATTTCATTTCGCCGCGCGCGATCTGCATATAATCAATTTAAAAATGTCCCAACAGAATTAGGAAATGTCTTGGAAATGCACATAAATTCTACGAATGCATAAATGACTTGTCCTTGAATGTCCTTGAATTTCGTACGGACTTTTTACTGGCCATAATGTCAGTCGGTTAATTTATAATTATTATATTTTCTTCATTACCCCTGCAGGTATAAAGCAGGATTTGAACGATCCCGAAAGAGATTTCGTCGATCGGGAGGACGAGTACGATCACGAGGACGAGGCTATAGCGATGTCCCTAGTCCCGGCCTCCTGACAAAATCCGACCAGGAGTTGCGCCGACGGGAAACTCCTGGCCTTCCAGCAACATCGTTTCCCCCCAACGACTATAACCGCCGACTCGGTTAAATATTCCTCACCCGGGCGTCACTCACTGCCGCGAAAGAAGCAGCAGCATCATCAGCGTCTGCCGCCCGAGTATCAGCATCATCGTCACGCTCACAAGCACAACGGCCAGCAGGAGTGCTCGGTTGACGATCAAACCGGGACCGAACACTTTGAGTATTTTGTGCCGAGAAGTATAAGCGAATTTAATTTGGCGGCCGCTGGCGTGGAGAACACAGCGATCGTCGGACATGACAAGGTCGGCCACGATCATAGTCCGAGCGCCTCGTCCAATCGAGCGATACCGGCGGTCAATTGCAGCGCGACAACCACCGCGCCGCCGATAACGAACCCCCAGCCTCCGGCGATCTTAACGTGCAGAGCTCGCAGCGAAAAAGTCGTTACTTTCGAAGACCAAGCTCCGATAATCGGCACCTCATCCACGACACCGACACGGAAGAATAATCACTCGATCAAGGGGGACAATATTTTTATCTGACCTTCGGATTTAATCGGCGGTCGTGCGTCAATAGCAACTATATCGTACCTTCTTTCATAATTTCTCCTCTACTCGAGATAAAACTAACCCTATACCCCGCGATACGATGTAATCCCCCCCTGACGACTATAATAGTCACTGAATTATTAAATTATAGATATTTAATAATCGTTATTGAAATACTAGGCGTGTTCCGTGCGGCAACGATTGAAATATGAAGAAAAAAAATGTATTTATTATATATATTACGGTAAATATAAGGAGTTTTGTTTTGTCGATAATACAAAAGTTGATTGAGGGGGTGGGGGGGGGGGGGCTTTTTTTTAAGTATTCGATGGTTGTAAATCAATCCGCGCGGTCTCTCGATCTCGAAGGCTTCGCTCCGGCCGCGGCGGGCGGATCCGACAGCGTGTCCGGCAAAGCACCGAGCCGGATTCCGATGTGCGTGAGCATGCCTATCGCCGTAAACGTCCGTGTTTCAAACAATTTTCCATTAACCGCGCATATAAACGCGGTATTTCTGATATTTTTTATTTTGTTTTATCGAACCTTTGAGCTTTTTCGGTACGCGTTTGCAATCCTCGAGCAGGCTCGACTCTTCCGTCGGGTCCATCGCGGCTTTCGCGGTCATCGTTGCCGACGCTATCGAACACGCGATATCCAACGTGTGAATCAAGATGAATTGAACAGTGCAGAGGACCATCAGCAGAAGTATCGGGAGGCAAAGTCCCGTCTCGACATCGTCCAGAAAATCGTTTACGTTATCGGGAAGAAGATCGCTGCACATCGTGTATTCGGTAATTTGTCAAATGTCGCGAAAAAAATTTTTTAACCAAATTTCATTCGATATTGATTTAGGGTCTAGAACCGCTCGAAAGTAAACTATCGATCGATAAAACATCGGAGGGCTAGTATCAACGCCTGTCTTTATTTCTCGCACTATACGGTAGCCGGGATTTCAGGACTTCCACAACTTGAGAAGACCATTCTTGCTGTAGTGTCATTTGTGAATTGTCGCGAGAGAATTTTTTTTTAATTTCATTTGATATTGATTTTAGATAGAACCGCTCGAAAGTATCGATCGATAAAACATTGGAGGACTAGCATGAACGCCTGCCTTTATTTCCCGCACATAGACGATGGTCGAGATTTTAAGGCTTCCATAATTTGAGGAGACCGTCCTCGCTGTATGAACACAGTAGGTTTTGATGCGGATGATGGGCCAAGCCGATGACGTCTTTTTCGTGAATCTGTCGATATAATATTTCTTATAACAAAAAAAAATTAATATTAGTCGAATCCAATTAACCAGATAGAAAACTGATAGCACGGGATCTACTCGGTACTAGCACGGGGACGCACGCCTTGCCGGAACAATTCAGGCATGTGTGTCCGCGGGTGATGATATTGTGACGGAACGGCGTTTTGATTGCTGCTTGCACAGTTGCAGTTCGCCGTGTAGCTCCACAATCTCGACATGAAGAGGCACAGTGAGCTGGAGCTGTGCAAGCAGCTTCCAGTATCAAAACGCCGTGCCGTCACAATATCGTCACCTGCGGACACACATGTTTGCATTGTGTCGGCATGCCATATCGATTGTTACAGTACACTTTTCTTTCTGGGTAACGGGATTTAAATCGGTCGTTTTAGCTTTACGACGACTCACGTTGAGAGTTCTCTCGAGCTTGCCCGATGACGTTGAGAAGCAGTAGAGGACAAGATCCTCGCCCACGCAGTAGATAAATTCCCCGCGCGGACTGACGACCGTACAGACAAAGTCACCGCCCTCCCGTTTACCGCTGGAAAACGACCTGACGATCTGGCCCTGCATGTTCATTATCACGACGGTGTTCGATCTGTTGCAAACGACGAAATGTTCCGGATTCCGCGCGAGCGGATGTATACTGTTGACCGTTAGATCGGCGGCGCCGAGTGACTTGTAGGTGCCCACGCATTCGGTCGTTTTAAGACTCCACACCTTGACCGTACCGTCCGAGGAAGCGCTGCAAACGGAAAGTTGATCATTGTTGATTACGTAATAATTAATTCACACCAGAACTGGGCGAAATAACAAAAAATACTTCAAGTACAAAGTACAGAGTATCACGAGTACTTGAAGTATCAAGTACTGTTTATACTCGAACTATGTCTCACCAACTTTTCGCAATTAGGTTCGTAGTGTTAAGCGTTATCTAGGGTTTATAAAAAAGGTGCAAAGTAATTTGCACATGACTTACTCATTGTAAAAAATCGGTAACTGAAATTTTCGTAATTCGTCGTTTTGAGGCCATTTTTAATCTATTCTTCGTTTCTTTTCATAAAAAAAAAATTCTTGTTAATATTATACTTATAGAAAAGTTTAGACAGATAATCACATATTAATAGAAACCGGATGCAATGCTACTTATCGAGTATCCGTAATGCGAGCGTGTACGTAAAAAATACTTTGTACTTGAAATCGTAATAAAAGTACTTGAAGTACCGAACAAGTATCCGGTACTTCAAATTTAGCCCAGCTTTGATTCATAGCAACAAATAAAAAAACTGATTAGACGAGAGGACCTGATAATGTGATGACCGTCCGGTGCGAAAACTACCTCGTTGACGAAGGAAGCGTGCCCACGAAATTCCTTGAGGGTTTTGCCAGACTTGAGACCGTGTATCCTGAAATTACGAATGATGTCGAGAAGCTCGCGCGTCGAGGATGTCGTTTCGTAGTTTCATTATTTACCGGACGGTTGTGTCGAACGACGCCGATAGAATTTGGCTGTTGTCCCTGCTGAATTGAAGGCAAGTTACGCCCTTCGAGTGTCCCTTCTCGAACCTCCTGAGACACTGTCCGCTCTGGACCCGCCAAACCTTTATTTTACCGTCCTGCGAGCCGCCGGCCAGCATCTCGCTGTCCCGACTGAAAGCCATCGACAGCACAGCTTGCTCCATCATCATGAAATTGTCTTGGGCCTGGTACTTGAGATCCTTTCTTATCTTGCCGGTCGTGAAATTCCAGACCTCTATGAAACCGTCCACAGAGCCGGTGACCAAGTATTGTCCGTCGGGCGAGAAACGGGCGCACTCGACGTGAGACTTCTGCCCGAATTTGATCTGCTTCGACAACTGCGTCGGATATTTCTCGTCCTCCTGGTCGCGAACCGCGGCTTTACCGCGGAACAAGTCGATCGTCGTGCCCGGCGGCAAGAGACCCTGGTGCTGTTGCCACTTTAGAGCTTGGCCCAGCAGCGCGAGCAGACGACTCGACGGCACGACCGATACTTCTCCGGCTAGGGCGCTCGCTATGTACGCACGTCTCTTCTCCTTCGTACTGCCATCAGGATAAGCCTCGCGCGGGTCGAAGTATGATCGCGCCAGCAAATTTTCTAGACAGAACAAAACAGAAGTATTTTAATGTAAATGCTATCGCGCCAGACAATTTTCTGAGCACACAAAATGGAACAACTGCAATCGAAATAAGATCACGGCAGCAAATTTTCTAAACACACAAAAAAGGAACAACTTTGATCGAAATATAATCGTGCCTGTGAATTTTCTAAACGCACAAAAATAGAAAACCTCTAATGGAAATATGACTGCACCAACCAATTTTCTAAACACACAAAAACGGAACGTCTTTAATCGAAATACGATCACCGCACAACATTTTCTAAACACACAGAAACCAAACCACTTTAATCGAAATATGATCACGCCGAAAAATTCGCGAAGCACACCAAAACGGAACGACTTTAAAGTAACTATTGCATGGTAACTATTGCAACGCTAGTCAAATGAGTGCTAAAGTTTTACAATTGTTCTCCAAAAGTATACCCAAAGTGTCTCCAAAAGTTTATTGTCAGTAAAGAAGGTTGATTTGTATTTTTGCATGTGTCCTCAACCAAGAGAAATATTAATCACGATGGTCTTGCAAGAACAACTGGTAAATGCAAATTTCCATAATGGTACGTTTTTGTTGGATTTTTTCAGACTAAAATCCATATTTTTCAACAGATTTTAATATACCACGGCTCATTTTGTTTCTTAAACTTTGCTCTAGGAATTCACCGAGTAAATTTTTTGTACCTTTGACCATTTGACAAATACAGCCCATTGTTTAACCGGCAAATGTTTTCCTATAAACAAACTGCTGTCATTTTTAAACGACCAGAACTATTAAAAAAAACCTACTCAGTGAATTCGTAAAGCAACGTTTGAGGAAAAAAATGAGTCATTCCGGGTTCATTAAAATTGGTTCAAAAATAAGGATTCTTCTTTGACAAAAGCTCAACGAAAATATATCGCCGTGAAAATTTTCATATATTAGTTTATGTATTTGCAGAAACATTGTTATCAATAGTGTTCTTGATTGAGAGCTGGTGCAGTAATACAGATCCACTTCCATTACAGTTAAATAATGCACATTTTAGAAGAACAATTGTGAACAATTTAGCACTCGTTTTACTAGCTTTCCGTGCAGTGGCTACCTTAACCGTCCAGTTTAGTTTGGATTTACGAATCTGAGTTACCCAGGTGTATGTATCTCTCTGGCTCCTGCTGCTTCATCATTATCATGGGGTCCGTTTGACGCAGCAGCGATCTAGCTGCTCCCAACTCCCTCAACTCTATCAGTTCCAGTACGACCTTTGGGTAAAAAACATATATTTTTTTCCATTATTTTTATTCATTTATTCATTCAATTTACTATCTACTAAAATTCATAAATTGTACTTGGGCATATTACTCTGTATTCTGTATTACTCATTTTTATTTATCAGTTATTATTATTATAAAGTGTATTATTCTGAGCTCTACATCAGCATATATTGTAAATGCAGTAATGAGAAATGTGTGTAAAAAAAAAAAAAAAATTATAACAGATTTGATATTTGGATGAGGTATGCTTTTTCATACCCATTACTCCCTGTACGGAGAATGTAAAATGTATTAAATGGAAAATCATGTATAGCTCGCCGACTAAGATTACCTGCTCGTAAAGGTCGATGAGCTTTTTGTCCGGGAGTTTGAGGGACTGTATGGCCTTGAGCACGGTGTCCCAGTGACCATTATTGATATCCGCAACAAATCCATCTACGCTGTCCACCGTATTCAACGAAACACCGGTTTCCTCCTGCAAAAATTCAGGGTCAGCGTTGACTACAGCAAATTTTAAACTGTGATCTTTGCAAAAATTATACCTGCAGCGTCTGCAACGTTTTCACTAGGTTCGACTCCTTCAGGTACTGCTGGATCAATCGAATGACACTGAAAAACATCAAACTCAACTTTTTGAACATCCATAAATTTTTTTGCAAAAAAAAACTTTTTTGAAGCAGATTATACACGTTCATAAAAACTTTCTTTCTGTAAACATTAATAATAATAATAAACAAAAAGGGAAAAAACTTACTCGGCAGATTCGATTTCGATCGACATGTTCGTTCGGAGCGCTGAAATTCAGTCCTCTCGGCGTTCGTCCCGGTCGTTCGTCCGGTCGTGTCCAAATTTGTTTAACTATTTACTGTACACAACCACAACACAACAAGGCGTTCCGAACACGCTTCTCCGACGGTAAAGAGGCGCCGAAGAGGTCGCGGAAAATAAAAAAGCGGAAAAGAGCTGAAAGAGCCTTGGAGCATTATCGCGTCGCCGTACGAGCGGTGCTGCCATCTGCGCAAAGCGCTTTTCGATTCCACCGTCCTGCCTCGATTTGACGGCTCTTCGCCTTGCTTTGCCTCTCGTCGATCCACGTGAAGCTGCGTGTCGTTCGGATCCCTCGTTTTTTGGCGCACAATTAGGTAACTCTGCGTGATCATTATTATCATTCGCCTTTGATACGAACGCGATAGAAATTTTTTGTTTTCTTTCGTATCGCATCTAGCTCGTTAACGGTCGCGAAGCCAAACGCACGGTCGGGCCGCGATTCTCCGATCTTTCGCCTCTCGGCTGGAGGTCGCACACGTTTTTGCATCGCCAACCGCCGGACGTGTCCTCTCGACGATGGCCGTGACAATTCGAAAATTGATAAATGTCCTGTCGTGATCGCTCGTGCATGTTCTCTGGCATGTCTGCCGGATAAGCGACGTCCGGTTCCTTATGTAATTCCGCGTCGTCGGCTAGGTTAAAATCCCTCGAATCGGGGATGTAACGATTAACGTGCGGATTATGTTCTTTCAGATAGAATGCCGTCCGACGCTAAAAAAAAGCAACAGCAGAAGAAGAAGGACGCCGCGAAGGCACGGCAGTCCGGCAAAAAGCCAGTCTCCACCGGTCCACAAAAATCCACCGAGGACGAAAAAGAACCGAGCCCTCCAGCTGGAAATCTCCAGAACGGCACAAATGGAACAGCCATCAGCGAAGAGGGTGAGTCAAGTGCCTACTCGACTTGAAGGTGCTCCGGTCACCCGAGAGCCATGCGCAAGTGGTTTGTGCTATATGATGGATTCCAATATTTTTGGCACAAACTAATTACTAATGGAACAACTGTACTGTAATGTCGCTTGTTGAAAATTTTTTTTTCGATGTTTTAAAAATTTTGATTATGATTTTTTTTTTTTTTTTTCAATGAATTTAAATATTTGACACAAACTAAGCCTATGATGAACAAAATGTCTAAAAAAATGTGATGGATCAAACAAGAATACTGTACTAACGTTGTTTATTGAAAAAACAACGTTCTATTATTTTCTGTTAATTTCAAACTTGCACTGTATAAAACGTTCTAACTCCGAAACGGGTTGAAATGGCAACTTGAAATTCGGTCCACTAGTAGAGTGGTCAATGTCTCTTCCTTCGGTGCAATTTTTATGAAGATTCAGCATTGACTTTGGTGCAAAATCTATCCAAGCGATCAAATTTTATGGAATTTTGATTTAAAAATTTTTTATTGTAATGAATTCAAATATTTAACACAAACTAACTTTAAGACGACCAAAAGTAAAAAAAAAATGGATCAATGCTGGACCAATGGATCAACGTGTTTTGTTGAAAATATATTTTCTTTTGTTTAAACGCGTATTGTTTAAAACGACTATAACTCGGAAATGGCTTGAGATGAAGACTTGAAATTTGGTACATGTCATGGAGTGGTCAAGTTTCTTCCATCGATACAAGTTCCATGAAGATTGAGTTCCTAGTTCAATATTTTAGGTGAAGTTGAAATTTGTAAAAAAATGTGTGTGGTGGTAGCTCTTGTGTGAATTTCAAGCTATCGCCCTAAAACTGCATTCAATATTATCAACCCCATGGTTATAGAATTTGGCGTGAAATCTATCCGAGAAATCAGATTTTATGGCATTTCGATCTTTTTTTAAATAATTATGATGGATTCAAATATTTTACACAAACTATTATTGTTATATATTATTATTATTTTTTTATTGTTTAGATGGCTCAACCCCCAACTCGATAAAAATGCATTCTGTAGTTAAAATCCTTAACTTTCTTTGTCCTTTCAGAGGCACTCTGCATGAAGCTGGAATCAGATGCAAGGTTGAACGCGGAGGCGCGTTCCTGCACCGGTGAACTTGCCTCTCATCCGCGCAGTCGAGACATCAAAATATCCACCTTCTCGATAACTTTCCACGGCTGCGAGTTGCTTCAGGACACGATGCTCGAGTTGAATTGCGGCCGACGATACGGTCTGCTGGGTCTCAACGGCTCTGGAAAATCCACTCTTCTTTCCGTCGTGGGTAATCGTGAAGTTCCGATTCCCGAGGCGATCGACATCTTTCATCTGACCAGGGAGATGCCGGCCAGCAGTAAGACTGCTCTGGAATGCGTCATGGAGGTGGACGAGGAACGTATTCGCTTGGAGAAACTCGCCGAAGAGTTGGCTGATTGTGGTGAGGAGGACGCTCAGGTAAATTGAATCGTCGAACTTTTCCTTCGCTTTCTTGGCGAGTATATTCGAGTATTACCTATTTTATATATGGGGCACGTCCTATCATTCCGACGTGGGTCTAACCCTTCACATCTTGTATTGAGCCCGCGATTCTTTATATGACTGAACCAACTCTCGAAAGCACTCAGATATTTTATTAGATTTTTGAAAATTGTTTTTAATTATTGATGATAAAAAAATAAACTTATTGATCGCCACAATTTAAAAGATTTTTTTTTAATAAAAATAAAAACTTGGGACTAATTTGAAAGAAATTCCCAAAAATGCAGTGTTGCATATAACATTTAAGTAACATGAGTTGATTTTTTTTATAATAAATTATTATAAACCATTTTTAAAAGTCTAATAAAAAATCTGAGTGCTTTTGAGAATTGGTTCAGTCATATAAAAAATCGTGGGCCCTATCCAAGATGCGAAGGGTTAGACCCAGGTCGAAATGGTAGGCAATGCTCTATATATATATTTTTAATTTCCCAAAGAAACTGCCGTTTCTCCACCGACCATATCTTAAAGAAAAAATGGCTGGTATTTAATGTTTTAAATTATAAATGGCTGGTATTTAATGTTTAAAATTTTTTTAAATGGCTGGTATTTAACGTTTTAAATTTCTCGAACAAAAGGAACAACTGATGGACGTGTACGAGCGTCTGGACGACATGTCGGCGGACACGGCAGAGGCACGCGCAGCCGGAATTCTTCACGGTCTCGGTTTCACATCTAAAATGCAAAGGACACCGACGAAAGACTTTTCGGGAGGTTGGCGTATGAGAATCGCTCTCGCTAGGGCTCTGTACGTAAAACCGCACCTGCTGCTTCTTGACGAGCCCACCAATCATCTCGATCTCGACGCTTGCGTGTGGCTCGAGGAGGAATTGAAAACGTACAAGCGTATCCTCGTTATAATATCGCACTCGCAAGATTTCCTCAATGGTATATGCACGAATATCATTCATGTTAATAAGAAGCAGCTCAAGTATTACGGCGGTAACTACGAGGCTTTCACCAAGACAAGGTAACATTTTAGGCTATCATCGTTTTCCCACAGTATTCAGACTTTTTTTCATTTTTCTCTTTCAACTGGAGCCATTTTTTTCCTGAATAGAATGGAGCTGCTGGAAAATCAAGCGAAGCAGTACAACTGGGAGCAGGATCAAATCTCTCACATGAAAAATTACATCGCTCGTTTCGGTCACGGATCGGCGAAATTGGCTAGACAGGCGCAATCGAAGGAGAAGACCCTCGCCAAGATGGTCGCTCAGGGACTTACGGAAAAAGTTTCCAGCGACAAGGTTCTCAATTTTTACTTCCCGTCCTGTGGCACTATCCCCCCGCCAGTTATCATGGTGCAGAACGTGAGTTTCCGTTACAACGATGACTCGCCCTGGATATACAAGAATCTCGAGTTCGGTATCGACTTGGACACGAGGCTAGCTCTCGTCGGACCCAACGGAGCTGGCAAGAGTACTCTTCTGAAACTTCTCTACGGCGACGTAAGTGTTGCTACGTTAGACAATAAAAAATCCACATGGTTTCCTCATTTATTACAATTTTGCGCACAGCTTTTTCTATGAGAAAGTTCGTTGATCGATTTTGGCATCCTCATGAAGGAAGCTGTGCACAAAATTTTAATAAGCGAGGAAGCCATGGGCAAATTACTTTGAACCTTTTTTCGTAACATGAAAAAATGTCTACATCTCATAAAATTAAAACGATCGAAATTTACCTCAACATTTATTGTCGACAATTGTAAAGTGAAATTTGTGGATTTCCTCGCTTTGAGACAATTTTTGACCTATTCTTCACCGCTGATTAAAAAATTATGACTCATTTTACTATTGGCGTGATATTTGATTCAGAAACTTGTGTCAGGTGTAAGAAACAAATTTTTCAGAAAATTCAAAATTTTCAAATTTCCATAAAATTTTAACGGTTGGATCAATTTTCGCCAAATTTAATACGGAATATTGTACAGTGTTACTCCATTCCTGTATTCAATTTGAGCTCGATCCCTCCATATTACTGGTATTAAATAATGTTTAGCAACAAAATCAAAATACCATAAAATCTGACTGGTTGGATAAATTTCGGTTATATTCAATACCAAAGATCTTTGATCAAAATATTATGTTCGTGTGCAGTTTTAGGACGATAGCTAAAAAATTACGCAAGTTAGATATACCACAGACATTTTTCAACAAATTCAGATTCACGTAAAATCTTCAATTCAGTCTCAATCTTCATATAAATTGCACTGAATGAAGAGACGTGACCACTCTTCTAGTGTACCGAATTTCAACTTGTCATCTGAAGATGATTCGATGCAGGCTGACACACACAAGCACGCACGCATAAATCCATACGCCAGCTAAAAATATCATTTCTCGAGGTTTTAAACTATTTTTTGTGACTCATGCATGAAAAGTGCTGCTTTATGTGGGGGCTGGGCGCCACATAAAGTGGTGTTTTTCAAGAAAGCGTTACATAAATACCGGAAGCGTTTCGTAAATACCGGAAGCGTGTCGTAATGAGTATTTATGCAACGCAAAAGCGTATCGTAAATACTGTGCGCATGCGCCCGCTGTCTGTTTTTCCTTTATTGTCGCGCCCGGCCAGCAACGTAACCTTTCATGCATTCTTCACAAAAAGTAGTATGCGATACTGGTACGTAAAAGCGGACTCCCGACGGCGGTTGTGAAGTGGCCGCACTCGCCTTCTCTCGCGCTACAACAGCACTCGGCTTCGCCTCGTGCCGTTGTAGCGCTCGATTCGGCTCGTGCAGCCACTTCCCAACCTTCGCCGAAAGTCCACTTTTACGTACTAGTATCGCAAAGTACTATTAAGTACTCACACATTACAACCTCGATTGTTTTTTTACAAAAACAGCTTCCTCTATGAGAAAGCAAAAAAACAACAACAAACGAGACGTGGCGATACATTAAACGATCCGCATGTTTTAGTTGGTCCCATCGAGCGGCATGATTCGCAAGAACAGTCATCTTCGAATCGCGAGATACCACCAGCATCTCCACGAGCTGCTCGACTTGGATGTTTCTCCTCTGGACTACATGATGAGAGCATTCCCGGATGTAAAAGAACGCGAGGAAATGCGCAAGATAATCGGGCGTTACGGCTTGACCGGTCGTCAACAGGTAATTTAATTCAGTTAATGCGTAATCTACCGATTATGTATGCGGTGATTAATCCGAATCCTTGAAAATTCTCGTCCGCAGGTTTGTCCGATTCGTCAACTCTCCGACGGTCAACGTTGCCGTGTCGTGTTCGCTTGGCTGGCCTGGCAAGTTCCTCACTTGCTCCTCCTCGACGAGCCCACCAATCATCTCGACATGGAAACCATCGATGCACTCGCCGACGCTATAAACGATTTTGACGGTGGCATGGTGCTAGTTTCTCACGACTTCAGACTCATTAATCAGGTAATTGACACGAACGCAACCCTGAAGGTAGCCGCACGACATCAAATTTCATCGTTGGCAAGTCTCCGTCAATGCACTGTTTTAGGAAGAAAAGAAATTGTTCATTTGTAGAAATTTTCATCTCTAAGTGAACTTCCTCAGAGTGAAGTTTGTACGATGCAAAGCACAGCCGTTATAACTTGATGAAATATAGTCCCGTGCAACTATCTTCAGGATCGTACCAGATATCGTTAAATTTTTGCGACATAAAGTCGTTCGAACGGAGACTAAAACACGTTGATTTTATTTTTTTCCCCAGGTGGCCGAGGAAATCTGGGTTTGCGAGAACGAAACGGTAACGAAGTGGCAGGGCGGTATTCTCGATTACAAGGAACACCTGAAAAACAAGGTTCTCAAGGACAACCAGAAGCGTCAGAAGGACTTAATAAGTCGAGGAAAATAATCGAGGCATTTAATATTGTTTAAATCGAATCCAGAGCTCCTTCTTTGTTCCGTCACGCGTTCTCTCACGTAAACTTCGTAGGGGAAAAAAATATATAATAAGGGCGAGCGAATGCGGTCTCATCTCCAGTCACCGCCCAGTTACGATGCGCT
Source organism: Stenichneumon culpator (assembly GCA_964017025.1). Lineage (NCBI taxonomy): Eukaryota > Metazoa > Arthropoda > Insecta > Hymenoptera > Ichneumonidae > Stenichneumon > Stenichneumon culpator. Next base: position 3,505,664 of record OZ024772.1, read on the forward strand.
GCTGTGCTAGCGTTTACGCTTACGCGTGGTGACGCACAGCCCCCCTCCCCCAGTAGTTAATTTATTTAATTAAATCAAATCCGGGAATAAATCGATCGGTCGAAATAGAGATCATAGTAATATAGACCGGGCTGAGAGCATGTCGAGGAGCCAACGACAAGCTCAAAGTTCCTCCGTGCACTGTGTACGTATTAAAATTTTTAATCAATTGATTTAATCCAATAACGAAAACAAAGCATACTGTGGAGCAAGACAGTTGCGACGCGCAGCGGTTAAATCACCTGCTCGCGTTCGGCTTTATTAAAAAATATCTTTCGCTCTGTAACATCGTAGTTTGATTTTTTTTTTTTCGTTTAAAAAATAATCTGTGTAGCACGATTACAGGACAATAGATATCCCCCAATCGATACAAAATATATTATGTATATATGATAACGGTACTGGTGCACACACTCACACACATACACAGATGGTGAGTGTCGATCGGTGAACAGGAAGACACTGGTCGTCGATGCACAAGCTGCACGTGATCCTGGAAGACTTTAAATCGCTCAGAGAATTCTCGGATAATCGGACTTATAGAAAAAAATACTAAATTTGAAAAACATCGGAACACGCTCAAATATGTTCGCGTACTCAAAAAAAAAAAAAAAATTGCATTAAACAATATTTGTCATAAATTGCCGGTTATTGATTTCTCGTCGCGTGATTTTTCTCTTTTTTTTTTTTTTTTGTTTTCTAACTCGCTGACTCAGTGTTGCAGATGAGACCGAACACAACTTCGACGGACGCTAGCGACGATAAATTCGACGAGTTAAAAAAGCCGCCCTCGTCGTGTCGCTTCGTGGGAACGAACACGATACCGACATAAACTCGTGGAGCAACGGGACCAAGTTAAGGTGATGTGGAATACCGCCGCCGGTAACGAAAACTATACTGAATAACGTTAGGTGCGTTCTTGAATGCAGTTCTGCACTCCTTCGGTTAAATCCAGAAATATTCGAGATGTATCCAGATAAGTATGTGCCGCTCGAATAGGCGTTACATTCCAGTCCGCTCGCAGTTCAGGGTTTAGATTTGACACAGATCTGCTCTGATAAGCGTTCTTTTGTTATAAAAAGGAAAAAAATGTATCACGCGGAAAGAATCGGATGTACCGTTGGCAATTTCAAAAATCCACAGTAGTGGACAGTCACAAATAAAAGCTAAGGAGAGATCTGAACATAGCTGAGAAGATCTGGGCATAGGTGAGCAGATCTGAGCAGATTTGGGTGCATTCAAGAACGCGCCTATTTTTGAGACCGCAGTCCGCCGAGGAAAATAGTATATTATGCCATAAGGGAGGAAAGTGCATCTTTTCACCGAGTGTGAAGTTTGATGCCCGAGCGAAGCGAGGGCAGAAATTCACACGAGGTGAAATTGCACTTCCTCCCTTGTGCCATATGATATTTTTATTCCGACTTCGTTAAAATAACCGCATTTCTTGCGTCGCAAAATCGTCATATTCGCCAATGACTATTTCTCCCCCGGGAGTAATCGAGCTTGCAGAGGGAGTAATGAGCCCTATTACTCCCTAGGGAGTGATGAAATTGTACTGCGCATGCGCACTGATTAATAATGATCATCGGTCAATAATAGGCTATTTTCCGCCCGTATTGCACGCAAGGAATGTGGTTATTTTAGCGCAGTTGGGAAAAAAGAAAATTGAGTTTCCCTGGCGCATCGCCGGGCGCAGGGAAAGAATTTTTTTTTCCTCGGCGGTCTGCGGTCTCCAAACGGCATTCAGTACAGTTTTTGGTGGGCGGGGGGTTATACCACATCCCCTTAAGACCATATGAAACACCTCCCTCCCAGTCCATCCCGGGCTCAGTCGGTGTCAAAAACTGTAATCAACTTTTCTCACGCGTTCTCGCATATACGCTCAAAAGAAAAGTCTGATCGGAAGCGGATGTCATCTCGGGTTTCGAAGAGATTTTTTTTTGACCGTACATACCAGGATCCCTGAGAAAAGTTGATTGCAGCTTTTATTGCCAACCGCGGTATTGCATATGCTCTTTTAAGCTGCACGCACAAGAACCATCGTGTGCAGTTTGCCATCGCACAAACGAGCCGATTGAACACCGACACATAAACGCCGGCCAATAACTGTTAGACATTGGTGTCCGACCGTGTCCGACCGGCTCGTTTGTGTTCCGCACGTAGTTTCGTGTGCGAGCATCCTTACACCGGAGTGGAGGCCGGAATCGAACAAGCCACCTCCTGGGCGAGCGCCGCGTTCCTCAGTACCAAAAGGTGCGAGTCCATGTCCTGAAGAGCTTGATCGATGAAGGCAAGCTTCCTCGCCTGACTCTTCGGCACTCCGTGCTTTGTAACGAGGGCCAAGTGGGTGACGGCGAGAACGAGGGCGGCCACCCGCGCCTCCAGCAGGCGAGCGTCCAAGGGTGGGTACAAACTGCGCACCACGTCGTCGACTCTAGGCGGTATTCGTCTCGCTACCTAAAAAAAACGTATTAAGTTTTTTGAACCATTGATGGTTCCAACTTGGGATGCCAAAAAAAAATCGATCCCTCACATCGACGATTTCCAGCGGGACCGTGTTGCTGTTCACAGTGCCGGCTATGGCAGTGAGACTCGCCGCGAGCGAGTGGCAGGATCGAAGAACCGCTATGCAAGGCGGAGCCAGCCCGGTAGCGTCGTCCACCCATCTGCCGATAAAAGAAACATCGAAGAATTATTACCCCGAAGATATCCACATGACATCAAATTTCATCTCTGGCAAGTATGTCCAATTCACTGCTCTGGGAAAAAAGTCGTTCACTTGTAGAATTTTATTTGCTGTGTGAACTTCCTCGGGTAAAGTTTGCGCGATGCAAAGCACAGCTGTTAATAACTTGATGAAACTTAATCTCGTGCAGATATTCGTGACATCAGGATTTTATGTTATCGGTCACAAATAACGAGAATTTATATTCCGGAAGACAAATGTTTGGGCATAAAAAATCGGTACCTCTCAGCACCGGCCAGCCACTCCTCGCTCTCCCAAGCGTCCAATCCTAGCCCATTTTCACCCTCCAGCAGATCCGAACTAAGATCCGGGCAGTCCTTTTGATTCTGTGTTAAAAACCAAAAACAAAAAAAAACAAGATCATAGGCGATGAATAACTGAGGACTGGCTGGATGGTCGGGGATCGTAGAGATGGCATAGCTTACATAGTAGCAACGTTGTCGTCGACAAATGACGAGGAGAACGAGCAACGCGCCAAGGAAGACCGCGGCAAGGGAACCCAGCGCTACCGCGACCACGGTCTCCATACCTGGTGCTCCTGACGAGGAATTTGCATTGCCCAATGACACCGGAGAGCTCATCATTGGAATAGCGACTATCAGCAACAACTGAATACAGCAAGGGTGCAAAAACCTTGTGATAACTCGTCAATCGATGTAAGTTTCTAAAGCTATGTCCATAGCGCGTAGTTTTTAAAGATTTTCCGAGGATCGATGCGTATCGAGCAGACACCAGTTGACGCGTTGTTGTTTCTGTGGGAGGCGGAGACTGTCACCGTTTCTTAAGGAGGTTGGAGCGCTACGCGCTAGTCAAACGAGTGCTACATTTTTATAAAGCCAGCATCGAACAAACACCCATCTGTCGAGGCGAATAAGCTGCATTTGCGTCCGTGCGTTCTTCAGTTAATACGATGGTACGAAAATGCATTCTCTTTTTTTCAGCCAGAGCGTTCATTTGTTCACGTTCTCTTTCTGTAATGATGTTTGTCCGATTGGATGCAATTGCATAACTGATGAATTGAATAATGCAGAAAGATTTATAACAGGTTAACTATGCCCAGTTAGACAAGCGCCGCGGAGAGCAGCAGTTGGCGACAATATTTGCGACATGTGCTGCACTGTCGCAAATATTACGTTACGTTGCTCCATTTTGTGACACTTGTCTAGCTCGGTGCTTTCTTATATTTGTGATTGCATACTGCTAGTGGATTATTTCAATTGCCGACGGTAAATCAGATACTTTCCGCGGGATACAATTCGTCCGTTTTGATAAAAAAAATAACGCTTTATCAGAGGAGATTTGTGTCAAAACCGAACCCTAAATTGAGACCGGTCTGGAATATAAGAACACCTATTTCAGCTGCGTTTACATGCGGATACATCTCGAACATTTCTGGATATAGTCGAATATAGCAGAACTGCATTCAATAACGCACCCAAATGGATAAAACAATGCACGTGTTACATCTACGATTAAGGCCATGTGAAAGATGTACCACGTGACATATGAGTGCGAGAGAGATAGAGGCATTTTTCGAATCAATGCCATTTGAAATCGGTTGGCATTTCGGATAAAACGGAAGCATCATCGGACGCGGTATTAAATTGTACATCCGCTAATGCTTTGCTTTTTCCCGAAAAGCCTACCGTTTCTGAATCGCATTCATTACAGATTTTGGTTACCGACTGAGTCGTTTCACGTGTCCTTAAGGCGAGATGAAACAGACTCAGTCGGTAACAAAAACTGTAATGAATAGCACTCGGAGATCCAATTTTACATGGGATGGATCCGCAAGTAAAAATGCAAGTATCTCTCTTGTACTCATCCATATAGCACGAAATATTTTGAAATCATTTTAGAAATATTTTCAATCGTTCGAATCTTAGAATATAATTCTGAAACATATGAAAATCATATATTTTTAAATAATCTGTTCAAATATTCCACCGAAACGTTTCTTAAATATTTTAGAAAAATACTTAATTTTTCAAGAAAGCTGAAATATTTCTGAAACATACAGTGATAAAATATTTTGAAATATAAGTAATTTCATGATTCGCCGGAATATTTCTACGAATGTTCCATGTTATGCGGGTGTGTACATTCAAATTGGAGTGATGATGCAATCTTTCACGTTTCGGTGAAATGTTTAAAAAACATTTCAGCCAAACATTTCAATGTAGGATTTATGAGCGGACGGAAAAATATTTTCAAAATGTTTTTAAAACATTTCACAAATATTTTTCAGTATCAGTAAAATATTTTTGAAAACCTTTCAAATACTTTGTTCCACCAAGTACCAAGATTCACCAAGTAGATGTTTTGTAGGTTTGACCATGACAAATATGGCCTATTGTTTAACCGGTGAATTTTGTTTTCCTTAAACAAACTGATGTTATTTTTGAACGGCCAAAACTATTTTTAAAAATATACTTGGTGAATTCGTAAAGCAACGTTGGTGGGGCAAAATGAGCCGTGGGGTTCATTACTACTGGTTGAAAAATAATGATTCTTCTTTGAAATAGCTCAAGGACAATGTGTCGTCATGGAAATGTGCTTTTATCAATTTATGTATTTGCAAAAACATCGTTATCAATAGCTTCCTTGTTATCAATAGCTTCCTAGCAATTCGACTTCCGCTACCGTTAATAAATGCACATCATTTTCGATAAAATATTGTGGAACTTTAGCACTCGTTTGACTAGTGTTCCGTGCAGTAGCTACCTTAAACGTAGTAGGGGTTCTATGATGTACCAATTTTCAGAAAAACCCCTTCTCCGGGACGTAATTTTCACTTGGCTCTTGCGCCGCTGATTGGTCGAGCGAGTCTGGCGCAAAAGTGTAAAAGTTAAGGCGATCGGGAAGCGATTGACATGTACACAGTCGATAATAGAATAAATATCTTTATTGATATAAAAGTATAAAACTAGATTCACATTTCAATGGTTTAGACCACCTCAGACCTACAAAGAGTCGCTACAGCTCTGGCGGGAAGATTTCGGCGAAGAACTAGAATTTGTTTTTGTCCTTGATTTATCTGCGTTGCCACTTTATTGACCCGTGCGAAGTCGCTACAAAAGCAGCCTTACAGCGCCATCTATGGCGTACAAGATTCACATATATGGTGGTTTTCCTACCCAACTAACTTTTGGCGCAAATGTGTTTTGGCTGTAACTAATTTGGCGTAAAAATTATACCCTACACGGCTCGATGGAAAACCCAACATATTGGTGGAAACCAATATTTGGAGCTTTCCATCCAGCCGTGGAAATGATTACGTTATAATAACGGATTGATTCGATTGGTCCATTATGTCAGATGATGCTAGTATCTGGCAGAAGTGGCCAATCAAATAAATTTATCATTTTAACGTAATAATTTTCACCACCGCATGGAAAGCGTGCATAATAGGGATTGGCGCCAAAACGTTTCTACGCTGTTTCTACGAGCCGGTGGCCTGCGGTTGCCAATGTTTGCCATAGCCGACTCGAGCACGCTCCCGTCTTAGCGGTCCTGCTGGGCCAACTGATAAGTGATAACCGATATATTGTGTTTCAACATTACAAATCGTCAAGTTCGTCGTTGTCGAAATTATTTTGTTACGCAGCAGCAATTACGATACATCCTCAGGATGATCGAACTCTCCGAGGGGGCTCTGGACGTAAGACATTATATTTATTTCGCTTGTTTAAACCTGCTCCGTAACGCCGGGACAGAGCCTGGCGTCTCGCAGGGACACAAAGGAACTTATCGCACGTTGATTTTTTTTACAGGCCATCATGGCCGGAGATACGATCGAGAATCCTGTTTTTCAGATACTGGTAAACAAATCGTTCTAACACGAATCCCTACACGCGTTCTTTCGCGTTCCATCAGATTCATTGAATTTTTGTTTTTTCGTAATTTCTCGCAGGGACACAAAAAGCTCGCAAGTTCGACCAGCGGCGAACGCTACAGACTCTTGCTCTCCGACGGACAGAGAATCAATTCCTTCACTATGCTTGCCACACAGCTGAACCATCTGATCAATACGGATCTGACGGAATTTACAGTTTGTCAGATCAATCGATACGCCATGAGCAATGTCAACAATGCTGGAAAGCCAAAGTGAGTACGGAGCACTTGATACTTCAATTACTTGTGATACTTTGAACTTGAAGTATATTTTGGTACTTTGTTCAGCCCTGAAAGAGACAATATTTACTAAAGGGAACAAAGATATCCGCACGAGACTAAATTTTATCAAGTTATAATAGTTATGCTGTGCATCGGGCAAACATTGCTCGGGGAGGGTCATTCGGAGAATAAAATTCCACAAGCAAACCATTTTTTTTTCTACCTAGAACAGCGCATTGACAGAGACTTGCAGTGATGAAATTTTGAACCACCAAATTTTGAAAATTCAAACTAGAGTCGCAGGAGAGCATATTGCAGCATTATTTTGTTTCATGTAGACGAGTCATGGTAATACTAAGCCTGGAAGTCAAGGTGCCTGGATCGGAGGTGGGAAGAAAGATCGGAAATCCCATGGGGCCGGAGACGACGACGGAAGCTGAGCCGGCCCAAGCTGCTCCTCAGAGCAAACCTGCACCTCCCAAGCCTAGTCAGTCCCGTGATAAAGCTTCCTGACAGCCTGAGTTTATCAAATGAACGATACAGTCATAGAATCCGTCTTGTTGACTCAGTCGATAATCAAAACTCAACCTTCATAGAGTTATAGACTTATTAGAGTTCATAGATTTCATAGTTTAACGATGATTTAGTAAACAACAGATATTTGGGTCTTCATCTAACACTGAAGCAGACGCGACTTGTTTGATATTCCTGTGAAGAGTGCAGTAAACTTGAAAAAAAAAGTAGATTACAGTTTTTATTACCGACTGAGCCCGGACGGATGAGCGGCGAAAGTTTCGCATCGTTTTGATACGCAGAAATAGTTTCAAAAAAACAGAGTACGTTTCACTTCCAACAGGTAAGAACGTCGTACAGAAGAAAAATCTCAACGACTCGGTAGCCTCGGGATTGGAGGTCACGACTACTCCGATCGCTGCTCTCAGTCCGTACCAAAATAAGTAAGATGTGATAAGTCGTAATTGATAAGCAGCCTGGATCAGTTAAACGGTATGTTCTGACGGGGTTTCGACCTTCGCAGATGGGTGATCAAGGCCAGGGTCAGTAACAAATCGGGTGTGAGAACTTGGAGCAACTCGCGGGGCGAGGGCAAGCTATTCTCCATGGATCTCGTCGACGAGAGCGGCGAAATACGATGCACGGCGTTCAAGGATCAATGCGACACGTTTTTCGATACGATCGAGGTACGATCATGGGTTTCCGCTCAGCGTACATTAAACGTCCTTGCTAAACAAACATTTGCTTCTCGCAGATCGGTAAAGTCTATTACATCTCCCGGTGCACGCTGAAACCAGCGAACAAGCAGTTCACGACATTAAAGAACGAGTACGAAATGACGATGAACAGCGATACGCAAGTAGCCCTTTGTCACGACGACGTGGACGATATTCCAGCTATCTCGTTTGACTTCGTGCCCCTGAACGAAGTTGAGACCAGAGAAAAGAACACTCTGATGGGTACGGACAGTTTGTATTTTCGATCTTCGCTGTTGAATCGATAAATCGACGAATTTACAGGAATGTGTTGCTTTCAGATGTGATGGGTATCGTTAGGTCTTACGAGGACGTACAGAGCCTCACTGCGAGAGCTACGGGTCGGGAACTTCGCAAGAGGGACATACAGATAGTGGATATGAGCAATGTTCAGGTGAATATTAAATCACGCCGGTTTGTCGTATGTGAACTCGTCAGTTGGTTTTTTTTTCAAGAAGTTTTCTCAAAGAATCCTTATTTGTCAATCGATTTTAATTTACTATGGCTCATTCTGTTGATCCAACGTTGTTCTATCAACGTTACGAATTCACTAAGTAGATTTTCCAAATGATTTTGGTCATTTAAAAACGACAGCATTTGTTTACCGACCAAAAAATTCGCCGGTTAAACAATGGGTCGCATATGCCGAACGATCAAACCTACGAACAACCTACTTGGTGAATTCATTTGCGTTTACCAGCTGTTGTTTTCCACATCGCCTTGAGATTTTTCACATCATCTTGAGAGCAGGTGAAATACCATGGTCGTCAATTAAAACTTTTCTCACGGATGGTGGTATCTAAGGTCAAAAGAAAATTGTCGTCGAAGCCGGATTACAAGTCAGCTTTCGATGATATTTTTGCTGTTTCACCGTTTGACACGAAGATGCCAGTGGTGAAGACGTTGATTACAGTTCTTGATACCGACCGGACACGGGAAGGGTGGAATGGGAAGAGATTTCACATGCTCTCAATTGTACAATGATTATTCCCGTCAATCTTAGGTCACCCTGACGATATGGGGCACGGAAGCCGACGAATTCAATGCTCAAGAGCACGCGGTCATTGCAGTAAAGGGTGCGCGGATCGGCGAATTCCAGAACGGAAAAAATTTGTCGACGCTCAGCTCGTCGCTGATCCAGCTTGATCCCGATATACCCGAGGCTCACAGGTATTAGCACTTTCATATTTGTTTAACAAAAAGTAAATTAATAAAAAAAACATAGAAACCGGCACTATTTGGCGGCCAACGGGTGATGTGACTTTTCGTAGATTGCGCGGCTGGTGGAATGCAAGCGGTAAGGATCAAGATTGCAAGATACTGTCGAAAAGCGGTGGCTCCGGTGGAATGAATGCTCCGATAATGACCGTCGCCGAGGCGATGAAGAAGAACCTGGAACTCGTCGACGGTGTTGAAATTTACATAGTCAAGGGTTACATCGGCCTCATTCGCAAGGAGAACTCTATGTACAAGTCTTGTCCGACGGAGGGATGCAACAAAAAGCTCATCGACCAGTCCAATGAGATGTACAGATGCGAGAAATGCGACAGGGAATTTCCAAACTTCAAGTATCGTTTACTTCTGAACGTAAGTATCGAGGCGACGGGAGACACTGCTCATTGTGGACAATACTGCGAGGATTGGTTTTTTTACCGATACACGTTCGTTGTTTCCCCAGATAAGTATAACCGACTGGACTGGGAATCAGTGGGCAACCGCATTCAACGACGAGGCTCAAAAATTGTTCGGGCTGACCGCCCAGGAGATCGGTGAACTCAAGGAGAACGATCCCGATGGGTACGACGATATTTTCGCCAAAGCTGCGTTCAATGCCCATTTCTTCAAGATCAGAGCGAAGAAGGAGACATTCAATGTAGGTTCGATTGATAGGATGATTGTAATGTAATTGCATTTCTGTATACAGTTCGTTACAGAATATTTTTTTACAACTATTTCGCAGGATGAAACGCGAGTGAAGTCGGTCATCGCCGCTGTGGGCCCCGTCAATCGTAAAATGTATCACGATCACATGCTGCAGGAACTGAAGAGGATCAGTAATGTCGGGCAATAGGCCGTCGTCATTCGATAACCGTTTGTTAATTAAACTCATGTTTGAGGAGGTAAGATTAGGACATTCTTCGAGAAGCCATTTAGTTTGATTGGGCAAGTTACTCGTCGGACTGGAGCCAGCGATGTCGATCCAAGTTTGTATTGCATTTATACAATAAAATAATAATTCAACGCATCATTTGATCTAAAAATTGGTTAATCGGTGGAATCTTACAATTGAAAACTCAAAGTGTAAAACATTTATTCACTATAGTTATTTCTACACCCCTGCCATTCACGTAATTTTTCCTAACAAAAGTCACGAACATTACGCTTTGCGTTTATGGGAAGTGTGCGCAGAAAAGCACTTTCTCGCACTAGTGCGAAAGAAAATACCGTTTTGCGTTTGTGCGTATGCGTAATGTTTTCTCGCACGCGGTGCGAAAACGTGCACTTCTACGCTCACTTCACAGGGAAGGAAATCGGAATTTGACACGCATGCCTTAGGAAATAATTATTTTGTATGGTAAGGGCGTAGGAAGGGAGTTCTTGACGCGTGCGGCATTCACACGAGTCAGCACTCCCGTTTCTACGCCCTTGCCTTTCACATAATTTTTCCTAACAAATTCACGAAAATTATGGTTTTCGTGTGTGGGAAGCGTCCGCCGAACGGCATTTTCTCCCACGAGTGCGAGAAAAAGTACCATATTGCGTTTGTATTTTTATTGCACGCAATGCGAAGAAGGGACTTTCTGCGCTCACTTCCCAATAAAGAAAAGCAGAATTTTACAGGCATCCGTTAGAAAAAAATAATACACTACTCGTAAAGCCAGCAGCGTTGTTTTGATTATTGGATTATGTCGCAGGATGAAATGAGGGTGAAGTCAGTCATCGCCGCTCTGGGCCCTGTTGCAATCGTAAAAAACCCATGTTTGAAAAGGTAATTAAGATATTACCTGCGAGAAGTTGTTTCATTCGATCGTGCAAGTTACTCGTTGGACTGGCGTCAGCGATGTCGATCCAAGCTTGTATTGCATTTATACAATAAAATAATTATTCAACAGATTATTCGGTGTAAAAAAATCAGTTGATCGGTGGGCCCTTGGAATCGAAAACTCAAAGTATAAAATAAATCATTTATTCACTAAAAATAATACACTACTCGTTAAAGCCAGCAGCGTTATTTTGATTATTGGAAGATTAAATAATACAAGAATAGATTTATGCTACATACGGGCTTATATATAAACTCTTCAACGTAATTCAGTGTAACGGAACTATTACAAAATCATCTCGCACCAATTTTTTTTTCTTCTTTTTCCATTGTTCGATTACCAATTATAATACGTAACACAACCATGCTACGTTTGTACACATAGATTGTCCTTTCATGCTGCACACTTATGTTTCAGTAATGTGAAACACAATTACATAGTGCTAATAGAGACTAGTAAACACCGCAATATAATATAATCGTAATCGCACAACATCGATAAAATACATTCCACGTGCTATAAAATAGTTGATTTCTGGCAACGAATTGTAATTCTTTGAATTCAGTAGTGCTCTGTAGGAACGATGTTAGGCTACATAGTTATATATATATATATCTTCTTTCTTTTCGTTTTTTTTTCAAACTAAATAAAAGGCCATTTTTTGTTCTGCATTACGGGGATAAACCTCATGATTGAGGCATCGATAGCATCGCTCTTGACATCAAGATGATTTCTTTTTCTTTTTTTTCTATTCGTTACATCTTCGACTCTAAGAAAGTACTAAGAGCTTCCCCAATCAATAATGTCTCTGCCGTTTCATATGTTTCTCTATGATATTTATCAAGCGTTTTAACATCGGAATCTCATTCTTAAAAAACAAGCAAAGGCGGGCTGCCGCCTGTTTTCATACAAAAATCGATCGTCGATCGATCGTTCGTACTATCTACAGAACAATGTTTGCGCTGCAACAAGGGGTCGCCGCCGAGATAATTGTTACAGTGGAACTAAAAAAAATACGCGAACCGTCATTCCGTCCACTGGAATAACGAGAACACTGCCAATATTTATACAGTCAAATTATTGTTATGAAAAAAAAAGATCGTAGCACTGTACAGAATCGGGTCAAGTGATCGGAATAATGTAAGAATTAATTGAATGAAGTCTCCATCGTCGGTGCGCTCCCGATACATTTTATACCAAGCCGGTCTCTCGCTATATATTGAATTATCATAGTAGTATAATAGAATTTTTTTCCATCTGTTATCACACTTGGTACCCAGGAAGCTCTCGTGCCCAATTTATCGTAGGAACGAAACTTTTAATTTTTTTGTTATTATTATTATTTTTTAAATATGTATAGCTTCTTTCGTATTGTATTCTTTATCTCGCATTCGTGTTTTTGTGGTGTATATTTACAGTATAACATGGTGCAGCACAGCATGAAAGAACCTTGACTCACGAACTATGCTACTCTCATGTGATATAATATTGGTCAAGATAAGATCTAGTTTGATTGGTGACAATCCCTTTTTTTATGTTGAAATTGAAACATTTGGACTTTCCTCGGTTGAATGCAAAATCACGCAAAACGCGATGCCCAAATGTGGGAGCATAAACGTTTCGACGGTTTCAATAGAAATCGTTTAAAAAATCGACACCAGTGAAAAAACGTATGTGTTGTTCATCGTCATAAAAAGTCTCCATTAATCGCCTCTATCTCTGTTATTCAATGATCGAAATCTGTTGAATTAGGATTATTCTTCGTTTCGTATATATATATTCGTATATATATATATATATCGAAAGAAATAAAAATAAAAAAATAAAAGAATAATGGGAAATGACGAATACGAGTAAGGGGCAATTCCATCGTAAAAGTTTCGGTATACATAGGTACATCGTGTCTAAAATTTCTCGAGTGAGGATAAGATAATACCATTTCGATATTTATCCGTTAACGTGCAATTTGAATATCTTGAATTATGTCTCATTCAGTTTTGATATACATAGAAAAATTAGATATATATATATATGTTTATATTTATATATATATATACTATATATATATATTCAATATTGTAGATAAATAGTTCGGATATGATACATCAAAAGTGAGCCAAGCACCCGGGAAGATTTCAGATAGATTAGGATAAAGTATTATACAACGAAGCTAGATGTGGTCCTCCTCCTTGTGAATTTGGGGTGGGGTCGCGGGAGTTGGATCGTCGTGAAACATAGGATTCTTCACCTCCATTTCGCCGGTCTTGAAATAACGAATGGATTAGTTCGAGAACCTTTTTAAAAGACCATCTTTGTACTGTTAACCCTTTACAAGTCGTACTGTCCAAAACTGTACCGAAACGGGACTAACAGGCGCGAAGTGGGGGCTACGCGTTACTGCGGCAGCGCCTAAGAGTGGCAATAGAGGTATGACTTATAAAGGGTTAAGGCACTAGCATAAGGATGTTGTCCAAAAAACAGATCAAGTTTCAACATTTTTTAAAAGTGGGTATTAGAAGGACAAGGTCGGTTTTTTACACACAGTTAGTACAAGGTGTTATGAAGTTTGAGTTTTTTTATTGAAAAATATCAATTAACAACGGACGTATTAATTATTAACAATTAACAAATAACAATTAACTACGGACATGTGGTTAATTGGTATTTGTGGAAATGTGTACAGATCCTTGATTATAGAATTTTCTTTCTGGTGACCGGATGATTTAAGGACGATTAAGTTCGTTTGTTATTGAAAAATAAATGAACATTTTTTTTTAATCATCCGGTCATTAGATAGAAAAAAGTTATTATCGACGTTCCGACCAAATTTCAACCCAATCGGACGAATAGATTTCGACATACGATATCCGTTGTTAATTATTATTTATTAATTGTTAATTGATATTTTTCAATAAAAAAATCAAATTTCATGACACCCTGTACTGTGTGTCGAAATCCGACCCTATCCTGCTAATACCCGCGTTAAAAAAATGTTGAAAGTCGACCAGTTTTTTCGACCAAATCCTTATGCTAGTACCTTGAGGTAGCTACTGTGTGGCACATTAGTCAAATGCATGCTAAATTGTTACAATTGTTTGTACAAAATTGTATGAATTTATTGACAGTAAAAGAGGTTGATTAGTATTATTGCATGTGTCCTCAACCAAGAGAAATATCAATCACCATGGTTTTGTAAGAAAAACAGCTGGTAAACGCAAATTTGCATGATAGTACGTTTTTGTTGGGTTTAAAAAAAGATAAGTTCGTATTTTTCAAACGATTTTAAAGTACTAATGTGTCTTAAACATTGCTCTACGAATTCACCAAGTCAGTTTTTTGTAATTTTCATCGTTTGACAAATATGGCCCATTGTTTAACCGATGCATTTTTTTCATAAACAAAATGCTGTCATGTTTAAACGGCCAAAAGTATTGTAAAAAATCTACTCGTTGAATTCGTAGTGTAACGTTTGAGGAACAAAATGGGCCATGGTTCATTAAAATTCGTTGACAAGTAATAATTCTTTTTGAAAAAACTCAACGAAAATGTATCGTCATGGAAATTTTTATTCATCAGTTTATGTATTTATCAAAAACATTGTTATCAATAGTTTCCTTGATTGACGACGCATGCAGTAATACAAATCGACTTCCGTTATTGTAAACAAATGCACAACATTTTGGATAAACAATTGTGAAAATTTAGCACTCGTTTGACTAGTGTTCCGTCCAGTAGCTACCTTAAACCAAAACATTATAAAAGCTCAACTCACCGAAGCAAGACCCGGACATTCGTACACGGTGTAATCTCCTTCCTCGTTCTCCTCGTCGCTCTCCGCTTCGGACACGGAGCCCGGATCCCGCGATGCTGCTGTGCGACTGTGATAATTTCGAATAGCGAACAAACGGCATTGACGATTAGATATAAGAAAGGAAGAAATAAAAATTAAAAAAACATATTAATTTAACGAGCATTAACAACGAAGAAAAACCGACCTCTCCATAGCAATTATCTGTTGCTTCTGGTGCTGGAAATGATACATCTGGGCCGAATGGGCGAGTCTCTGATCGCCGGACGGTGAGACGTCTTTGTTCGGTCCGGTAACGCCGTAAGCCGGGTATTCGATGTCCGCAGCTGCTTTAGCGCCTCGCTGAAGTCTGCGGATTAAGGGTTATTAAATCAACACACCGTTCGTTAATTCTTCCACGGGTGATTGTCGAAGAAGAAAGAAAGAGTTAAAAGAAAACAAAAAAATGCAATAAATATATTACCTGCACCACGTTAAGGCGATTAATACGAGAGCGAACATACACGCGGCACTGCACCCGGCCACTATAGCTGTGCAAAGAAAGAAAAAAACAATTTTAATATCGCAAGTTATTTTCCAAATGCGTCACGCATGCATTCATATCAGAGCTCCGTAGTCCTTGAAGTATTGCGTACTTGTTTAGTATTTGAAGTAATCAAGTACGTGTTAGTACTTCAAGTACTTTTTACGAATTCTAGTATCAAGTACAAGTACTTTTTGAGTACAACCCGAGCAACTTGAGTAACTGTTGCTTAAAAAAAATAACCGTAGAATAAGTAAAAAAAATTATGGTAGTTCCAGGTCGCTTTTTATACCGTTAAAATAACCGCAACAGTAATCGCAAGTAAACTTGCAGAGCGGTTATTATCCACGACAGGTAACCGTAAAAATAACTTTCAAAATAACCGCAGGAAAGAGGTCCAACAATTATTGTCCGCTAAAATAACCGAAAAAAACTGTTGGACCCGTTCCTGCTGTTATTTTGAAAGTTATTTTTATGCCCTAGCAGACTCGAACACCGCCCGAACCACCTTCGAAATCACCATGGTGGTTTTGTGCAAAGAGTTTACGAGGCGTTTTGCCGAAACCACTACGGAAACCACCGCGAGTCGATACGCGTATTAAAAGGTTGTTTCGATGGTGAAAACGACCAAATATACCACCAGCCACACAATTCTTTTTTTCTTGGGGTAGGGTAGCTCGTACCAAAAAAACATTTAGTAATATTGGCTTGAATTGTCATCATGAATTATATCAATTTAGGATACAATACTATATTACGAATTTCGGAGAAAGAAATACATCTGACGACCTAAAGTTCGGCTCGAACCCGGGACCTTTCGCATGCTAACCTGGAACCTTAACGTTACGCTACCGCCCATCATTTGAATTGTTGCCATTCCTAGCGAGATTTGAACGTGACAAAAGTTTTCGTATCTGAAGTGAATGAACAAACTGAAAGTATTACTGAAACGAAAGGGTACTTTATATGAGTCCTGTGTAACGTTTTTTTTATTAGCATTTATTTTTACATGTAATTTAAATAAATAAATGTCAATAAAAATAGTCTTTAAGCAAGACTCATATAAAGTACCTTTTCGTTTAATGTTGTGAAAAAAGGTGCACCTTTGTTTTTAAAGCCTGGATTACGCTTAACACTTATGAACCTGATTGCGAAAAGTACTTGGAAAGCGTACTTGAGAAATACTTCAAGTACAACAAGTACTTGGGTTACTTTCTACTCCGGACTTGAAGTATCTTTTGGCACTTTTCCCAACTCTGATTCATATGTACATTTATTATTTTTTTCATTTCGCAGAAGACGACTCACCGATGAAGTAAATATCGTTGTTCATCATGCGACTCGAAGTTACGACGAAAGGATCCCGCTCGACTCGTCTACGGAGTTCCGGCATCGAGAACTTCATCAGCGAGAATTTATCTTCACGCACGATATCCGGTGCATTGTAATCGTCCGACTTTCCTTCGCCGTCGGACGCTTCGCCGGGATCGTCGATCTTCTCCGACGGCTCGGTGATTTCTTCCTTCTCCGAGGTGGTCGCTTCATCGTCGGCGAGGGACGTCGTGGCCCCGTCTTCCTCGTAGTATCTCGGATCATTCGGCCTCACGGCGAACGCGTCGCGCTCGTTCGTCCTCGGCTGGTCGAACTTGAACGTAAACTCGGGCTCTTGTTCGGACTTCCGGGTGGAAAATTTTTCCTCTTCCGAGCTCGCTCTGTTCTCGTTTGTTTCCATGAACCTTTCTTGAAGCTTCGAAAGACGCTCCGCAACGTCGGCGGGATAATTGTCGTTTTCCGGAGGACCGAAGCGTAACGGATAGATCGGCGAGCGGGCGTAATAAGGATTTTCGTCGTTGAAGAGATGCTTTGTGTATCCGTTCGGCTTGTTGTAATCGTCGAAGATCGGCGGCGCCGACTCTGCGCCCGCGAAGGGACCACCATTCTGGCCCTCGCGGCGAGAATTATCCTCGACGTTGTCGTACCGTTGCGGCCACTGCTGAATCACCTCCTCGCGATCTTTCAACTTCCGGTTCTCCAGCACGTCTATGAGGCTCGGATTATCGAGCAACGCCTCCAACAGCTTCTTCTCCCTGTGGCGTCTGTAGTCGAGGTAATCGGAGTACTGCCACGGCAATATGACCGGCATACGCGACCGACGCATCTCACGCTGATCCCGATTCTGCGATCCCAAGTACCTCGCGATTCGCTTGTATACCATTTCCTCCGGTGGCTCTGGACCGCCATCTGCGCACAATATCGTCGACATTGAGTTACAGATATTTTATTAATTTTGCCACTTTGGCGAAACAGCTCTGGATTTAGAAAAATGTATCTTCAATTCTAATTTTTTAACAATCTGTAAAAATTTGGCGATTTGTTGTATACGATTTGCTCCGGTGGCTCTGGCCCGTCTCTGCGCACAATATCATCGACATTAAGTTACAGTTGGAAGTTTATTTAACGGTTGAGATGAGTATTTAATATGGAAAAATGCGTCTAAAAAAAAAAAAAAAAAAAAATCAAAAAATTCAAAATGATATAAAATGTAAACGGCTCGATCGATTTTCTTTAAATTTTAATGGGATCATCGGGTGATCATATTCCATCTGTGTACGCGTTTTTAGCCTGATAGCTATAAAATGGTGAACGCTAGAGCGCGCACAGACATTTTCAAAGAAATTAAAAACAGCGTACAAAAAAAACAACTGAACGTTTTGGGATGATATTTCGAACAAACATTGACTATTGATCACACATACAGTGTGCAAAATTTCAGCTTGATCGGTTGAGGCATTCTCGAGTGATAGCGGGTTGAATTTTTCGCGTTGAGTCACACACATACACACACACTCACATACATACATACATCCGGACATTTTTTCTGAATGTGATTTTTTTGACGTTTTGGAAGATCCTGAACACGTTTTCATTATAATGTCGATTTTTTTTTCACCAAAACAGAGTTTCCTCTATGAGAAAGCAAAAAAAAAAAATCGGTAAAGATTTGACGAACACTAGTGCATCCCGGAGAAATTTTCATCGACCAGAAATAAAACGCTTTTTTAGTTTACATTGTCAAAGTTAATAACCGAATTCTCTGCATGGATGCAACCCATCTTTCGGTAACAGAGATTGTTATTCTTTTTATATTATCCCCGTGGGTCGATCGTATCCTGGAAAACAAAAAATTGTCTTTAGCTCCAGAAGAATAAATGAACGCGCGTATGTTCTCGAGCTCGTAGCGGATAACATATTGATGGAGTCGGTAAGAGCCGACGAGCAACGGTACTCCGCGGGGCAGCGATTTTTGGAGCGACCATCTGTTGCACCGTGACTCGAAGCGAATCAATCGCTTTATTTCCACTCCACACCGTAAAAATAAGGTCAAGACCCGAAACAATAATGCACGACCGCGATGTACCCGAGACTGTCCGGCCCTCGAAACTCGACACCGAACGTCACGATCGATATCACGAAAATGCGTGTACACAGTATTGATTCGGGTGGATAAACATGCTCCGAAAAATTCGAATAAATTATTTACATGTCTGCAGGAAAGCTAAAACGAGCAAGATGCGGGTGTCCGATTGAGCAACCAGTGAAAGGAGGACCGATCGAAGCGTTATCCAAAGGTGGGTCGTCCCGTATGGAAAAAAAAATTGATATCAATCCGGATTCGACGTCAGGGGTGTGTGAGAGCCCTTGAAGCGTCGATCGAGCGACCTTGCCGAGGACTCCGATCGGGCAGCGAATTGATTTCCTCTCGCGGCGGACACTCCGGAGGCCTCCACAACAAAACGGGATGGACGAGATGCAAAAAAAAAAAAAAAAAAAAAAAGAATGAAAAAAAATATCTTCGCTCAATACGAGAAAAACAGGTAGGTAGACGTCAACGACAAAAATGATCGACCGGCACATGTTTGATGGGCAAAATTAAATGAACTGTTGCAGATTATCAAGAACGAATCTCTTTGAAGAAAAAAATGCACCATGTCGTGATCGCATTATCGTCACGGCGAATATCCCGGTGCACAGCGAGAGGTGTGAACGCGCTTCGGGGGATGGATGAATAGCGCTGCAACGAAGATACACATATGTGTATATTTTTTGAAAACCAACTTTCTCGTCAGCACGGACTCACCCTGATAGAGCTCGAGGTTTCCGCCGTTGGTGAAATTAACGATCACGAACAAGAACGACACTAGGAGCCTCAGCGGGAGAGCCCCGGATCTCATCCTCGCGACTGTGCCAGGTGTAGCGGCGGATACAGCTGGTCTGTGTATTCACGCGAGTTTATCGCGCTGACGATGTTGGCCGCTGGTTTCATACGTAAGCGGCGTCATTCATCGGGAGGACAGAGAGAGCTTGCGCGGTCATGGTCCTCCGGCAATCAATACCACACCTACGCGCGGCTTTACCGTCGTAGCGGAAAAACCTCACCCTTCGCCGCCGCCTCGGCAGCGCGCACACCAGGCTTCTCTCGGGACAGTCGGGCTATCCGCTCGACGTGTGCACAGAAAAGAGATGAGTTCTGCGACGGCCGGCCGGGGAGGCATTCGCACTCGTACTACCGCCTTCGAGGCCTCGCTTCTCCCCCACGCGGGAAACCCGAAGCCACGTTCACGACCGACGGGGACAACGAACGCGGGACAAGCAAAAATTATCATGAAAGTCTAACGAGGCGAAAAGCTCAGCGTTTCTTTCGCCACGCCATCGGAATTGCCCAAGCCGCACAAAGACGGTGCAGCGAATATTTATTTTTTATGTATTTATTTATTCTTTTCAACGCTCGTTCACACTGGTCTCTCGCGGCCCTCGAGTGGAGCGAGCGCGCATTCGTATTTAGTCCCGCTTTAACGGAACACTCGCGATAGGCGGTGTCCGGTGATAAGGGAGATAAGACGGTGCCGAGCGCCAAACACCGGTCGGTTCGAAGGAGAGCTCGGTCGTTTTTTTTTTCTTGTTCAATGGTAGCGTCGAGCGGGCTTGGGAAGCTCGACGATTTTTTAAAAATTAGTTTAAAAAAATTTTTAACATCGAAAATTAACATTTATTGCACGTTTCGTACGTGATTTTCCGTATGGTATGTTTGATTAAAGAGATTCGAGCGGAATCGCGTGTTCGAGCCGTAAAAAATTAAAAATTTAACTTCGTCTTTAATACAGCATTCGTATAAATGGAATTTATGGTATTCGAATCGATAACTGTAATAGCCGCACGCAACTTGTTGCATTTACTGTTATGCAGGACAATGGATTATCGGAGGATTTATCGAGAATTAATGTTTATTCGCCAAACAGCAGTCCGTTCGAAAGCGAGATCTTCTTTTTCCATGGCTGCGTCGGGCGGGCTTTGGGACCTCGACGATTTTATTATTATTATTTTTTTACATGAGAATAAATATTTATTTTGCGTCTGGCACGGACTTTCCGTATGATATGTTCGATTAAAGGGATTCGAACGGAATCACGTGTTCGATTCGTATAAAAATACAAATTTAACTTCGTCGTTAATACAGCATTCGTATAAATGGTATTTATGGTATTCGAATTGATAACGGAAATATACCCGCATGTAACTTGTTGCATTGCCCATTACGCGGGTTATTGGAGGATTACGCAACGTCAATAACATGAATAACAGTTCGGGACGCAATTGTCAAGGTCATTCGATATAATATCATCGAGCTTTAATTACGCATAGGCTTTTCAAGGGCGGTAGCTGATAATAGTTTCCAATTTTATACGGATTAACTGAAAGTAAGTAACAGTGCGGTAATATCATCGTGTCACATGGGTGACATACTCCGGTAAATCGCCAAAGCAAGAGCCTCGTGCGTCACTGTGGTAAGAACGGACGGGATGCGGTATTATCCCAATCCCAAAGGACCAGTTTTTTCGGCGTCTCGCTGAAGAAGTTTACGTACATAAAAGAAAAGTCTCTATAGTGGACCTGCGCTTGTAGTATAGTCTCCAGGTATAAATTAATTTTCCGAAGGATTCATTACAAGCAGGTTATCGCTCGGGGGTTATTGTGCCCTCGCTATGGACTACCCTGTTATAAATATTTCTCTGAATATCTCTGAAAATATGTTTGAAAGTCTCGGGATATTTCTCTGAAATTTCTCTGAGAAGTCCTCCGAATTTCTCGGACTTATCGCACTTTTCAGAGAAAGTGAAAGATTTATGTGAATCTAAATATTTCTGATTGTTCTGAAAATCTCTGATTTTCCCTACCAACTTCTCCGAAAACTTTGTTGATATTCTAAGCCAGTTTCTCTTCTATTTTCGGAAACTGTTTTCTGAAAAAGACGAATTTTCTCTGAATTTCCAGAAAGTACAGATCTTAGAGTGAACTCGTAAGTTCTTTGAAATTCTCTAAAACCACGTTATCCAAGACAATCGAAAATTTTCAAAAAATAAATCCTATTTTCTTTAAAAAAGTCTATTGTAGCTTCGAGCAACAGAATGAGTAGATTTTAGAGAGAACTCGTAAGTTCTCTGAAATTCTCTAAACCCACCTTATCTGAACAAAGCAGAGTTTTTCAGAAAATAAATCGTATTTTCTCTGAAAAAGTCTATTGTTCATTCGGGTAATAGAATGAGTAGATCTTAGAGAAAACTCGTAAGATGTCTGAAATTTTGAAAACACACATTATCCGAAAAAATCGGAGTTTTTCAGAAAATAA
Source organism: Stenichneumon culpator (assembly GCA_964017025.1). Taxonomy (NCBI): domain Eukaryota; kingdom Metazoa; phylum Arthropoda; class Insecta; order Hymenoptera; family Ichneumonidae; genus Stenichneumon; species Stenichneumon culpator. Next base: position 3,527,893 of record OZ024772.1, read on the forward strand.
GTTCATTTTCTGTGAATAAGTCCGAGTAACAGAATGAGTAAATCTTAGAGACAACTCATATTTTCTCTTAACTTACTAGATCAGAAAAATCAGAGATGTCCAGAATTTCTCCAAAAATAGTTTGAATTTCTCTGATATCTTGTGACTGCTAGAAGTTGTACAGCGAAAATGGCAGAGAAATTTAAAATTAGCAGAGAAAATCAGAGAAAAGTTTCGGAAAATCGATGAAAATCACTGAAACGGTCCGTTTAGAGTTTTTCAGACAAATTGTCAGAGAAATATTTTCACCAGGGCACGAATTTAGCGGCCGACTAATGTAATTTTTTTTCTACCGGAAGAGACGTATTTCCGGTCGGAAAAATGAGATTTTCAAACCGGAAGTTATGACGGGAGTTCCGACCGGACTTACGGTCGGAAAATAATACATTACGCTACTAGGGAGCAAAGTGCGTGATTTTCACCTCGTGTGAGGTTTGCTGCCCGAGCGAAGCGAGGCAACACTCGCTCGGACATAAAATAGGGCCTTTTTAACGTAGTCGAAAAAAATTAGATTTTAAAACTAAAAGTTACGTGTTTCCGGTATGACGTCACTTGCGTTCACAAAAAAATTAGATTTTTAAAACAGAAAGTTATGTTGTTCCATTGAATCTACAGAAATCTATATTTCCGGCAGATCTCCGGAAATATAAATTTCCGGTGCTGTAAATTTCATAGTCCATAGCGGGGTTGCGAACCGCCCGAGCCATAACAACATGCTAGTGACAATGATAAAAGAGATAACTACGAGAATAATCGTACCTTAAAATTATGGCTGAACCCTTGGATCGAGCCAAACCTTTCTATCTTTCTTGTACGTGCTCTTCATTGGACCCAAAAAAAGCATAGTAGCAGGCACCATGCAATCGAGCCGTTGTTATTGTTATTATTATAATTTCAGTTTGCTCCGTCGCGCTGGCGCCACTGGAGTAACGTGTGCGTTTGACTGTTTTCTAGGTTAACGTTGCGCCGTGAACTGTACGAAGTGAATTAAACAGTTGTATTCGTTTGGCAGAGGATTAGCGAGGATACATATCTCAGGACATGTAAGTAACACTCGGCGTCATGCGAGATAGAATATGTCATTGGGTATTTACTACTTCACAATAGTAGCGCAACATTCTAACCATCGAGGTTCAACTGAAAGGCAGGAATAACTAATCATAACAATGGACAGCTTATCGGATAGATAGATCCGCCATAATCATTAACGTATGAGTGAATTGTATTATACCGTGCAATGTCAAAACCAAATTTCAGTTTGTCATTTATCTATCGAACGCTACTTTTGCACATCATAATTCGTCCGTCAGTATTCATCAGCGAATAACGTCGCGCATGTATTATTCCGCATCCAATATTATCCGTACGTCAACAATTATTTTTTCATAAAATAACGTTGGCGTAAACAAAACAAGCAGATACGAACGGTAAAGGAGAACGGTCAATCGTCGTTAACGTCGCCACCCACAGATGGCGCCGTTTCGAACAATGGAAATCTACGACAAAGGATGTTTAAAAGGACACCGACAATACATTTTACATATTTATTCAACAGGACAACGATGCTGAGGAGAATGTGTTCGCCGATATCGCGGCAAGCCTGTCGGGTAAGTTATTGACGGTTTCGTCCCATTCGTTCGATTCATTCGGTCGTGTAAATGAAACATTTTTTTGTTCCTCATACTTGCAGCTATCCACGAAACCGGCAAAAGTGGAAGTAAAGATGAACGAGGAGGTGTACGAGAAGATCGATACGCAACAAATGAAGGCGCGGAAGCATGAGGGAAGATTGAAGAGCGCAATGGCCCACTTACCCGAATGGTTTCCCAAAGCTCTTGAAGACGTGTTTGAAGGTACATCAATGAAGCTTTGTCGTGTGATAAATTATGAAAAATGTGCAAAACAATTTGCACATAGCTTTCTCATTTATTACAATTTTGCGCGTACCTTTCTCTATAGAGAAAATTCGTTGATCAATTTTGGGTTCCTCACAGAGAAAACTATGCGCGCAATTGTAATAAATGAGGAAGTCATGTGCATTTTTTTTGTAACTTTAAAGAAGATTTACATCTCATAAAATTGACGACAAAATTTATTGTAGAAAATCGCTATCTGAAATTTGCATAATCCGTCGTGGCGAGGCGAATTTCAATATATTCTTTACTGCTGATTACGAAACTGTGAGACATTTTACTAGTCGCCTGATATTTTATTTGAAAACTCGTGTTGATGGTAAAAAAAAAATTGGAAAATTCTAAAAATTTCCTGAAGTTTAGAAGATTAATATTTTTTTCAATTTGAATACCAAACATTGTGCAGCGTTAATGCCTTATTTTTCCAAATTTAAACTCGATATCTCAATTTTTACTCGAATTACATCGTTTTTAGTAATTTAAAAAAAAATCAAAATTCCATAAAATCTGATCGATTTGGTAGATATCTGCCGAATTCAATACCAAAGGTCTTTGTGCATAGTATTATATTTGCATGCAGTTTTAAAACGATAGCGCAAAATTCATGCAAGTTAGAGCTACCTACTAATTAAAAAAACATAAACTGTTTTTTTAATTTCTAAATCGCGTAAAATTTGGAACATGGCCGCACACTTCATAAGTATTGCACCGAAGGAAGAGACGTGACCACTCTACTAGTGTACCAATTTCAATTCGTTATCTCAAATCGTTTCCGAACTATAGCCGTTTTGAACGATGCAAGTCTGTCACATACACACATACATCCATCCGTATGCCAGCTAAAAATCGCATTTCTCGACGTTTTAGACTATTTTATGTACACTAGGACCTTGATTTCCTTCACAGCGGCGGGATCGGCTCCGCATTGCACTTAAGAAAATCAAGGTTACGCATGCCCCGTCCATGCTGACTGTGCGCAGCTCTCAGAGTCGCGTACCGTGAGCTCCCGACACCCTAATAATAACAAACATCTGTCGTAATCAGTATAATATTTCGCTATATGCGTTTTTGATGATAAATAGGCAAATATTCTCAGGGTATAGAAACACATGCAATTTAACATACTTCGAAGTGGTTTTTAATTTCCTTATATAATCTTTATTTGAAGAACGGATTCCACAAACAAATACAACTTTTTTTTATATCACTTTGCTATCAATAAATTTTACGAAACAAAACGAACCTAAAATTCATAATAGTACGACTTAGAGTATAAATCTTTGGCTTTCATAAAAGCTACAAAATCTGCAATTTGTGAAGCAGCCTTATAATACTATTATGCTGTTTGCATAATGGCAAGAGAGCGACCTGTTACCAGCGCATTGCTTTGCATGCAGCTAGCTCGCGAACTTTGTTAAGAATGATTAAATCATTTGTTGTACTCTCAGGCTGCATCTCAAACCACATGTATACAGTGTTGATCGCGGCGACAGCATTTTGTGCTGTCGGTAATATCTCAAGAGGGTCGTTCTCGGGCGCTCCAATTTCTATCTCTTGCATGATATTTACGGCGTTCCGATTTCCATCCACCTCATTTTGTATATTAAAACCGACTATCTGATCATCGTCAAACTGTTCCGAAGTCTCGATAGTGTTGTCTTCGTGGATTCACGTATTTATTTCAGAAGTCGATACAGAAATGCCGGGAATCGCATTGACTGTTGCCTGCAGAGCTGCATCAGTAATCACGAGAGCGACTGCTTCGATAGGCGTATCGACCTTTATCAAATTATTCCATGCCTTCTGAAGGCCGGAAACCGTTACCTCTTCCCAGGCGTTTGCAATCATCTCGCAGCAGTCCTTCAGAGATATAGCTTTCATAAATTGCACCACCGTCGCCTTGTCGTCGCTTAGAAGAAGGTGGCGAGCAAGCGACCGTTTGTAAATCCTTTTCGCCGCTTCGATTACCCCCTGGTTCATTGGTTGTATAATGGAAATAACGTTTGGAGGAAGGTACAAGACTTAAAAGTTTCCATCCACAGTGTTTAGTTCCTCAGCGCTGGGATGCGACGGTGCATTGTCGAGTAGCAGGAGAACTTTTTCAACTCGACCGATTTCTAGTTGTTTTTTCTTCACAGTAGGAATGAAACATTCAACGTACCTAAAAAAAATTATAAATAATTTTCGTCCATTCCGGATTGAATTCAGAGTCACGTAAATAATTATGTACGCAAATTTGTAGCTCACCATTTCATGAACAAGATGCGGTTCATCAAAGCTTTAGTTTGGGCCTTGTAAATAACCGGCAGACTAACGTTCTCCCTGATGACACCCTCAAAGCAGCTTGGCTTCTTGGATTTTCCGATTACGAGTGCTGGAATTCGATGCGTTCCCATTGCGTTCGAACAAAACATGACGGTGACTCTTTCCTTGTCGATTTTCTGGAGCTTCATTCTTGTCGCCCAGAGCGAGAGTTTTGCGTGGCAAAGAGCTCCAGTTCCATCCTGTTTCGTCTGTGTTGTACAGATTTTCGAGAGTATATACATTCTCAGTGATGTATTTTTTGAAATTGTCCTTGAAGGTCTCTGCTGCTTCAGGATTATTAGATATTTTTTCACCCGTAAGCACGAGCTGCCTTATTCCATGACGTTTCTTAAAATTTTGTAGCCATCCGTGGCTTGCCTGTAAAGACAATTCATACTATTAATTGAAAGCGCAGGCTCAAATCTGATTCCACAGTTCTTCGCATTGAATTTCTTTCAGTGTGCAGAGTTAAAGTTCCATAAAAGAATTCTTCTAATAAGCAGTCGGAGTAGTTCACACACATCGTAAATTGAATATTGTAAGTAATGTATAATAATTGTAAATAATTTATAATAATCGACAGTATTGTAAATCAAAATACCTTTTTTTAAAGTAATTATTACATACGTTGAAATTCTTTGGTCCGTTGAGCTTCTCATTGAAAATTAAAGCTTTTTCACAGAGGATAGGACCACTAATAGGGTTTCCTAATTGCCGTTTCTGATGCAACCACATCAACAACGCATTTTCAGCGTCAGGAAAACTTGTTGTCTTGAGCGATTTTTTTCTGCCCAGAGATTTTGCATCTTCTGAGAGCGCGAGGTCTCGGAGTTGCGATTTCCTTTTTCGGATTTGCGAAACTTCTGATGGGGTTATACCATGCTCTTTTGCGACGTCCACGGCGGCTTTGCCTTCATCCAATTCATCGTTGATTTTAATCGATTGTAATAGGTAATTCGACGTTTGGCCGGCAACATCGCGGAATTTCGTTTTCTCCTTTGGAGGTTATGTTTTTCGCGAATGAAGCGCCCGAAAGATATCTTCTTCTTGTTCCTCTTTTTTCTTGGATTTATGCCGCTTGGCCAAGTTCCATGCCGAAAAATATCGTTTTGCCTTGCGGCACTGTCTGGGTCGCCCGATAACTTCCCCCTCCACGGGCCGCGTCAATCGATGTTTGCTCGTGGTGGGGACTGTTAAGAAAATCAAGGGCGCAAAAATCAAGGTCGTAGTGTACTCATACATTAAAACCTCATTTTTTAAATACAAAAGCAGCTTCCTGTATGAGGAGGCAAAAAAAATGGTTTTACGATTCGTTGCAATTATTCCCCAGGCTCATCGATGACGTCGTTGCGCCAGGACGGTAAAAGACTGTCGAATTACTTGCACGCTAGACAGCTTCCTACCGAGCAAAACGTCGCTCAGATGAAATTGGCTGCAATAAAACAGGAAATCGCATCGCAAAGGAACGAGGAGAGACTGGCTCACCTATCCGCGGCATCTGTTGAAAAAATAGAACATGCGAAAAGCTTAAGATTATTGAAACGCGCATTTTACGCGTGGTCTCCCGTGCAGTACAACAAATATTCTGGCTTGCTGTACCTCGTGTCGAGAGGCGCTCAAGAGTACGCGGTACTACACAGAATAATGAATGAAATTGCAACGAGAGACGATGAGTTTCGACCAAGGACACTGCTTGATTTTGGCTCCGGTATTGGGACCACTTTATGGTACGTTTGGCACAATAGGCCGATTCACCATATTAAAAAAAAAAAAAAAAAAAAAAAAAAAAAAAAAAAAAAAAACCCACATACAATTGGACTGTTTTATCCAGGGTGGCGAACCAATTGTGGCCGGGTACAATTCAAGAACACGTGTGCGTCGACATATCCGTTGAAATGAACGATCTGTCGGAATCGATAATCGACCACTGCGTTCCGAAAATCAAAGGGGTTTTGTATCGTCAGTATATACCGATATCTCACGTACGTAGATGGAAAGAAAATTAATATAACTAGATCAAAAGTTTTTGTAGGGGAATTCAAAAGGCCGACAAGCCCTTTGGCTTGTCGACCATTTGAATTGTGTGTGTGTTAAATTATCGGTAAATGTGGACTACCTCTGTGATGTGTATAATATGAGAATGATCCGCGATATGCTATGCACACCGGCCAGTGCGTGATACACTCATCAAAAATTTATTTAGAATGTTACTATTTTGTACTATTTATCTTAAATTTGATAGACTATATTTCGTTTTCTTTGTAAAAGGGGTTTTCCCTTTGACATAATATAAGTAATATAAAGATGAATGTTCGATGAGCGGAGGCCTCATAAATCGAATTAATGATGCTCATAAATTATTTCAGCGAACTTACGACGTAGTGGTGAGCGCTTATAGTCTTCTGGAATTGCCATCAATGCACACCCGTCTCGAGACTATAGCGAAGCTCTGGGCGAAGACCGAACGATACTTGATTATCGTCGAACAGGGAACCAATTCGGGATTCAGGGTATGTATAAATCGTAAATAGTATCACGATTGTTCTGTCTGCTCAAAGATTTATCTTGCAGGTGGTGAACGAAGCTCGTGACTTCATTCTTCACATGCAACAGTCCAGAGAGAAAACTAATTCTCAGGCGGCTCACATTTTTTCACCGGTAAGGATGAAACTTTTTTCTTCCTCATAGAGGAAGCTTTGTTCTGGTGAAAACAAATTCGAGGTATTAATGAAAACATGTTAGGAATGTACCAAAACATCGAACAATCACATTTAGAAAAAATGTCCGGATGTGAGTGTGTGTATGCATCTGTGTGCGTGCGCGCGCAGGCGCGCACTCTAGCTCTTACAATCTTTCAGCTATTATGGCAGAATGTTGTACGCAGACAGGGAATGATTTCCCGAAGAACCCTATTATCACTAAAGATAGTCCCGGAGCGACGACCAACGAAAAAAATGTTCTGTAATTTGTATAGCGAATATTGCAAGAATGAGTGATTATGCGAATTTTCAAACAGCCATTTTTTGCTTCCTGTTGGCATCTCTACATTAACATGTTCTACGACATGAGTATATAAGAAGATTGATATGACGGAGTTGAAAAAGCTAGATAAATAGACATTTGGATTTTATGAGTAAAATTCGAATGTGCAAAAAAAAATTCAGGAGCGCATAGATCCTATATTTTTTACACCGATTACAGATCCTACAAAGTGGAACGCGACGGTGGTGTATTTTTTTGCGTTAAAATTGAATCTGCCAGCAGTTTTCCATAAACGTCGAACACGACGTTGACGTTGAAAAAAGTTGAAAATTCGAATTTTGATATCGCTTTCTCATATTGTTCCTTTATATGCGAAGCTTCCTCTACGAGGAAGACCAAAATACAGGCAATGCTTTCTCATAGAAGAAGCTTCGCGAATAAACAAACACTATGAGAAAGCGATATGAAAATTTCGATTTTCAACTTTTAGAACGATGTGAAAATTTCAACTTTTTTAAATGACCATTGTCATGTAACTGTCATGTAAATACATTGTCATGTAAATAATGTAACAAAACATTATTTTACTTCGGTTCAGTGTCCTCACGAGTTGCCGTGTCCGCGGTACAGAGACAAGACAGATACGCCATGCAACTTTCAGGCCACTTACGAACCACTGCCTCGCGAAAACAGAGGGGTAGCCGGAACGGATCGTTACTCTTACGTCGTTTTCAAAAAAGGTACGCGATCTCGACACTGATGCATGTCTTAGGAATAAGAAAAAGTTATACAAAAATAATTTGTCAGGCGAATGCACCGACGAGACGAAAGATTGGCCGAGACTAGTACGAGAAACTCTCGTGCGTTCGAAGCACAGTATTTGCCGGATGTGCACAGCGCAAGGAAAACTTGAAGAAGTAATCTTCAGACCATCGATCCACGGAAAGTAAGTTCGTTGTTAACGCGACGTGAAATAAGAAGAAAAACAATTACAACTACCATTTTTTTTCGCCTCCAGGTGGATGTACTGGTGTGCAAGATCGAGCAGGTGGGGGGATCGTTTACCCGTCGAAACGACGTACGAACCGGAAGACCAACAAGCCGAACTCGCCGATGAAGAAGACGAGAAATAATTTATCACCATATATTTTTCTTTCTTTTTACGAATACCATGTAAATATGTTTTCTTCCCTTCTTTCATTTTTTGTCCCCTTACGAGGTAATAAAAGTGACTTGAAAAATAGAAATAAAAAACTAATCGTTTTTTAATCCCCCTTTCCATACACCCCCGCACATATACCTCAAGTACACCGGCCTATCTTTCAAAATATGAGTTTCCGATTATCATCAACAAAAAAAAATTCTCTAAGGACGGAAGAAAAATCTCAACGTCACGAAGCAAAAGTGAACGTTGTATGGAATTTCTCGGGAGTAGGGAGCTGAGATTGAGGTAGCAATGTCCGAACACGACGTCTTCCCTTTCCTCGAAGTGCACGACGCACTGCGCTTTCCGCATATCCCAGTAGATTTAAAAGCAGCCTCAGCTGCACCGAAGCCCACAGTCTCGCGTTTACGATGCTAGAATCAATCTCTCTCGACTTAAGGTATGACTCCAAGAGTATCTTTTTTTTGTCCTTACTTTTCATAACATTCGGTCGTTAATGATATTGAGTAAGATCGGTTTTCACGGTGCAAAATATAAAATAATAATTACGGGTTGCCCGAACGAAATATTGCAAAATCCGTCGTTAAACTGCACTACTCTACTACATTACGATACTAGTGCGCAGAAACGTTCTCCGACGAGTGTGATTTTCGGCACGAGACGAAGGCGAGTGTTGCAATCACACGAGTTAAGAAAACGTTTTTCGCACGAGTTGCGTATAAAAGTTCATTTCATAAGGTGTGAAAATTGGGGTTTTAGCACGCGAAGTGTGCGCCAAACTGCCATTTTCGCACTGAGTGAAGTAAATAGGTTTTGCGACTTAAACGGGAAGAGTTGTTAATTCAGTTCCGGGTATGTCCTGCAGCATCTTGTACATGAACACAGCATCGATGCAAAAATAATGTGACCCCCAGGTGATTTTTTAAAAACACACCGCGAGGTCGATTCGGGGTTTGGTATCGCGTGTTACATAAACGACAGTGTGATTATGAACAAGATTGCTGCGTTGTCATGCGCGGCTACTTACGCCGGGCAACTTTCTCCCATAAGTTCTCCAACAGTTTCACCTTCTTTCAGCGGCAAATCGTGTGTTACTCGGTGGTCTCGGGACCACAAGATATGCCGCCGCGCGTTCGGCAAACGTAATGTCGACTTATAGACACGCCGTATCGAATGACGATTGTTATTATACACGCGGCTGAAGAGCCTCGAATTACCATCGACATTTCTGCTCTATTTAATTCCACCGGTCGATTTGTGCGATTACGCAAATATTAGAAAGAATATAAACATTAATTAGCCGATCTGACCTTACGTCGATTTCGTGTTACTCGGTCATGTTACTAGTAGTTTCGGGACTAGAAGATATGACGTCGCACATTCGTCAAACGTCACACCGACTAAGACACCCCGTATCGAATGACGATTGTTATTATCCCAGATAGAAAGACGCCACGAAACGGACATAGTTGGTGCAATATTTGCGACATGCGCTGCACATGTCGCAAATATTGCTACAACTGTGGTCGCTTCGTGGCGCTTGTTTAGCTGTGTATATACGCGGCTGAAGAGCCTTGAATCACCATCGTTTTTTTTGCGGTATTTAATTCCTCCGGTCGAAATGTGCGATCACGCAAATATCAGGAAGAATATAAACATTGATTAGCCGATCAGAACCTTGTCCATTTAGTGTTACCCACATTTTCCACAGTGAACACAAATTACATGGTCATCACCGTGACGTTACGATCTCCTACTTAACACTGTAACTGATAGATAACATATTTGATGTTTTACGGTTACATTGCTGATAAGGAAATTATAATAAAACTGTAACGTAACCCTAGCAGACCCGACCACCGACCGAACCAACTTCGAAATCACCATGCTGGTTTTGTGCGCACAAAGTTTACGAACTATTTTGTCGAAACCACTACGCAAACCACCGCTCCATGATACGCGTATTAAAAGCTGGTTTCGACGGTGGGCACGACGGATTAACCACCAGTCACACCATTTTTTTACAGCTCTTAGCGCGTACCGAAAAAAAGTTTAGTAATGTTGTAAAAAAAATTGGATTGAAGTATTATCATGAACTAATATCAATTAAGGATACATTCGGATACTATATTACGCATTTCGGAGAAAGAAAAACCCAACGACCTAAAGTTGGGCTTGAACCCGGGACATTACGCATATTAGTCTAGAACCCTAACGCTGTGCTATCGCTTACCATTTGAGTTTTTCTCATTCCTGACAAGATTTGAACGCAGCAAAAGTTTTTTATCTGAAGTGAATGGGCAATGAATATTTTATTTATGTATTTACTGAAAAGGAAAGGTATTATGAGTCCTATGCAAAGTTTTTTTTATCATCACCTATTTGTACATGTAATTTACATAAATAAATAATAATAATAAGAAACTTTACATAGGACTCATATGAAGTACCTTTTCTTTGCGGCAATGTCTTCAGTAATAAAATTACTTACATCAAAAATGACGGCACGGAGACGAAACAGTGGCGGTATCAACAGTACGATGTCTGTTCCACGGCACGTTTTTTTATCCGGGTTTGTGTAGTGGTTCCGACAAAATACTTCGTAAACTTTTTGCACAAAACCACTGTGGCGAAAACCACCGGGAAAACATGGTGATTCTCGTAGTGGTCGGGTCAGCTAGGGAACCGTTACTCTGTGTTGAAGGGGTTCTTCACGATTTGGAAAATAAAAAAACATGGTTTCTTCCTTTGTTAGCATGCCGCCTCTGTCGGTAATGTTGCTTCTAATATTGCTGCTGCTAGTTCTGTACTCGAGTACCAGAAAGCCGAAAGGATATCCACCAGGTATTTGAGAATACCCGATAAAAGAAATATCAATTTTTTTTTAACAATCGAAGTAAATCCCACGATGGAATGTATGTTCGTGTTTTTTTAGGGCCGCGTTGGCTACCAATATTGGGCTGCGCTCTGGAAGTGGCGCGCATCCGAAAGGAAACGGGTTTCCTCCACGAGACGTGTACCCGACTGTCGAGAAATTACGGGCCGGTCTTTGGCCTTAAAATCGGCAAAGATCGGATAGTCGTTTTGAACAATTATGAGAGCATCAGATCTTTGTTGACGAACGAGGATTGCGACGGAAGGCCGACTGGCCCAGTTTACGAGGCTCGTACTTGGGGCAAGCGACGAGGTGAGATCAAAGTCGTACGCTTTTATTGTCGTTTCGTAACGTTTTTCATACTTTCTCGTTGGATCTTCGTCGTTACGTAATATCTGGATGAGAACTCCGGCGACTTTGATAGTTTGTTGCATTGCAGGTGTACTCGTGACCGACGGCCCTCTCTGGATAGCCCAGCGACGTTTCGTGTTGCGACATCTGCGCGAATTTGGTTTTGGCAAGAACGACATGGCCAGGATGATCGAGGCCGAGGCGAATCATCTCGTGCACGATCTGTCGGCGCGTCTAGACGCCGAAGCGTTTAACCGAGAGAGCGGCGAAAACAACAACTACGTAAGGAACAACGGTATAATTTATCAACTCGCCGACAAAGGGAAGCACGAGAAAAAGGGAAAGTCGTTCGACTCCACGCATCTCTGTGGGACGAACGAGAAACCGGTGGATGTTGGAGAGCCGAAATATCTGAAGATCGAAGATATATATGTAAACGCCGAAGACTACGAGGAGGTACGAAAAGCATCGAAATGTGAGGGAATCGTAATACAGATGGACGAGCTTTTCGGTGTTCCGATTCTCAACACGATGTGGCGAATGATGGCCGGTAAAAGGTAAATGACTCTTACCGTCCGATGGTTGAATCATCGACTGTTAGTTCTTTGTCGTTAACTCATTTTCGCAACGGTTTTTTTTACGCAGATACGCGCAAGACGACAGGGAACTGATATATCTTCAAAAAATTCTCACAACTCTGCTGAAAGAGTGCGACATGATCGGCTGTATGTTCGGTCACTTTCCGATACTTCGTTTCATAGCGCCCGGGATGTCCGGTTACAAAAAATTTATCGAGACGCATGAACAGCTGCGGACGTTTTTATATGCAAGTATCGTTCAATAATTGAGCGAGGTTGTTGGTCGATCGATGGACGTCGAGTGGATGCGACAAAACCTTCCAGCCGCACATTCTGTGCGCAGTCGATAACAAAAACTGTAATAAATGCTATTTCGATACCGGTCCTTTAGGCGGGGTAATTACGCGTGCGATAACACTTTCTCGTTTTAATCAAATGTTTACGTTCACCGAACGCCATTGACTACAGTTTTGTTACCGACCGAGCAAGCTTTAAATCGTCCTGACCTTCGTGTTTTTGCTATTGCAGAGAGAACTGGACCTTCACAAGCAGAAATTTGATCCGGAAGAACCGAAAGATCTCATGGACGCGTATCTGAAGATTCTACAGTCCGAGGGTTACGACGAGACGTTTTCAGGTTGAATTATACTGTAGTCCGAGCTGCAGAAGACGTACGATTGCACACATTTTTTTAACACATTTTTTTTCCTTGCAGAAAAACAACTTTTGGCTACTTGCCTGGACCTATTTATGGCTGGCTCGGAAACTACTACGAAAGCCATGAACTTTTGTTTCTTGTATCTTGTACTTTACCCGGAAGTTCAGAGAAAAGGGCAGGAAGAGATCGACAGGGTCGTCGGTCGCGAACGGCTTCCGGTTCTGAGCGATCGATCCCAAATGACTTACGTAAATGCCATTGCACTGGAAGCCGTGAGAATGTTCATGGGCAGAACGATGAATATTCCTCACAGAGCTCTGAAGGACACGCACATCATGGGATATCGAGTACCGAAAGTATGCACGATTTATTTCCGTTCAAATTACGTCTTTATCGAACTATAGAAATAATCTGATTACCCTGTTTGCAGGACACAATGATTGTCGCAAATTTCAGCAGAGTCCTCATGGACGACTCTTGGGGCGATCCGGAAGTCTTTCGTCCGGAGCGATTTATCGACGAACAGGGAAACATATCTGTCCGGGATCAATATTTACCATTCAGTTTCGGTGATTTCCGATAATTCTGTTTTATGTTCTTTTTAAATATCAAGTCACTGCGAACAGTAACTTATGAATCTGTTTGTAATTACAGGCAAGCACCGTTGCATGGGCGAAGTGCTCGCGAAGAGCAATATATTCGTATTCACAGCGGCGCTTTTGCAAGCATTCTCGTTCTCCCCCGTTCCCGCAGAGGAAAAACCAAGTGAAGTTTTCACCGACGGTGTGACCGCGAATCCGGTACCCTTCAGAGTATTGGTCTCGAGGAGATCCTAAGCTCGTTTGTTTCGCACTTTTGCAAAACGGGGGGTGTCGATGATGTCGAACATATTACTCATGATATTATCGGTGAGAGACACTGAACTGACAAATCTTCAAAAAAATTCTCACAACTCTGCTGAAAGTGTGCGACATAATCGGCTGTATGTTCGGTATGTTCAGTCACGGAGAACGGTCGGAACAGGGATGTCGGTTATGTCGAAAACATTACTGTGAGATTATCGGCGAGAACGGTTGTAATCGCGGGAACAGGTGTTCCCTAACTCTAGTCAAAACGGCCGTCGAAAAATCACACGAGCGAAGGCAGAAAGGGTCGCGAAACGCGTGAACTGGTCACTGTACTTTCGTGTCATCGTGGATTTTATTTGGTTACAATAACTTTACAGCCACCGTTTATAGCTCGATTAAATAGTATCGTAGAAAAGTAAATTTTTTTCTACGAGCTTTTCTTGTTTTTTTACAATTTCACTTTTTTATATATAATATATATATATGTATATATAGTTAATGTATATCACGTCAAAATACATATACACATGATTTTTTAATTTACCGTCAATAGTTATCGTACATGGTAAATATGATTTTTTTTAGAAAAATTATAATCGGTCGAACAGTCTTTGCGATTGAAGGATCGTTCGTTAAAAAAAGAAAAATATGTACCTTTGCTGCTCGGTGCTTTAATCGGTTCACCTTTATCTTATTTTGTATTTTTTAAATGTAAACCGAGATCTTAAAATGATGAATTTACAATGTAATACATAGAATATATTACAATAAAGATTCTTCGTAAATAGTATGTTGTAAAATATAATAAATTTCGTTCCATAGAGTGTATACGGCATAATATATTATATTGTAGAGTAGTCGGAAAGGAACAAGTAACTATGCACGGCACAACGAAATTTCTTAATACAATAATATTTTTTTAAAACGGACCGTAGCAATAAGCTTGGTTTTTCGTTTCTCCACTCTGTACCATTCGTGCATTCAACAATTACTCGTTGGTCGTGCGAATGCGGTAAAACAATGGATTATCGACATATTATTCTCTTGGCGAGTGCGAGTATGGTCCATTCGGTAAGTATTATCAGCATTTAGCGTTAGACATTTAAACAACGTTTCAACAACAATTATTTCGGGATGTTATTATTCGTAAGACATCCTATGCGTAAGTTATTTCGCAGCCCTACATTTGTGTGTATAATTAAGTACAAAATTCGCGAAACCTTAGTGTATCCCATAAATCTTTGATACAATGAAGATTTTTTTCAACGGTGTCTTCGTATAAGGGCAAAAGCGTTAATTTTTTTTACTCCTTCGAAAAATGACATTTATGGCGATGATTAGTAACAACAAAATCTTATGTCAGTAGGCACGAGGCGATGCGTCGACAAAATATACTCCATTATTTACGATCGACCGAAGTAGACTAGAAGTTGCAGATGTACAGGTTATTGTTTTCTTGAAAAAATGCTCATGGCCCTGTTATGGCCTTCGATAGAAACAATTGTATTTATAGATATTTTTTTCCCCCGAGCTTTCCCAATTTTAAGCAGCACCGTTTAATCTGGAAGTTCTGTCTCGACGAATCTACGAAATATCATTTTTCTGTTTTATAATATCGATTGGGCATCGTTGAAATAAAGTGATTGTTTGATACTCGTAAGAGGTCACCATAAAAATCTCAATTAGTCGATGAGAGTATACATAAACTTTAAAACGACGGCTGGGGAAGAATACTGAATCTATCACTACATTATTATCGCAATTTATAGCCAAATTTTTGTAACACTATCACGAAATGAAATGGCACCAATGGTAAAATGTACCTGGGATAATTTTTACGATAATTGGACCGTGTACAATTTGTTCTGTTATGGGTTGAGCTCGCGACGAAGCGTTTACGAGATTAACAAAATATTCTATGATAAATAATTGTACAACGATAACAGCGTTAAAATTGACAAAAAAATTATAATAAACGCGACGAACGAATAGTTTCATTCCGTGTGTGTATGTATATATATAATACATAAGTATATAATTCGAAGAAGGTACCATCTTTTCATCAACAATTACGACAACAAATAAATCCCGCGGCTAGATCCGTGGGAAATCTTTTGGCAGGCACTTACATATTCTTACGGTACAGTGTGAAATTCACGACTATATTGAATAAAGTGCTCTTTTTTAATATAATTTTGGAAATATACCGTGGATTGACGAATTACGCGACTTTCGATGGGGAAACCAATTCCACTGCACTATTTATAGTACTTTGTACCGAGTGAATTTGCCTCTTGGTCGTCAGCTGAGATCGTCTTCCACTATGTGGATCTGTTGACATTAATTAATTAGTTCATAAATAATCGATGCGACAGGGCTGAATGACTTAAGTCGATGGCCCGTTGGCAATAGAAATATATACTGTAAATAATCTTCTAAATATTACAACTATAGTAGAACCTCGATTATCCGAAGCCTTCGGGACCCAGTATAGTTCGGATAATAAAAAATTCGGATAATCAGAACGCACATTTTTTTACGGGATTATAACAGATTTCCAACATCGAAGTCTTATTTCAAGGAATCTGCGAAATAAAGTCGTCCATTTTTCATTGCGACACGCTAGCTTTTGGGCAGTGAGATCTCGAAGCCGCTTCAGTGTGAACTACTTATGTAATCCGAATACAAACGATTTGGCATAGAAAATAGTGGGGTGAGTAAAACTGCTCGGGAAAGTCAGTGTGCCAGCGGATTAAGGCTGCTGCAACACGCTCGAACATCGGCGCTGCTCTTGCCGTGGCGGGCAGCAATGTATAATGTTTTCGCGCAAACGTTCGGATAATCGAGGTTTCGGATGATCGAGGTTTCGGACGATCGAGGTTTCGGACGATAGAGGTTTCGAACGATAGAGGTTTTGGACGATTAAGGTTTCGGACGATCGAGGTTTCGGATGATCGAGGTTTCGGATGATCGAGGTTTCGGATGATCGAGGATTCGGATGATCGAGGTTTCGGATGATCGAGGTTTCGGATGATCGAGGTTTCGGATGATCGAGGTTTCGGATGATCGAGGTTTCGGATGATCGAGGTTTCAGATGATCGAGGTTTCGGTTGATCGAGGTTTTGGATGATTGAGGTTTCGGCTGATCGAGGTTTCGACTGATCGAGGTTTCGGATGATCGAGGTTTCGGTTGATCGAGGTTTCGGACGATCGAGGTTTGGGATGATCGAGATTTTGGACGATTGCGATTCCGGGTGATCGAGGTTCCGGATGATCGCGGTTTCGGATGATCGAAGCTTCGGACGATCCAAGTCTCGGGCGACCCAAGTTTGGGACGATTGAGGTTTCGGACGATCGAGGTTTTGGACGATCGTGGTTTGGGATGATCGAGGTTTGGGATGATCGAGGTTTTGGACGATCGTGGTTTGGGATGATCGAGGTTTGGGATGATCGAGGTTTGGGATGATCGAGATTTTGGACGATCGCGGTTCCGGACGATCGAGGTTTCGGATGATCGAGGTTTCGGATGATCGAGGTTTCGGATGATCGAGGTTTCGGATGATCGAGGTTTCGGATGATCGAGGTTTCGGATGATCGAGGTTTCGGATGATCGAGGTTTCGGATGATCGAGGTTTCGGATGATCGAG
Source organism: Stenichneumon culpator (assembly GCA_964017025.1). Classification (NCBI taxonomy): domain Eukaryota; kingdom Metazoa; phylum Arthropoda; class Insecta; order Hymenoptera; family Ichneumonidae; genus Stenichneumon; species Stenichneumon culpator. Next base: position 3,545,253 of record OZ024772.1, read on the forward strand.
GTTTCGGATGATCGAGGTTTCGGATGATCGAGGTTTCAGATGATCGAGGTTTCGGTTGATCGAGGTTTTGGATGATTGAGGTTTCGGCTGATCGAGGTTTCGACTGATCGAGGTTTCGGATGATCGAGGTTTCGGTTGATCGAGGTTTCGGACGATCGAGGTTTGGGATGATCGAGGTTTGGGATGATCGAGGTTTGGGATGATCGAGATTTTGGACGATCGCGGTTCCGGGTGATCGAGGTTCCGGATGATCGCGGTTTCGAATGATCGAAGCTTCGGACGATCCAAGTCTCGGGCGACCCAAGTTTGGGACGATCGAGGTTTCGGACGATCGAGGTTTTGGACGATCGTGGTTTGGGATGATCGAGGTTTGGGATGATCGAGGTTTGGGATGATCGAGGTTTGGGATGATCGAGGTTTTGGACGATCGTGGTTTGGGATGATCGAGGTTTGGGATGATCGAGGTTTGGGATGATCGAGATTTTGGACGATCGCGGTTCCGGACGATTGAGGTTCCGGATGATCGAGGTTTCGGATGATCGAGGTTTCGGATGATCGAGGTTTCGGATGATCGAGGTTTCGGATGATCGAGGTTTCCGCTGATCGAGGTTTCGGGTGATCGAGGTTTCGGTTGATCGAGGTTTCGAACGATCGAGGTTTCGGATGATCGAGGTTTCGGATGATCGAAGCTTCGGACGATCCAAGTCTCGGGCGACCCAAGTTTGGGACGATCGAGGTTTCGGACGATAGAGGTTTCGGATGATCGAGGTTTCGGATGATGGAGGTGTCGGATGATCGAGGTTTCGCATGATCGAGATTTCGGATGATCGAGGTTTTGGATGATCGAGGTTTCGGTTGATCGAGGTTTTGGATGATCGAGGTTTCGGCTGATCGAGGTTTCGGTTGATCGAGGTTTCGGACGATCGAGGTTCCGGACGATCGCGGTTTCGGATGATCGAGGTTTTGGATGATCGAGGTTTCGGATGGTCGAGGTTCTACTGCAATACTAATCGATGCGATAAATTATCGATTTACAATGGTGATCTCACGTACCTCAGACAAAATAGCCCAATTCTCACTCTCGCTGTGAACAGTCATTCGAAGAATGGCCACGCGTCCAAATTGTCGGCCCACCGTTCCAACTGCCATTCCGAGACTATCGAATTTTCCTGAACGGGATAAGAGTGATTTTTTTAGCTTACGAACGCAAACTCCAGAAGCCATCGAGCTTACCTATAATAACGTAACCATCCTCGGTCACATCGTTGCTATTTCTGTTTAGAGAGCTCGATGATTCGGGCAGAATTTCTATGGTCGTGTTGTAAAATTTATCCGAGGGATGCTCCAGATTACCGCTTCTGAACAAGTATCTGCGCAAAAACCGTATATGTGTCTTCCCTATCGATTCATCGAATCCATCAAGTTTCCGATATATTGGCTGTCGATGACCGATACTCACTTCTTTATAAAAATAGGCCGGGTGAATTTGAACTTTACGTGATCTCCGGGCTGAGGTAAGAGACCCCAGAAGAATGATTCGCCTTTGTAAGCCTTTGTCAAGGTGTACTGTTTGTACGGCTTTATCTGAGATTCAACCGTAGCGTCCGGATTCTCATGAGCGTAGTATAATGTAATTTTTCCGAATTGCTTGTCCTGCAAGGATACAACGATGTGAGAAAACCGATACAATTCATTTCCAAGAAACTAATCCAGACTGACCTTTAGTTTTTGTACTTTTCCTTTCAGCGAAGAGTGCGTGCCTATGTGCTGAAACAACGATGGCTTATAGTGTAGCCATAGTTCGGCTTTCGCCATTTTACAATGTTTCTGTGGTAAAAGAATCGACTTTTAGACATCATGGAGAACGACGAGAAAGTGCCAGCGCGAAGTGATATGATATCAGCGCTATCGCGCGGTTACTCACACTATCCTTATCTAGGCTGCAAACTTTAGTCGATACCAAATGATCCAGCAACCAGTCGACCGGCTTGTCGTTGTGAAACATCAGGAAGAACTGAACTAGCCACGGAAGTTCCACGCATTTGAACAACTTTCCTGAAGTATTGTAAACCAGTAAGATTATGGTCTCTTATAATATCTCCGCTACTTGGCCAAGATTGTCGACCCGTTAAATTCTTACCGATGAAACCGAGCTGGCAAAAATCCAGAACGAACCAATTCTCCTTCATACTTATCTTCTTCAGAGCGAACGACTTCATGGTAGTTATAAAATTCTTCTTCGCTAAAATGTCGTCCTCTAATTGTATATAAAACGTTCCTTTAGTCTGAGCGTACGACATTAGAAAAGCGAAATCCAAATTTTGTTTCGATCGCCACACCACGCGCTGATGATCATCGCCAAGGGTGTCGCGGAGCTTCGATAGATCGGGATAGTACGATGTAGACGGTGATATTACCTCGATCACTCCGGCTTCGGATTCCAACGGGAATCTGCAACGAAATATTTGCTGTTTAAATTATATTTTTGGAGAGTATTGAAAAAATAATGATTAAAGAAATCATGGAACAGTATAATTTATAGCATACTATAGTAATAATATAATAATAATAATCCTATAGAATTAATATAACAACAATACTATAGTATTAAGGTCGCTATTGCATGGCGCACTAGTTAAATGAGTGCTAAATTTGTACAATTGTGTATATAAAATATATATATATATATATATATATATATATATATATATATATATATTCTATGCATTTATTGATAGTAAAGCAGGTTGATTTGTATTGTTGCATGTGGCCTCAACCAAGATAAATATTAATCACGACGGTCTCGCCAGAACAACAACCGGTAAATGCAAATTTCTATGATAGGACGTTTTCCCTGGTTTTTTTTCAAAGTAAATACTTTTTTGCCTCCTCATAGAGGAAGCTTTGTGATGGTGAAAAAAAAAAATTTCGAGATTTTAATGAAAACGTGTTCAGAATGTTCCAAAACATCGAAAAATCACATTTCGAGAAAATGCCCGCGCGCGCGCGTGTGTGTGTGTGTGTGAATCGAACGCGAAAAATCCAAATGGCTATATCTCGGGAATGCCTCGACCGATCACGCTGAAATTTTGCACACAGCTTGTGTGGTTAATAGTCAATGTTTCTGCAAAATTTCATCTAAAAGCGTTCAGTTGTTTTTTTGTACGCCATTTTTAATTTCTTCGAAAATGTCTGTACGCACTGTAGCGCTCGCATTTGTTTAGCTATTGGGCTAAAAACGCATACACAGATGGAATATGATCACCCGATGATCCCATTAAAATTTCAAGAAAATCGACCGAGCCATTTTAATTTTATGTCATTTTGAATTTTTTGAATTTTTTTTTCGCGACACATTTTTCCGTATTAAATATTTATCTACGAATAAAAAAGTGTCAGATTCGTGATCAGAGTGAAAAAATACATAGAATACAATCCTGAAGTGACGCCTAACGAAAAAGTTTATTTATATAGCCAAAATTACAAAATTGGGTAATTTTGACAAAAGCGCAAGGTTGGTGTATTTTTTCGCACTAAACCTGAGTCGACCAGCAGTTTTGCTTAAAAGTTAAATACGACGTTGATATTGAAAAAGCTGAAAGTTGAAATTTTTATATCACTTTCTCATTATGGCCCTTCATTCGCACAGCTTCCTCTATGAGGAAGCCAAAAATATAGTAAATGCTTTCTCATAGAAGGAGCTTTGCGAATAAAGGGCCATTATGAGAAAGTGATATAAAAATTTCAACTTTCAGCTTTCAACGTTCAACTTTCAACGTTTATGAGGAAGCGATATGAAAATTTCAATTTTTTTTTACCGATTTCAATGTATCATGGCTCATGTTCTTTCTCAACCTTTGCTCTACGAAGTCACCAAGGATTTTTTTATTGGTTTGACCATTTGACAATTATTGCCTATTGTTTAACCATTAAATTATATTTCCCATAAACTGCTGTTATTTTTGAACGATTAAAACTATAAAACGTTTCAGGATCAAAGTGAGGCATGGTACATTCAAATTGATTGGAAAATAAAGATTCTTATTTGAAAAAACTTAACGACAATGTATCAATAGTTTCCTTGATTGAGCATCTATGCAGTAATACAAATTGACTTCCGTTACTGTTAATAAATGCACAACATTTTGGATAAACGATTGTGAAAATGTAGCACTTGTTTGAGTAGCGTTCCACAAAGTAGTTACCTCAATATAATAAGAATACTATAGCATTAATATAATAACAATAATAATAATAACGATGTAGAATTATTATAGTAGCGTATTATCGATTATACTTACTGGACTTCAATTTGCTTTGCAACATAAGTCACATAATCCAAATCAGTCTGAAAAAAAAGAAAAAGTAAATGATTCATTATTGGATGTAAAATTGTTGTTGATTTTTATTGTTAGATGGATCAAAAATTTACCTCCGCTACCAATACTATTATCAGCGTATCAGCTGTTTCGGCAGGACTCATACGATCCAAAAGATTTTTTAGCGTAGTCAGCAGGTAGCTCTGCACTTCTCTCTTGACGGTGGGCACTCCGAGCACCATACTGACGCCGACACGTCCCTTGCTCTGAAGAAACGCCGGTCTCAGGCTGTTCGAGTCGCTCAAGAAATGAGGCAAAAAATTGTAAATTGACGGTAATTTTATACTAGTTATGTTGGAGCTTCCGTTGTTTAGTAAAAATTGAAGATCGGGTAGTATATGAGTGCTCTCAGTGAGGGTAAGTAACTGGTGCGAAAGCAGATTAATTTCCTCCTGGCTGCTTATGTACTTTGCCTGGAGATGTTCCAATTTTGCTTGAAGCTCCGCTATGCCATTCTGGAGAGCAGTCTCTTCGTGCATGTCTGGCGATGAGACGAGATTGATGATGGCGCATGGGAGCAGGATTATCAAGAGTATGATCAAGCATCTTCTTCTGATCGGTGTCAGAGTTATAATGTGAGGTATCATTGTTCCGTGCGCGCCAACATTATTGTGTTTCCGCTTGTTTTTTTTTTTTTTTTTTTCTTTCGTTTCTCCGGAGAACTATCGTTCGTTCATTTTTCGCGACGACGGAACGTTATCCGAGTACATCTAAAATTTGAGAGAAACAAACATTAATGTATGCGGCATTGGTTGGTCGAACGAATCGTGCAGGGCTCAAACGATCGTGTTCCGGGTGGAACGATACGAACTATCCGCAAAGACGCGCAGTTTCTCGGGCGGTATAACCTTTGCGAGAACGTTGGAATCATCGACGGATAGGTAATTTGCGGGACTTACGTAATATTTCATGATTGTCACGACGCCCAAATGAGTTGTAACAATTTGAGTCGAACAAAACGCAGCTCGCAAAGTCGTATATTTTGTGTTCACCGCGTAGAACTAGCTGGACAACAATCGACGACAAACACCGTTCGGTCGCGATCACATGTTAATAAAAACACTGACTATATCCGCGTTAGAATAATGATGTACCGAGCTCGCACACATCCGAAACTCATAGCTAGTTTCGTTATTTGTTTCTTATTCACCGCTACCGATGTTAAGTTTGTCGAGTTTATGTTTATCGGTGAGTATTAAATATTCGTTATCGCGAGTGTCGATGGACATAGCTGACTCGAAATTTGCTTATCGAACCAAAACAAATTACACTTTGACATTTGCCCACCGTGTCACACGAGTGCTGCGGTGTGTGTTGGCGAGCCCGCGGGGAGTACGATTGTCGAGCTACAATTTTCACGGTTTTGCTACTCCAAGGGCGCGCATAAATTCTACAGCGCTGTCAAAGAGAGGGATTCTTGCATTGATATCGAAGCGCAATTATGGTCAATTAGACTGTCTCAAAAAACTTTTTTTTTACTTCGCACCCCATAAAACCGTAGATGATATCCTGGTATGTTGTAGCAGGGGAACCCTGTGCTATTTTTTTAAGATGTGGCGCAATGGCTTTTTGCATTTTCAATTTAATTAACACATAAGATGTCGATGTCTCCAGTTGACACCGGTTTGTAAATTTTTGTATAGAATGGACGGGCATAAAAATAGTCGCATCGTACAGCTTGTTCAATTTTCTTCAAGTCGGTGAGATGCAGAGCATTTTCGGCCGTATAGTCTCCAAGATATTCAACTTTGAAATCAAAGTAGTTGAGTCTCACCTTAAATAAATATGCGTAATTTGCGTTTTTTGCGAATAAATCGGTTACAGATAATTTTACGGCCATGATAGTTACTATCAATCTTAAAGAGAATAAGTTCATCTACAAAACTACTAAAAGTCATTCTGGTACGTTAAAAATGGGAGTATTTACAGTTTATTACAGTTTGACTTCGAAGTTACGACGTCTCAGAGCTATTATTCTTCGCCGTATAACACGTTTCTAGTTGATCTAATCACACAAATTCATCGCATATATATTAGTCTCATAGTTTTTACTTCATTTTGAAAAAAAACTGGTTCAACATTTTGTGAAGCCATACCCAGTAAACACGTTTTATTACGGCAATATAACATGGGAGTTACATGTAATGTAACAATGTTATTGTTCCTATATATAGAGGGTATATAATATAGAAGTAATATGTAATGTTTCAATTGTTATACGCAGTTGATGTAACTGTTATATATCGGTGTAACGTTATTCTTATGTATAAAAATTGTGGAACCGTTACATAACATACGTGTAACAATGTAAGTGTAACGTTCGTGATAATCAGGTAATGTTAATGGCGTATAACGTAAATACGTTGCAATAATGTAACTGGACACTCTAACGTTTATATATCATGTTTATAACTACGTTTATGACCATTACTAATCTGCAGGCAATGCCAATGTTACAAAGTGTGGTAGCGTTATTACGGTTCCAAAACCAGGCTTTGTAGCACGTACATCACATGCTTATAACGATGTTATAATAACAAGCAAATAATTACTGGCTTCCTTATTACTTACCGGCCGGAGCTTACCGACCAATATTTAATGCAAAAAAATAAAGTTTATACATCAGTCATGATCCGTAGGTAAGACGTCTGAAGCGTGTATACAATTTTCCAAAATTATGTTCTTAAGTCCAACATAACTGAATAGGTATGGTCACCGTCTACATGTCCGAGGATCCCAGTCTCATATTCCGCCGATGGTCCACGAATTAATCACGTTTTTTCTGCGATGTATTTGTTCCTATTGATAGAGTAATTTCGTTCGTGACTAATAAGTATGCTGATTAAAAACGGAAGTAGCCATAGTATGTTTTTAAAATAAAACTTGTATGTTACATTATTATATAACAACGATATACCACGGTAATACCCTGTTGGCACTGCCTACCGCATTTTAACTGCAAATTTTAACCGGTTGTGTTTTAGCATAACTTTAACTGCGAAATTGCCGTGATTGTGGTTATTTCTGATCGACCTGTGCTTGAGAAATGTCCGTGTTTTAACGATTCCAGACCAGAATAAACCGTTACGAAGAGCTGCTGCTACAGTTGTTTCGACAATTTCAACCGTATAACTGCGGTTAGTACTATTTTTGCGGTTGTTTTGCTTATCTTCCCGCCTAAAAATTACGGCTAACAAACCGGTACAAAGAGCTCCTTTTGCAGTTGTTTTGACCATTTTTGACCGTGCGTTACCGGCCGTTACTTTCTTCATGTTGTTCTATTTAACTCACAACCGCTAATAAACCGGTATACAAAGCTTCTGCTGCGGTTAAAAAAAAAAATTCACCGTGTGTTATCGGTTGTAAAATTAAAGCAATCTTCCTACTTACTTTAAGACCACAAAATTAGCCCGAATAAACCGCTACGAAGAGCTACTGTTGTGGTTGTTTTGATACTTTTAACGCCAAATCTACCGATAGTATCTTCTTTGCGTTTGCGGTACTCATCTTTCTACTGCAAAATTACCGCTAGCAAATCGGTACAGAAAGCTGCTTTTGCTGTTGTTTGGACCAATTTTGACCGCATGTTACCGATGGGTACATTGTTCAAGTTGTTCTACTTGCCTTACAACCGCAAAATTACAGCTAATAAATCGGAACAAAAAATTGCTGCTGCGGTTGTTTTGACCATTTTAACTGTGGTTACTGGTTGTAAAAATGATGTGCATTTTCTACTTACTTAACGACTGCACAATTACCGCTAATGAACAGGTACGGAAACAAAGGTTTGGCAACATTGTAAAACATTGGTTTTCATTGTTATCATGAATTATATCAATTTAGGATAAAATACTGCGCTACGCATTTCGGAGAAAGAAATACGCTTAACGACCTAAAGTTGGGCTCGATCCCGGGACCTTTCGCATGCTAATCCAGAACCCTAACGCTGTGCTACTTTTTTTTTTTTTTTTTTATTGTTTAATTCGTACATATAACAGAAAGTTTCAGGCTACAACATACATAAAAAACAAAAGCCTACAAGTCGCTATGTAAGTGTAAATTTGACTGTCACATACAGTTCTTCGTTACATAAACTCTTTATTTCTATAAATTAATCTTAATAACTCTCTGATTTTTCTTTTTAAATGACTGCAAGTCATGAAGGATAAATAGCGTATGCGCATCAATGAAAGGAAAAAAGGTGGCTAAAAAAAAACCTTTCAAAAAAAGTCTCATATGTCAACAGACAATTACCCTTAAAAATAAGACTAACACTAAGACTAGACAAAATATATACATTATATACAAGGTCAAAAGACCCTAAGATCGCCTTTGCAGTTACGTACACTAGGTATAACCTAAATCACAGATTCCGCTGTCTTATATGTCTAAGGTGTTGTTGTTTTCTCACATACAGTCTGTCAATGTGAGGGCAGTCAACATCTAGCCATCGGTATTTCTGGAAATTCAAGCGATGAAAGTCCAGTAAATCGCGTTTTGGGATTACTGTAGAGCCATAAAAACGTTCGCCATTGATCACAAAATCATCGAATCTTAACGAAATTCTTTTGTTCGCCTTGTTTCTTTTCCAATGGTAGAGTATTGGAACGCCTAACGCTGTGCTACCGCCTATCATTGGGGTCTTCTTCATTCTTATCATGATTTAAACGTAGCAAAAGTTTTCTTATCTGCAGTGAATGGACAATGAATATTTAATTTATTTGTTTATTTACTGAAATTATTACTGATAACAAAAGGTATTATGTGAGTCCTATGCAAAGTTTTATTTTATTAGCATTTATTTTTACATGTAATTTACATCAATAAAAGCTAATAAAAAGAAACTTCCCGGGAAAAATGATCAAATATGATCATAAATGGATCAGATGATTAATACGTGATCAGATATGATAAGATATGAATTCATATCTGAACATATCTGATGATACGGGATCATATCTTACCATATATTAAACACGACCTTATCATGCATGGACTTATATATGTTCATATCTGATCGTATTTGATCGTATATTATTCGATTAGATTCACATCTGAAACAGATATGCACATTAGGGTGACAGTTAGTTGGGGTCAAAACGAATTTTGGTCGTGCCGCTCTCTAAATCGACTCCAAATAAATAAAAAGTAATCCTGTATTTTTTTTAGATAAAAAAAAAATACTTACCCCGTGACCACGAGGGTTGCAGTTTTCCATTTAAAATACACGGGATTTCCCGATCTTTGCAGTTACTATTTTATTGTTAGGCCAAATATGGATGCAAAAATTAAAAATTCTCGCGAATTGATTTTTCAGTTATGCTGCTATGTTGAAAAAAATTGCCGTTAAAATTGTCATGGTTTATCCCATGATACCGGTACTGTTATCATTACTGTTCGAGTAATGGTCATATTACCTTTGAACCTGTCATATTACCATAAACGATTTCCTTATTTTCGTGGAATTTTGTGCATTCCACAGCCTGCTTATTATTAATATAATATATATTCTATATCCTTATAGGGGATAGTGGGGCAAAATGGGACAAAAAATCGGGATGTATCGATGGGGCTAAACGGGGCAAAAGAATCGGAATGCATCGGTGGGGCAAAACAGGGTAAAAAATCGGGATGCATCGATGGGGCAAAACGAGGAAAAAACGTCGGGATGCTCCGTTGGGGCAAAACGGGGCAAAAGAATCGGTATGCATCGGTGGGACAAAATGGGGCAAAAAAATCGGGATGCATCGGTGGGGCAAAAGGGGGCAACAAAATCGGGATATATCAGTAGGGCAAAACGGGGCGAAAAAATCAGGATGCATCGTTGGGGAAAAATGGGAAAAAAATTGCGACGTATTATTGAGGCAAAATGGGATCTCCTCAAATCGTAGGAGGCAAAACGGGGTAGGGAAGAATTGGACATCCAGGCAGAGAGATCTGTCTGCATGTCTGATTGTCTGGCTTCGGGACCTCGGCGGCAGCTACTCCCGTGTCGAGAGACGTCGCTGACGCTGTATTACGAGGAAAGGGTAACCCAGGCAGCAGCCGTTATGTCTGTCCCCAGAGACAGTCGCCGGTGCTGGCGTTCGGAAGGAATCATAGATGTGCGCGCAATTGCTGCCCAGCTAAGAATGATTCTTCATACGGTTGGCCCGCTTTTTATACCAAATCGGCCGTGTTGCACACGACCCGACTCGGTACTCCTTCCTTGCCTCGTGACGTTAATATGACGTCAATCGCCCCCTCTTTCCTCGCCTCTGGAGATCACGCGGGGCTGACGCAACTTCTGCGTACCTGGCCTGAGATCGATGGTGCGCGGTAAATCCTCGGCGTAAGGTAGGCCGTTTTGTTGCTGCTGACTCTCGAGGCAACCGCCTGTCTGGCTCACGTTCTACTTTATTGCCGCCCTCCGGGTGTCCTGCGTGGATCTCCAATATTCTCGGAGCTTGGGTTACGACAATGTTAGATAAGGGGGGTCGGGCTTTTTATGACCGTCTCAATACGCGGTGTTATTTTTAGTTACATTATAATTATTTCGTTCGTCATTATTATTTTTTTGTTGTTTCAAATAGTTTATGTAGTAGCGTAAAATTGATGGTGTGCTAATACTGTGTTCGAAGACAGGTTTTTCGCGTGTTGTACTCGTTGTCGAGAAGGTTATTATGTTTTTTTACTATTATTGTTAATATTTATTTCTTTCGCTACATACGGTGTTATCTGATAAGACATTTTTGTGAACTTTCTCAGATTTTTTAAACATGACTTTTTTAGTTGCCTTCCAAAAATCATAGTAAATGAACGATTGGCAAAAAAAATCTGAAACAATTTCAGTGGACTTTTTTTAGTCGGAGGACTGAGAAAAAAAGTCTGGATCAAATCCGAGAGGGTGAGGGTCAGTTGTTGTCCGAGTTGGTATGGAATGCCCCATGTATTTACTATCGATTCATCGAATCCATGGAGTTCCGGTATATTCGCCGCTGACGACTGATACTCACGTCTTTAAAAAAATAAACCGGGTAAATTTGAACTTTACGTGATCTCCGGGCTGAGGTAAGAAACCTCAGAAAAATGATTCGCCTTTGTAACTTCGCGAAGGTGTACTGTTTGGGCGACTTTATCTAAGATTCCACCGTATCGTCCGGATTCTTATGGACATAGTATAATGTAATTTACCCGAATTGCTCGTCCTGCAAGGATACAATAATGTCAAAACTCCGATTCAATTTATTTCCGAAAATCTAATCTAGACTGACCTTTAGTTTTTGTATTTTTCCTTTCAGCGAAGAGTGCGTACCTATGTGCTGAAACAATGATGGCTTGTAACGTAGCCACAGTTTGGCTTTGACCATTTCACAATGTTTCTGCGTTAAAACAATTGAATTTTATAACTCATGGAAAACGATATGAAAGTGCCAGCGCGAAGTGACAAATGATATCAGTGTTATTGGGCGGTTACTTACACTATCCTTATCTAGGCGACAAACTTTAGTCGATAACAAATGATCCAGCAGCCAGTCAACCGGCTTGTCATTGTGAAACATCAGAAAAAACTGAACTAGCCACGGAAGCTCCTCAGATTTGAACATTTTTCCTGAAGGATTACAAACTCGTAAAATTATCGTCTTCGATAATATCTCCACTACATTGACGAGTATTGTCGACCCGTAAAATCCTTACCGATGAAACCGAGCTGGCAAAAATCTAGAATGAACCAATTCTCCTTCATACTTATCTTCTTCAGAGCGAACGACTTCATGGTACTTATAAAATTCTTCTTCACTACAATGTCGTCCTCCAATTGTATATAAAATGTTCCTTTAGTCTGAGCGTACGACATTAGAAAAGCAAAATCCAAATTTTGCTTCGATCGCCAGACTACGCGCTGATGATCGTCGCTGAGGGTATCGCGGAGCTTCGATAGATCGGGATAGTATGATGTAGACGGCGATATTACCTCGATCACACCGGCTTCCGATTCCAGTGGGAATCTGTAACGAAATATTTGCCGTTTCATTTATATTCTCGGAGAGTATTGGCAAAATAAAGGTTGAAGAAATTATGGTACAGTATAATCTATTGTAACGGAATCAAGCCATTTTAAACGTAAATTTAAACGTGCATTTCCGCAGATTTCTAAACAATTCCTATATACCCTTATGCCGTATAATAATTTAGTAGTAATAGATACATTGTTTATTAGACAATTTACAAGTCGAATCGACGACCTTAAGTAATCAAGACCAAGTCTGTGCAATTTAAAGTTCAAAATAAAAATTTAGTTACAAATACAATATATTTGTTTTTCAAAGAAAAAAATAGTTACCATAAATAAATAATGCATTTGTTTCAACTACAACATCGCATTGGATACGAATAAATACACTAAGTAAATAATAAATATATAGTTAAATAAAAAATTATACTTGATATAAGTAAAATGCTAGTAGGCAGATATACAAAGAAGATAATTTATTTGTCTGAAATAAATTTTATTTGTTACAAAGAACTCTTTTCTCTGGTTGTACTAACCCAGATAGAAAAACGTGCCGTGAAACGGGAATGGTACCATTGGTACCGCGACCGTTCCGCCGCCGTGCCGTTATTTTTCTATCTGGGAAGCCTTTCGCAAGGGGTTGTAATTGCATATTTGGAATATTTGGGACTTTAGTATCGCATTAGTTGTGCCTTTTGCATTGGTTATTTTATTGGCCGTAATTAACGTTGACCTCGGTCGTGACGTCGGGCACCGTCTCAGACTTTCTGTTTATTCGTACGTGTTGGATTAGAGTCACGGCCATCAAAGTATTAGACAGGCACGCGTCGCTTGTGCGTAGCTTCTTTGCGGAATTGGCCGGGAATCGCGAGGGTTTCCATTTTGTGTGTCTGTGTGTTCGTTAAGATGACGTGAAACACGCTCTCACTTGCTCCACCGTAAGACCAATGTCGCTATCTCTCTCACATTCCTGGGTCCGTCACGTGCCTTTAACTTTACCTTAAGGCAAGACATGCGGGTCTCTGCGCTGTTCTATCGCGATTGATAAAATTCGCGGCCTCGGTCGACGACGGCAACTGTACAACGGGCAAACGGCGAAAGAAAAGCGAGAACGGCGAGAGTCCGTATCGCCCCGGCTTCTCTGGGTACGCCAGTGTTGTTCAGTGTAATCTTGCCTGCACTTATTACTGGTAAATAAAAGAAACGCCGTTGAATTTTGTGTGTTTCCCGCGTAGGCAGACCCTCACGTCGACGCGCGTCCGTGTTCCGTCGGCGAGCAAGTGCCCTTCTGACCTTGCCGCGCGTCAGCGGGGCCACACCGCTGACTATCGTTTTCCGTTTCTTTGGTTGTTACGTATCCTTTATGTGTGAGTGTGTGAGCCGACCGAAATTTAGTAGGGACCTAGGAATTTAATATTATTCATTTTATTCATCGTCATTCTCGCATTTCGAGTATTTACTTTATATCATGGAATTTATTTGCACTAGGCAACCCCCTCCGACGACGAACTGTGTAGCCGCCGGGAGTATATAAGGGATTAGATTATTGTCCCGGGTAGCCGTTAAGGGCATGTGACACACACGTATCGATGCTCCGATGGTAACAAATCGCTTTCCCTATTTTCTCCGTGATGGCTGATGCTTCGACCAAAATCAAATTAGGTTTTTGTACTCAATAGATATAAGTATGAAAACCTAATTTGCTTTTGCTCGTCGCATCAATCGTTTTGGAGAAAACAGGGAAGGCGATTTGTTACCGACTGAGTCTGTAACACATGCCCTTAAGGTAGTTCGGGGGTGAAAAACTTCTGCAAAAAGTATTTATTTTTATTTTTTATATCGGAAGATCGCACTCTTCTGAATCGATCGAGTCCCGGAAAAAGGTAATTGACTGTACCGTTCTAAAGATATTTAATTTTGAAGTTGAGTGGTTTGAACACGGGTCTTATAGGAAACGCGATGTTTTCTTATGAATAACACTAGGTTGCGAAAAATCCTTTTCCAAAAATGTCTAAACAAAATGTTTCGGTGGAAAGAGGACACCACAATGAAGCTTATCCTTGAAGCTGAACACGATCTACCGTATAGTTTTTTTAGAAATTAATAATTAAAGTTCTTCTTTCGGTGTTCGAGCGATTGTTTTTACGACTCGCGCGTGGTGACGCGGCAACATCGAACGCTAGGATCGGCGGCTGCGTCTGCGCGCCCAATTCAAATGAGAACTATTTTTGTACGAAGATTGTTACGTTCTCTAAAGTGTCGTGACAACTTTATTCAAGAAAAAATTAATCGGCCTTTGAAACGGTAGTAGCCGAAATAGGTTATCAGCAGGAAGTGATAATATGATGAAAGGAAAACAAATAAAGGTAACAGGACAAAAATTAATATATACGAAATGAAACTGAGATAATGGATTCTCTAAAAACCAGCGTAACTTATGAGAAAGTAAAAATATTCTCCAAAGCTAGCAAAACTTCTAACAGAGCAAAAATATTTTCTAAAAGCCAGCGTAACTTGTAGCTAGTCAAACAAATTTTACTGGCCGGTGTAGCTTGTGGTAATCAATTTTTTTTTAAGTCCAGCGTAACCAACAACTTTCCTAAAGGCCAGTAGTATAGCTTGTAGCAAATCAAATATTTTATCTCTATAGGCCAGCGTAGCTTGTAGCGCAGCAAACCTTTTTTCAAAAAGTCAGCGTAAGCAAAAAACTTTCTAAAGGTCAGCAAAAGCAGTTTCTTTCTCCTAAAAACCAACACAACTTGGAACGAAGCTAACATTTTTTTTTTTTTTTATGTCAGTGTAGCTTGAAGGATCGCTCGTAACGTGCGAACGGATGGAGAAAGCGTGTTTTCATTTTTTACAAGATCGTCGTCGAGGTGCCTAAGTATGATCCTCGATGTCGATATAATTATACTGGGAATGGAATTTTAAAAAATTCGCGACATGAAGATCGAAAAACAGATGAGTGAGGATCGCCGAACCGACGAGTGGCCGGGCGGGCGGCGGGGGGGGGGGGGGGGGGGTCCAGGTAAAGCTGCTCCCGGACAGAACTACGTGCGGAACACAGACAGACCGTAAAGTATGCAACACTGATGCTTGCGTAGTGGTGTCTAACCCGCGCGTCTATGTGACAACAAACTGCACGCGTTGTTTCATGTGCGAGGATCCTAACACGGTGACAATTCATAACAGACCTCACGTTGCCTGAAGTACTTGCTCTCGAAATGTCAACAGAATATGTCGATGAATTTTCGTAGAAAGTCACCATATGAGAGTGTAGCCCTTTCGCTCTCCGGTAGATTTAGACTAACGTATGTACAGAGTGCCTTTGTAAAATCGGAGGCTGAGGCGCGAGCGTGTCTGTCGAAGAATTGTACCCAGTCGTCGGCACCTTCGGGCGTCCCGGCGGTAGCGGGTGTCGACGCCGATGTGATTGTAGCATCGCAAAATTCGGCCCGAACGAGCCAATACTCTGGCTCGTTCGGGCTCACACATGGTGATTGCTTGGGGCCTAAACATAAATGAGATATATTTTTTTTAATTTCATTTCGCAATTAATATTTCATGTACCCCCGTCTTGGACAAGAGCGAGCCAAGGAGGGACGATTCGGCGGCCGAGAACATCGATATTACAGTAATTGTCGAGAAGCAGTCGAGCTCGTAGCGTCTAATGAGCAAATCTGTCTCGGCGGTGAAGGCAAAACGGTGCAGATCGATGCGACGTTCCTGACAAAACGAAAGTACCATTGTGGTAGAATCACAGAGCAGATGACTAGAAGACCAGTAGAACCCCGATTAACCGGGATGCTCAGGACCGAAGAGTCCCCGAATAATCGAAAGCCCGGTTAATACAAACTAGACAACGAAAGTACATAAGTTAATAATGGCTAATGATACAACTTTATTTTGAGTAGTTACAGTAGAACCCCGATTAACCGAGATGCTCGGGACCGAAGAGTCCCCGAATAATCGAAAGCCCGGTTAATCCAAACTAGGCAGCGAAAGTACATAAGTCAATAATAGCTAATTATACAACTTTATTTTGACTAGTTACAATACATTTGATACAACTTGCACGTAATTGCTAAGTAGTGTGAACTGGAATGTCAAGCTTTGGATTTTTTTTTTTCATCGATAGTCTTTTTTGAAGTACTCAGTGACTTTGGTTTGCTTCGCGCATAAAAAAAAAACCTCGGAAGACGGACAGTTAATCCGACCCCGGTTAATCGTGGTTCTACTGTACTATTGTTCTCGGACTTTACTGCACGAAAGATAAAATCGGAGTATTATTTCGGGTGAATTCGAAGTCGAAGGTGGAAGGTGGTATGGGCTTATGTTAACAAGTTTGTTTCTAAAGACACCAGTCGTATCTGCACTGACAGTGCTAAACTGTACGTTGGTGTCGAGAAACTATTTGGTGAGGGCACTGTTCATTTGACAACGAATATCGGTGAAGCATCGGTGAGTACGTCAACAGAGATGATCTCTCCAACACGATGAATGATTCGGAGAATCAGAACAAATTGTTGAAACGGGCTATTCTCTGTCGCAAAACGCCGAAGTTCGTCCAGCACCAGTACATGGCTCTTCGCTATTACAGCTAACACCATTTAGAGAAAGCCTATATGCAGTTTCACCTCGAAATCTCTTGCGTGTACCCGGGGGTGGCCGATAGTGAGAGAAAATCGGAACTTGATCCACCAACCGTTGAATCTGAAGAATTACAGGATATGGTTCCCACGAAGCGCCCGAGAATGCAATCCATCGAGGAAGAGTTGGAGGAATTGTCCGCAGACGAGTGAAGAACTCGATACCGATTGGGATCAGTTCCTTTTAAGAATTTGTGCTAATCGGTTCATATTTAACGATTTTTTAAAAACGATACTCAATAACAAGTTTTTTGCGACTATACGGTACTTTTATCTACGTAGCAGTATGTATAAATATTGAATAGTACAAGTTTTTTTATTATCGCGATTACTTCGAAAGTAATCACCCATATATGTCTATGATGAAAAAACCGAATGTTAAAAACGTCCGCGCGAGAAACGCCACGTGACCGAACGACAAGAGCGCTGGAAACGACGAGCGATATCGAACTGCGGAGTTATCGAGTAACTGATCCAAAACGGTGCGGGAGCATAACGAGTGCGATACGGAGAAAAACGATTACGGGATTATCGAGCGTGAGCGTCAATTTCTTCGGAGAAACGAACGAGAGTGAGCTGAACCGAGTGAACGGCGAGTAAGCTGAAATAAAATATTCTTCTCTTTCGTTACTTAATCCGCCGGCTTTATTTTTCCGCCATACTCTCCCGAGTTCGCAAGCACGTCCGTCCGGTCGACCACTAAATCAAAAACGGTAGCGTCGTCGAAAAATGAAAAAAAAAACATGGATTTTATTTAAATGCCTTCAGGTACAGCGTTAATTTCGGTCGCGATCAATAGAAAAAAAAGAACATGTTTCGTCCTGCCGAAACCACCGATATACTTAAAAAAGTAAATAATAGAAAACATCCAAATATTATTCTTCGAGTATAAATGAAAGTGGGTCGCGTCTTGTCGATCGGCTTTACGGACGATGGGAATATACTCGTCTCGAGACGCTATCGCGTCTCTTAGTACCGGCATTTACAATCACATTTGATTTGACAGACCGTTACATGGTGTCGGAAGTTAGATCCAAGAAATTATGGCAATTTCCGGCGACATACACTTACACACTTAAAGAATACATGAAAAACCAGATTACGATATAAAAGATCATCTCATTGTATAGACTCACAGATCCAATAATTCTAATAAATCATATCCGATGCGGAGCATCGTTCTTTTTGGAAGAGGAGAGTGTAACGATCCCGTAATTATTCGACCAAACTAAACTTTGACAAAAATTCTTTCACACGGCATGCTTTCAGATCTTTCATTCGTTATCATATAGTATTCGTTCATAATCTTATCTCGATTACATCAACAGTTTCAGTGCGACTGTCCGCGTTCTCGCAGCAACACGTGCAGTGACTACGTGCACTGATTACTGCGCTGATTACTGCGCTGAGTACTGCACTGACTACTCCACTGACTACTGCACTGACTACGTGCACGAACTACTGCACTGACTCCGTGCACTGACTACACAAGCAGCTGCACCCAGATAGAAAAATGACGGCACGGCGGCATAGCGGTGGCGGTACCAATGGTACGATAGCCGTTTGACGGCACGTTTTTCTATCTGGGCAGTCTTATCACTAATATTCATATGCTGCAGACAAGACCCTGCTTTTATCAGTTCATCTGAGAGTGCCGATTTAATCCTATACTGGCATTGGCTCATCATTCACATATAACCTGCGTTCTGTCGTTTCGGACGGATTCCGATAAATAAAAGAATAAAACTTTGTCGACGAGAGGATTGACGAATCCTCATGAAAATACGGTACCTTAGAACTTTGCGAGCGTAGCAATAAAACATCTGCGATACAGCTGAGTTCTTTCCAGTGAAGGCAGAAAATCCTTCACAGTCGACAAGCGTCACGAAAAGGTAATTCGCGAGTCGATGGGTCTTTTATGAGCTCGCATATTGCCAGTATGGTGCATCGCCACGCAAGGGTCAGCGTCAACCGCTAAGCCTGCCTAAAACACGTGGGTTTCGGCAGGCGTCTTGCCGCCACTCCAACTGCAATTTCATTCGTCAACTCGCGTAAAATCCCTTCTTCTTTTTTCTATCGGCCAATCGATCGCTTCTTCAAATATCGCTCCGAATGTCTAAGACACTCCCACCTTTTTTACTTTTTGCTAAAACATAACTTCTAAAAACAGTCTAAGAACCTCCACGGTAATGAACTGTCTACCGAACTAGTACCAATCGGCGCGTTAGAACAGACTCACGAAAGTGTAGCCACTTCGTCAATTCAACTGAACATAGTCATTCATAATTCAAGTGAAATCGTGCGATTAATTGCTGTGCTTTTTTTCTAAATCAATATTTAACCATTCTTGTACACAGCTTCAAATCCCATCATTTCTCACAAGATAATAACGATAGTTGGTGATTAATTTCCCTGACGGCGCATCTGTACCGGCGAGACTTCGTCACCGCCAGTGTGAATTCGGACTTTATACTTTGAACGGTCGTATTAGCACCGCGAACTTCAAGCGCACAGAACACCCTGACAGACCATATTACATTCGATTGACTACGCGACACCACCGCGAATTGGTTCGAATTCTTCAGGGCGGAATTTCGTTGTTGCTCGTTGGTTTTGTGTTAATTTTTACTGAACCTCCCAATCGTTTTAATCTAAAAGAGCTCGAGTGATAGTTTGAAGAAAAAAAAATATGTCGGACAACGAACACAAGGAAGATACTGGAGAGTGGCCACCAGAAGATACAATCAAGATTCTGCTCGCGACCGATTGTCACTTGGGTTATGAAGGCATCCAGCGTTGCCAACTTATAATCTCGCCGCGTCACCGGCCGACACTGAAAAGGTCACTGTTTGGAAACGAAAGTCACTAAACTCTCTTCCGGGGCCATTTTCTTAAATTAAGGTCGTATTTGCGGTACAGTCCGGGCAAACTTGAGTTTCAAAGGGAATTTCAAACACTTCTCGATGAGATAAAAATCTGGAAAAAAATCAAACACTTAGAAGGTGCTGAAAAGATTAATATTGCATAATATTAATTCCAAAATGTTATTAACAAATTGGTGAAATAAATATTTTTTCAACAAATTATCCGTTAACCTGACTTTGATTTCATATGATAATGATTTATTCATTTTTCTGAATACGTATGAATTTTTTCAACATTTTGTGTAATTTTTGAAAATTGCATTTCTTAATCAATAAAAAAACGTAATTTTCAAACATTACACAAAAATCTGAAAAAATTCATATGTATTTAGAAAAATAAACAAATCATTATGGTTTGATTTTAAAGTTAGGTCAACGGGTAATTTGTTGAACAAATATTTTTTTTCATCAATCTGTTAATAACATTTTACAATTAATATTATGCAATATTAATCTTTTCAACACCTTCTAAGTGCTTGCTTTTTTTCAGATTTTTATCTCATCAAGAAGGTTTCGAAATTCTCCCAGAAACTCACGATCGCTCGGATTGTACCGCACGTACTACCTTAAATAACTCAAGCATGTTTTTTAATTGCAGTTATGTATTTATTATACACGGAAATATTTATATGTATTATCACAGAATAATATAAATATTTTAAGGCATACTTGTAATAATTCTTTGGAGATAATCTTGCATCTACTAAAAGTAAAACCAATATATATCTATTCATATATATTTATATATATTATGCATCTGTTCGACTTTTCACCCTTTATAGGGCATCGGAAAGCAATTCAGCCATGAGATCACAAACATCTTCCGTATCATCGGCCGACGTGTTCGACGTAGAAGGCTGAGAATTTTCTTTCCCGGATGGCTTGCATCGGTAAACTTGCAAAGTTCCGATTTGCGATATCACTTCTTCTGGAAAGGCGTACGTATGACAACATTGTCCCGATCTTTTGATGCCGTACCTGACGTCAAGGATCGCGTTAGTGGTGTCAGCCGCCATCCGATTTCGCAGTTTACTCTTTACGAGGTTCATCTGACTAAATACCCGTTCAACATCGGCGTTCGAGTACGGCAAACTCAACAAATTCAATGCGAGCTCGGAAAGTTCTTTGTACGGATTTTCGGCGCAGGAATCGCGATACTTCGACACCTCGTCCCAAAACTCCTCCGACGACGTCACATTCATCCATTTGACGTTGGTCAAGTTAGACCATTGATTCTCTATTTGCGAGATTTCTTTGGGATCATCGACGAATTCTTTTGCCAAGCCAGTGATCGGAAGTTTGTGTGCGCGATTCTTCAGACTTTCGTAAGGATGCAAAATCTTCATTTGCTCCAGTAGAACGAGATTTGTTGGTAGTCTGTTTTGAAGCTCGCGACACAGTTTCACCGTAAACGCGATACAACGACTTTTCAGGATTTTTTTGTTTTCTGCACTTGCATCCAACTCCGCGAGCGTTTTTTCGAATGAATAGCCGAGATACGGATTCGGATCAAGATGTCTGTCGATGTTATCTGTGAATACGTTGATTCTCGCCGTCGGAATAAGAATCTTCGACGTAATCGAGTGCATCAGATTCTTCAAATCTTCGAGGAGTTTCGCTGGATCGGCAGTCAGCGACTGAAAGGCTTTATTTGTACGCTGAACTTCGATGAGGATCGAATGTATGAATGACAGATACACTTTGTTTACGGCGTCCTTATAGTTTGCGTACAACAATTCGGCGGTGTAGCACGATTCCGTCCTCTTTACGATTTCGAAATGGGTCTTCAGTTCGTCCCACTGGTGCAGAATTCGATCAATTGCCGGCTCGATCGAGATCCATCGTGTCCCACTTAATTGTAGAATTTTCAGTGGAGCGTCGCCGTCGTTTATCAACGCGTATATCTCCTTGTAGGCGGTCTGGCGTACACTCGAGTAACTAAACCAGTTATACGTCTCTCGAATCATGTAATCGAGATTCCTCGGTAATGTTTCCGTTGTCGCATGAGAGACTGCCAATTGAAGCGAATGACAGATGCATCGAATCAGCACGAGATGAGGCAGATTGTACTTTCTCTTTAGTATCGCAAAAACTCCGTTATTAATGCCGGTCATGACAGAAGCGTTATCCGATCCGATGCCGAGCAAGTTCTCCATTTTCAAGTCGAATGTCTTTAGTGTCTCTTCTACTGCTGCGATGATCGCTTCTGCCGTCCCAGCCGCCAATTCCTGGAGATGTAGAAACGTCGATATGATGCGACCCTTTTTTTCGCTGTGATACCTAAAAATAAAGACATTGTTAAATATTTTTATTCCCTGATGAAGTTTGGAACGTCGAGAAAAAGTGTATCTATTTTTTGTTTGTCAAGTTCTTGAAAAATTTAATTTAAGGTAGTCCGAGCGGTACAGTCCCGCCAAACCTGCTTTTTTGAATTTTTCAGGGACAAATTCAAACATTTCTCGATGGGATAAAAATCTGAAAAAAATCAACCATATGGGAGCTGCTGCAAATACTGTTTTTATGTAATAATAATAATTCCAAAATGTTATTAACAAATTAACGAAAAAAAATATTGTTCAACAAATTACCCGGCAACTTAACTATTTTTTCACATAAAAATGATTCTTTTATTGTTCTGAATACGTATGAATTTTTTCAGATTTTTTTGAAGTTTTTGAAAATGACGTTTTTTTCATAGCTTGAATATACAAAAAAACATGATTTTCAGACTTCAAAAAATTCTGAAAAAATGCATACGTATTCAGAAGAATAAATTAATCATTTGTATGTAAAAAAAGTTAAGTTGCCGGGTAATTTGTTGAACAATATTTTTTTTCGTTAATTTGTTAATAACATTTTGGAATTATTATTACATAAAACAGTATTTGCAGCACCTCCGATATGGTTGATTTTTTCAGATTTTTATCCCGTCGAGAAATGTTTGAATTTGTTCTTCAAAAATTGGAGAAAGCAGGTTTGGCGGGACTGGACTGTACCGCTCGGACTATCTTCAAAAAACCACTCACATTGTTTTAAAGAATCTTCGTAAGCGAACGTTTCTAATTTGTATGCTTTTGTACTTTGCTTTAATTAAGATACTAACTTTATTACGATTCCAAGGAACTTAGTCACGGATATGTCAGTAGACTCGTCCAATATCAAGCTGAACTTGTTGTCGCCAATATCGTCACGTAGTTCATTTCGAAAATACGGGCTCAGCACATTTTTCGTCATCTGTGCACACTTTGTTCTGTGCAAGTGAACTTGGGCCGCTTCGCATTCCGGGAATTTGGAAGCACAAAGAGAACCGAGATGATCAATGGCATTGAAGTTACCGTGCACAGCAACATACAGTGCCAATGATGCCTCTACAGCTTTTTTGCGATTTAGCTTAATCACATTGGACGTATTTTGCACTGTGATTCTTTGCTGTCTTTGTGGATTGAATACGTCACATCGTTTCAAATGCTTCTCGCGACTTGCGTGTTTATCAATATCTGCAAGACGAGCGTTGAATTCCGATTTGCAATAAAGGCAAAACGCCTTTGTTTCATTGTCTTCTACACGCCGTAGCCACTTTTTGTACTTAGCATTTTCCATCCATGCGTTTCGAAATTTTTGGATGTATGGGGTCTTGGACTTTTGCGTCTTCCCCATTCTTCTTGATCTCGTATTTTCTGCGATATTGAGCCTCGCATCGAGTTTGCATAGGAAAAAAAAAAGAAGTTCGGACTTGCAATTTGGAATCTGTAATAACACGTAAACATAACCTATAAATAAAATCATACCGCAGTTTGAAATGCATCGTGTTGTCACGTCCATATATGAGTAGTATGTACATACGCATTTTTCAATACGTACCAGTTCAAATACAATCGAAAAACCGAAGTACCGAAGTATACTATTATGCCCGTCAAAAGATTTTATAATGGTAATAAGCCGGCCGGTTGACACACTCGAGCTTATTACGCAGTACTCTGAGTAGAGTAGATCAAGATGGTGAATTATCCTTCCCCGAGCGGCACTCGGCACCCGGAGCTAAGCACAAACAAATGGAGAAAGAGAAGAAGATGGTGAATTCGAAAAAAAAATTTCAATTGGTACTCAAAAAACGGCACCTGACTAGATACAGCGAAAGACACCAAATGTCACTGAGTCGGGTTTAAAGTCACCAGATTCGACACTGGTCATAAATGAAAAAAATTGTCACCGTAGGAGTGCCTAAAGGTACTAAATCTGGTGACAAAGTCACTGAGTTGGCAACGCTGAAGGCATCACCAAAAAAAGTACAGTGAAACCTCCCATAGCGTACTTAACCCTTTGTAAGTCACAACGCCCGAAACCGTACCGAAACGTCTTTAACGGACAGCGCCCAAGAGTGGGGATAGAGGTGTGACTTATAAAGGGTTGATGCGGAGACAAGGTACGCTACACAGTAAAAATGGTACCAACGTTTCTTGTCCATAAACGTCCACAATTCTTTTATTGTTAATTTTACAAAAAAATCTTATCATTTTACAAAAATGTCTGTCGATTTTACGAATACTTTTTTCTAATATTAACAACAAAATAATTGTGGACGTTTGTGGACAAAAAAGCTTTGTTAAATGTAGACATCTTTTTTACTATGTATCTGAAGTACAAATCAAGCTAGAACTGGCCGTAACGGGCCGACTCCTAACAGACCATTCTCCTTCTCCTACAGTGCTGTGGCTACAGACCGCGTCGCTATGCTTCACCCTCGTACGCTATGAGAGATTCCACTGTAGCTACAGAACAATGGTTTAATCTATTCGTTGTTCATAATTTGATTCTCGTTTATTTTTATTTTACACACGTATCGATTTATTTGACAGGTCAAGAGAACGATAGTTTCCTAACATTCGAAGAAATACTCCAGCATGCTCAAGCGCAAGAAGTTGATTTTATACTGCTCGGCGGAGACTTGTTTCACGATAGCAGGCCGGCGCAGAAAGTTGTGCTGCAGTGTGTGGAATTGCTGAAGAAATATGCTCTTGGCGATAGGTGAGTTTCGATGAACGACCTTCGATGAATTCTTATTGAAAGGCTTTCGTCGCTGAGGTTTTGCACATTTTTTGTATAGTATATATAGGGAAAATATATATATATATATATATATATTTTTTTTTTTTACAGAGATATACAAGTTGAATTCTTAAGCGATCCCGAAAGAATATTCTCGCATATGGGGGAGAAAGTTGTTAACTATGAACATCCGAATATAAACATTTCCATGCCTATTTTTTCAATTCATGGAAGTCACGATAATTCAGGTACAGTCCTGCAATCACGACTGCAATTTTATTAACCAATTGTTGTGCAGTAGGAAAAATTGTTTTTTTTCATAATTCTTGAAACTGTGCCTTGCAGGTTTTGCGTCTACTGGATCGATGGATTTGCTAGGAGCCACCGGACTCGTAAATTATTTTGGCAAATGGTCCGATATGACTCACGTCACTATTCCGCCTATGGTATTTGGAAAAGGCAGAACTTACGTCTCTGTCTACGGATTGGGTTACATGGATGATCAGAGACTGACCAGACTGCTGAGGGACGAGAAGGTTGGCATGTGAAAAATCGATAGATTATTACCATATGTTAATAATATAGAACAGGGCTGGGCAAAGTACCAAACAATACCTTAAGTAAAAAGCATCGTAAGTATTTGAAGTACCAAGTACTTTTTGTACTTGAAGTGTCAAGTACTTTTTCCAATTAGGTTCGTAGCGTGAAGCGTCAATTTCTACGTTAAAAAAACAACAACAACACCCAATTCTGAAGTAATGACCCGCAGCCAGATATAAAAGCGTAGCGTAGTATCCTGATTTCTGTTATGTTTTGTTTTGAGTTTCACGACTGGGCTTGCGGTGTGTTTATATGTCGTTGGGGTAGATGTATCAGAGCCGGGCTGTACTTGAAATACCGGGTACTTGTTTGGTACTTCAAGTACGTACTCGAAGTACACAAGTACTTTCTAGTACTTCAAGTATTTTTTACGATTTCACGTACTAACTGCAAATACTTTTTGAGTACACGCTTACATTACGGATACCCGATGAGTATCATGACTTGCGATTTCTATTAATATACGATTTCTATTAATATATAATAATTAATATATTATCTGTCTAAACTTTTCAATAAGTATAATTTTAATGATAATGTTACAATGTAAGTTGGGGAACATTTTCGCGATGTACCGACGGCTGTATGTACTTGATCGAGTATCGGTAATATGAGCGTGGGCTCAAAAAGTACTTGTATTTGGTACTTGAAATCGTAAAAGAAGCACTTGAAGTCCTCAAAAGTACCTGTGTAAAGTACATCCTTTAATACCAAATAAGTACCGGCTACTTCAAGTACTGCCCAGCTCTGATAAAAAAAGGTGCAGCGATAGCTTTTTCCATGATCACATTTCTTGACGTTTTAGACTATTTTTTAAATACTTAGACACCGAAATCAAAATGATTCTTTACGAAAACAGCTTCCTTTATGAGGAAGCAAAATGAGGCAATGTAGAATTTAGAAAAATTGTTTTTCTAGCTCTCTCTCTTATGTGCGGCGACGAAGTCGGAACCCTTCAACATCATGGTCCTTCATCAAAATCGTGCGAAGCACGCGAAGACTGGCTACGTGGAGGAAAATAAATTACCCCGCCTGTTGGACTTAGTTTTCTGGGGTCACGAGCACGAGTGCCGCGTCGAGCCGGAGCACACTCTGAATAAGGAAAACCCCGTCAATTACCAAATTTGCCAGCCAGGTCGGTTAGGACTTGTGGAATATTGGAACGTCTATAAACGCAATAAAAACGCGAAAATAATTTTAGGAAGCTCCGTCGCAACGTCACTGCGCGAGGTTGAAGCGGTTACAAAAAAAATTGGCCTGCTGGAAGTCTACAGACGTGAGTTCAGAATTCAATCGATCAAACTCGAAACGGTAAGACCGTTCGTCTTCGACAGTATATCGCTCAAAGAAATGGACATCAAGCCGGATCTTACGAAACCCCGGGCCGACGTTATCTGCGATATCGTCGACTATATCATCGAGAACATACTTCTGGCGAAAGCTCAACAAAAGCTAACGGGTTCGTTGTAACATTGTACATTATAGATGAATCGGCTTTATCGGATATTCGTTCGAGCACAAATTTCACATTTAGGTCATCCGAAGCAGCCTACCATCCCTCTGATTCGTCTGAGAGTATTCTACACCGACGAGGCCGACGTCTTTGACGTCACGAGGTTCGAAATAATCGTGAAACTTCGAATAGAAAGATCTTTGCGGCAGAATCGTTGCGCGAGCACATGAATTTAAAAGAAAATATTTTCTATGACGATTGACGTATAAAAAAATTACTGCAAGATTTTTCCTCGTTAACTACTTGTCCAAAGTAGTTTATCAAGAGCGTTAACGAGACATTAACATTTTTCTAGAATAACAAGAAAGTATCAGGACAAAGTCGCCAATCCGAGCAACATTATTCTATTTCAAAAGGAGCGTGCCGTGCAGGATTCAAGAAAAAAATCGGACGACAGCGATTATGCGGATATATACGAATGTTTTCGCGATTGCAGTGTGATTATGGATCCCTATAATATTTTTTACTGTAGCTACTTTCGTAAAGCTGTTAAAACTTATATGAAACAAAAATGCATACAACAGGATGACGTGGCTTGGAATAAAACGGTTCAGAGTCAAATCCGCACGTTCTTCGAGCGAGCAGACAAGAAGGAACAGTTGACGGTACTTTCCGTGGGTGGCTTAAACGAAGCCCTGAAGAGATTTGTCGAGGTAGCTGATGACGATGCCTTCGACGCTGTTGTGAAGTGAGTAGATGAGGCATCATTGCTATTACCATTACTATTCAACATTATATTCAATATTTCAGTCACCAAATTGAAAAAAATATGGAATACATGAAGAAGTTTAACGTCGATAAGGAACAAGAGATAATCGATCAATTGAAAGTGTACAGAGATGAGAAGATCAGAAGTGAAGCATCAGGAGATGAGGAACAAGGAGTCAGTAGTACCCGCTTCGCCTAGCAGACCCGACCTCTGCGAAAATCACAATATTTTCACTGTGGTTTTCACCACGGTGCTTTTGTGCAAAAAGTTTACGAAGTATTTGGTCGAAACCACTATGCAAACTACCGCTCCACGATATTCTTTTTAAATGGTGGTTTTGACGGTGGCGACGACGGAATAACCCACCAGTCACACCAATTTCTTTTTTCCGAACGCACGCACGTAAAATCCCGCTTTCCATTCCTGTGCAGTGTGCGCAGAAAGGCACTTTTTCGCATCGCGTGCAGGAAAGATACCTGCGCATGCGTACAAACGCAATATGGTATTTTTTCCCCCACTAGTGCGGAAACGTGCGTTTTTACGTACTTTAGGAATTACGTAATTTGTTAGACAAATTATGTGAATGGCATGTACATAGAAAAGGGAGTTCTGACTCGTATGAATGCCGCACGCGCCTTCGGCTCGTGCGGTATTTTCACACTCGTCAAGAACTCTCTTTCTACACTGAGAGAAAAGTATATGGTACATCTAATGATTTCACATTCTAAAAAAAGTATCGAAAGTCTTTCGATATATTTTGGTGGATGGGACAACAATATGATTGAATTTACGATAATTGCAAAGTTAATTAAGACATGGCATTCCGAATGTGTATCCAACGATGTAGTTTATACAAGCTACTATAATTATTGTTAAGGACTCAACGAAAAATGTATTGTTAATAGAATACACAGCTTTGATCACCGATGATATTATTTTTGGTTCGACATATCATGAAGTATCTTACATCTGATTATATGTTATATTCTAGTACTGGTTAATCATGTGCAGTTTGCTTGTGAATCTATGGACAGTTAGATTGACAGTACACTTTTTTAATCTAAAGTTCGAAATATAGTAATAGCAAATAACGGAATTCAAACGTGCTGTTTAATTGATTATAAAATCTCGAAAAAATAGGCTATACCATACTGTAAAGTTGGGTTCATCGTAAGCTTATTGAAACTGAACATGCAGTGTTGAAGAATTATCTACCGGGATTGTGTGCATAAAAAAAAAATATTGTAGGCGCTACTATAAATTATAATTCCCAGAGGGAACGTTTATATTACATAATTAGCGTACTAGTGCTATATAATCAAGTCTACCACAATTGTAATTGTTGCTATTTTGCGTATTTCATTATAACCATGAAGTATAGACGTTCCCTCAGTCAAATATACTTTATAGTAAAGCAGGATAATTCGACGCTATGACAATATGTACTGCTGTGCAGAGTATATATAACTATTGGGTATATAATCGCCAACTCTGTCAGATATTTATTTCTACTATAAAAAATAGTATACACTTTTCTGTTCTGACGACTGCGCAGTACTCCCGCGGCAAAGTGGGGGATTTCTCCGCTAGAGCATACCGATAGTAGGGGCACCTCTCCCTTCATTCTACGTTCGACGTTGCAGCGTTCTCGACGCGCGCGGTCTGCAGTAGTGCTTATTGTGATCTGTGAAGTGATGGACGCGCAAGAAGGCGATACAACATCTTTTGTCGACAAGAAGTTGACTGAGTGGAAGTTGGCGGAGTATAGGCAGGTGTTCAAAGGTAAGCAGTTATTCTGTCGAATTAATTATTTGATTTATTTCAGTTTGTGAACGTAAAGATTATTAGTGTATTCGTTGCGTATCAGCGTCGTCACACTACCGCGTTTCTTAACTTCGCCATCTCATTATTCTTGGGGAAATACGAATCTATGCTTAAAATCGTGTCTAATAGCTCCGTGATTACTGGTAGTAGTTCGAAAACCAATTCATACGGACGAAAATCGTGTTTTAATTTCATTTTATTCTGAATTTTGAATAATGTAACTTTTTAATTGCGAAGACAAAGGCTTGGATTGGATAACTATTTACGAGTAATTCCAACTTGAAAAACGATTTCTGCAACAATTAGATAGTTAACGGAACTATAGAGTCGTTGCAGGATCTACAAAAATAGTTACCGCAACTAAGTCTTTTCTGTTGATACATTGTCTGTCTGGTTAGTCGTTAGAACGGTTTGAGCAGGAAAATTCCATGACCTCGACCGTGACCGTTACGAAGACAAAGGAATAAATTGAACAGCAGTCCCACCGGACTTATAAAGATTTTACGATCTTACATAGTTATACCGTATAGTTGTTTCTACTATACAGGTTAAGCGCCATTAACCTGTATACAATTACACCGATAATCTGTTTATAGTTCTTTCTATACAGGTTAAACACGCTTAACGTGTATAGTAGAAACAACTATACGCTTATAACTATGTAAAGTTGTATAGTTATTTCGACTATACAGGTTCTGATTCAGTTGCGAGAGTGAGTGACTAGTCGCAGCTGTATTAGATCTGTTCGTTTGCAGAGTTCAGCGCAAGCCGAGCGCCCGGTTTTGTGTTCAATGCATATCTCTATACATATATACCTTCACTGAAAAAAATGTTGAATTAACCAAGGCACGTTCACCCGCGTTCAAAGGCGTTAATTTAGATGGTACAATAAAAAATTTAGTTTGAATCGAAAGATTTTGTATCGACTGAAGCGAATAATCGTTCTTTAAAAAATGATGCAGTTGTACCAACCAAATAACAGCTTTGAACGTATGTGACCGCGAATTTAGTTAATCCAACAATTTTTTTCTCTCACTGTACATGTAAAATCGGGCAGTCTGCTCGTCCTTAGCTAGGTAAATAAAAGTCATATTGATGTCATTATCTGTACACTTTTTTCCTTTACTGTCTATACTATCTTAAATTCACTTTCGCTGTATAAGTAAAATTTCACGATAATAAGCTAAATTCTTGGAATCGCGCTTGTGTGCCCACAAACAAATTATATACTTGATTTCGTATATAAACGAATTGTGCTCGCGCGCGATAATCATTGATTATCTCGCACATTATCGTTATCCTGATGCATTTATGCGTAAATTGCATGTCATTTTTTTTTTAATACGACTCTTTTAGTTGCTGCATAAGACATCGTTAATGCTATTTATATGACTATCTATATGAGCATAAAATCTAAAACACTTCTTAGAACCGTATTTCTTTTATAGAGAATGAAGTGGATGAGGAGGCATTCCTAATCATAACAGAGGAACAAGTAGAGAAACTAATCCCATTAATCGGCCCACGATCGAAGTTTATGGAGAACCGTTCGACATACATTAAACAAAAGGATTTGAACCCTCAGGTAAGTTCACATTACATTTATTATATTTAATTATATTTTGTACGATAAATTGATAAATGTTTGCATTGAATGTGATCAGTATGTCTTGCCACTCTAAAGTATTTTTTTTTTAATATTATTTCTTTGCATAGGACGGGCTTTCTGAGGAACTCGATGATACACTCAGCGTTACGTCGTCACCACTGACTGACAGTGAACCGAGTGTGCATCCGTCAATTGAAGCTGGATCAAAAAAACCGAAGACACCAGCCGATTTTGCGACCGTGAAAAGTGGCGAGGTATATTAATAATCTTTATAATATTATATAAGTGTTCGTAGTAACGGTGCGAATATAATTGCAAAAAGTACTTGCAAAGTACTTCAAGTACAAAAGTACTTAGTACTTCAAGTACTTGCGGTACTTTGTACTTCAAGTACTTTTCAGTACTTTGCCCAGCTCTGGATATTATTATTGCCCTCTGAAGTATTGGCCGTATCATGAAAAATTCTCCTTCAATGACAGACAATTGCGATTATTTCCATCAAACTCTTTGTCAAACCCCGCCGTTCCATATTTTAACAGAAAAGCTATTCTTTTTTTTCAAATTCATTAAATCGGTAATTTTACCTTGTTGTGACACCTTGCCTATGGTTGTGCTATGTTGTTTTGAAACGATTTTGCGAGAAAATTTCTGATTTACTCTGTTTATTTTTACTGTTATAATTTCTATAGGAGTTGTTAGTGTCGCGTTAGTAAAAATATTTATTTATTTTGATCCTTCAATTAACTGATTTGTCGGAAATTCCTGTAGCGGCTGATTCGACTGTTAAAGTCCTGCGAACGCCACCATCATATGCTCCATTATGGTCGAATTATGAGAGAAATCGGTCCACTACGACATGTTTGGGCAATGAGGTTCGAAGCGAAGCATAGATCGTCGAAGAAAAATTCTGCCATTTCTTTCAGTCGTGTGAATATCTGTAAGACACTAGCTATACAACACCAGTTGTATTTCGCCAATGCACTGATCGAAGACCAGTTTCTCAATAATAACATTACTTTTGAAATTCTCGAAGATGTGGCAATAGAATCCTACCAGACAATCCATCCGTTGCCTACCAATTTTCATCGATGCAAAGTATTGAAAAAACTCACGATCGGCAATAGAATGTTTAAAATTAACGATGTAATTCTACCGAAAATTGAAGAGATCCCTGTGTTTTGCGAAATAAAAAATATTTACATGAAAAATGGATACGTTCCATCCCCAGAAGTGTCCGACTTTATGTTCATAGTAAAGCTCTATCAAACTGTGAACTACAATGAACATTATCAAGCACACATGGTCAAAGTAACAGATACCCTGGATTTTGTAGTTCTAAATTCCGAAAATTATATTAAGAAAGTGTCAGTCATACTCATGTCCGATGGCAATACGTATGTTGTACATGATTAAAATTATAAGAAGTTTGTACGCATATATTTTTATATTGCATAATATTATGTTTCTTTTATAAGCTGAGTGAAAGTTTCTTATAAAAATAAATACGTTTTATTATACAAATTGTTTTTTTTTTCGCAATTAACCCTGTGCCGACAACCTATCCACTATCCACTATCATCGTCGGCAACCTGGGTCTGTCAGGGGTAATCAAGATTTTCTGCACGCATAATCATAGTGACAATGGTTGAGTTTACGAATTGTAATCTTGTATATATAGCGAAAGCAGCCATACGTTTCGGTAGAATCATTAATAAAAATGCCTTTATTAAAAATAAGAATGCTTCGACAACTACATGTCATAGTATCTATAAATGTATGTTTTCTTAAAAGTATGCAACGGGATTGCTACAATTATGTCGTGCAGTTGGAGAATCAGTCTGGAATAATACGATGGTAAGTATAAATTTGTTAATTTCACAAATAACTGCACATAATAGTTGCAACACTATACAAACATAGTTTTTCTGAGTCAAATCAATTACAATAAATGTAGAAAGCTAACACCCCATAATTGCTACAATTGTGTAGTGTAGTTGGAAAATCAATTTACGATAGTTAGTTAGACATACGAATAGTCGAATTGACTATATAAATTATCAGAATAAAACTAATTCCGATAGTATACATAACTTTGTTTATTTCACAATTAACTGCACATAATAGTTGAGGCACCATACAAACATAGTTTTTCAGAGTCAAATTAATTGCAAAAAATATAGGAAGCATAACAGTGTGTATCGGTGGATGAAACAGACAGTTTGTTCAAAAAAATATATTGAATTGTACCTTATCACCTCTGTTGTCGTCAGAATATCTGAAGTCATATCTTCCTCAATGATAATATTATTTCTGGGTTTAACGTGGAATATTACATTAACTATGCAAAATACGTAACGGTCCGATACGATGTATTCGACATGATCATGTTTTAATAATTCCTAAAACTTTACATCTAGTTGTATATCTAATCACTTGGGTTTATCATGTGAATATTGTTCGAGATAAAGCCAATTTATAGTGTATGTGACCATTTTTTGAACATCTTCACATAACTATAAAATATAGACGTTCCCGCAGGGAAATATAATTTATAGTCGAATTATGATCTGACTAACTATACTTTTTTTAATGTTACTATATTTTTCTCTCAGTGTACGTCGTTGCCGTACAAATAACTATTACGCTAATTAGCACGTACGGAAAAAAGGGTTTGGTAATATTGGAAAAAATTTGTTTGAATTATATATAATCTTAGGATGTATTACTATGATTCGCAGTTCGAAAAAAGAAAAGGCTAACGACCTGAAGTTCGAGTCGAACCCGGGACTTTTCACATGCTACCCTGAAACCTTAACGCAACGCTACCGCTTATTATTTTATTTTTTCTCATTTCTAGAAAAATTTGAACGTAGCAAAAGTGGTTTTATCCAAAGTGAATAGTCAATAAATGCTTTATTTACTTATTTTTAATATTTCGCACTATTTTTTACATAGTATATGGCCAAATAAGCGTATATCATCGTACTAGAAGGTACTTTATATGAGTCCTATATAAAGTTTCTTTTTATTAGCATTTATTTATGTAAAATATATGAAAAAAATAAATGCTAAAAAAAATAAACATTGCATAGGAATCATTTCGTTTTTACTAATAATTTCAGGAATTACATAAATACAGTATTTATAGACTATACACAGTGATGTAAAGCTGTCACGTCACGGGTAACGTGACCGGTAAATGACGGTCACGTTACTGTCACAGGACCAGCGGAAAAATGACAAAAATGACGGTCATTTTTTTTTTATCCGGCGCGGCGTCACAGTCTGTTAAAGAGAGAGGTTATGAAGCGTTGTTAGTGTTTAGGTGTTTAGTAAACACCTAATGAGTAAACACTGTTTACTCATAATCGTGATCCGTAAGTAAAGTTTCATTCAAGATTGGTCATTAAACAATAGTTAACATGATTGATAACTTAATAACGTTCTAATTTTAGGGACTGTTTTACTCAGGACTGAGAATACGTCTTAACAACTGTAACTCAGGTCATTACAAGTGGCATAATAACGACAAAACGACATAAGTCTGGATTAATGGAGGTTATCCCCACCGGCTACGAGTGCTGCTACTAAACAAAGGTTTGTGTCATAGGAAATTTCGTTTATAATGTAACGTGCACTCTGATAAGTATGAATAACAATAAAAAAATGTTTGTTCTTTAGTCAATGCGTTCGAAGAAGGTAGTCGAAGAAAACTTCACTCCGCTGCCGCTGCAGCCGAACAAAAAAGTTCAGGAATATCGCTGCAATCATTGTCCAAAGACATACGCAAGACATGTGACTCGAATGATTGTCCATTTGCGAGATGAGTGTAGAAGTTGCCCTGCATCTACTCGGAGAATTTTGAAGATGTCAGCTAAAGATAAACATCTGCCGACAAAGAAACGTAAACGAAATCAAAGTTCGACCTCAGATGATGATGAAGAAAATGTTGCTCCGTCTGATTCATCTTCAGCTTCCCAATCAGTCAATAATGAAATTGGCATCGCCGGACCGAGTTCAGGACGCAATAGCTCATTGGCAGAACAGATGATAAAGAGAGATTCAAAGGTAGACAGGTTCATGGACCAAATGGGAACAAAGGATAAAGAGCATTGTCAGAAACTCCTTGCTAGGGCCATCTTTGCTTCTGGGACACCATTAAGCATTGTTGAAAATCCTCACTGGCTGAACTTGTTTAAATTCTTGCGACCGTCTTTTGATGTCCCAACTAGACACGAAATTTCCAATCCACTTCTAGACGAGATATATAATGAAGTGAGAACAAAAGTCGAGGCGCAGATCGGGAACGCTTCGTCCGTTGCACTTCTTTGTGACGGATGGTCAAATGTCAGGAATGAAGGCATCATCAACGTTCTGATAACGACACCGAAGCCAGTTTTCTATGCTTCACTAGCTACTGGAACGAATTCGCATACTGCGCAGTACATGGCTGATGAGATATGCAAAGTCATTGATTCGATTGGAGTTGAGAAAGTCCTCGGAGTATGCACCGATAATGCTGCAAACATGAAGCGTGCATGGACTATAATCGAGGAACACTATGAAAACAAGAAAATCGTTTTTTACGGATGTGCTGCACATATTTTGCATCTACTTGTCAAAGACCTTCTTGCCCAACCGTCGGTGAATAAAGTCGTGAAGGACGCGACCGCAATCGCTAAAAAGATAAAAACTGGTCACGTTATACTTGCTGTTTTCCGAGAAATACAGTTTCAAGATCGAGAGAAAGTCGCAATATCGCTGAAATTGCCAGGAGCGACTCGCTGGGGGTCGACTGTCATGTGCTTTGAAAGTTTGCTTGTCAATAAATATAATTTGCAAGCACTCGCAATCTCTCCAAAAGTGCAAAAGAATATCGATCAGCTAACAAAGAGTCGCCTACTGGACGAAGACTTCTGGATTTTATTGAACAAAATTAATTCGTTGTTAAAACCGATTGTGCAATGGATTACAAATCTACAAGCTGATCAGTCAACAATTGCACGCGTTGCCGAAGCGTTCGCAGAAATCCGCCAGACTTTTGTTAGTATCCTCGAGGAATCTCCAATTTCACCAGTTCCTGCAGCAGAGAAGGTGAAAATATTCGAGGCTTTGGACAAGCGAACAACGATGGCCGTTCAGCCGGTTCATTGCGCCGCGAATCTTTTGGATCCATCGCTGAAAGGAATGCCTTTAGACGCCGATCAAACATCGAAAGCCTTTGCTCTTATCTACGAGTTGGCAAACAGATTTTCGGTGGATCTTGATCAACTCTCAAAGGAACTGGCCGAGTACTCGATAAGCGAAGGTCACTTTGGCCAAGAATATGTTCGCAGATCGATCACTGCTGTTTCTGCCTCGAAATGGTGGCAAGCTATGTGTAAGAACACGGCTCTCAGCGAAATTGCTATAGCAATACTGAACTTACCGGCGACTTCTGGAGCCGCAGAACGTTCATTCAGCACTCAAGGATGGATCCATTCGGCGAAGCGCAATCGTTTAACAACGAAGCGCGCAGGTGACTTGACGTACATCGCTCATAATTTTAAATTATTCCAAGAGGCTAACGACGAAAAAAAACCTGAGCAACGGACCGCGTTGTCTATTCCTGTATCACAGGACGACGACTCGTCATCGGAAATCGAGGATCCTTTTGAAGAAGAGCAAGCACAAGAGTCTGATATCGACGAGGATGCACCACTCTAATTCAATCAAAAAAAGCAATAAAACGAACATTCTAGTGTATTTTACTAAAAAGCAGTGGTATTATTGCGTAGATATTGGATATCTATCTACAGTTGCATAATTATAAGAAAGATTTTTCTATTCGTTCATATATTTAACATTTTTATGCGGTTATTTGTAATAAATACAAATATTATTATAAGCTCGAATGTTCCTAAAAGGTTGTGAAACAATAAACGTAAGGTAACTCATGTATTTGGGCTCGTAATTCCTGCTAATATAAAATCATTCGCTCACTTAGTTTAAAAATATGACAATAAAATGACACAAAAAAAAATGACCGTCATTTTACATCTAAATAGATGGTTGTCAGTCAATTGTCACATCACATGACGCGAGAAAAAAATGACCGTCATTTTTCATCAAAATACTTAAAAATACAATTGACGTCAAATGACGGTAACATGACGGTCACAAAATCGTCATTTGACACGAGCCCGAAATGACCGTCATTTTACATCTCTGACTATACACTATACGATACGCTTCCGAGAACGACATGCACACATACGGCCCCTTTCCCGATGGTAATGCTCGACAGCCTGCCCCTACCACGGCGTTACCCTGGCACCACGCGGCTCGCGTCGTAGTCGGTTTTCCTCGCACGAGACAAGTGGTGGGGGCGCCCGCGCACGATCGCTTCCCCCACTTTGCCTGTCCGGATTGCAGGCCGAGCACAAAAGTGTACTTTATAAGAAAACTTTTGGTACGTTAACCCTTTATAAGTCACACAGGTATCCCAACTCTTAGGCCCTACCGTAGCAACGCGTGGCCGCCACTTCGCGTCCGTTAGTCCCGTTTCGGAACGGTTTCGGGCGGTGTGACTTATAGAGGGTTAAAATCTTGCTAAGGATGAGAATAACACAAATGATAGGTGCGAGCACAGGGTTAAGGTTCAAGGCTAACATGCGTAAGGTCCCGGGTTCGAGCCCAACTTAAGGTGAAGTGAAAATCACATGACGGAGCCAGGAGTGTGAGATGGCGCCATTGGTTTTACGGTGGAGCGAGAGAGAGTGAGTGACAGAGAACATGTTTCACTTCACCTTAAGGTTGTTGAGTGTTTTTCTCCGAAATGCGTAATATAGTAACGTATCCGACATTGACATAATTCATGATGATAATTCAAACCAATATTGCCCAATATTGCGATACATGCTAATCACCGTAAAAACAAAATTTATGGGACTGGTGGTATATTCCCTCGATTCCGTCATCGAAACCACCACTTAATACGAGTATCGTGAACCGCTGATTTGCGTAGGGGTTTCGACAAAATGCTTCGTAATTTTTTTGCACAAAACCACCATGACGATTTCGAGTGTGGTTTTTTCGGTGAACGAGTCTGTTGGGGATTGCTTGAAAAGTTAATCTCTCGGGAAGCTCGATTGATACAACTTCCATTCGTACCTTGTAGGCCCGAGAATTTTTGGAGTCGACCACTCAAAGGTCCCAAATGAAAGCGGCATCAGTTTCACGCTATAATTCGGACGTCGAAGATGACAATGATGCTGACTACGCTGACGAGACGATATCGGCGCTTACTCGCGGTCGAAGTTCACGGGGAGGCAAGACCAGAGCCGCGAAAACTACTACGGCAAGAGGAAGAGGAGCAGCGCGAGGTAAAGGCAATGATCACAAGTGATATATTTTTTATGCCGTTTGCTCGTCCAATGATGTCTTTGCTGGTCGAAATCTGTAATCTGTAGAAATAACTTTTAAATAATGAAAAAATAACAGTAATATGTAACTCTCTTCGTGTCAAGGTTTCAATTCTTCGATCGTAACATGGGAGCAGGACGAATAAAATCATCGAAAAAGATCTTCCAATAAAATTTTAAGACGGTGTAAAAAAAAATCCCAAAACTAAGGCGATCGAAATGTGTACAGAAAATATGAATTTTCATTAATAAAAAAATGAAACTCGTATGTAACGTGTGAACCGATGGAGAAAGTGTGTTTTATGGGATTTTCTACGAGATTGTTTACAAGATAACTGAGAATTACTCATCCTCGACGTCGGCACGATTATACTGGGAATGGAATAAAAAAAGCGAGATGACGATCGAAAAATAACGAGCGAAGATCGGCGATCAGGCGAGGGCAGGAGAAGGGCGGGCGGGGTGAGGTACTGAGCCGTAACGGAGACTGAACGGACGTGGATAGGGTAAGTGGTAAATATGTGCCACTAAAAAGTGTTGGCCTGTATCTCCTACCTCCAGAAGTAGATCCCATTTCGGTGTAATAAATAAGAACCCGAAAACACCCTTTATGTAAGGGTTGGCAATTAAATGTTTTTAGACATTTTTTCGCAGCCGTCGTACAATGGTCTATCTTTATGATTTTTTTAGCGTACTTGATGCGGATACAATGTACGCTATCTGAAGTACTAACCACGAGCCAGAATACAGGTGAGCGAATAAAGTTCGCTTACCTGTATTGATCTCACCGCGTCGGACGGTGTTCATCACTTTTACCCCATACAAAAATACAAATCTGGTCTGGATGGTTTCACTGGGGTTTTCGAGGTCCAGAAGGTTCCTCGATTTTACCACAGAATACTATTAACTACTCAACTATAGTGATGCTAAAATAATTGTGTAAATGAAAGTTTATGGGCTGATTAATCCGATTGGTGGTGACCCCACACAAGAAATAACATTGCATAGATACGCCATGCAGATTACTACAATCAATGATTGTAAGAATATTTAATTTAATTTCATGCTGGTGAGTTAGCAAGGACATCGATATTGAAGCGCAGTCGTCGCTGTCAACTTTGTCTATGGAGGTCGAAGTTTTTCAGTGTCGTACTTGTAGCATTTTTTCACAGATGAAAGAAACGGAACGGCAAAAAGACTATAATCCCTTCCTCGAGAACAGCGGGGTTTCGATCTTGCGTCGCACTTTACATTCTTCGGTATGCGAAAACATAATACTAACGTATGTTACGACCGGATACACATAACTGTTTGCGCATAGTAGGGCTCGAATCGTCATCAGGACGCCACCGACCGCAGGGTTGTAGAAAATGAATGTAGCGGAAAAGAGTGACGGGTTTATGAAATATGCACGGCAACCATGGGAGCTGGCGCGGATGGTGAGTATAAGACTAATAATTGCAGCCACGTCAATCATTGTACGCTAGCGATGCATAAAATGCAGCGGTCTATCACCGCCACTGTCGGTGAAGGAAGTAAGGGAAGGTTTCTATCTTGGCCAATTCACCGTTCTCAAGTAGTTGTCGGAGTTTTCTATTCAGAAAACTTTTTTAAAAGAGTCGGGAGAACAGTAGAACTAGTGAGTTGTAGCCATGAGTTTCTTCGATCAGCGATACTACGCCTTAACCAAAACTTACATGTCTCGAGTAGGCATTTGGCCGGAACAGTCAAAATACGTGAGAATTATTCGGCCTTTGACGATGTTCGCCATAACATTGACACTCGTCGGACCTATGGTAGCAGACATTATCCGAGTGTGAATTTTAAAATGTTGCTTTTTTACAATTTGCCACGTTCAACAGCTTATTCGATTACATGGCAATTGGCGAAACATAGACATTCTTGCACGTAACACAACAATTTTACTGATGGGAACATTAATGTTCTTTATTGTGTTCAGTTGTATTCAATATGCTGACAATGTACGATTTTGGTATAAATATGTTCTATATATATATATATATATATATATATATATATATATATATATATATACCAAAAATATTCATGTTTAACCGAAAATTTTGCAGATGAAATTATCATTGAAGAATATGGAAAAGCATTGGGAAATGTTAAAAAATACGCCTGCAGTGACTATCCTTGATAAGTACGCGGAAAAAGGACGCTACATCACCGTCGTTTACTCGAGTAAATAATTCTTTTTATTATCTCACAATGCACAACACCGGCTTCAGTTTATCATTGTTGATTCTTTGCTTTTTATTCACCAGCATCTCTATATATTGCGATGATACTCTTCTTCGGCTTATGTTTATCACCTATAATACTTGACTTCGTTGATCCCGTCAACGAAACTCGACCGAAAATTTATGTTGTTGAAACAGAGTACGGCGTTGATAAGGATAAATACTATTGGTTCATACTCGTGCATACATATATCGTGGAGGCAATGGTGACGAGTATAATAATTGCCATTGGAGCAATGTACATTTTTTGGGCCGTTCATGCTTGTGCACTTTTTGAAGTTGTTGGGTGCGTATAATTGTGTCTCGAATCATTTGGTGTCTCAGCAAAGAGAGTCTCGATGTCCCGCCATAAATAAAGGCGCCGATAAGGGGTCGCTAGGTGGTTTGCTGACTCTGCAGCATGTTGCTTTCAATTGGAAAGTTTGTCTCTGCCGCAACTTTTTAAAACTTCACCTTCCGTCATTTCGTTTTCTTGTTTCTCCTAATGTCACTCGTCTCCGATGTCCCTTTCTTCACAAAACACTTTTTCTAATACGTGCACGAAAAGTCCCGCTTTTTGTACCTGTAAAGTGCGGCGAAAGTGGTGCTTTCTAGCAGAGGATGTGCGAAAAATGCGGTAGATACCTTTATCACACTCGGTGGGAAAATGGCGGTTTTTGCGCTTCGCGTGCGAAAACCTCTATTTTCACACGTCGTGAATTAAAATTTTGTCTGATACTCGTGCGAAAAACGTTTTCTGAACTCGTATGATTGCAACATTCGCCTTCGACTCGCGCTGCAAAGTCACACTCGTCAGAAAAAGTTTTTTCGCACTCGTATCGAAATGTATTATTTTACACGCTAGTTACTTTTTTGCGCACTTTTTTCACACTCTAGCTACTTTTGCACAAACTTATCTGGCACTCTAGCTATTTTCCCGCACGCACTTTACAGGCACGAAAAGCGGCAATTTTCGTGCACTTGTCACAAAAAGTAGTATGCGACACTTGTACGAAAAAGCGGTCTCCCGACAGCGGTTGGGAAGTAGGCAGCATTCACCTCCTCTCGAGCTACAAACTTCACTCCGCTTCGCCTCGTGCC
The DNA here is from genome assembly GCA_964017025.1 of Stenichneumon culpator. Classification (NCBI taxonomy): domain Eukaryota; kingdom Metazoa; phylum Arthropoda; class Insecta; order Hymenoptera; family Ichneumonidae; genus Stenichneumon; species Stenichneumon culpator. The sequence goes on from OZ024772.1 coordinate 3,587,249, forward strand.
GTTGTAGCTCTCGATCAGACTCGTGCAGCCACCTTCACAACCTTCGTCGAAAGACCGCTTTTCCGTACTAGTATCGCAAAGTACTATTTCGTCGTGGACACCACACCCGTCCAGTTGCTTATTCCACCACAAAACTCGGTAATTGTAAAGTTTTGCTCAAGCGCAACTTCCTATCCTATCATTTTCCCCGTTCCTTCTCCTCAATCCTCCCAATGCCATTCCAGCTCTTCCCTTCCATCGAGTCAGCTGTTGAGGAAATCAAGCGCCGAGGGAACCAACCGACTGCTGGCCCAACAATTTTCAACGCAATCTATCGTCATCTTCCTTGGTTCCTCCAAGACTTCTCCGCCCGAAATAGTACTTTGCGATACTAGTACGGAAAAGCGGTCTTTCGACGAAGGTTGTGAAGTTGGCTGCACGAGCCTGATCGAGAGCTACAACGGCACGAGGCGAAGCGGAGTGAAGTTTGTAGCTCGAGAGGAGGTAAATGCTGCCTACTTCCCAACCGCTGTCGGGAGACCGCTTTTTCGTACAAGTATCGCATACTACTTTTTGTGACAAGTGTTTTCCTTTCGCCCATTCCAGGCTTTTCCCGCTTCCCGCTTTCTTCTTCTGTGTTGCCCGGCTCGTATTTCCAACCTCGACCGCTCCGGGGCACGCCATCGAGAAATGTTTCAGCGTTTCTTCCACAGTCAACCCTTTCCATTGCCAACATTTCCATTTGTTCCGATGCCTATTTTCAATGTTTTAAAATACTTTGCTGAAGCCTTCCCGATCAATGTTACCCGATACTTTTCAAAAACCCAGGAGCTGGCCACAGATACGACTGGGCCTTTTCAATGCTCCCAGCGCCCTCTTCTGCTTCCTATAGTATTTATTCCAATCAGTAGAGTGATAACCTAATCTGAGTAGCACGAATTGACTATACCATTACCCATGCAGATTCAATTTAGAGCTGATCGCATATGAATACACGGTGAATACGGAAAACGCTAGTACTCTTCGCAGTGATTGTAATTATAAAAAAATCTGTGACTGCATCATTTTTCATATAGAGGCAATAAGGTAAGCGGGACAAGCGAATGATCATGTATAGCTAAGCCGTGGTCGTTCAACGTGAAGTTTTTCCAGAAGATTAGTCTATTTTTGTATAACATAGTTTTGCGGATCTGGTCGAGAGCGGTTGTTCCCAATCCGGCGGAGTGGGATTACTTATTATGGCGATTATTACAGTCATCTCAGGAGTACAAGTAAATAAAAACAATTAAATTTTGCATTGCAGAAAAAAAAAGTTCTTCATCGACGATTCTCATTGCAGGCTCTGATAAATTGGAAACATCCTGCAATGCTGATGCAACAAGCAACCCTCATAATTGGTCAGGTATTCCATCTTTACATATTCAGCATACCTGGACAGGAAGTGATGGATCGTAGTGGAAAGATTCACACAACTGCGTGCGTATAAACGAGTTACCTGGCGAAAAAGTCTACCACATTGTATTACTATCGCCCTCTTTACCCGTTAGTTACAATGTGGGCTGGCAGGATATGCCGGTGAATGCTCAAAAACTCCTGATACCAATTCTGATGCGAAGTAACAAACCTTGTTATTTTACCGCCGGAAAAGTCTATGTTCTGTCGATGGAAACCTTTGGCTCGGTATGATATTATCGCATTTCGATTATCTATATCGATGTATCGTAACAATCGATGGTAGAATCAACGCTGTGGCTATATTAATATATTTTGAAACGGTTTTTCAAGGCAATACGGACAATGTTATCATACTTTATGATATTTGCGCAAATGATTTAAATGTTTTACACATCAACGACGCTGGATCACGGTGACTAAAATATTCTTTTGTTTGTATTTTACAATATAGATTTTAAGAATCTTTAATATGACTGTTCGACGCAGTATACGGAGTATACTGCGTTATACTGGTTATCAATATAACAGTGTTATATTGGTTTTTCAAGTAAGAGATTCAATATTAAATAGTGATCGACAATATTATTCGAATGTATGATAAGCAGATCAATAAACGCTCGGTGAACCCGAATCTGACATTGTGATTGCGACCAGAGTAGATGCTTGCACAGTTGGGGCCCTCTTCAAGCGCTAGTGGAGACCGGATGGGAATATGGTAAAAATGGAAATCATGGGCCATGGAAATTATAGGCCATGTCACGTTCCACGTGGGGATAATTTTTATTTCAAGTTTTCTCGCGCAATTCGTGACTAGAACCCGCGATATGGCACGTTCGGGCTCTTCAGCGGCGGGATTAATTATAAAAGTTTCGGAATACACAGGATGTATTCTGTTGCCTTTTTAATATTTTATTTCCCTTAGTTAGTTCTTTAATATCGCGCAACCCTGGCGCTATTCTACGCGACACGGGTCGCGCGATATTTTTCTCGAGAAACGCGAGCGAGGGCTCGTGGGGCCATCCCGACGTCGCCTCTCGCCTTCTCTCAAGCGAGGTACAATTTCGCTGCTTTGCAGAAATCCTCCCCGGCTTGTCATCCGTCGGTCGAGAGATCGACGGATGAACGGGCCAGAAAGGGCAGTCCCGAAGATACAGTGAAAGCGTGAGCTTGAACTTCGGTAGGCTCCTCGATTAGCACCCGCAGGAGTAAAGTAAATCTTGAGGGAACACCCGGTCTATTAGAACGCGCGGAAGTCGCGAGGGCCGTAAGGAGCCTGAAAAGTGTTACTCGCCGCGGTGGTCAGCCTGATCGTGCTAGTCTATAAGTGTATTAATTCCCGCCTCGAACAATACTGTCGTGTAGACTAAGTGTGTGTTCACAGTGCGTGAGAGAGTATGAACAGAGCGTAGAGCAAGATAGGGAATATATATTCGTGATTGCGATAGTGTATGTGTGTTCGTGTGATGGAAGTGTGAATGTCTTGTCGGCACATTATTCTTTGTTTAATTTTCATTCGAAGCCATTGTATCAAAAATCAATTCGTGCCGTTTTCGTCATTAAAACTCGAGGCATCATAAATTACCGTCTTCATTATTTAGCAACCCGCGCGAAGTATCGAGAAGCGTCCCGTATAGGACGAACCGGAAACGATCCCGAACAAAAATATAAACTCGTTGCGCTTCCCGCGACGGGGTTATTTTGACGTAACTAACGCCCGTACGTCACAGCCACTACAAAGTTTTAGTCTATATGTCTTACTCTTCGAAGTAAATACTGCTTCGGTGAAACAAATAGGTACCCAAAACACCCTTTATAAAGAGCTAACAATTAAATACTTTAGGAATTTTTTTCACAGCCGTTCGGCAATCGTCCATCGTAGTCACTTTTTCATATTTCGTAATATGGACCCCAGAGGTGCTTTCGATTTGCCGTTATAATGATGGTGCGCATGCGCACGGTCGTTTTTTGGTACGAACTCTCACCAAAAAAACGACCTCGCGCATGCGCACGGCCATTTTTTGGCAAGAATTCGTACCAGAAAACGACCATGCACATGCGCACGATCATTATAATGGCAAATCGAAAGCACCTCAGGCGGTACAGTGCGCGAGCAAGCCGAGCACGGGTAGCTAACGCACGACCGCTTTCCCGACGTCAGAGCTCGACAGTCTGCTCCCACCACGACGTTACCCTGGCACCGCGCGGCTCGCGTCGTAGTCGGTTTTCCTCGCACGAGACGAGTGGTAGGGGTGCCCGCGCGCAGCCGCTTCCCCCACTTTATCTGTCCGGATTGCGGGCCGAGCACGAAAGTGTACTTTATAAGAAAACTTTTGGTACGTTAACCCTTTATAAGTCACACAGATATCCCAACTCTTAGGCAATACCATAGCAACGCGTGGCCGCTACTTCGCGTCCGTTAGTCCCGTTTCGGTACGGTTTCGGGCGGTGTTACTTATAGAGGGTTAAAATCTTGCTAAGGATGAGAATAATACAAATGATAGGCGCGAGCACAGGGTTAAGGTTCAAGGCTAACATGCGAAAGGTCCCGGGTTCGAGCTCAACTTAAGGTGAAGTGAAAGTCACATAACGGGGCCAGGAGTGTGAGATAGCGCCATTGGTTTTACGGTGGAGCGAGAGAGAGTGAGCGACAGAGAACGTGTTTCACTTCACCTTAAGGTTTTTAAGTGTTTTTCTCTGAAATGCGTAATATAGTAACGTATCCGACATTGACATAATTCATGATGATAATTCAAATCAATATTGCCCAATATTGCGATACATGCTAATCACCGTAAAAACAAAATTTGTGGGACTGGTGGTATATTCCCTCGATTCCATCATCGAAACCACCACTTAATACGAGTATCGTGAACCGCTGATTTGCGTAGGGGTTTCGACAAAATGCTTCGTAATTTTTTTGCACAAAACCACCATGACGATTTCGACTGTGGTTCGTTCGGTGAACGAGTCTGTTGGGGATTGCTTGAAAAATTAATATCTGGGTAAGCTCGATTGATACAACTTCCATTCGTACCTTGTAGGCCCGAGAATTTTTGGAGTCGACCACTCGAAGGTCCCAAGTGAAAGCAGCATCAATTTCACGCTATGATTCCGACGTCGAAGATGACGATGATGCTGACTACGCTGACGAGCGTCGAGGTTCACGGGGAGGCATTGTTACGTCAAAACTGCGGGATTTCGAATTTCTCACAGATTTAACGTAGTGTTACGTTGAGTACTATTGATACGCGCTGGTCAAGAGAAATTGCTCCCTCCTTTACCACTCCTGGCATCAATTATCAAACGCAACTGCCCATTTTCTAGTCTAACCTTTCGGAATATTACTAAGGATAGGGCTAGGAATGTTATTCGTCGGGATGTCTGACAGGTATTTAAATTAATTAATTATTTCGTAATTTAAGGGAATGATTTACACGATTAATTTATCCGGAATGAATTAGGTAGTTATTAACGCAGAACCGTGGGGTTTTAAAATGTGAAATTTTGTTGGCAAAGTGAGTTCAATTGTAATTTAAGGGTTGTAAATGTTGGTCACTTTCGGTCAATATATAGAGAGAATCTAGGAGAATTTGGGGAACACTCGATTATTTTTAATAGAATGGAGGTAATAAAATGGTACTTACTCTGATGTTGTTGGAGATGTTTCGTCGAGGGAAGGTCGCTGTTCACAGATTATTAGTTACGCGTTTCGGAGATCTTATTATTCACGTTTATTCAAAACTCAAATTATTAGCGCAAGATTATTAGAAGAAACTCAAAAATATAAAAATTAGGCAGTATGAACTATCAAACGATACAATGGATTCCCGTACAAAGATGGTTAAAACTTTGACTTCGACGTCTACTCAGAGTAAAACTTGGAGACAGATGAGCAGATGTGCGCTCTCCAAAAGACGGTGAAATAATGATGCAGAACCGGAGTGATGGAGACTCCGTTGTCTAAAAGATATCCAGGAGATGGCTTATGACAATATATATGGATCGACCGAAAGAAAGAGACAAAAAGGTGTTAACTAGATGACCCCAAAAGGGGAAAACACAGTTGAGTAAAGAGCGGGTCGCGACGATATTCTGGACTCTCACTATCTATCCTCCTCCCTTACAGAGGTATCTTCTGCACCCTGTCTATTTTCAATGTCGCTACTGTATCTATCTCTTCGTCTACGCGCCCAGGTGTTCGTCTCGCGTGTCTTGTCGCGCCCGAGATGCTTGGTTTCTCCCGCTCTGCTCTATTACTCTCCCATCCGTGCTCTCTATGCGTCACTCCTCTTTATTATTGGTTCAAATAAAAATGCAAAAGGGCAGACTGAAACGCGATAGGTTCGGGAAAGACTAAAACTCGGAAAGAACTCAGCAGGAGGTGACTAAATGGTTTTTTAAAAGAAGACAAAATGACCAGCGAGTAACTTGGGTACCAAAGAGGCGACCGAAAGAAGCACGGGGCCTGTCTTCGCGGCTCCTTATATACCGGATATGCGAGGCGGGGGGCTGAAAGTCAACCCTTTCCTCACCTTCTGTACGTTTGTCCATTTCCCCTAATTCAGTAGCGTATTGCTATTTTGTTCCTTTCAATTTATGAAAACATTTTCTTATATGTTCTTTGGTCTTCTGTTAACTATTGATATCTTTGGTCGATCGTTAACTTAATTATTACTAGTCATTGCTATATATTTCATTGCGTATTTAAAATAATCATTTCGACTAGCCTTAACACTCAAAATAGGAATCCCTGGCGGATTCCTTCGTAGAATTATCTTAATTTTAACTTTACTCATTAAAGTTTTGGTCTGCTTATTATTTTTATTACTAATTTACTTTAAGATCTGTCGGAAAGATTCGGGAGAGAAATCTATCGCAAAATTGACTATAAGTTTGAAGTTTCCAAATTATAAATGTTAAACACAATGTTGTAAAATATGTTGCCAAATTAAGGGGGTTATAAAGTCCTCTTGAATCTTTCCTCAATCGAATTGCACTTTGTTCCTCTTGGGATCAGGCTGTCGCCCGCTCACAACTCCCAGGTAGATATTATATGATACTTCACTGTATCTGTTTTTCTAGAACATTCGTTCGGTCGTTGTACTTGCATGGAGACAGCGTCATCTTAAAGGTATATTCTCGATATGATCCAGCATGGATATTTTCTGTGGATCTTCCGTGGGGGTTTCCGAGAATCGGAAGCTTCCCCTATTGCCCTTGAGGTTATGCCAATGCGGTCGGAATCGGTTGTGCCCGCGTTTCGGGTTCTCTATCTGTTCATATTCTTATTTTTACTTAATTAATTATGCCCTGAGTATTATAAATTTTGGCAGTATTATTATTTCCCGAGATGTAGAATATTCTCTAGTATTTGGATATATTGATCATTTTTACCCAATTGGCAAGGTGTAACGCAGTTCTTTGAAGGGTTTATGCCGCCGTAATCATTTTGTGGCATACTTGATACCGCTACGTCCTACGGGATGACGTAATTCTGGTCAACTCATCGCTTCACTTTATAACCGTTTATGAGAGGTGCCTCGGAGAATTATAGTAGCAGTAAAAGAGATTTATTGCCGGTGCATAACAATTTTTGTACAAGTGTTTCCTCATATTAGTTTTATTCCTATGTTGATAATACACTTGGCAAAGGGCCATCGACCTGAGTCCTTCAGCCCGGGTTTGTCTTTAGTATGTGAAAGGTCCTCCTAATTTTTTTTTCCCTTCCGTAAATTACGATTAAAAGATTTGTCGATTTTATAACGTGATTCTTTCGTTGGCCATTAATTCTAGTTGTTGGTAGATTGTGTGTGTGGGAAATTTGTGTCTGCGTGTACCATGTTGAAGCGGTTGAGTACATAGTGGCTTAATATTATCGATCTGGTTTACGGCAAATTTTTTAGTGAGTACTTTGGATCTTTGAACTATTGGGATGATTCCTGTTGTTGAGTATAGGAGTGTATTTGGCGGGTTGTGCAGAGGATTGTTCGGGTGACGAATGCGCGTCAGGCGTCTTAGTGCGCAAGTTTCAGCCGTTTTCATTTTTTTTAAGCGGTTTCTTTGCAGTTGAGAAAAACTGGATGGCCGTATTCTATGATTGGTCTGCATATGCTTTTATAAATTTTGGTTAGCTGTTCGGTGTGAAGTTTGCGATTTTTGAAAGTAATGCTTCTAAAGTGAGAGGCTCTTGCTGACATTGCTGATTTACACTGTTGTAAGTGGTAGTTGAAATTGAGTTTTTGATCGAGATGTATTCCTAAATATTTAGCGTGTTGCTGTGGTGCGATTTCTACGTCGAACATTCGGACTGTCGACGATTGTGGTTGTAATTTGTGATTGAAGATAATTAGTTGTGATTTTTGCGGGTTTGGTTTGAGACGCCAGTTGTTGAACCATGTTATAGTGTTGTCTATGGAATTTTGAAGTGTGTCAATACAGTTATTTAAGCTACTCTTATGTGTAATCAGAACCGTGTCGTCTGCGAATTGTAGCATATATTGTGATGGGTCTACCCATTCTTTGTTAATCTGGTTGTGGTTGTACAGATCATGGCAATAAATATTATAGAGTAGAGGCGATAAGGGGGAGCCTTGAGGAACCCCCTGTACCGGAACGAATGATGTTGAGGATGTTGCTTGTAACCTGACTGTCAGCGCTCGTGATTCAAGCAAGTTTTTTATTAAGAGGGTTAGGTTCTGCGGGCATTGGAGAGATTCTAATTTATACAGTAAGCCTTGGTGCCAAACGCTGTCGAATGCTTTTGCTATGTCTAGGAATAGTGCTGTGGTTTTTTTATTTGATAGTTTATTTGCCTCAACATTGGAGGTTAGGGTTGTGAGTGCATTGAGTGTTGAAATGCCGCTTTTGAAACCGAATTGATAATTAGGATTGCTTTCTCCTATAGCCTGTTCTAGTCTCCGTTTTACTATCCTCTCAAAGAGTTTGCGAATGGTAGGTAGAAGTGTGATCGGTCTATAGTTATTTATTTTACTGTGGTCTTGGTTAGGCTTAGGTATTGTGATAATTACCCCTTTTTTCCATATTTTTGGGAAGTGAGAGTTTTCTAGGCAGAAGTTGAATGCGTTGATAATAAATTGTTGAGCTCTTTGGTCTAGCTTGTTGACTATGAGTATAGGAATATTGTCTATACCTGATGACGTGTTCTTACAGTATCTGAGTACGTTTACGAATTCTCTTCTTGTTACTGGCTCAATTGTCTGATCTTGGGTTTGTGGCCGGCTGGAGAATTCTTCGTACCAGTTGGTGACTTTTCTCAAATTCTCGTCGTTGAAGTTGGGGGTAGAATTATATTTACGTGTAAAATGACAAGTTATTTCGTATGCTATTATTTAAGATATTTAGTGATTCTTCGAGCTACCTCTCCTTCAATATTTCCTAGTGTCATAGTGAGGATACGGCTCGATCCGAGAACCTTGTCTATAATTTGCACATTTGCGGAATTAATTAGAATGTTCAACAGATAATTACACAAATCGACGGATTGAGGTGAATTTGAAATATAACCCGTAATTGAAATTAGTTACCCTTAAAGGAAAGAATGATCTTTTGCTTAATTGCATGATTCATATCGTCGGGGAGTTGCGTCGGGCCGTGCCCGTACGGCCTAGGCCCGAATTTTTAGTATGCTAGGGATACCTCTTGCGCGCGGGGTAACCTATCGGCCCCATTTTTATGGCGGACTATCTAGCGGCATTTAGCGTAAACGCAGGACTACCTTGCGCCGTGGTAACTATCCGGATCGCAAGATCTAGAGGTGGTAGTCGATAACTCGATCCATTATTCAGTTTCTGTAATGGAGTGACCGCTGTTTTACCGCCGATGGGGTGCGTATCGAAAGCAGTTTATCGCCTCTGTCCGCAGTTCCCTTTGTCATGGATTTTATCCATAACTGTTTTTAACGAGGTACCCCAATTAATTGGGTTTTTACGTTAATTATATTGGTTGATTATTCCAACATAATTGTTTTTCCCTGGGATATAGTCCAGTGCTCACAGCAAAATATCACTCTTATTCTTATTATAAAATCCCTGTGAAGTGGGAGGGAAGAAATATTTGTCGAAATTAAAGTTACGGCGGGACGTAACAGCATGACCAGAGCCGCGAAAACTACTACGACAAGAGGAAGAGGAGCAGCGCGAGGTAGAGGCAAGGCTGCATCGGAGGCTCGAAAATGACAGAGATGACAAGTAATATATTTTTTATGCCGTTTGCTCGTCTAATGATGTCTTTACTGGACGAAATCTGTAATCTGTAAAAATAATTAAACAATAATTTAAAAATAACAGTAATATGAAACTCTAGCCTCTTCGAGTCAAGCTTTCAATTCTTCGATCGTAACATGGGAGCAGGACAAATAAAATCATCGAAAAAGATCTTCCAATGAAATTTTAAGACGGTGTAAAAAAAAAACCAAAAACTAAGGTGATCGAAATTTGTACAGAAAATATGAATTTTCATTAATAAAAAACATGAAACTCGTATGTAACCTGCGAACCGATGGAGAAAGTGTGTTTCAAGGGATTTTCTACGAGATTGTCGTCAATATAACTGAGAATTACTCATCCTCGACGTCGGCCCGATTATACTGGGAATAGAATAAAAAAAGCGAGATGACGATCGAAAAATAACGAGCGAAGATCGACGACCAGGCGACGGCGGGAGGAAGGCGGGCGGGGTGCCGTACTGAGACGTAACGGAGACTGAACGGACGTGGATAGGGTAAGTGGTAAATATGTGCCACTAAAAAGTGTTGGCCTGCATCTCTTACCTTCAGAAGGAGATCCCGGTGGAACCGGTAGATCCCGGTGGGTCTTCGGTGGAACAAATAAGTACTCGAAAATACCCTTTATGTAAGGGTTGGCAATTAAATGTTTTTAGAAATTTTTTCGCAGCCGTCGTACGATGATCTATCTTTATGATTTTTGATACATACTTAGTAATATCGACCATAAAAGTTATTAGTACAGTGGAACCTCTCATAGCGTACTTAATGCGGATACAATGTACACTATCTGAAGTACCAACCACGAGCCAGAATACAGGTAAGCGAACGAATTTCGCTTACCTGTATTGATCTTACCGCGTCGGACGGTGTTCATCACTTTTACCCTATACAAAAATACAAATTTGGTCTGGACATTTTCACTGGGGTTTTCAAGGTCCAGAAGGTTCCTCGATTTTACCACGGAATACTATCAACTACTCAACCGTTGTGATGCTACAATAATTGTGTAAATTAAAGTTTGCGGGCTGATTAATCCGATTGGTGGTGACCTCACACAAGAAATAACATTGCATGGATACGCCATGCAGATTACTACAATCAATGATTGTAAGAATATTTAATTTAATTTCATGCTCGTAAGTTCGCAAGAACATCGATATTGAGGCGCAGTCGATTCTGTCAACTTTGTCTATGGAGGTCGAAGTTTTTCAGTGTCGTACTTGTAGTATTTTATCACAGATGAAAGAAACAGAACGGCAAAAAGACTATAATCCCTTCCTCGAGAACAGCGGGGTCTCGATCTTACGTTGCACTTTAGATTCTTCGGTATTCGAAAACATAATACTAACGCATGTTACGACCGGATACACATAACTGTTTGCACGTAGTCAGGCTCCAAGCGCCATCAGGACGCCGCCGACCGCAGTGTTGTAGAAAATGAATATAGCGGAAAAGAATGACGGGTTTATGAAATATGCACGGCAACCATGGGAGCTCGCGCTGATGGTGAGTAAGATAGGCGTAATAATTGCAGCCACGTCAATCATTGTACGCTAGCGATACATATTATAGAAAATGCAGCGGTCTATCACCGCCACTGTCGGTGAAGGAACTAAGGGACGGTTTCTATCTTGGCCAATTCACCGTTCTCAAGTAGTTGTCGGAGTTTTCTATTCAGAAAACTTTTTTCAAGGAGTCGGGAGAATAGTAGAACTAGTGAGTTGTAGCCATGAGTTTCTTCGATCAGCGATACTACGCCTTAACCAAAACTTACATGTCTCGAGTAGGCATTTGGCCGGAACAGTCAAAATACGTGAGAATTATTCTGCCTTTGACGATGTTCGCCATAACAACGACACTCGCCGGACCTGTGGTAGCAGACATTATCCGAGTGTGAATTTTAAAATGTTGCTTTTTCACAATTTACCACGTTTAACAGCTTATTCGATTACATGGCAATTGGCGAGACGTAGACATTCTTGCACGTAACACAACACTCTTACTGATGGGAATAGCACTGTTCTTCATTGTGTTCAGTTGTATTCAATATGCTGACAATGTACGGTTTCAGTATATATATTTTCTATATATATATATATATACCGAAAATATTCATGTTTGATGGGAAATTTTGCAGATGAAATTATCGTTGAAGAATATGGAAAAGCATTGGAAAATGTTAAAAAATACGCCGGCTGTGGATGTCCTTGATAAGTACGCTGAAGGAGGACGATACATCACCGTCGTTTACTCGAGTAAATAATTATTTTTATTATTTCACAATGCAAAACACCGGCTTCAGTTAATCATTGTTTATTTTTTGCTTTTGATTCACCAGCATCTTTATATGTTGCGATGATACTCTTCTTCGGCTTATGTTTATCACCTATAATATTTGACTTCGTTGATCCCGTCAACGAAACCCGCCCGAAAATTTATGTTGTTGAAGCAGAGTACGGTGTTGATGAGGATCAATACTATTGGTTCATAATCGTGCATACATATATCGTGGCCGCGATGGTGATGAGTATAATGATTGCCATTGGAACAATGTACATTTTATGGGCCGTTCATGCTTGTGCACTTTTTGAAGTTGTTGGGTGCGTATAACTGTGTCTCGAATCATTTGATTGCTCTAGACCGTTACTTTTCGTCTTGATTTTCACAAAATCCAAAGACAACCTGAAAACCGACCGGTCAATCGGTACGCCCAACTAACTTTGTTAGTTATGTATATAGTTATATAGTTGTATTTATAGTCGTCCCAATTCTGGTAGAAATTTTGAACTCCTTCGCAGTAATACCAACCGCCAAACGGACGGACAATCGTTATATGGGTGTGTGCCGCTGAACCGATGGGCAAATCGACCAAGAACCGACTGAGTTTTTAGTCCAGTGGTAAGTCCACAATCTGTCAACAGTCATTCTACATTTAACTGACTTCTTAGCTCAGCGAGAGAGTTAACCATCAATCTACAGTTGATCCACGGTAAACCGATTGTAGATCATTTGCGGATTGGCTGTAAACTGACCGTCGGACTAAAAAATTTGTTGGTTTTTGTTCGATTTGTTCTTTGGTTCCGCGGCAACTGCTTGAGGAGGCCTTAATGAGGCCCCGATGCAACGCTGTGAAACCTTTACTAGGAAACCTTCTAGAGCTCGACGTGATAAGGCGGACTTACCACTGACGTGCTGAGGCGTCGCTAGGTGGTCTGCTGACTCTGCAGCAGACAACGGACAGACGAGTTGCTTTCAATTGGAAAGTTTCTCTCTGTCGCAACTTTTAAAACCTTCTCTTTCCGTCATTTTGTTTTCTTTATTCTCCCAGTGTCACGCGTCCCCGATGTCTTTTTTTTCTCAAAAGACGTTTTTTGTGGACACGGTACTCGTCTAGTGGGTTATTCTTTCACAAAACTCGGTAATCGTAAATTTTTCCTCCAGCGCAACTTCCCATCCTATCATTTTCGCGGTTCCTTTTCCTCAATCCTCCCAATGCGATTCCAGCTCTTCCTTGCCATCCAGTAGTCAGCTGTTGCCGAGATCAAGCGCCGACGGTACCAACCGACGGGTGGCCCAGCAATGTTCATCGCAATCTACCGTCATCTTCTTTTAGTCCTCCCCAAGACTTCTTTACCCGTGTTTTCCTTTCACCCATTCCAGGCTTTTTCCTCTTCCCGCTTTCCACATCTGTGTTGTGCGGCTCGTGTTTCCAACCTCGACCGCTGCGGGGCATGCTATCGAGACATGTAGTGGGTTTTGTTGCACCATAAAGTTAGTAATTAGTTTCGACACTAGGTAACATTATATAGTTCTCGTTTATTTATATATTAATAGAAACTGGTTTACAAAGACGCGAGCTAGTTGCTCGGAAGAATCCCTGGAGACTTCTAACAAAAGAATATACGCCACAGCTGTGGCGGGAAGAATCTGGTGAGATTCCCTAGAACCTCTCGTCGCGCTGACGTCGACGCTCGTCACGCCCCTGTGGCCGGCAGGGGAATCCGAGGCTCAGGGCCGCCACAATGTTTCAGCGTTTCTTCCATAGTTAACCCTTTCCGTTACTAACATTTTTATTTGTTCCAATACCTATTTCCAACGCTTTAAAATACTTTGCAGAAGCCTTCCTGATCAATTTTACCCAATACTTTTCAAAAACCCAGGAGCTGGCCACAGGCACGACAGGTCCTTTTTAATGCGCCCAGCGCCCTCTTCTGCTTCCCATAGTATTTATTCCAGTCAGTAGGGGGATAATGTAATTTGAGTACCACGAATTGACTATACCATTGCCCATGCAGATTCAATTTAGAGCTGATCGCGTATGAATACACGGTGAATACGGAAAACGCTAGTACTCGTCGCAATGATTGGAATTATAAAAAAATCTGTGACTGCATCATTTTTCATATAGAGGCAATACGGTAAGCTGGACAAGCGAATGACCACGCATAGCTAAGCCGTGGGTGTTCAACTTAAAGTTTTTTCAGAATATTAGTCTGTTTTTGTATAATATAGTTTTGCTGATCTGGTCGAGAGCGGTTGTTCCCCATCCTTCGGCGTGGCATTAGCTGTTATGGCGATTATTATAGTCATCTCAGGAGTACAAGTAAATAAAACAATTCAATTTAGAAACACATTTTGCATTGCTGAAAAAAATATTTTCCACCGATGATTATTTGCCATTGCAGGCTCTGATAAATTGGAACCATCCTGCAATGCTGATCCAACAAGCAACCTTGATAATTGGTCAGGTATTCCATCTTTACATAGCTAGCATACCGGGACAGGTATTGATGGATCGTAGTGGAAAGATTCACACAACTGTGTGAGTATAAACGCGTCACTTAGTGAAAAAGTCTACCAAGTTGTATTATTATTGCCCTCTCTACCCCTCAGTTATAATTTGGGCTGGCAGAATATGCCGGTGAATACTCAAAAACTCCTGATACCAATTCTGATGCGAAGTAACAAGCCTTGTTATTTTACCGCCGGAAAAGTTTACGTTCTGTCGCTGGAAACCTTTGGCTCGGTATGATATTATCGCATTTCGATTATCTATCTCGATGTATAATAACAATCGATAGTATAATCAACGCTGTGGTTATATTAATACATTTTGAAACGGTTTTTCAAGGCAATACGGACAGTGATATCATACTTCACGATATTTGCTCAAATGATTTAATCGTTCCAATCATCACCGACGCTGGATGATGGTAACAAACGTATTCTTTTCTTTGCATTTTACAATAAAAAATGTAATAAACTATAATATGACTGTACGATGCAGTATTCGGAGTAGAACAAATTATATCTATATGAATTCTTTTAGTAAATTCGAATAGCGTTTTATTGGTTTTTCAAGTAAGAGATTTAATATCGACGTAATAAGTCATCTACAATATTATTCAAATATGGATGATAAGCAGATCAATAAAAGCCCGATCAATCTGAATCTGACATTGTGATTCCAAGCAGAGTAGATGCTCGCATAATTATTGGACTCTTCAAGCGCTGGTGGTGACCGGATGTGAATACAGTAAAAATAGTAATTATAGGTCACTATAAAGTTTTAGCCTATATCTCTTACTCCTCGAGGTAAATCCTGCTTCGGAGAAACAAATAGGTACCGAAAACACCCTTTATCTGTAGGATGAATGAGTGTTTATCGGACTCGTATCTCCCGCGCCTGCTAGGGCCAATCGGGAAGAGAGTCGAGAGCGCGACTGCGTGACGAATGGAGAGCGAGAGTGTCGAGGCAAACGGGACGTTGCGTATAGCGCTTCAGTTTCCGTTATCGAGGCGAAAAGAAAGAATCACGGTCTTTGTAATTCCTAAAAAAGAATCTAATTATCATACTATCATCGAAACAAATAAACGTGTACATTCATTCTCGGGTTCGTTATTTACCTTCCTTCTCATTCCAAAAATAACCCAACATTATCTGCCTGCACCCACCACGCCGTTACGCTGGCAGGGCGCGGCCCGCGTCGTTGTCGGTTTTACTCGCAAAAGACGAGTGGTGGGGCGCTTGGCCCTTCCCCACTTTTCCAGTTCCGACCGCGTGACGTGCTCGGAAGTGTACTGTATTAGTATAACCACTTACCAATGCCTCGACAATGCTTCGGATACTAAGAAGTAAATAAAAATTTCTTCAGAACTTCAACTTTTTACACACATGAAATCAATTTAATTATCGTGACGAATTTACACGCTCCAATGGGGCAGGTACATCGTGTTTTTGGGTGGGTTAAATACGATATCGCGTCAGAGACAGAATGTCATTGGACCGAGATTAATTTCTCAAACGTTGACATCGAAAAATTTGTGCTGCGTTCTGGAAGATAGGTTCATTTATGCATTTTTTTACCTATCACCATTTTTTTAAATCTTTTAAAAAATAATAAGTAGAGCTGTGTCTATTCTGGATAAAGTGTAAGCGAGTGGTGCGCGGGTTGCGGGGAAACGATCAACGGTTTTCACTCACGCGTGGAAACGGGGAGGCAAGAGCACAACACGACCTTTAATTAATCGCATAAATTAATCATTTTCGGCATTTTCCTTCTATGGAAAAATACTTTTTCGATCATAATGCGTAAAAACCTGGTGATAAAATCGACGTAAACGTGTAGAAATCGAGTGATCGTTTATTATAATGGCAAGTAATTACTCGTTAACGATAAAATGAAAAAAGCGGAAGGTTTTCACGATTCCTTTTACAGTAGAACCTCGATTATCCGAACTCCGTTTTACCGAACGCTCGGTTATCCGAACGTTAGCGCGAAACAATGTAAATTGTTGCTTGCCTCGGCAGGAGCCGCGACCGTGTTGAAGCGTACTTTTCCTCTTCCAGCGTCAAACTGCTCACACATTAGCTTTCTCGAATAGTTTCACTCAATCCAACAGAATCGGACAGTGCTCATCAGTGACTCGTTTCAGTACTAAATCGTTTAGATCGCCTTACATGCGTAGTTCGCACTGAAGCGGCTGCGAAATGTTGCTGATCGAAAGCGCGTAGCTAGCGTTCGGTATAGTACAGTGGCACCTCTCATAGCATACTTCATGCGGAGACAATGCACGCTCTCTGAAGTACCAACCACGAGTCAGAAGACAGGTAAATACAGGTAATTCTGTAATAGAATACAGAATACAGGTATGCGAACGACGTTCGCTTACCTGTATTGATCTTACCTCGTCGGACCGTGTTCATCACTTTTAGTCTATACAAAGATAAATATGAGGATTGGCCGTTTTCACTGGATTTTTCAAGGTCCCGAAGGTTCTTCGATTTTTAGAATCACAGAATAACATCAACTACTTAACTGTCGTGGTGCTAAAATAATTGTGTAAATGAATGTTTGCGTGCTGATTATTGTGATTGGTGGTGACCCCACCCAAGAAACAACATTCCATGGATACGGTTTCCAGATTAGAACAATCGATGGGTGTAAGAATATTCAATATTATTTCAGGCACGTAACTTCGCGAGAATGTCGATATAGAACCGCAGACGATTCCGTCAACTTTGTCCGTGGAGGTAGAAGTCTTTCAGTGTGTCGTACTTATAGTATTTTGTCACAGACTAAAGAAACGGAACGGCAAAAAGGTTGTAATCCCTTTCTCCAGAATAGCGGGGTTTCGATCTTGCGTTGTACTTTAGTTTTTTGTGTATTCGAAAAAATACTGTTAACTACTGTTCAGTGTTCGAACAAATACTGTAAAATTGTTTGCGAATAGTCGGGCTCGAAGAGTCATCAGGACGCCACCGACCGCAGTGTTGTAGAAAATGAATGTAGCGGAAAGGGTGACAGGTTTATGAAATATGCACGGCAACCATGGGAGTTCGCGCTGATGGTGAGTAAGATAGGCGTAATAATTGCAGCCACGTCAATCATTGTACGCTAGCGATACACATTATATGAAAATGCAGCGGTCTATCACCGCCACTGTCGGTGAAGGAACTAAGGGAAGGTTTCTATCTTGGCCAATTCACCGTTCTCAAGTAGTTGTCGGAGTTTTCTATTCAGAAAACTTTTTTAAAGGAGTCGGGAGAATAGTAGAACTAGTGAGTTGTAGCCATGAGTTTCTTCGATCAGCGATACTACGCCTTAACCAAAACTTACATGTCTCGAGTAGGCATTTGGCCGGAACAGTCAAAATACGTGAGAATTATTCTGCCTTTGACGATGTTCGCCATAACAACGACACTCGCCGGACCTGGGGTAGCAGACATTATCCGAGTGTGAATTTTAAAATGTTGCTTTTTCACAATTTACCACGTTTAACAGCTTATTCGATTACATGGCAATTGGCGAGACGTAGACGTTCTTGCACGTAACACAACACTCTTACTGATGGGAATAGCACTGTTCTTCATTGTGTTCAGTTGTATTCAATATGCTGACAATGTACGGTTTCGGTATATATATTTTCTATATAAATATACCGAAAATATTCATGTTTAATGGGAAATTTTGCAGATGAAATTATCGTTAAAGAATATGGAAAAGCATTGGGAAATGTTAAAAAATACGCCGGCTGTGGATGTCCTTGATAAGTACGCTGAAGGAGGACGATACATCACCGTCGTTTACTCGAGTAAATAATTATTTTTATTATTTAACAATGCAAAACACCGACTTCAGTTAATCATTGTTTATTTTTTCCTTTTGATTCACCAGCATCTTTATATGTTGCGACGATACTCTTCTTCGGCTTATGTTTATCACCTATAATATTTGACTTCGTTGATCCCGTCAACGAAACCCGCCCGAAAATTTATGTTGTTGAAGCAGAGTACGGTGTTGATGAGGATCAATACTATTGGTTCATAATCGTGCATACATATATCGTGGCCGCGATGGGGATGAGTATAATGATTGCCATTGGAACAATGTACATTTTATGGGCCGTTCATGCTTGTGCACTTTTTGAAGTTGTTGGGTGCGTATAACTGTGTCTCGAATCATTTGATTGCTCTAGACCGTTACTTTCCGTCCCGATTTTCACAAAATCCAAAGACAATCTGAAAACCGACCGGTAAATCGGTACGCCCAACTAACTTTGTTAGTTATGTATATATTTATATAGTTATATTTATAGTCGTCCCAATTCTGGTAGAAATTTTGAACTCCTTCGCAGAAATACCAACCGCCAAACGGCCGGACAATCGTTATATGGGTGTGTGCCGCTGAACCGATAGGCAAATCGACCAAGAACCGACTGCGTTTTTAGTCCAGTGGTAAGTCCACAATCTGTCAACAGTCATTCTACATTTAACTGAATTCTTAGCTCAGCGAGAGAGTTAACCATCAATCTACAGTTGACCCACGGTAAACCGATTGTAGATCATTTGCGGATTGGCTGTAAACTGACCGTCGGACTAAAAAATTTGTTGGTTTTTGTTCGATTTGTTCTTTGGTTCAGCGGCAACTGCTTGAGGAGGCCTTAATGAGGCCCCGATGCAACGCTGTGAAACCTTTACTAGGAAACCTTCTAGAGCTCAACGTGATAAGGCGGACTTACCACTGACGTGCTGAGGCGTCGCTAGGTGGTCTGCTGACTCTGCAGCAGACAACGGACAGACGAGTTGCTTTCAATTGGAAAGTTTCTCTCTGTCGCAACTATTAAAACCTTCTCTTTCCGTCATTTTGTTTTCTTTATTCTCTCAGTGTCACGCGTCCCCGATGTCTCTTTTTTCTCAAAACACGTTTTTTGTGGACATGGTACTCGTTCAGTAGGTTATTCTTTCACAAAACTCGGTAATCGTAAATTTTTCCTCCACCGCAACTTCCCATCCTATCATTTTCGCGGTTCCTTTTCCTCAATCCTCCCAATGCGATTCCAGCTCTTCCTTGCCATCCAGTAGTCAGCTGTTGCCGAGATCAAGCGCCGACGGTACCAACCGACGGGTGGCCCAGCAATGTTCAACGCAATCTACCGTCATCTTCTTTTAGTCCTCCCCAAGACTTCTTTACCCGTGTTTTCCTTTCACCCATTCCAGGCTTTTTCCTCTTCCCGCTTTCCACATCTTCGTTGTGCGGCTCGTGTTTCCAACCCCGACCGCTGCGGGGCATGCTATCGAGACATGTTATGAGTTTTGTTGCACCATGAAGTTAGTGATTAGTTTCGACACTAGGTAACATTATATAGTTCTCGTTTATTTATATATTAATAGAAACTGGTTTACAAAGACGCGAGCTAGTTGCTCGGAAGAATCCCTGAAGACTTCTAACAAAAGAATATACGCCACAGCTGTGGCGGGAAGAATCTGGTGGGATTCCCTAGAACCTCTCGTCGCGCTGACGTCGACGCTCGTCACGCCCCTGTGGCCGGCAAGGGAATCCGAGGCTCAGGGCTGCCACAGTACTCCCCCCCCCCCCCCCCCCCCCCGAGTGACGTAGTCACGAATGAGACTTTCTTACAGCTGTAAGTTTTCGGCGTTTCCGGGAAATTGGAAACGTTCAATCTTTGGTTTTTCGGTGCTTGTCCAACGACGTTTTCGGCTTCTTCGTTGATTACGTATGCTGGCACCAGTCTTTCTGTGGAAATGTTTTTTCTTCTCCCTTGACCTTAATTGTGAAGAGGCGATCATTGATGCGATTGATCACTTCGAAAGGTCCAAGATACGGCGGCTCCAAAGGCTTGCGTACCGCGTCATCTCGCAAGAGTACATGAGAACACGTGAATAGGTCTTTATGTGCAAATATACTCTTTTTGTTGTGATGTGCAGGGGGAGTCGCTCGTAGAGACTTCATATGCTCTCTGAATTTTTCGACGAATATTTGTGGTTCTATAGGTACGTTGTCGTTGGTGCAAAATTCGCCGGGTACTCTGAGAGTAGTACCGTACACCAATTCTGCTGCAGAAGTTTTGAGATCCTCCTTGTAGCACGTTCGCAGTCCAAGGAGTACCGTGGGCAGGAGCTCTACCCAGTATTTTGAACCGTGGCACATCAATGCCGCTTTAAGGGAGCGATGCCACCGTTCGATGAGTCCGTTGGCTGCAGGATGGTAAGGCGAGCTTCGTGTTCTTTCCGATCCCACTAGCCGTGTTAGTGCTTTGAACAATGTTGCTTCAAATTGAGATCCTTGATCGAGCCACCCAGTTGATGTAAAACGCGGCAGCGACTGTGTCGGCTGTAATGTCCCGAATCGGCACGGCTCCGGGCCATCTAGTAAAGTGATCGATGATCGTGAGGATGTATTTAAATCCTTTCGATGGCATTAGCGGTCCGACAATATCCATGTGGATATGTTCGAAGCGGTCCTTCGGAACTGCGAACACCCCTGGCTCGTTTCTCGTATGACGGTGAATTTTGGAGCGTTGACACGGGATACAAGCTCTTGTCCACTGAAGGATGTCCTTTTTCATTCCCGGCCAAACGAATTTTTGTCGAATTGCTTGGCACGTCGCTCGACCACCCGGGTGGGAGAGACCGTGCACAGCATTGAAAATCTGTTTTTGAAGTACTTCCGGTACGTACGGGCGAACATTGCCTGTCGACACGTCACAGTAGATCGCTTCTTGTCCGTCAACAGTCAATTGCTGAAGCTTGAGGGCTGAATTTGACTGCAAGATCTGTTGCAGTTCCTCGTCGTTTGACTGGGCCTCTTGCAGCTGTTGCGTGGTCACGATCACTGGCATATCGATTTGTTCCAATCGCGAAAAAGCGTCTGCGATCACGTTCTCGTTCCCAGGAAGATACACAATTTCGGTTGTGAATTGCGAAATGAAATCTAAGTGACGTAACTGTCGAGGAGATGCTTTTTCCGGTTTTTGTGCGAACGCGTAGATCAACGGTTTGTGATCCGTTCGAACCACAAAATGTCTGGCCTCGAGTTGATGCTTGAAAAATTGGATCGCCGAGTAAATCGCCAACAGTTCTCGGTCGTAAGTACTATAACGACGCTCTGTAGGGTTTAATTTCCTGGAGAAAAATCCGAGTGGACGCCAATTTCCATCCGACTGTTCCTGTGCCATCGTGGCGCCGATAGCTGTGTCCGAGGCATCCGTAGTCAACATGATTTTCGCGTTCTCAATCGGATGAGCGAGAGAAACTGCGTCCACCAAGCTTTTTTACATTGCTCGTACGCTTGTTCGGCTTCCGGTGTCCATGGAACCGGCCTTTTATCGTTTTTCTTCGAATCGGTGAGAAAGTTGTTGAGTGGAGCTTGTACTTGGGCTGCTGACTTGACAAATCTCCTGTAGAAATTTATTACGCCCAAGAATCTTTGTAGCTCGGCGATTGTCTGTGGTTTAGGGTACTCGATGATTGCTTGGACTCTCGCCGGTGGAGGTTTCGTGCCCTCGCTCGAAATCGTGTAACCGATGTAGTTGATATCTGGCTGTCCAAATATGCACTTCGCAGGATTTATGGATAGACCATAGTTCGCAAGACGTTCGAATACTACACGTAGATGTTCTTGATGTTCCTCTTCGTTGGCCGAAGCTATGAGGATATCGTCTAGATAACAATAAATGAAATCCAGTCCTCGCAATACAGTGTCGATGAATCTTTGGAATGTCTGAGCCGCATTGCGTAGCCCAAATGGCATGGCTAGAAACTCGGAAGAACCAAACGGCGTTGTAACCGCCGTCTTTGGTATGTCTTCTTCCGCTACTGGTATCTGATGGTAGGCTCTCACGAGATCCAACGTTGTGAAGATTCTTTTTCCGTGGAGTCTCATGCTGAAGTCTTCTATGTGAGCTATAGGGTAACGGTCCGGGATTGTTATCGCGTTGAGCTGACGATAATCCCCGCACGGGCGCCATTCGCCCGATTTTTTCTCGACTAGGTCCAAAGGGCTTGCCCAAGGACTATCCGAGCGGCGACAGATGCCCTGTTCTACCATGAAATGGAATTCGTCCTCCGCTGCTTTGCGTTTTGCACCGGTCAGACGCCGCGGACGCGCAACTACCGGCGGGCCGTTTGTTTGAATATGATGAACGACGGCGTATGCACAAGTCTGACTAGGACGCGTCGCAGACGTAACGGCAAGAAACTCGCGGAGCAGCTTCTCATACTTCAATGCCCGGTCAACTGTTGAGATGCCGTATTCCGAAGTTTTGAGTACTTGTCCCGTAGAAGTGAGTCCTGTTTTGTGGTCGATGAGTCGACGTCGTTTGAGATCGATGAGTAGATCGAAGAATACCAAGAAGTCCGCTCCGAGAATCGCACCTGAGACATTCGCGACCACGAACTTCCATTTGAAACATCGCCTGAGACCGAGGTTGACTTCGAGAAATTTGTTACCGAAGGTATCGATCGGTGTGCGATTTGCAGCGTATAGTTTCACGGCGGTAAGCGTATGCAGTCCCTTTAAAGCTTTTCGGGGGACGACCGACACGTCCGCACCCGAATCGACGAGAAATTGTATCCCGCTCTCCTTGTCGACGATGTGTAGCCGGAACTTTACAGGTACGCTACCGTTGACCGGCTCGAGTACCGGTAGCGTCTCTAGTTTTCCTTGTCCGTCGGTTCTTTGAAACCGCACGGATCGGTGCATTTCTTAGCAGTGCGGCCAAAGCGACGATGATAGTAGCAAATGTCGACTTGCTTTGCACGACTTGACGAACGTGAGCGCGATCTCGAACATCGTCCATTCGGTTTCTCTTCGTTGTTCGAAGTGTTAAGTTGTGTCTTAACGAGGTTCGTCAATTCTGTCAGCTTGCGGTCGAGTTCTGCTATTTTGTCTCGATCGTTATTCTGCGTCGTTGGCTTAGATGAAGATTGAGAGATCGCGTCCACTGCCATGACGTGTGACGGCACAGAAACTTCCAAAATCTTGTCGGCTATTTGCGCCAGTCTGTTGGTCTCCACACCTTCGCTCGCTGATAGTACGCAGCGAACATTGATAGGCAAGCGTTGCATCCAGAGTGCTCGAAGGACGTCGGCTGAGAGGTTGTTTCCCGCTAGCGTTACCATCTCTCGCAACAAATGAGATGGTTTTTTGCCATCCAGATCGAGCTCGGTCAGCAGCCTATGAAGCTGCTTTTCCTTTGAATCTGAAAACCTCTGGATTATTTGTTCCTTCAATGCGTCATACTTGCCATGGGCTGGTGGTTGACGCAGTACGTCCGACACTTGTTGCAAAATTGTTGTGTCGAGCGCAGAGATTATTGCGAAATATTTGGACGCATCCGAGGTGATTCTGCACGAGTGGAATTGTGCTTCCGCTAAGACGAACCAAAGCTCGGGGTCGGCCTGCAAGAACGGCGGAATTTTGGGCGACCTGACCTCATTGATCAGGATGTTCGCGTTGTTTGCCGCTGGCAGATTCGCGTTGTTTGCGTTCGTTGCAGCTTGATCGGCTAGGGTTGCCTGCTGATCGCCGAGAGATCCACCGGTGGCGGCATTGTTGCCGTGGGTATGTTGTTCGTTGTCGTCACTCATTATCGCCTATAACGGAAATACAAATAAAAATACAAATATTTTTTGCACTCGATAAGCTACGATGAGTGTTTTTATTTTCAGTTTAGTGCGTGTTGATGTGCGGTGATGTACGTTGGAAGCTTCGCGGCTGCTTTGCGCGTAACAAAGAGCACGATTTTTGTTGTACGAAAAACTGCACTTTTGTTTGTCCGGGGATCACCAATTATGGGTTTTGTTGCACCATAAAGTTAGTAATTAGTTTCGACACTAGGTAACATTATATAGTTCTCGTTTATTTATATATTAATAGAAACTGGTTTACAACGACGCGAGCTAGTTGCTCGGAAGAATCCCTGGAGACTTCTAACAAAAGAATATACGCCACAGGTGTGGCGGAAAGAATCTGGTGAGATTCCCTAGAACCTCTCGTCGCGCTGACGTCGACGCTCGTCACGCCCCTGTGGCCAGCAGGGGAATCCGAGGCTCAGGGCTGCCACAATGGTTCAGCGTTTCTTCCATAGTTAACCCTTTCCGTTACTAACATTTTCATTTGTTCCAATACCTATTTCCAATGCTTTAAAATACTTTGCAGAAGCCTTCCAGATCAATTTTACCCAATACTTTTGAAAAACCCAGGAGCTGGCCACAGGCACGACTGGTCCTTTCTAATGCTCCCAGCGCCCTCTTCTGCTTCCCATAGTATTTATTCCAGTCAGTAGGGGGATAATGTAATTTAAGTACCACGAATTGACTATACCATTGCCCATGCAGATTCAATTTAGAGCTGATCGCATATGAATACACGGTGAATACGGAAAACGCTAGTACTCGTCGCAATGATTGGAATTATAAAAAAATCTGTGACTGCATCATTTTTCATATAGAGGCAATACGGTAAGCTGGACAAGCGAATGACCACGCATAGCTAAGCCGTGGGCGTTCAACGTAAAGTTTTTTCAGAAGATTAGTCTGTTTTTGTATAACATAGTTTTGCTGATCTGGTCGAGAGCGGTTGTTCCCCATCCTTCGGAGTGGCATTAGCCGTTATGGCGATTATTATAGTCATCTCAGGAGTACAAGTAAATAAAACAATTCAATTTAGAAACCCATTTTGCATTGCTGAAAAAAATATTTTCCACCTATGATTATTTGCCATTGCAGGCTCTGATAAATTGGAACCATCCTGCAATGCTGATGCAACAAGCAACCTTGATAATTGGTCAGGTATTCCATCTTTACATAGCTAGCATACCGGGACAGGTATTGATGGATCGTAGTGGAAACATTCACACAACTGTGTGAGTATAAACGCGTCACTTAGTGAAAAAGTCTACCAAGTTGTATTACTATTGCCCTCTCTACCCCTCAGTTATAATTTGGGCTGGCAGAATATGCCGGTGAATACTCAAAAACTCCTGATACCAATTCTGATGCGAAGTAACAAGCCTTGTTATTTTACCGCCGGAAAAGTTTACGTTCTGTCGCTGGAAACCTTTGGCTCGGTATGATATTATCGCATTTCGATTATCTATCTCGATGTATCATAACAATCGATAGTATAATCAACGCTGTGGTTATATTAATACATTTTGAAACGGTTTTTCAAGGCAATACGGACAGTGATATCATACTTCACGATATTTGCTCAAATGATTTAATCGTTCCAATCATCACCAACGCTGGATGACGGTAACGAACATATTCTTTTCTTTGCATTTTACAATAAAAAATGTAATAAACTGTAATATGACTGTGCGATGTAGTATTCGGAGTAGAACAAATTGTATCTATATGAATTCTTTTAGTAAATGTGAATAGCGTTTTATTGGTTTTTCAAGTAAGAGATTTAATATCGACTTAATAAGTCATCTACAATATTATTCAAATATGGCTGATAAGCAGATCAATAAAAGCCCGATCAATCTGAATCTGACATTGTGATCCCAAGCAGAGTACATGCTCGCATAGTTATTGGACTCTTCAAGCGCTAGTGGTGAGCGGATGTGAATATAGTAAAAATGGTAATTGTAGGTCACTATAAAGTTTTAGCCTATATCTCTTCCTCCTGGAGGTAAATCCTGCTTCGGAGAAACAAATAGGTACCGAAAACACCCTTTATCTGTAGGATGAATGAGTGTTTATCGGACTCGTATCTCCCGCGCCTGCTAGCGCCAATCGGGAAGAGAGTCGAGAGCGCGACTGCGTGACGAATGGAGAGCCAGAGTGTCGAGGCAAACCGGACGTTGCGTATAGCGCTTCAGTTTCCGTTATCGAGGCGAAAAGAAAGAATCACGGTCTTTGTAGTTCCTAAAAAAGAATCTAATTATCATACTATCATCGAAACAAATCAACGTGTACATTCATTCTCGGGTTCGTTATTTACCTTCCTTCCCATCCCAAAAATAACCCAACATTATCTGCCTGCACCCACCACGCCGTTACTCTGGCAGCGCGCGGCCCGCGTCGTTGTCGGTTTTACTCGCAAAAGACGAATGGTGGGGCGTTTGGCCCCTTCCCCACTTTTCCAGTTCCGACCGCATGACGTGCTCGGAAGTGTACTGTATTAGTATTAAACCACTCACCAATGCCTCGACAATGCTTCGGATACTAAGAAGTAAATAAAAATTTCTTCAGAACTTCAACTTTGTACACACATGAAATCAATTTCATTATCGTGGCGAATTTACACGCTCCAATGGAGCAGGTACATCGTGTTTTTGGGTGGGTTAAATACGATATCGCGTCAGAGACAGAATGTCATTGGACCGAGATTAATTTCTCAAACGTTCACATCGAAAAATTTGAGCTGCGTTCTGGAAGATAGTTTCATTTATGCATTTTTTTACCTATCACCATTTTTTTAAATCTTTTTAAAAATAATAAGTAGAGCTGTGTCTATTCTGGATAAAGTATAAGCGAGTGGTGCGCGGGTTGCGGGGAAACGATCAAAGGTTTTCACTCACGCGTGGAAACGGGGAGGCGTGAGCACAACACGACCTTTAATTAATCGCTTAAATTAATCATTTTCGGCATGTTCCTTCTATGGAAAAATACTTTTTCGATCATAATGCGTAAAAACCTGGTGATAAAATCGACGTAAACGTGTAAAAATCGAGTGATCGTTTATTATAATGGCATGTAATTACTCGTTAACGATAAAATGAAAAAATCGGAAGGTTTTCACGATTCCTTTTACAGTAGAACCTCGATTATCCGAACTCCGTTTTACCGAACGCTCGGTTATCCGAACGTTAGCGCGAAACAATGTAAATTGTTGCTTGCCCCGGCAGGAGCCGCGACCGTGTTGAAGCGTACTTTTCCTAATGCAGCGTCAAACTGCTCACACATTAGCTTTCTCGAATAGTTCCACTCAATCCAACAGAATCGGACAGTGCTCATCAGTGACTCGTTTCAGTACTAAATCGTTTAAATCGCCTTACATGCGTAGTTCGCACTGAAGCGGCTTCGAAATGTTGCTGATCGAAAGCGCATAGCTAGCGTTCGGTATAGTACAGTGGCACCTCTCATAGCATACTTCATGCGGAGACAATGCACGCTCTCTGAAGTACCAACCACGAGTCAGAAGACAGGTAAATACAGGTAATTCTGTAATAGAATACAGAATACAGGTATGCGAACGACGTTCGCTTACCTGTATTGATCTTACCTCGTCGGACCGTGTTCATCACTTTTAGTCTATACAAAGATAAATATGAGGATTGGCCGTTTTCACTGGATTTTTCAAGGTCCCGAAGGTTCTTCGATTTTTAGAATCACAGAATAACATCAACTACTTAACTGTCGTGGTGCTAAAATAATTGTGTAAATGAAAGTTTGCGTGCTGATTATTGTGATTGGTGGTGATCCCACCCAAGAAACAACATTCCATGGATACGGTTTCCAGATTAGAACAATCGATGGGTGTAAGAATATTCAATATTATTTCAGGCACGTAAGTTCGCGAGAATGTCGATATAGAACCGCAGACGATTCCGTCAACTTTGTCCGTGGAGGTAGAAGTCTTTCAGTGTGTCGTACTCATAGTATTTTGTCACAGACTAAAGAAACGGAACGGCAAAAAGGTTGTAATCCCTTTCTCGAGAATCGCGGGGTTTCGATCTTGCGTTGTACTTTAGATTTTTCGGTATTCGAAAAAATACTGTTAACTACTGTTCAGTGTTCGAACAAATACTGTAAAATTGTTTGCGAATAGTCGGGCTCGAAGAGTCATCAGGACGCCACCGACCGCAGTGTTGTAGAAAATGAATGTAGCGGAAAGGGTGACAGGTTTATGAAATATGCACGGCAACCATGGGAGCTCGCGCGGATGGTGAGTATGATAGGCGTAATAATTGCAGCCACGTCAATCATTGTACGCGAGCGATACATATTATATGAAAATGCAGCGGTCTATCACTGCTATTGTCGGTGAAGGAACTAAGGGAAGGTTTCTATCTTGGCTCATTCACCGTTCTCAAGTAGTTGTCGGAGTTTTCTATTCAGAAAATTTTTTAAAGGAGTCGGGAGAACAGTAGAACTAGTGAGTTGTGGCCATGAGTTTCTTCGATCAGCCATACTACGCCTTAACCAAAACTTTCATGTCTCGAGTAGGCATTTGGCCGGAACAGTCAAAATACGTGAGAATTATTCTGCCTTTGACGATGTTCGCCATAACATTGACACTCGCCGGACCTGTGGTAGCAGACATTATCCGAGTGTGAATTTTTAAATGTTGCTTTTTCACAATTTACGACGTTTAACAGCTTATTCGGTTACATGGCAATTGGCGAGACGTAGACATTCTTGCACGTAACACAACGATCTTACTGATCGGTACAGCAATCTTCTTCATTGTGTTCAGTTGTATTCAATATGCTGACAATGTACGGTTTCTGTATATATATGTTCTATATATATACCGAAATATTCATGTTTAATCGGCAATTTTGCAGATGAAATTATCGTTGATAAATATGGAAAAGCATTGGGAAATGTTAAAAAATACGCCTGCAGTGACTGTCCTTGATAAGTACGCTGAAGGAGGACGATACATCACCGTCGTTTACTCGAGTAAATAATTATTTTTATTATTTGACAATGCAAAACACCGGCTTCAGTTAATCATTGTTTATTTTTTGCTTTTGATTCACCAGCATCTTTATATGCTGCGATGATGCTCTTCTTCGGCTTATGTCTATCACCTATAATACTTGACTTCGTTGATCCCGTCAACGAAACCCGACCGAAAATTTATGTTGTTGAAGCAGAGTACGGCGTTGATGAGGATAAATACTATTGGTTCATAATCGTGCATACGTATATCGTGGCCGCGATGGGGATGAGTATAATGATTGCCATTGAAACAATGTACATTTTATGGGCCGTTCATGCTTGTGCACTTTTTGAAGTTGTTGGGTGCGTATAACTGTGTCTCGAATCATTTGATTGCTCTAGACCGTTACTTTTCGTCTTGATTTTCACAAAATCCAAAGACAACCTGAAAACCGACCGGTCAATCGGTACGCCCAACTAACTTTCTTAGTTATGTTATATAGTTATATTTATAGTTTTCCCAATACTGGTAGACATTTTAAACTCCTTCGCAGAAATACCAACCGACAAATGGACGGACAATCGCTACATGGGTGTGTGCCGCTGAACCGATGGGCAAATCGACCAAGAACCAACGGTGTTTTTAGTCCAGTGGTAAGTCCACAATCTGTCAACAGTCATTCTACATTTAACCAACTTCTTAGCTCAGCGAGAGAGTTAACCATCAATCTACAGCTGACCCACCGTAAACCGATTGTAGATCATTTTGGGATGGGCTGTGAACTGACCGTCGGACTAAAAAATTTGTTGGTTCTTGTTCGATTCGTTCTTTGGTTCAGCGGCAACTGCTTGAGAAGGCCTTGATGAAGCCCCCATGTAACGCTGTGAAACCTTTACTAGGAAACCTCCTAGAGGTCGACGTGATAAGGCGGACTTACCACTGACGTGATGAGGCATCGCTAGGTGGTCTGCTAACTCTGCAGCAGGCAACGTACAGACGAGTTGCTTTCAATTGGAAAGTTTCTCTCTGTAGCAACTTTTGAAACCTTCACTTCCCGTCATTTCGTTTTCTTCATTCTCCCAGTGTCACTCGGCCCGATATCTCTTTTTTCTCAAAACACCTTTTTTCGTGGACACTCTACTCGTCCAGTGGCTTATTCTTTCACAAAACTCGGTAATCGTAAAGTTTTCCTCCAGCGCAACTTCCCATCCTATCATTTTCGCCGTTCCTTTTCCTCAATACTCCCAATGCCATTCCAGCTCTTGCTTGCTATCCAGTAGTCAGCTGTTGTCGAGAACAAGCGCCGACGGTACCAATCGACGGGTGGGCGACAATTTTCAACGCAATCTACCGTCATCTTCCTTTGGTCCTCCCCAAGACTCCTTTACCAGTGCTTTCCTTTCAACCATTCCAAGTTTTTTCCTCTTCCCGCTTTCCACTTCTGTGTTGCCCGGCTTGTATTTCCAACCTCGACCGCTGCGGGGCATGCTATCGGGAAATGTTTCAGCGTTTCTTCCACAGTTAACCGTTTCCGTTACCAACATTTCCATTTGTTCCGATACCTAAAATACTTCGCAGAAGCCTTCCCGATCAATTTTACCCGATACTTTTCAAAAACCCAGGAGCTGGCCACAAATACGACTGGGCCTTTTCAATGCTCCCAGCGCCCTCTTCTGCTTCCTATAGTATTTATTCCAGTCAGTAGAGGGATAATGTAATTTGAGTACCACGAATTGACTATACCATTACCCATGCAGATTCAATTTAGAGCTGATCGCATATGAATACACGGTGAATACGGAAAACGCTAGTATTCGTCGCAGTAATTGGAATTATAAAAAAATCTGCGACTGCATCATTTTTCATATAGAGGCAATACGGTAAGCGGGACAAGCGAATGACCACGCATAGCTAAGCTGTGGGCGGTCAATGTGAAGTTTTTTCAGAAGATTCGTCTATTTTTGTATAACACAGTTTTGCTGATCTGGTCGAGAGCGGTTGTTCCCAATCCGGCGGAGTGGCATTAGCCATTATGGCAATTATTACAGTCATCTCAGCAGTACAAGTAAATAAAAACAATTCAATTTAGAAACACATTTTGCATTGCACACAAAAATATTTTCCATCGGTTATTGTTTGCCATTGCAGGCTCTGATAAATTGGAACCATCCTGCAATGCTGCTACAACAAGCAACGTTGATAATTGGTCAGGTATTCCATCTTTACATAACTAGTATACCGGGACAGGAATTGATGGATCGTAGTGGAAAGATTCACACAACTGTGTGCGTATAAACGAGTCACTTAGTGAAAAAGTTTACCAAGTTGTATTGTTATTGCCCTCTCTACGCCTCAGTTATAATTTGGGCTGGGAGGATATGTCGGTGAATACTCAAAAACTCCTGATACCAATTCTGATGCGAAGTAACAAACCTTGTTATTTTACCGCCGGAAAAGTTTACGTTCTGTCGATGGAAACCTTTGGCTCGGTATGATATTATCGCATTTCGATTATCTATATCGATGTATCGTAACAATCGATGGTATAATCAACGCTGTGGCTATATTAATATATTTTGAAACGGTTTTTCAAGGCAATACGGACAGTAATATCATACTTCACGATATTTGCGCAAATGATTTAATCGTTCTACTCATCATCGACTCTGCATGACAGTAACGAACATATTCTTTTCTTTGCATTTTACAATAAAAAATGTAATAATCTATAATATGACTGTACGATGCAGTATTCGGAGTAGAACAAATTATATCTATATGAATTCTTTTAGTAAATTCGAATAGCGTTTTATTGGTTTTTCAAGTAAGAGATTTAATATCGACTTCATAAGTCATCTACAATATTATTCGAATATAGACGATAAGCAGATCAATAAAAGCTCGATCAATCTGAATCTGACATTGTGATTCCGAGCAGAGTAGATGCTCGCATAGTTATTGGACCCCTCTTCAAGCGCTAGTGGAGACCGGACATGGTAAAAATGGTAATTATAGGTCACTATAAATTTATATTTATTATATTTAGTTAAAATATAATTATGTTATATTTAGTCCATATCTCATACGCCTCGAGGTAAATCCTGCTTCGGAGAAACAAATACTTTGCAGAAACCTTCCCGATCAATTTTACCCGATACTTTTCAAGAACCCAGGAGCTGGCCACAGACACGACTGGGCCTTTTCAATGGTCCCCGCGCCCTCTTCTGCTTCCCATAGTATTTATTCCAGGCAAAAAATTATTAAGGTTAGTTCAGCAGGAACTAGAAGGACCGTAGTTGTATGAAAATTCTCATCCTCCTCAAATCAGAAATGCTTCAAAATACTTTCGGAATGATATCGAAGTTATATAATAGCTCAATCCGATTTACAAAATGAGTATGTTTGTGATAATTTCATTGATGTCAAAATGATTATCTGCTTTCAACATTTTTGTAATGGCGTTGTCTATAATAAATTACGTAATCGTCAAGGGGGAAAAACATTTATGGTGAATCACGTTTCCTTTCGATTTAATTCCCTTTTTTTATGAAATAATGTTTTAGTTGTTTTTTATACGCCTCGATCTAAATAGTTTGCTTAATCATAAAAATAATGTGATTCCAGTTGCAATCTTCCATTTCTATTTTTCAAAATTTTTTAGATTCATGATTTTTAGCGTTTTTGTTTGCATAATTTGCGAATTTTTTAATGATATCAATTGTACTCGGGCCTTCTGGTATTTCGATAAATTTCAGAAAAAATGTAATGCATTGGTATTTGAACGAATTATAATTATAGCCTATTAAAAAAATAAAAATTCCAATTGTGACAACGAAAAAATTAAAAACTTGCGAAAAAAATGGTAAATATTGAAGTCTTGAAATATTGAAGTCCTATTATCGGGTGGTTCTTAAAAATCATATTTTCAATCATAGATTCAGTGTGAATTTTTTCAAATAAACGAAACGCGTTTTCGGAATTGGTTTTTCAAGTTTTAAAAAAATTCGCGGGTGTTAACAATGTCTCAATACATTTCTGAGACCCTTATAGGTCGGTAACAACATCATACTAAAAAAATTGAAAATTGAAATTTTCATAGCACTTCTTCATAAAGTTGAAAATGAATTTTGCATATCACTTTCTCATAAAAGTTGGAAATTGAAACTGTCATATCGTTTTCTCATGATGTACCTTTATCATATCAATCTGAACATTTATTTGATAATTTCCCGGAATTTTCGTATTCATTGTTTTACATCTTCTACCCATTTTCACCAGTTTTTCTTATTTTTTCCCATTATTCTTTGTTTGATTATTTGTTTATCATTTATTATTTTTATATTTATTCCCTTTTATAATTTTATTTACCTTCTATTTTGGATGTTGTCATGACCATATGACTTATTATTTATTTCTCATGCTTAGCTCCATTCCCATTAATTTATTGTATTGTTATCAATAATTTTCCCAGAAACATTTCCGACCCCAAAATTCATCTTCTAAAACCTGTTTTTTATACGTTTCAACATTAAAGATTGGAATTCACAACCTTTTGAACAATAGTGATCATTGATAATTATCCCGCACCCTGTGACAAGCCGGACAAGCAGTCACATGCTCGATAAGCGTGATGAGCGTTGCACCGATATTCTTAACCTGCATATTTACGTCTCAGGTTGCTGAGTTTTATTCGTTTCGTTTTTCCTGTACGCTCACTTTTGTTCGTACATTACCTCCCTGAAAGCCTATCTAGTATTACAAATGAATAATTTATCCATTCGTTCGGTATATTATTTATTCATCAAACCCTCAAGTTTGATTATTAAAAAACTTTCCCTAATGTTTACTTGCAGCAACATAGTCATTTTCCAAAATGTTCATTAATTAATTTTTTTTATGACTAAAATGTCCGCGAAATATTTCGCAGGACGTAACAGTGATGTTGTTTTCATTAACAACGATTGAATATATTTTTAATGAATGTTGTGCATAATCATGCCCTGAGAAGTGCTGCCCTCGGTAGCGCCGACGGTGATTTTTCCAATCAGTCGCTTCGAGATAGTTACACCGATTCTCTGGCAGTACCGCTGTGTGCATATGTGCATTGCTTTGGGCTGCGTGTTAGAGCGCTAAGGTACCATCTCCTAAGGCACATAGCTAAGGATTCCGATTGTCTTTTGCGTTTTCATTAAAACAATGGGTTTTCAAATAGCCTGAAGTATCCTCGCTGCCAATGATACCTCTCCAGCAACCTGAATATCCCCTTGCGATATTTTTTTTTAGTTATTCAACTGTTGATATGCCAATCACTGAATAGAATCTTCACTGATAGCCGACGCATAATTAATTATTGAACAGGTAATCATTTGTCAACGATTACTCGTGTTCTATGAACTTTTCTATGACCTTTATTTCATAATTGAATTTTGTGAAAATTCACAGGACATAACACCACTAATTGACTCATATGATTTACTTTTTTTAGATTACTTTTTTTTAAGCGATTGTTTTGATAAATATACTATGTAGCTGACGAATGTAGCTGACTATTCGTTCAGGCACACGATATTAGTTAGGTTTGACAAGAGACGAACGAACGGACGATCGATACAAGATCGATCGTCATGTAGAACAGTCTTGATCGGACTTTCTTACTAAACAGACGTTTGACAGTTCGTGTTAGAGATATTTAGCTGCCATTGTACATAATAATATCCGCCCCAAAACCTAATACGCGCGTTATTCATTCCCTTGGACGTAACAATACTTTCCGAACGAGGAAACACATTTCAAGGACACAGCGTACCATTTTTTACTTTTTTGAAAAGATTATACTTACTGGACCTCGATTTCCTTCGCAACATAAGTCACATATTCCAAATCAGTCTGCAAAAAGAAAAGTAGTCCGTTATTGATTGTCGGTTAAAAATGATTGTTATTTATCATTATCAGACCGATATAAAATGTACCTCAGCTACCAATACTATTATCAGTGCATCTGCCGTTTCCATAGGGCTCATATGATCCAAAAGATTTTTTAGCGTATCCAGCAGGTAATTCTGCACTTCTCTCTTGACGGTCGGCACGCCGAGCACCATACTAACTCCGGCGCGGCCTTTGCTCTGCAGAAACACCGGTCTCAGGCTGTTGGAGTCATTCCAGAAATGAGGCAAAAAATTGTAAATCGACGGTAATTTTATGCTAGGTATGTTGGAGCTTCCGTTGTTTAGTACAAATTGAAGATCGTGTATTGGGCGAGCGCTCTCGGTGAGGGTAAGTAACTGGTGCGACAGTAGATTAATTTTCTCCTGACTGCTTATGTACTTTGCCTGGAGATGTTCCAATTTTGCTTGAAGCTCCACTATGCTATTCTGGAAAGCAGTCTCTTCGTGCATGTCCGGCGACGAGACCAGATTGCAGATGGTGCAGGTCAGCAGTACTGTCACGAGTACGATCAAGCATATTCTTCTGATCGATGTCCGAGTTATAATAGGCGGTATCATTGTTCCGTTCGCGCCAACATTGTCTTTCCGTCCGGTTTTTGTTTTCTTTCGATCCTCCGGAGAACTGTCGTTCGTTCATTTTTTTACACCGACGGAAGGCTACGCGAGTATTTCTAAGATTTGTGATAAGCAAACATTAATGGACTAATCGTGCAGGTTCAAACACCATTTTGTTCCGAGTGGAGCGATAAGAACGGTAATGAAAACTTGCGGTTTCGCGGGAGTTATATTCTGGAACGTTAGAATCATGGACGGAGGGGTAAATTCCGAGACTTACATAATATTTCATGATTGTCACGACGTCCAAGTGAGTTGTAAGACGTATATTTTTTTTTGTTCATCCCGTTGAACTAACTGGTCAACAATCAACGAAAAGCACCGTTCGATCGGGATCACATGTTAATAAAAATCCTTCTCATCCTCGATCGAACTTAAAGTGAACGGTCCAATCACTGACCACCTAAGCTCTGCATGACATTCAAAATGGAAAGAGATTGTTAAAAATAGTGGAGGCAATGAAATAACTGGTATGACAGAAAAGTGTAGAGTCTTAATTAGCTAAAACAAGTATTATTTTACGCCGTGTCTACAGTAACGCAAACGTTACTCTTGCGTCAGAATTAAAGTAACGCAAAGCTCACGTGACTCCCGCATTTCGCCTATAGTCACGTAAACTTTGCGTCACTTTGCGTTTTTTGTAAAAGTGACGCTGATTTTGTTCAGGTCCCCGACATTTTTTGAGAAAAATATAAATATGTGCGTTACTCTTGCGTTGGAATTAGGGTAACGCAAAGCTCACGTGACTTCTTGCATTTTCTCTATCGTCACGCAAACTTTGCGTCACTTTTATGTTTTTATTACAGTAACGCTAATCGATTAAACATCTTTTTTTTTTTAGTATTTGACGTCGAAATTCTACCGCATCTTTGTATTAGTTTACGCGTTTTAAAAAAACTGCATAAATATCTGCGTTACTCTTGCGTACCAATTATAATAGCCTTGCCAGACTCCTATCTTCCCCCTATCGTCACGCAAAATTAGTATCATTACCCAATTTATTTTTCAAAAAAATAAAATATGTACACAGAAATGTTCACTTATCATTTTTTAAATGTGCCTGTAATACTTTCTCCAGATTTATTTGAAGATATAAAAATTAAATTGTTTGATTTAATGTAAAAAAAAATTGCTCTAATGTTCACTAAATACAAAAAAAAACAATTTTTTTTTAAGTTCATTATGTTGATGAATCTCAATCTTTAACCGCAGACGTTTTAACCAACGAGGATTTTTTTTTTTTTTTTGTATTTAGTGAATATTGGACCAATTTTTTTTACATCAAATCAAACAATTAACTTTTTATAATATTTTCAAATAAATTAGTGAAAGGTACAGGAAACTTTAAAAATGATAAGTGAAATTTTTTAATAGCAAAAGATGAGCGAAAGGATGTAAGCAATCGTCGTACGAAATTAATTAATTGCACGGAATAAATATTTATATTTCGTAATGGTTATTTTTAACAGTCATACATTGCACCGCTAATGACTAAGACTAAGAATAATGTTACGGTTAGTCTGTTTTCAATAAATTCCACTGCGGGATTACGAAGATAGGAAAACGTTTATTTTATTAACGCGTACAATCGGTGAATGAGTAGCTTGTAAACTTGTTGAATAGAAAGTTGAAACACGCAGTTAGCATAGAAACAGCAACTGTCATGGAAACCGTGAAACAGAGACAGCTTGGCTAAGTATAGAACATTCGAGAAGAATCGAGAAGAATCAGTCGGTAAAGACGATATCTTCAACACTCCCGCTTTGTCTTTATCGTAGTTAATCTCATTTCTTCTCGGGTTCTTCTTTGGTTCAATGCTTTTCGTAGAGTCCCAATGCTTCTCGATGATGCTTGTGTTGTTGTCGAGGAAGTGCCTTCGTTAGGATGTCAGCATGTTGCTCCTTCGATGCTAGGTACATCAGCGAGAACTCTTTCTTTGCATAACGTTCCCGAATATAGTGAAAACGTACTTCGATATGTTTGGCTCTCTTGTGAAATATCGGGTTTTTTATGAGGCTTATCGCACTCTGGTTGTCGATGTAGAGTGTCGTATTTATGTTGTCGACATCTAGTAATTCCTTTACTAGAGTTTTCAGCCAGGCGATTTCCTTGACTGCTTGACACGCAGCCATATACTCAGCCTCCGTCGTTGACAATGCAACGCTATGTTGCCTTTGCGAGTTCCACGAGATGGTATTCGAAGCAAGCTTCATTACGTATCCAGTTGTCGATCGGCGTGTCGTTAAGTCTCCGGCGTAGTCCGAATCACTATAGACAAGAAGCTCTTTCTCCTTATCGCACTCGAATAGAAGTCCATGGTTGACAGTTCCCTTCAGATATTTGAGTATCCGTTTTACCGCTTTCCAATGGATGTTCGTTGGTTTTTCGAGATATCGACTAGCCTGATGTACGGCAAACGTGATGTCCGGTCTCGTTACTACCGAAAGATACATGAGACTTCCTACAGCCTCACGATAAGGTGCTGTCGTTGCCTCATTCTCGTCTCCCGCTTGAACATAAGAGGACGAATCATGGTGTGGATCTGCAGGGATGGCCACTGGGTTGGCTTCGTTCATGTTGAATCGCTCTAAAACTCTCTTCGCATAGGCTTCTTGATGTAAAAAAATAGATCCGTTAGCTTTTCTTTCGATGTGCATGCCCAAGAATAGATCAGCCTCATTATGTGTGATTTCGAATTCAGTCTGGAGTGTACTAATAAGCTTCGTTATTAGGCTTTGGTCATGTGCAACGATCAGTCCGTCGTCGATATAAATCGCAAGAATTATTTTCTTTCCTTTCATTTGACTCGTAAAAACGCACGGGTCTGCCTCTGTGGCTTTTAGATCGAATCTTCGAAGGAATCCGGTGAAGCGACGATTCCAGCATCGTGACGATTGTTTCAAACCATATAGACTGCGCTTGAGTCTGCAGGTTCTCCCGGTTCCATCGTCGTACCCTTCTGGCTGCTGCATGTAGATCGTCTCTTCAATATCACCATACAAAAAGGCAGTTTTGACATCGAACTGTTTGATTTGCATGTGTTCACAGGCCGCTACAGCGAGAATGGCTCGGATCGAATCGAACCGAACTACAGGACTGTGCGTTTCTTGGTAATCAATCCCTTGACGTTGCCGAAACCCGCGTGCGACAAGTCTCGCTTTGTGACGACAAATATTGCCGTTAGCATCTCTTTTTAGTTTGTAGGTCCATTTGCAGTCTATTGCTCTTGAAGAACTTGGTAATTTTACAAGCTCCCAAACTTCATTTCGGATAAGAGACTCGAATTCCTCGTCCATGGCTTTCTTCCATTTCGCTGCTTCATTGCTCTGCAGTGCTTCTCGATAGGAAAGAGGCTCATGACTTTCAGCTACGAACAAACTGTCTATGAACGGAATTCGATATCTTGCCGGACGTTGTAGTGTGGCTCGATCTCGAAGTTGACGACCCTCGTGTTGAGTCGGATTTTCTTCATTTTCGCCGTCTGCTTCTCCCGCTGCATCCCGAGG
This sequence comes from Stenichneumon culpator, assembly GCA_964017025.1. Taxonomy (NCBI): domain Eukaryota; kingdom Metazoa; phylum Arthropoda; class Insecta; order Hymenoptera; family Ichneumonidae; genus Stenichneumon; species Stenichneumon culpator. The sequence goes on from OZ024772.1 coordinate 3,626,418, forward strand.
TCCGGATTCAACGTCAGAGTCTGATCCATCCGCTTCAGGTACGTCCCGATTTTCTTCCGGTTCGTTGTGCTGTCCTCCGTTATCTTCTACCGGTTCAACGTCGCCGTCAGAATCTTCGCTCTTGCTCGAATCACATTCGTCACTGATCCAAACCTCGTCGGCATCGTGCTTTGTTTGCTCTGTTGTACGATCAACTCTCCCTGAGAAGACGACGTCCCTTACGATTGCAATTTTGTTGTCGTGTGGGTACCACACGCGAAAACCTTTTGTTTCATCAGCGTAACCGAGAAAATAGGCTTTTCTTGCTTTGGCGTCTAGTGCTCGGCGTTTTTCCTTTGGCACATGAACAAAGACTTCTTCTCCGAAAATGTGCAGGTTTTTAATGTCCGCCTTTTGTTTAAACCATAGTTCCCATGGTGTTGCGCTCTCGACACTGCTGGTCCCGGTCCGATTCAGCGTGCTTACTGCAGTGTTGATCGCCTCCGCCCAAAACTCTGCACCGAATCCTCCAGCAAGCATGAGCGTTCGTCCTGCCTCTTTGAGTGTCCGGTTGTCCCTTTCTGCAGAACCATTTTGCTCCGGAGTGTACGCGACTGTTCGCTGGTGTCTTATTCCGAGTCTGTCCGTCAGTTCCTTCATCTCTCTATTAATGAACTCAAGTCCATTATCGGTGCGAAGAACCTTCACTCCTCCCGGGCACTGCTTTTCAGCTTTTTTAAGGAACTTCTCGACACATCTCGTTGTTTCCGCCTTGCTCTCAATGAAATAAACCTCACGATAGTGCGAGTAATCATCTTTCAGCAGTAAATAGTACTTTGAACCACCAAAAGATTTCTTCGGCATAGGTCCACAAAGATCAGCATGTATGATTTCACCAATGCTTCCGGTTTTCGAAGTGCTGTTCGGGAAGGGGAGGCGGTGCATTTTTCCCATAGTACAAGCCTCGCAGAAAGGGTTTTCCTCGTCTTCCACAGATATCTGGAATCGCTTGAGAATTTGCCTCACGTGTTTAAAATTCTGGTGGGCCAATCGTTCGTGCCAAATTTTAAGCGTATCATGTGAGGCTGCGAATGCTTGCGATGAATCCTTCCACTTTCCTGACCACTTCGGTTTGACTACTTTGAACTGCATCACGTATAGTTTACCTTGACGAACTCCGGTTGCTATAGTACGTCCTCCTTTAGTCAGCTCGCAGGTTGTGTTTGTAGATTGCATCTCGAGACCCTTGTCGAGTGCTACGCCAACCGAAAATAAATTGTACTTGAGTCTTGGTACATGTAATACGTCTACGAGATGATTATCCTCCCAGTTTTCTCCGTTGAACATAGTAACATTGATGCAGCCTTTTCCATATGCCTTGATACAAGCCCCGTCACCAATGCATACTTCAGTTGGAGTATCGAAGGTTACGTACGTGGTGAACCAGTCTCTTTGATTCGACATGTGGTCGCTGGCTCCAGAGTCGAGAAACCATTCAGTATCTCGTGCTTGTTGCAAGGATACTGATGAGAGCGCTTCGCTTACAAGACCTTCACCCTGCAGCTTCTTCCCTTGGGCATCGCAACCTCCATGTCCTCCTTGGTTGTCATCGCCCTTTCTTGATGAACAGTCTCTAGCCCAGTGTCCCGGTTTGCCACATACATAGCATACGCCAGGCTTCTTCGTACCTTTTGTACTCTTTGAACCCTTCGACGAGTCGCCACCGCCGCGCTTGAACTTCCCTCGTTGAGCATTCGATGAAAGAGCATTTCCATTTTTATTTTCTCTTGCAGTAAATCTCGACTCTTCAGTCATGAGTCTCGCCTTGAGATTTTCTAGTGTTCGCTCGCCCGCTGGTGCCGACTCCCATGCACTGACAAAGTGACGGTAGTCCTCGGGCAGAGTCATAAGAATCTTCGTCATGATCATCGTGTCTGGAATTTGCTCACCCATTAATTTCAGTCGATACGCTATGTCCTCTAACGTGGCGATGTGTGCCGCAATATCGTCCGAACTCTTCTTTGTCATATTGTACCAGCTCTGTTGAAGCATATGTACGTTCGCCTCTGATTTCGGCTCGTAAATTGCCGTTAATTTTTCCCACATTTCAGCCGCTGAGTTGCAATTAATAATGTGAAGGGTAGGTTGCTTTCCCACAGTCGTCACGATCACCTTTTGAGCTGTTGCGTCGGCCTTTTGCCATGTCGCGAGTGTTTTTGCATAAGCCGTACGTTCTGCGTCATTCGCATCGGCAGCCGGCACCTCCGGTTTGATCTCAGTTCCAAGTGCAACATTCAGCGCGTTATGTGAATTTAGAATCACCCGTATCTGAAACTTCCAGATACTCCAATTCTCGTTGTTCTCAAGTTTGAGAACTCTCGTGAGCTCGCTGTCCATCTCGCCAGGCTATATTTTCCACTATCGCTCGCAGCAGGGGGATCGCCTCAATGGTCACCGTATTCACACATCTGCGTTAAATTAATCACTTTTCACGAATCTATCTCGTATTATTGTTCTGGGCCCATAACCTGTTACGGTTAGTCTGTTTTCAATAAATTCCACTGCGGGATTACGAAGATAGGAAAACGTTTATTTTATTAACGCGTACAATCGGTGAATGAGTAGCTTGTAAACTTGTTGAATAGAAAGTTGAAACACGCAGTTAGCATAGAAACAGCAACTGTCATGGAAACCGTGAAACAGAGACAGCTTGGCTAAGTATAGAACATTCGAGAAGAATCGAGAAGAATCAGTCGGTAAAGACGATATCTTCAACAAATAATAAAAGCTCTGGCGCTGCGCTTTACCTGCGCTAAGGTTTTCTTTACGCTGCTGAGTTGGTACACGTAGCGCAAAACCAGTACGTTTTTTTTGAGGCGCGTTTTCCTCCCACGCATTTGAGGTGGAACCCCGCCAAACACGCTTCGCATTCGATCGTATCGAAATCTGTACTCTCCTTCGAACAAACGGAACACTTCCGAACTGCGGTCTTACGTTTTATTTCAAGCGTGCTGATTATAGCGTCTAATGCGTCGTCGTCAACATAATTATGTAATATACTTAAGTCCACGTTTTCGGCGAGAATGGCGTTATCAATGTCTTCCGGCCTCATTTCTACGTCACGTTCGTTGACCAAGTACTTGCCAAGCAAGACGTCGGGTATGACGTGCTCCGATACACACCATCCCAACATGATCTTAGCCCGTTCTTTTTCAGATCGCTCTTTGAATGGGACAGGACGATTCTTTTGAGAAGTTCGCTTCTTCGGTTTAATTCCGATCGCCGTTAAGGTCGCGCCTGTCGGACGTCCTCTGACACGAATCGATGCCGGCATAACGATTTCTTTTAATTGGATTTCCTGACGACAATCGATATTTCCCTCAAGAACGTCCTCGGAACCAATGGGTGGCCTAACGTCGATAGAATCGGGATCATTATGAGGTGCGTGAGATGTTTTATACACGGCCGTGCTGTTAGCAGTCGAACACGCATCGTTGCCATTCTGTTCTGCAGTACTGAGCCCGGCTGCAGCTTCGTCGAGTCCCTCTGGATTCGCACGAGAGTCGCAACCCTCCACGATCGCGACTAGTTTATTTTGAACATCAGGACATGAGCTGTTGGTTACTTCCAAGTACTGTTCTAAGTCAAAAGAAGTGTCGATATCGAATATTTTCTCAAGCACCGCGCTATCCATCTCCGTCAAACTTGATTCGTCGATGACGAAATCTTCTTCTGCTATTGCTGGGAGAACTCCAGCATCAATTCCTGAGTCAGGCGTCTGAGATTGGAAGACCTCTTTAGACGATCCCGGAAGAGCTTCCGCAACTAATTTCGAAGAGCCGGCGCCGGAATCAGTATCTTGGTATCCGCAATTTCTTCGAATGTTGTCCTCGGATGTCTGATCTGACGGAAGATCTACATCAGAAGAAGCTTCCGACGTGACATCATCTTCAGACGCACTTCCCTCCGATGCAGTGAACTGGGCGGGCGTTGATCTCGACGAAGACATTTCGATTCGTTCGATCGAGACCTCGTGACCTTCTCTCCAAAATCGTTCGATAGTTTTCAGTGCGTTCAATTTGCAGAGAAATAAATCTCGAGAAGCAAGACTTGTTAAAGTAACAAGAGACGACGTTATTGCCTGTGCTCGTTTTCTTTTTTCAGTCAGTGATAAGGATCTCAGTTTCTTCGTCGTGGCTACCACGGGAGCAGAAGCCTTTCCAATTGATGACTGAACGTTGTCTTGGGATCGGAAGGTCCTTTGTTTTCCGAGATAATATTCCCGGGTCCACCTCGTATCGCACAAGTCTTCGTCAAATAACGATAGATCTTCGAGCTTGCGAACCGCGAAGATGTGTTGACACGGCAGCATCATTGATGTCCAGTCCCCACACTGACAACTTCTGAAAGTTGCTGCGATGATCGTCCCCTTGAAAGGAATCGAATATTCGCCGGTATCGTCGTTTTTAGCGATACTATCGGCTTTTATGATCGACGATTTGTTTATCTCACTCAAGACGTAGCGATACGCATGACCCGTAAGGTGTACGAGATACTGAGACTCTGCACTACCTGTGGGATGATACAGAACTGGCCTTTTTAGTACGTGCTGCGTCGCTTTATGGTCCCTCTCGAACTTATGGGAGTTCAGCCATTCGAAGAAATATTCGATGAACGATACCAGCGTACTATTTTTAGGAACGACCTGTTTAATTTTATTGTTAATCGATTCGAGGCGATTGTTCGTAATATTCTTCAGGTTTCCGTGTACCATGCTGTATACCGTCCATTCACTCCTAATCGGATGCCAGTTCTTATTGAAATATTCTAGAACTCGCTCCGGAGCCATGTTAGAGAATTCCGCATACTTTTGATCGTACGTCGATTCGGACGAACTATACGTCAGATCCTGTAAAAGGCGTAAAATTTCTTCGCGTTGGTGCGCAGAAATCTTCATCTTGTCGGTCGTAATCTGACGCGAGAAGGTCTTCAGCGTGTGGAAGAGACAAATGTATACCGGGACACCGAATACTTCGCTCAAAACATTGCGCTCCAACAAATCTTTGTCCGCCATGAAGCAATTGATTCGCTCGCATGCTTCAAGATTTTCGTTCTTGAAGTGCTCTAAAAACCATTGAAATGTTTCCCGATCTTCGTTGACCACTAGGCAAACACCTACGACTTCGCTCAAGCCATGGGAATCTTCAACAAGGTTCAGCATCAAGGTGAAGCCCTGAACCAGAAGTTTATAGGTACCATCTATGAGGACAATTTCCGGCCAGGCTGCCATCGAGTTCCTCATATCTTGTGTCGATAGGTAAAGGCCTTTGAAACGGTTATCTTCATCTCGAAGAACAGCGACAGATGCGTCTGAAATTATTTGTTAGAAAACACCTGAATAAACTATTACAACTGTTACAACTATATACCATCCTAGGAAATAGATTTCACGTCAGTCAAACTATCAAGTAATGATTTTAAAAATGTCATACGATTGCTTTGTATACAGCGTCGGATATGCTTATCGCATTCCAAAATATACGGTATTAGTTACAAAACTCACGGTACTTTGTTTCCAGCAACGTAACCGCTTTTAGCAAATCATTTTCGTCGTCCCTCTTCATGGCGCTTTTGATGTTTGACAAATCTTTCAATGTTGTACATTTGCCCGTATCGGTTGCAATTTTGTTTTGCAGCAGTTTTTTGTTACATCCGAGTTTGAGAAGTTCCTGTGCTTCTTCCTTTTCAATGTTGGCCAACTTGCGGTTTTGCGGAAGATGATCAAAAGCCGGCTGTTCATACAAGATACATTAATTAAGAAATATGTAAAACGCCTTAACAGCTCACTTCTTCTCAGGTCTACCTGCGATAGGTCGTGATTTTCATGGTCCAAACACAGACTCCTAATTTCGAGAGCTTTACCATCCGAGCTGGCTAACAATTTGACGTTTGCTGGGCAATCCATCTTGTGTGTGCTGATGAATAGACAAGTATTATTATTATGCATGTAATTTTAATAATACTTGTGTAAAAACGCGTGAAAATTATTAAATAAAAAAAAGTCAAGAACTACCTTGTTTGACGTTCTCCTTTGCCGCGAGATTTGAATTTTATGCCTCCGTGGATGCAGTGTATGCACAGCTTGTAATACACGATATCGGGACAAATTTTTCTCTTCACGTCGATGGAGCCTATTTTTTTGGAATCTCTCACCCAGGACTTTTGTCTGTTTTCCTGTTCATACTTTCCCAAAAAACTGTTCCAGATTTCGAGACTCTCGAACCGTTCGCCAACCGCCATTCGGTAAACTCTTTTTAATTCGTCGGGGTCCATACCTATAATAGATTGTATATGAGCATCTATAAAAACAAATTATTTATTTTACCTACACTGTTTGTTGATTTTGGAACTGAATAATTACTATTTACACCTGAACGTATGACGTATTAATGATTTATTTTTACGGAAGAATCAAGCCGCGGGGAGGGGAAGCGGGAGGTCCGTCGAATTCGAGAAAAAAGTTACTTCATTTTTTCCTCCGAGAAAAAATTTAATATAAAAAATTCCCCGTGGTTGATTGTTCGTAAGGGTTTTTCAAACATTCAAAAAATCCGAACACGAAAATTTGTACGAGTACCGTTTTTTGAATAGATTTTTTTTAAATATTATAAACTTAACTACCCTTAAACTTAAAGCATGTGCAATACCGCCGTCGGTAATAAAAACTGTAATCTACTTCTCTCATGGATTCTGGCATGTACGGTCATAAGAATAGTCTCATCAGAAGCCGATATCGACTTCCGATCGGACTTTTCTTTTTACCTCGAAAACCGGTGAGAAAAATTGATTATAATTTTTTATATCGACTGAGCCCAGGATGCACGGGGCGGGAAGTGTTTCATGTGGTCTTAAGGTGAAGTGCAACTACTCGGTCGGTAACAAAAACTGTTTTCCAATATTCTCAAAGACGGTTAATTATTAGGGAAAAATACGAGAAAGGCCAACTAGGCGCAGAAATCCCGCAGTTGGCTGTTCTCATCATTTTCCCAGGAAATGAACGGCTTGGGAGATATTTGGGAAGCGAAATTGCAGCTATCTCTCTCGCACTCATGGCGGTTACACTTCACCTTAAGGCACTAACAACTAGCATATGGATTTGGTTAAAAAACCAGGTCAATTTTTTTTTTAGTATCACTGAACAACGGCGATCTTATCTCAAAATCGACTCATCCGGATGAGTTGAATTTTGGAAAGATTACATATTATATTAATTATAACATATTAGGTCTAATGACCGCCCAGATAGACAAGCGCTATGAAAAGTAGCAATATTGGCGCAATATTTGCGATATGTGCGGCACATGCCGCAATTATTACGCCAACTGCTACTTTTCGCGGCGCTTGTCTATCAGGGCGGATCTTCAAAATAAATGTTGAACCGTTTTTTTAACAGCCGTTCATTGAATAGCAAATGTTATAAAGAAGGATTAGTCCCAATTTCAATTCAATCGGACGAATAGATTTAGAAATACGACATCCGTTGTCAATTATTATTTGTTGATTGTAAATAATTAACAAGTCCCTTGTTGATTAATATTTTTCATTAAAAAAAACTCAAACTTAATAATACCTTGTATTAACCAAGTGTAAAAACCCGAACTCGTCCTTTTAATGCCCGCGTTAGAATAATGATGAAAATAGACCTGTTCTTTGGATCAAATCCTTATGCTAGTGCCGTAAGTACCATACTGACGATTTTTTCTCGGCGGTCGCTAGCTAAAACATCTAGAACATCTCGCAATTTTTTTAATCATCGTACAACGAGCTACGTATGCTGCATGCGTTATATCATCGTAATCGCTGTTCTGAAATCCGCGACGACATTGTTAGCATTGAACGACCTTTCATATATACCATGGACATGTACATCTTCCCACGGCAAATGTAATATGGCAATAAATACGCACAAGTTATTTGTTACAAAATACTCAGGCAAAATAGTAAACTTTCTCGCATGAATAATAACTGTCATTCGTCATATCCTTCGAAGTGTTATATTTTTTCGGACCAAACAAAGGAAGCAGCTTCTGTTGACAATAGCGACAATGAATTTTCCACCGGCATCAAGCGAGTAGAAATCATATACACTTTCAGCTTATTTGTGCGTACGAAAAAAGTACGCGCACAGTCAAATCAATCGTAATAAAAAATAAGACCATTTGTTATAACAACTTACCGTTACAGTTTTGAGAGAAAATATCACATCCGACGTGACGCACGTTCACAAGTTGAAGCCCGTTTTATTCCGAATCGTAGCTTGAAACCGGCGACAATGTTGCCGCCATGTAAATAATGTGGATACCGGGTGGGCGCCAAATAATGAATCGGAAAAGTTATCCGCCGTCAAAAACAGCCATAATGCTGCCATGATTGGCAAATATATTTGGACAAACATGCTGTCTATTGGCTGAACGGTATCGACCATTAAAGAATATTTTTTCAAACAGAGTTTTCACTGCCTACACCGTGGTTGTTCCACCCAATCATCGTGTGTTTTTAAGTTTATAACGTTGAAGGTTAATGAACATGGGTGAACCTCTAAAAATTATTAGTGTAAGATTATATGTATATATCTAATTTTCTCAATAAATAAATTGGGTAATGATACTAATTTTGCGTGACGATAAGGGGAAGATAGGAGTCTGGCAAGGCTATTATAATTTGTACGCAAGAGTAACGCAGATATTTATGCAGTTTTTTTAAAACGCGTAAACTAATACAAAGATGCGGTAGAATTTCGACCTCAAATACTAAAAAAAAATGATGTTTAATCGATTAGCGTTACTGTAATAAAAACATAAAAGTGACGCAAAGTTTGCGTGACGATAGAGACAATGCAAGAAGTCACGTGAGCTTTGCGTTACCCTAATTCCAACGCAAGAGTAACGCACATATTTATATTTTTCTCAAAAAATGTCGGGGACCTGAACAAAATCAGCGTCACTTTTACAAAAAACGCAAAGTGACGCAAAGTTTACGTGACTATAGGCGAAATGCGGGAGTCACGTGAGCTTTGCGTTACTTTAATTCTGACGCAAGAGTAACGTTTGCGTTACTGTAGACACGGCGATTATTTTATTATTTTTGACCTTTTTTTCAATAATTACCTGGAAATATACGCACTGTTGTAAATGACCCAATTAGTGTCCTACAATTTTTTCATATAGCCCATATAGCGATCTATCTAAGGCCTATGAATATTCGCGCGCAAATACAATTTCCGGATGGAATAACCGGCGACGTTTGCATAATACAGTCAAAAAGTTTATTAATACAATTATCCCCAATTCGTATTTGTATGCGGATTGGGGACAAAATAGGCACCGTGAAATGATCGACTTATTTCATTTTCTGATGTTCTTTACATAAGAAAAGGCCGGAAAATAAGTCACATTCTTCATGAAAAAAAATATATAAATAGGGCAGCGGGGGGGGTTAAACGGGCACCAAGACTGATAATTATCATTTTTTTCATTATTGTCCCCCGCTTCTCAAAGCTGCTGCCTCATAGCGGGTCGGCTCGGTTGATGCGTAATCCAAGAGCAGTAATGGTTCAACCCCATCCAGTGAGTGGGTTATCGAGTTGTGGGCTGGGTCCCGCCTCCTTCGTGGAGCCTCACCGAGGTATATACTGAGTCAGCTGCATAATTTTATGAGTTTGGGCCTTTTCTTTACAAACCCTAAAACAAGGCTGCATTCTTTCACAGCATTCCTTTTCTTTGAATGAAACTTTTGCGTTTTCGATGATTGCTCCGAATTACCCTAACACTGTTATTAATCGAAAACCGACCGAGGAAGGTGGTCAGAAATGGACGTCTTACCGACCGTTGGTCGTATCTAACCAACCGAGAACCGATTGAAATTTTTCATGGCTTTTTGTGACCTCAGTAACCTTGACCGCAAGGTCCCGGAGCTGTCAGCCGGTTTTCAAGTGACCGACCGCAACCCGGCTATAAACCGACCTTTCACGATTTCATCACCACCGGTCGGTTCACTGCTGGATCGACCATACAAAGGAGCTACAGACTGACTGCCTGGGCCCGTTCAGAAACTTACTTTGTTAATATTGTAAACTCCCTCTAACTCAACGCTATCGGGACCGGATTTCCGGGGTACTAGAGAAAGGGACCTATTAGAGGGAGTTCACCACCACAGCCTATCGTCAGCTATATGAATTGCGCGAAACGGTCAGGTTTGGTCGGTTAGGTTAGGTTAGGTTAGATGACAGACTAATTCACGAAAGTGGAGGTAACGCCTGCCCCTCTGTACCGGCAGTATATCAGGTGGACACAGAAAAATTGACACGAAGACAACTCAATACGAAGACTGTACACCGTGAATGTGGGCACTGAAACATATGACCACGAATAGGCTGTACACCATGTCAACTCTACACCGAAGAGAGCGAACACATGAGAGTGAACACACTACCAACTGAACACTCGACAACTGCACACAAATGACTGCATACTTTAGGGGAGCTATTCTCGAGTTATATTCCCATGAATATATAGGCAATATTACCCTTGAGGAGAATCTATACTTAAAGTGTCATGATAATGATGATGCTCCAATTACGCGCTCTTAGTATTGGGTTGCGACCTAGCGCCTCTTATATTGTCACAATAAGACATCAGCATTTGACCCAGTGACGCGATGTTGTGTTGAGTTGTCGAGTGTTCAGTTGGTAGTGTGTACACTCTCTCGGTTTAGTTTCGACTTGGTGTACAGCCTATTCGTGGTCATATGTTTGCGTGTCCACATTCGCGGTGTACAGCCTTCGTGTCGAGTTTTTCTGTATCCACCTGATATACTGTCCTCTGTACCTTCGCGTTGAGAGAGAATTGAGGGGAAATGAGCTCCATAAAGTTAGCCATATAACTTTAATAAAAAAATTTGCAATTAATATCGTTTGATTGGTGGTGATTGGTAGTCTAATTAAAACATTTCGTGGTCAATCGTTTAATTACAATAAATAAAAAAAGAATCGAGGCCCGAAGTTAGCCATAATTTTTTTGTCTTTAAATAGCTTCAAATAGGGCTCAATCGATGCGGAATCGTTTGATGCTCAAGAATAATATAATTAAAACGTTTGGTGGTCACTGGTTTGGCTAAAAAATGTAAAAAACCAAGTGCGCCTTAAGGTGCGCCTTTATCAGTGCGCAGTTGGCGACCAGAGTCATAGGTCTCATTGGATCTCATGTCGTCGCTTCCGCTTCCGCGTCTGACAAGCCGTACGATTCGGAGTATTGTTTATTCGTAACATTATTCTTAACCAACAACGATAATCATTAAGGTAAGTCGTCAATTCGTTTTGTTGCATAATAAAATTAGACTACCAGTTCTTCCATTAGATGCAAAATATCAGTTTTTATATATCAGAGAATTCATGAGAGGTTATTAGGGATGTTTGTTTGTGAATTCATTAATGTATTAATTGTTATATCCGCAGAAACTCAGTCAGCTACTCTGGGTTCTGCGGGAGAGCCGTTAGCTCTTATGATTCGGGATGTATCCAGTTAAGGGTTAGAACCCAAGAGAATTATAATCGCACGATTTATTATTTATTATAGTTTATTAGAGAAATCTTCCAAATAGTTTATTACGACAATGTTTATTAGAGTCTATTACAGAAATCTTCGTTAATTAGAGTTTATTACCAATCGTATCGAGTACACCTTGTACAGTGGTCTTGTCCGAACTAGTAGTATCACTTACTACCGAATTGCGTGCCCTTGCACAAGTAATTGTCACGTGAATCGTAATGTAACTAACAAAACGTAACCAACAAAACGTAACAAGCAAAACGTAACCAACCGTACAGAATCAGGAGTTCCGAAGAGACTAGTGGGTGGCTGCTCTCGGTTCCCTATATATGGATGGAAGAGCAGGCACGTCAGCTTAATTTTAGTCGATGTCAGATATTTCGTCAGATTGCTAATTGTTTAAACAATTCTCGTTTCCGGGTAGAATACAATATCGTCAATAATTTCCCAATAGCTGACTCAGCAATTCCTGAGCTGATGCGTTACTTGCCGAGTCGCTCGCGATTGCCTAAACGCTGCGTTAGGTGTCAAGTTACACGCGTTTGCCTAAATGCTGACTCGACTGTACGGTGGATTTCGTTATTGTTTCGCAACGACGCGCGGTCGTCGCCTGCAGCTGTATACCTCGATTCCGGTGCAATGACCTTCCCTTAATAATCGAGGTATTGAAATACCCGGGGTACAACATAATGAAGCATTATTTTTTCCATATTACAGATCCAATGAGCATCACGGACGTTATGCAAAAGTCGTCGTACATATTGAGATCAATGTTCGGGATTGACAACGCGATGATGGTTGCCGATAGGTTTAATTCAAGCCATAAACAAGGGTCATGGATCTCCAAGTGCGCGTCGAGTGATTGCGAGTTTAGCGACGATAACTTGGATAACGTCTGCGATGTTCATGGGATCTGTAACATGGAAAAATGTTTCATTAATACACGAATTAATTCACAAATAAAAATCCCTAACCTCTCATAAATTCTCTACTGTATAAAAATTGATATTTTGCATCTAATGGCAGAACTGGCCGTCTCATTTTATTGTGCAACAAAATGAATTGACAACCTACCTCAATGATTATCATTATTCATTAATAATAATGTTACGGATAAACAACACTCCGAATTGTTCCGAATCGTACGGCTTGTCAGACGAGCCGGCTGAAGTGGCAGCGACGAATGAGACCTAATGAGGCCTGTAGCTCATGGTCGCCAACGTACTACGTACTGATGAAGGACCACCCTAAGGCGCACTTCGTCTTTTTCCATTTTTTAGCCAAACAAGTGACCACCAAACGTTTTCATTATATTATCCTTGACCACCAAACGATTCCGCATCGATTGAGTCATATTTGAAGCGATTTGAAGCAAAAAAAAATGATGGCTTAATTTGGGTGTCATTTCTTTTTTTATTTATTATAATTAAACGATTGACCAATAAATGTTTTAATTAGGCTACCAATCACCAACAAGCGACCACCAATCGAATGGTATTAATTGCAGATTTTTAAATTAAAGTTGTACGGCTAACTTTACGTAGCTGCGTAAGCGTACCATTAGTGAAACATGTGACGGAGATCCCACCCCTGGAATGAGACAGATCGCTTTGTCTAAGCTTTTAATCTTTATGCAACTCTGCATTAATAGACTCGAGCGATCCCCATGCAAATACAATTCAAATGAATAATACAACGATGGTTGCAAGGATTACAGGAAAAACGACGTTAAAACAAAGGTTATGAGCGAGTTTACATCAAGTACAAATCTTGAACATTCGGCATTAGTCTATTGAAGTCTGCCGAGTGACTATTAAACGTTTTAGTTATTATAGACCACCAAACGATTCCGAATCGATTGGGTCCAATTTGAAACAATTTGGAGAAAAAATAATAATAGTGTTTGGCCAACTTCGGGTTTCATTTCTTTTTTTTATTGTTGTAATTAAACGATTGACCGACAAATCTTTTAATTAGGCTACCAATTACGACTAATTGAATGGTATAAATTGTAAATTAAAAAATTAAAGTTGTATGGCTAATTTTATAAAGCTCATTTTCAAATAAAAAAATTGGATGATAAAACAATGACGTCAGAAGATAGTATTTTTTTTGGTAATTTGACGGATTGAAAAAATGCCGGTGATTTCGGATCCACTAGGCAACTATGACTAGCGCGGTGACGGGACGGTAACGCGAACACACCTTCCCCTGCCTTGGAACCACGGCAACTGTGTGTGCGCGCAACCCGGGGGGAGAGAGAGACTGTCGCTTACTCGGTGACGTCGCTCCGTTCCGTGCACGACTCACATCTGACTCTACATGTCAAAAACTTCGAGTGCGGCGCAGTGAGGAAGGTTTTTACTTCAAAAAAATTCGGGGCGCTCCTTCGGGACTGTCCGAGCTCCGATATCCAGGATGCTGGCGTTAATCAATCGAATTCTCGACTGGTTCAAGTCCCTCTTCTGGAAGGAGGAGATGGAGCTCACCCTCGTTGGATTGCAGTACAGTGGAAAAACGACTTTCGTTAATGTCATAGCGGTACGGTGAAAAGTTACCTCCGTACGATGTTATCGTTTGATCTCGCAATCGCCGGGCGCCGCTCGGACCGACGGGAACAAAAAAGTCGTCGGCTCGATTGTCGATGCTGTTGCGTTCGCTGGAAGCCTCGTTCCGATATAAATCACACTCGCACGCGACGTCTGTTGGTTATCTCGTACCCTCGCGTTTGCTCGCCACCCGCGAACCACACGGTCAACAAACCCGGAGCCACCCTTGCGTTTTACTTCACTCCAAACCGCGCCGGAAAAGCAAAAAAATAAAATTCTCGATAGCGTATCTAATTTTTCCGATTTTTTTGTTATTTTCAGTCGGGCCAGTTCAGCGAAGACATGATTCCCACTGTGGGTTTCAACATGCGCAAAATTACCAAAGGGAACGTGACCATCAAGGTATGGGACATAGGGGGACAGCCCAGATTCCGATCCATGTGGGAGAGATATTGCAGAGGAGTCAACGCCATAGTCTACATGGTGGATGCTGCAGACCCGGAAAAAATCGAAGCTAGTCGCAACGAGCTGCACAATCTACTGGACAAGCCACAGTTGTCCAGCATTCCTGTCCTTGTGCTCGGCAACAAGAGGGATCTGCCACACGCGCTGGACGAGAATGGACTGATAGATAGAATGTGAGTCTTCTAAAACAAAAAAATACATGCCTGCTTAAACTGTCCTATCCGAAAGATGATTTTATCTTTACATGTATTTACTGCTTTCATGTTACAGGAATCTCTCCGCCATACAAGATCGCGAAATATGTTGCTACAGTATTTCGTGCAAAGAAAAGGACAACATAGACATAACGCTTCAATGGCTTATAGCGCATTCAAAAAGTGGAGTTCGCTAGTGCACTGCAAAAAAAAATTCAAACAAAAAAATTTCTCAACGCGACAGTCACAGATTGCGGATGGCAAACAAAAAGGAAAAAAAATTACAAAAAAAATCAACCAGAGATCGGGAACAATCGTGCAAGATTTCGATAATCGTCATGTTTTGTTTGTAGTCCGTCGATAGCGTGCAGAAAGACAAAAAAATCGGATTCTTTTCAAACATTCGCTTCACCCGATATGAGTATATTAATATATATATATATACATATATATATATAATAATGGTGCGAATCGTGGCAAAGGTCGGATGTAATAGCTTATTTGCAAGAAACGCTCATACGAATTATCAAATAATTAAAAATGAAAAAAACGGCACAATTTGCCGAGGGCACGTAGGCTGTAAGAGGAGTTTTTTTTATATTTTTTCGTTATTAGGTTTAACGTGCTCCTGTTCGAACGTTACCGACATTACCGTATTAACGTTTAGCGTTGTAAAAGAAAATAAAAAAAACATAACACTAGATACACGACAAGTATGTACGACGTATTATCGATACGGTTTTTCCTGGCGCAAAGTATACAATTTAGCATACATACTGTTACATGTAAAATTCCCGTCTCGGAGTTAATAACAAAGAGATAAACGGAGGACGAACAAAAAAAAAAAAATCGTCGAGATTATATCAGGAGGAATACAACGGGAGACAGAGCTGAAACCCCTCATGTACACCGTATGTACTTAAAGCGCATGTATAATTATACTTTAGAATCGATTAACGATGTAACGTCGATTTATTACTATAATCTAAAGTGTCGTATGACCGTTGTGTTATGTATATATAAAGGCATAAAACGATGTAATTGATTTCGAATATTGGAATAACTCTGAAACTGGATTACCCAAGCGATTATTCACTCGAGTGCTATTTAAATTATTTTTGATGAGTAATCATGTCGCAGATGTGGGGGGGGGGGGGGGGGGGTGGCTGGCGGCGCCGGAAGAGCGGCGGCGGGGGCTGCGTGGGCAGATGATTCAATCGCATTATACATTCAAGATTTACCCTCCGCCAGATGGCGCTGAGGCTCTGCGCGGCGTTAATCTGCTGCGACGGCATGACGTCACTCTTGCAGTGCAATACTGTCAATCGCACATTGCTCCTGGTGTTGTCGTTTTGAAACAATAAAAAAATAATCTGATCGTGATAAAACGAACGAAAATGCATAAAACGCATAAAGGCATAAAACGATGTAATTGATTTCGAATTTTGGAATAACTCTGAAACTGGATTTCCCAAGCGATTATTCACTCGAGTGGTATTTAAATTATTTTGATGAGTAATCATGTCGCAGATGTGGGGGGGGGGGGGGGGGTTCAGATGGTTCAATCGCATTATACATTCAAGATTTACCCTCCGCCAGATGGCGCTGAGGCTCTGCGCGGCGTTAATCTGCCGCGACGGCGTGACGTCACTATTGCTGTGCAATACTGTCAATCGCACATTGCTCCTGTTGTTGTCGTTTTGAAACAATAAAAAAATAATCTGATCGTGATAAACCGAACGAAAATGCCCTCGCAATCGGAGGACGATCCGTATGCGCACGTCGCGAAGGGGCCACTGAAATTGAAGAACGACGAGGCTATCGGCAAGAAGTAAATACACTCGTGAACTTTGCTCGATTGTATCTTCGGCAGTGTTTACGTCGAGTTTTCGTTAAGATCTTTGGGGTGTTTACTTTTTTTTCAGGAAGAAGCGGAAGGCCGAGAAGCAGAAGAAATTGGTGCAAGTGACGAAGATCGTTCAAGAGGAGAAGCCGAGAAGCGCCGAGGTCAAGAGAACCAAAGCCGAACTGGCGTTTCAGAAAATGCAAGAGAAGATGGTGAGCTGATAACCTAAGAGGATTATTCTTTTTTTTTTTTCTACAACTAATCATGCCGAGCGTCGGACTGTGCGACTACTCGCGTTCGCAAGGTATTTGCGTAACTAAAATGCGGAATGTACTTACAGCAAACCGAGCGGATAAAGCAGAAAGCCTCGATGACTCACAAGCAACGCGTCGAAGAATTCAACAGACACTTGGACAGTCTCACTGAACACTTTGATATACCAAAGGTCAGCTGGACCAAATAGATTGTCGCGATGAATTATGATCGAGGTATAAATTGTTTCGCGTGTGTCTATTACGATAAGAGCGATTACGTTGAATTTTTAATATAATTAAAGAAAAAAAGTCGCATATAATTATATTCTTGGATGAATTCATTATATCAACAGGATATAATTGATGTATCAAAACAACAGGAGCGATAACTCCAAATTTGCTGATAAACTGACACAATAAACTCAGTGTTTTTTTCATTTTGTCTCTACTATTGTTACTCGGTACGGTGTTATTATTATTAATTATTATTGCACAGAGGCTTCTGAATTATGTCTTGCATATTAAAAGTGTACTTCCAACTGATATTCTAAAGATCAGCTGGATTAAATAGATCTTCGCGATTAATTACGATTGCCTACATTGAATTTTTAATACCAATAAAATATATATATATTATTCACATAAATTTATATTTGTGAGATAATTAATTATATCAACAAGATATAATCGATGTATCAAAACATTAGCAGCAATGGCTCAAAATTTGTCGACAAAACCGACGCAATAGACTAGGTGCTTTTTTGTCTTTATTATTTTTACTCAACAACGGACGGAGATCTTCGAAACGCACGCAACTATCTTGCGCGGCGTCATCTGAATTATGTTTTACATATAAAAAGTGTAATTACAAGTAATATTCCAAGAGGTCCGCCGCACCAAATAGATCATCGCGATTAATTACTATTGAGGTATTATTTGCTTCGCATACGTTTATTACGATAATGCGCTTACATTGAATTTTTCATGTAATAAAAAAAAATCGCATACAATTTATATTCTTGAGTGACTAACGATATCAACAAGATATATTCGATGTATCAAAACAATAGCAGCGATATCTCAAGATTCGCCGACAAACCGACGCAATAGGCAACTCGGTGTGTTTTTATTTTCTCTCTATTATTTTTACTCAAAAATGGACGGATCGTCGAACCACCCGCAACTACCTTGCGCGCGGTGTCTTCTAAGCTATTGCTTACATATAAAAAGTGTAATTAAAAAAAATTATCTATAATTACGTTTAAGTGATTTGTCATCGGGCTCAATCGATTGGACGGAGTACGAGTCTCTGAACGAATTAATATAAAATTTTGACGAATGAACACTGTGGCTATGAAGCGCGAGTACTGCACTTACTCGAGAGCTCTTTCGCTGGAATTCGTTGCTCGAACGAATTAATTACGGATAAAAAGAGCGACGAGAATCGTCGCGAGTAAAATTGACGGTACCGATGTGGCTGCGCCGCTTCTGTTGAAGTGGAAAACTGTGATGGTATTGACACCTTGCGACCAAGGATTACTGCCGTCGTCAAAGTACATCGGACACTGATCTCGTTCACGTTCGTATTCCTGTAAAATTCATTACTCCATTGCTCTCCAATTCGTTTAAGTGAAAACAATTAATTAAATCAAATAAAAATCTTACCCTCATGTCCAGGGCAACTGCGGCGCCCTGGCTCCAGTTGTAGCTGCCGACGTCCTGCTCGAGCGAGCAGAAAGGCCCGACGGCCTGGGACATCAAGACTCTGTTAAGATCCGCCCTTTGATACACCCAACAGCGATACTTGCTGAAGGGATCGAGCTCGTCGTACGTAATCAGGTAGGACTTGAGATTTTCTTTCCAAAAACCTATACACTTCATTCTGTAGTCCGGCTCACCTGAAACGCAAAAAATTCGTTTGTGAGCAAAACCGATGGTGTTCATCTTATAAATCAGTCAGCTGCGACCTTACTGTAAATATCCTTGGGACGTCCCAAGTGATCTACGGTGAGACAATAAGTCTCGTCGATGGCGATCTCCTTCTGTTCGACGTCGCACACAGAGAAATCCGATGTTTTGAGGGTACAATTGGTATTGTGACGCGGAGATAGTGTCACACCACCGAGGATCCTCGTTTCGAACGGTATCTCGCCCTTCTGTTCGAAGGTATATTTACCGGCTACGGGACATCTAACGGGGACGGGATTTTTCGCTGGAAGATAAAACGTTTATTCTAGTACTCTTGCAGTCGCAAAGACGAACGACTCGACGGATCACTCACCCAAGTACAGATCGTATCTCCAGTCGACTTTGTTTGGAAATTGGACCCACGAGCAGACCGTGGAAAAATCGTCTTTGATAACAGCGAGCCCGCGTCTGTATCTTATTACGTTGTGGTGTCGGGGAACGAAGTCGAAACACACGTAATCCTTCTGGCTGCGGAGAGAAATTGCGGTCGGTTATTATTCGGACCTCAAATCTAATCGAAATATCGAGCTACGCGAGGAATGCTTAATTATTTTTGTTTTTATTTTCCCTACCATCCGTCGACGGTCAGCCGAGCCATCATGACCCGGGTGTCCCGTTGCTCGCGGCAAACGTAAATGGTCCGCCTGAATCGTCCCTCGTCCGGATACCATGTCTCGATTATGTGCGTTTCGTTTATGAACAAATCAGCGTCGATGTTCGCCGTGTTTATCCAATCGCCGCTCATGTTTTGCGGGAGTCTGCAGCCTGGAACTACGACCTCGGCTTTCACCGGTGTAATTCGCAAACGCTCCGGGCTCTTCTCCACCGTTCTAAGCGTGTTACATTCGGCCGTTATAGATACTCCGATGTAGAGATCGTCGTCCCGATTCTTCAAGAAACAACGATACTTCTCGTCCTTTCTTGACTCCTTCGTATTCGCCACCGCGAAGAAATGATTTTTTCCCACGAACCAGTCACCCAAACAGCTATACTCCACCACTGAAAATTTACTCCGTTAATTCGTATGCAGATTAAATGCCATGGTGTCCAGTCAAAAGGCCGTACGAAATTCAAGGACATTCAAGGACAATTTCCAGGGCTATTGGGACATTTATAAACAATGAAAATATGCATATCGCGCGCGGCGTACGAAATAACATTTAGTTCAGTAACCGTTTTCATTTACGTTCGAATCGGTTCAGAAAAAAAGAAGTACCTCACTATGCACGAATCTATATATATATCTCAACGAAACTGAGATGCTCATTTTGTTATAATGGTCGCTAGTAATATAAACTTTTGAAACAAGCTCAAAATTGCAGGGAAATAAAAAATTCAAGGACATTAGGTCAAATTTAAGAACAGTTCCAGGACTTCAAGGACCGCTGGACACCATAAATGCATGCTCGAACGTCCCCGTGTTACTCACGTCCGTCGAAAGTTCCCTTCATACTGCTACATTTTTTGTATGTTATGTTGAATTTTTGATTCGTAATGAGAAACTGTGTGCCCGGCGTCTGACAAGAGCGTATCTGGGCATCGGGATTGTTGCACTCTCCTCTGAATCTGAATCTATTCTATAAATAAAAATAAAAATCACAGATTTAAGATCGCAGATGAACTTGGGAGAGCCAATCTTGGTGGAATCGACGATCTTATCGCGATTTCCGTACCTGATAAGCGAATTGCCATACGCCCTCCAGAGATGATCTACAATTGACCGGTACATAATTTTCTGAGAACAGCGTTACAAGTTGCTGATCCTCCGGCAATCCTCTGCAAACATTTTCCACAGTCGGGTCCTCTCCGTTCGGCAAGTTTACGCAGGTCGCTGGGGAAAAAATATTTAAAAAACACAAATTCGATTAAAAATCATTTTTCGTGATTATTTGGATTCCTTATAGAGGAAACTTTTTCAGTAACGAAAATATACGCATTTCAAAAATATGGTTGATTGAAAATACAAAAAAAATCACGATTTTTTTTGCTCTAATCACTGCAAAGATTCCCTATAAACATGGAGCGGGAGCAGTTTTTTTTTTCAAAACCTGTTAAAATCCAAATGGATATTTCAATTATTGCGTAAATTATAACAAACAGCGTTACCCAACGGCTCTACATGTGTGCCAAAATTCAACCCGATTGATAAAGCCGTTCTTGTGTTATAGACGGTTTAATTGTATAAGCCAGACACACACACACACACACACACACACACACACACACACACACACACACACACACACACACACACACACACACACACACACACACACACACACACACATATATATATCCATCCAGACACTTTCTATATATGATTTTTCGACGTTTTGGAACATTCTGAACACGTTTACATGAAAATGTCAAACCCCTATTAGGAAGCAATTGTTGTTATTCATCGGTTTAAGGCCACGGCTGATGTATTTTTTCCCACTGATGATGGGTCTGCCACTTACTTTACTATTACCTCAATATTTGATATGGAAACTCGTGTCAGAAAGAAAATACTAACTTTTTGTAAAATTCCGAACAATCAAAATTTCATAAAATTTAAATGGTTTAATCGATCCTGACCAAATGAAATACGGATCATCGGTCGATAATAGTCTCTTTGTATATAACTTTTTAGCCTGATAGTTAAAAAATTGTAAGATCTAACCCACACACAGACTTTCTTAGCAAAGTTAAAAAACATGTAAAATTTCAATGACCGAAGACATATTGCTAACAATTGAACCAAACATTGAAGATTGGCCCCTCTGCCTACCTTAAGATAATCCTTGCGAATAGTGTTCACTTCGCATAAGTGTCAGTGAAATGAGAGGGAATTGTAAACACTTCTCGATGGTATAGAAAATTGAAAAAAATCAATCATATTAACGATGCTGAAAAGATTTATTTTGCATAATAATAACTCCAAAATGTTATCCACAAATTAATGAAAAATGAAAATGTTTAACAAATCTCCCAGAAACATAACCCTTTTTTTTAATGACAATTATTCGTTCATTTTTCTGAATACGTATGAATTTTTGCAGATTTTCAAATTCTCTTGGAATTTTGTGACTTTCTACACGTTTTTCCAGTATTAAAAAAATAAAATTCAAAGTGAATTTCAAAATCTGAAAAAATTCATACGTATTCAGCAAAGTGAACGAAGCACTTTCATTAAAAGAAAGAGTTAGGTTTCCGGGAGATTAGTCGAACAATTTAATTGTTCATCAATTTGTTAATAAAATTTTGGAATTATTATTACGCAAAATTAATCTTTGCAGCACCTTTAATATGCTTGATTTTTTTCAGTCTTTTATACTATCCAGAAATCTTTGCAATTCCCCCTCATTTTTCTCAAACTTAGGCGAAGTGAACACCATTCACAAAGACTACCTTAAGTATTTCAGCTTGATAGTTTAAGTCGTTCTCAAGTTATAAGAATTTCAATTTTTGGGCCTGAGACACACACGCACACACATATATTTAGACATTTATTCTAAATATGTTCTTCCAATGTTTTGGAACATTCTGAACACGTTTTCATTATAATAAAAATTTAAAAAATGTTCTTGAAAACAAAGCTTCCTATGAGGAAATAAAAACATAAAAAATTGATAATTAGTAGCAAAAAAAAATAGAAAATATAAGTTGATGAAAAAATGTCTTACTCTCAACTTTCTCGAGTACATTGACCGTCCTGACTATGAGCTTGACGCAGTGATAGCACGACTCTCTTTTGAACACAAATGTATAGTGCAGTCGTTGTTTCTCTGTCATAGCGATGCAGTATCCTCTGTTAGTCATACTGTCCGCGTTGATTTCGGTAAGCGTGTTCTTGCCATTTTCCCAGGAGAACCAAGTATTTCTGACTACCTGGGGTATCTGGCAGGGGCTTTCGTCTTCTGCAAGGCCTGAAAACGACGATAAAGAGACCTCGTTCAGATGTCGATGGAAAAACAATTACACATAACATTTTCGCATATAATTACTAGACAAATAAAATTACAAGATTTTATCTACGCGACAATCAAACCCAAGCACGTCGTCTCGTCACACTCACCACAACATACGAACAGGCACAGTAGCAACGTTTGTATACCGAATTTGTCCATATCGGATTATATTGCGTTGTGAGAGATCATGGATAGTAAAAAAAATTCTCTCCAACGATCACGACAAAAACGTTTGATACGAAAACTAAGAGTCGTAATTGCCGTTTTCGTTACATGAGTCAAACTCGACGCAGCCCAACCCTTTTGGAACGGTGGCGCCCTCTCGGCTGTGTCGCGCGAACTCTCGATCTTCCATTGACCGACCGAGATGTAACGTCGACAGTCGTTCTGTCGCGCCGAAAAATGTCGACAGAACAACTCGACGCAAAACTCTGCACAGAGAATAAAACCGAGAGCATGGATTTTAAAGGACAACTTTCTCTAACGGTTACAAACATTTTCGATTTGGAAACAAAAAATCTTAATTGCCGTTTTCGTTACGTGAGTCAAACATGACGTCCGACAATGCTTTTTTTTCTCGTAATTCCCCTGTTAAGGCTTTAGCTTTCTGTGAGCCATCTAGCCGCTATTCTCATCAAATTTTTAACCAATTCCTCATAAAGTACGCGGCTGCAGCCGCTATCAAACCCCCCATACTGTATCGCATTTGCGCGAGGACGCAGGGAAACTGCGGAAAACCTGCGCCGATACAGCCGGTCATTCCAACTGAGTCTCGATATTCGTATTCGATACTTCGAGTACGAACATCAATCCTCAGAATTCGACTTCCCGCTCAGCGGTTCCAATGCGCCAGGTAGTGCACGGTTAGGCGGTCACCCGTCCAAGTACTGACCGCAAACGATTCAGCTTGACTCTCGGGACCACCGAAGCAGCACACCAACCGCGCATCCACTGCTATCGGTGTCCCCCAATGCGAATCTTCTGAAACAGTGGCGCTCTCTCGGCTGTGTTGCACGAACTCTCGTTCTTGCGCTGACCGATCGGGATTCGACGTCCGTCGTCGTAGTTTCGTGCGCCGCAAAAAATCGACACAACTGTACGAGAAGTCTGGCACTTGGATTAATGGCCTAAAGCCAACACGGACAAAAGAAGAAGAAGAACTGTACGAGAAACTCTGCACTGCTTTGCACCGAGGTACACGTGAGAGCCCGACGAAGCCGGCTGGTGTTGAGACCAAAGTTGAATAACAAACGGGCAATGAACGATTGCTTGAAGGAACCGGCTCTGTTCGTGGGCGACACAAACGACATCGATTTGAGCTTACCTCCGACGTCCGGCGAAGACTATATCAAACGGGTAGTGTAAGTTTAACCATCCATTATTTATTGTCGCGGCTTTGGATTTTTGTTATAACCATTGGTCTCGTAGAATAGAAGCCAAGAGGTGCGACAGCGTCGTTGTGGCTGAAATTGACGAATCGAGGCTGAAGCAGCCAACCGTCAATGTTCAAGCGGTAAGCAAACCCAATATTGTCGATTTCCAGCAGTTCGATGTTAACATTGTTGCTTCCCATAGACGAAATTTTTGTTTTCGTGACAATTTTTTTCAAGATTTTCATCTAAACTTGTACAGAATGCTCCAAAAGGCCAAAAAATCACATTTAGAATAAATGTCTTTACGGATGTGCGCGTGTGTGTCAGGCCTATAAAATTAAATCGTCTATAACTCAAGAACGGTTTCATCAATCGGCTTGAAATTTGGCACGCAAGTAGAGCAGTGGTGGTTCTGTTTGTTACAATTCACGCAATAATAATTGAGGTATTCGTTTATATATTATGAGAAGCTATTAATTTTTTTGAAAAAGTGTGTTTATGCTCTGGCTTTTGGAAATGTTGAGTTATTGGGCTGAAACTTTCTACAGAAATAGACTAACATCAAACAATTTTCGGTTTTAAATTTGGTAAGAATCGGTCGTGGGGTCTCGATTGTGTGACATTTTCAATTTTTCGAAAAATATCATTTGCACTCTAGCTCATAATTTTTAAAAACATTTTACTAAAAAATTCGACATAAATACATTATTATGGACCCGTGTTCCCTATTGAATTTGTCAAGAATCAATCCACCTGTTCAAATTTTATAAAATCTTGAATAAAAAAAAACGTCGTGCCTCACACCAGACGCACGTTTCTGTTTCAAATATTGAGGTACAAGCTAAATAAGTGGCAAATTCGTAATCAGTGCAACAATACATCATACATAGTGCTGAAATTACGAATAACTAATTTTTTTTTATAGAGAATTTTCTTAACCATAAGTGTATAATCGTGGGCTTCATTATCGTCGAAGCCACAACTACACTTTATGTACTTCTTATTTTTTTGTTACCTGTAAAAAAAGTTGGCAGGATGCGTCAAAGCGCCAAATCCTCTCAGCCCCACGATCCAATGGCAGCAATGTCAAATCGCGGACTTTTCCGACGTCAGACTGACGATAGCCAGGCTGAGGAGTGAAATTCAGAATGGCAAATGGAAACTTCGATCACAGACTCTGGTAAGGCTATTTCTTTCCGTTTATTCACGAGAGGAATTTTACAAGTTCATTGTTTCATTGATCTAGCCTGACATAGACGACCGTTGCAAATGGATTGTCTGGTGTACAACTAGACTCGCGAATGGCTGCGAAGAATTCCTTCCCACTCTTGAGACAATCTTCTCCATGAATCACCCCATGGTCGAACAAGTTTTGGAGTATCTTGTGGAGATCATAGAGGAACAGGGTGACCTCGACTTGCATGTGGGCTTATGGGTGTACGCCTTACTGGCTGTTCTGGAACTTCCTCTAAATCCCGACGCCTGCTCGTGTTTAAGAACTTTGGCGCGATACTGCTCCATAATCAGAGCAAAAACGGTCAGTAATCGTCGACAAAGAAATAACGTTCGAGTGGACGGAAGATTATTAACTTGCTAGCGGGTCATTCCGGCTCGCACGCTCGTTTCGTCTCTCCGTATGAATCTTTGCTGAGTGAGCCGTATGAGTATCTGTGTGAGAGTTAGCTCTGCAAATATTTGTACAATCGTTGCAGTGCAGAAACCTTCATCGTAGTGCACATTTTTTTTCAGAATCCGGCCCACGAGTCTCACGTAAACGCGTTGAATCTCTTTATCTGCTTGGTGGCGAGATATTTTCGGCAATGGGATTTAGCGGACGCGTGACACGACCGGTAGGCAGATCGAGCTGCTAATCTATTCACGACCATATCTTGTATTTTACATATTAAAGTTCCGATCCACTGAACGCATTAGCCACATGTGCAGTTCCTGTCGATCGGCGTAATCTTCGAAAAACCTATAATGGTGAAAGGTCAATTTTAACAGCCGCCTGACACGATCGGTACGCGAGTTAAACGGCTAATCTGTTCACGATCGTATCTTGTATTCTACATATTAAAGTTCCAATCTACCTAACGAATTAGCCATACGTGCACAATTTCCGTCGATCGGTAAAATCTTCGAAATACCTACATTGGTGAAAATTCAATGTTCGCCATTTTGACCGAACTTTTGTCGTTCCTCGTAGGTCTAACATAAACATCTTTCGTTTCAAGGAGCGTTGTGTTCGGAGGTCCGGTGACGCCGAATGGTACCACGGGACGAGGACGCGACAGTGCCGTTCGTCGATAAATTTTTAATGAACATCAACGATGATCGATCCGGCGCTCGACGCTCCTCGAGATGCCACCCGAAAATTGGCTTCCGAGTTTACATATTGTGCTGCATTCGCGATCGCACCAATTTCTCGAAATAAGAATGTTTTATTAATTTTATCTAATATAATCTTGCAGTACAGTCACATGCGTAAGTAGCGAGGTGAGAAAAATTGATCAGCATCCGTAAGATGCCCCGACGATCCCTAAGAGGTGTTCTCCTGATCCTGCAGCAAAGCCGTTGCCAGTCTCTCAAGGTCGTCGAAACTCAAACTGTCAACTTTCTTTCTCAAGTCTTTAACCAGCTCGTTAACTATCGAGTCGGTTTCCGACGCCGTGTAGTAATGCCTCAGAACTCTGGACATTTCCTCCTTGAGGAGGCTGGTGCCCGATTTGTTGACCACAGGTTTTGCTTGGCTGGAACTCTGAGCGTCTTTCTTCACGACTAGGTATAGTCTGCAACCGTCCTTGATTCCAGGATAGAAGCTCAATGGATTTTCATCTATGAAGGAAAAAAAAAAAAATTGGCGATGAAATCGTCGATCCTATCGCGGAGTTTTTCCTCCTAGGCCAACCAACTGTAAAACTTTGGGTTGGATTTGGGTTGTTTCTAACAATCTACTCCAAATCAACCAGTCAATTGATGCACCAAACCGATTCTGTTTTCAACCTTCTGGAGGTTGGTTTTTGGTTGATATTTCAAAACCAGCCATTATATATGTGTCGAAAAGAAAGCTGGTTAATAGTTGGACCTTCCCAAAAAACTCCATTTCCGACTCCATGTCGAGAGCGTCAATAGCTTTTAGCTTTTGGCTGTTGGCAGGGTTGGAAATCGGGTTGTTTTAGGAAAATCCAACCATAAACCAACCACCTATCTGACACATGTAACGGTTGGTTTTTTAATATTGCCAAAAAAATCAACCTCTTGAAGATTGGAATCAGAGGTGATTTAGTGCACCAATCAACCGGTTGGTTCCCAAGTTGGTTTCAGACTGGTACGAACGAATCACAAGTATTTTTGATTCTAACAATAATAAGACCGATGCTGGTTTCTGTTGATATTGCAAAACGAACCGTTACATGTGTCAGATAAAAGTTGATTTACAGTTGAACTTTCCCAAGGCAACCCATTTTCTGACTGGATGTCGGAGCACCGATAGGTCTTGACGCAGAGTTGGAAATCAGGTTCTTTTAGGAAAATCCAATGGTAAACCAACATCCTATTCGACACACATAAGTGTTAGTTTTTTAACCCTGTGTGTGTGTGTGTACACTGGGTCTTTGAAGCAACAGTCGAAATTGAAGGAACAGCTATTTTTTCTGCTTCGTTTTTACTATTCTTCAATTTTTAGTAACAACGGTTTTGAACATTTCACTTTGGCAACTTCTGGGCCATGTAGTAAACACTTCAAAAAGTAATCCAGAATTTTCTCGGATTTTTTGAAAGCCTAGATAACTTTGAAAACACGCCTGTTCCCTAAAAAACCCAGTGTACACACCGTTGTCTCTAAAAATATAGTGTACACACGTATGTCTCTAAAAATATAGTGTACACACGTATGTCTCCAAAAATTGAGTGTACACACCGTGTCTATAAATATATAATGTACACACGCAGGGTTAATATCGGCGAAAAATGATTTTCTCGAAGGTTGGAATCAGCGTTGGTTCGGCGCACCAATTGACCGATTGATTTCAGGCTGGTCGAAACGCGAGGGTTAACAATTACAATCCTAACCTGCGAGAGCTTTGCCCAACAGTATCAATTTCTGCTGCGATATGTCGATTCCCAGGAGCTCCTTCGCCTTGCTCTTCAGAGTGAGCACAGTGTCCGTGGGCGATATCTGCGAGAACGACAGAATCGGACGTCAGACAGCTTCGAAAAACTTAATTGTGCGTCACCCACGAAATAGCAAAACGACATACTAACCTCGACGACGCACTCTTCGCCTTGCAATATCTTCACCGCAACTTTCATTTTGTCAATAATTTAGAGGACTCGCGTTGTGGAATGTTACGAGTTATGCGCGGGCGTCTTATCAAATTTTTCCGAATGACAAATCGACCGACGAATCTCTCAAAAGTCGAAGCATCTTACGTCCCCGCGGCGAAAGAGGTTACATTACTTGTTCGAGAAACAACTCGAACCCACCTCACGACGAAGGAGCTCCCACGGACTCGGATAGTGAAATTGGTTGGCGTTAGAGGCGCGCGCGACTATCGAGTAAGTCCGCAAGAATCGAGATCTCCGCCGTGTTATATTTACTGAGAAAAAAACAGAACAAAAGAAAAAGAAACAAAAAAACGGAATAAGAAAAATTCATCCATCCTCGATGTCATTTTCGTTTCGACTTCTGACCGCCGGAGCGGAGTCGTCGCAGAAATAGGATATAAGTAAAACATGGTCCCGGCGGTGCCGGCGGCAGGAGGGGAAGGTGGAAAACGCCGAGTCGGCGAATCCTCGTGAGTTTCGCCGCATCGAGCTCGGTTTTTTTTTTATAAATGGGTTGGGAGAGGGCGGCGACGTTACGGGGGTTGGCAACGGTCGAGGCGAGGGTTCGCAAAGATGAAGAGAGGGACGGCGCTAGGGACCGCGCAGCCGGCTGAAGGGCGACAGATGCCCTCCGCGCTGTATGACGCATGGGGCCTTCGGCCCTGTCTGCGCTCGGCTCTCACCCCGTAGATAGTTTTAGTGCGGTCTGTGCGCTAGTCGAACGATCCGAATCGTCGTTCCGCAATGGATTAAGAACGTTTCGCCCGTAATAATCTCGACGCAATCTCGAGAACCGAGGATGCTGTAAAACAAACAGCGAACGACCGGATAAAAGAAGAGCCTCGAACGTACGAATGCATTAAGTACTACTTTCTCATACCTAGTTTTTTTTTTTTTTTGTCTTTTCCGTTGGATATTTTTTTCGCCCTCGGGTGCTTTCATTACAGCGTCTCTGGCGTTCGCGCATACGTCGCGCGGCCCAACTGTGCAATCTACGCGCGTACGCATGCATATTGAAGCGGCACATATTTTTTAATGCACAACCATTTGTTAGCGAGAATATGAAAATGCTGCGTCTCAGCTTCGGTTGAAATGGTCGGGCGTATGTGTAACAGTTTGCGCGTACTGTGTGTATGCATAGCTCGGAGGCTTTATTTAGGCACTGTTTCTCGAATTAATTGATTCGTTTCTTTCTAATTCCTCGTCTTTTAGTTTGGGCGTAACTTGTAAAACGCACGTGGCTCATTCTCGGGCGACTATATTTGCGTTCTCGTGATTCTGTGCACAGAGTTTAGCTACGGGATATTGAAAGTATACGATTCATCATGCATACTGAGATACGGCTTGGAAGATAGGTTTTTTCTGGCCCATTCGACCGCTACGTAAACTATTAAATGAAAGAAAAAAAACTGCCAGCTTCTCTAGCGTTCGCGCATACGTCGCGCTGCCCAACTGTGCAATCTAGGTGCGAACGCATGCGTATAGACGCAACACATTTTTTTTTCACGCACAACCATTTGTTATCAAGAATATAAGACGCAACGTCTCGGCTTAGCGTTGATGTGGTCGGGCTGTGGTTGATGTAAGAGTTCGCGCGTAATGTTTGTATGCATAACTCCGAGGCTTAATTTATCCCTTATTTCGAAAATTCTTTTGTTTGTCTCTAATCCGTCTTTTAGCTTGGGCGTTACTTGTAAACCGCACGTGGCTCATTCTCACGCGACTATATTTTGGTTCGCGTGATTCGATGTACAGGGACTAGCTACGTGATCTGGAAATATTCATCGTAGACTGAGATGAGTCTCAAGAGATTCGCTACTTTCTGTTCTATTAAGAGATGATTGGACCGATGCCTTAACTATTTTTAATGGACACTCAATGTGTTTAATGTAATTAATTTCTCACAGAAAAATATTATTGCTGCGCAGTTTAAGATCGGGGGAGAAAGAAAATGCTTTATTTAGCCGTTATTTCTCGAATTAATTCTTTCGTTTGTGTCTGCTCTTTCGTCTGTTAGCATGAGCGTTAATTTTAAACCGCACGTGGCTCGCTCTTGCGACTATATTTTTTGCTCTCGCGATTCGATGTACCGGGAGTAGCTACATGATCTTGAAATATTCATCGTATGCTGAGATGAGTATCGAAAGATTAGTTTTTTCTGTGCCATTGGAGGGATACGTAAAGTATAAAAAGTACAATTAAAAAAAAAAAAAAAAAAAAAAAAAAAAAAAAAAAAAAAAAAAAAAAAAAACAGTGGGTTGAATGCAATTAATTTCTTTCTCAGAAAAATATTATTGTGTTGGGCAGTTTTAGTTCGGGGGAGAAAAAGAAACCCTCATTAGCCGATATTTCCCGAATTCAATCCTTGTTTAGTCTCCATTGGTCGCGTGATTCTATGTATACAGAAGAAAATAATTTCGTAAAATCGGAATACGAACTTTCGTAAAAATAATTTTGTTTAATAAATAACAAACTCGTTTGTTCAGATTTTAATACACAAACCTGTCCCTTTATTTCCCGTGTATCGCTATCACAAAAAACGTTAGTTTGTAGTTTTGTTTCTAAAACTACAGCTGTATGGTGCGATCGGAAAATTAACAACTAAATAATTGTTGACCTTTGTGGACAATAAGTTGTTTTAAAAAGTACAAACTTTTTTTTACTGTGTACCAGAGCTAGCTGCTTGATCTTGAAATATTCATCGTATACTGAGATGAGTCTCGAAAAATTATCTTTTTTCTGTGCCATCGAATCGATACCTAAACAAAAATTAATAAAAAAAACCATCCCAGTGTCTTGAATGTAATTAATTTGTTTCTCAGAAAAATATTATCGTGTTGTGCAGTTTGAGTTCGGGGTGGATAAAAAAGCTGACCGTCGACTGCGAAAGGCCGGTGCGAAATCTTCGTTGTCTCGGAGGATGTGCGAGATCGCAAAGAGCCAGCGGAGATCTTACCGTGATCAGGATCCGCCGCGAATCCTCGAGGCGGCGGGTTCAGGCAGATCCGCCGAGTTCGTACCTTCGGGCAACGACGACCCGAAGCGAAATGGGGATCCGGATTTCTTCACGAAACAGCAACAGCCGCAGCAGCAGCAGTGGCATCGGCAACAGCTGCCGCGGAGGGAAGAACCGGCGTCGATCACCGGGGCCAAGGCAACAATCCAGCGAGACCGTGCTAGCAGTCCCGGCCGGGATGATACTCACGCCGGAGCTCTTCCTGAAACGAGAGCCGAGATTCTCAACGACGATCGTACACACGAAGCTCCGGCTACAGCCAAAGTGCCTTCCTCTTCGTCGACATCCTTGGCGCCTGGAAAATATTCCAAACAGCAGGTATTATTGGATTACCTTACTACATCTATTCGTCCGTTCGAAGTCGAGGCCATTTTTTATTATAGTTTATTTCGTGATTGAAGTTTAGGATCCCTTAATCCTTTGAAGCATACATTTTTTTAATTTCTATTTTTTTACAAATACAAAGGTTCAAATTCGTAGGTTGGTTATTAATGCATTTTTTCCTGAATTCAAAGGGGTGTATGACCCTTGATACACCGTACGTCAAAGGGTTAAGAGGGATCGTGCAGAACATAGATAAAGAGCAATACGTAAAAGAGAAAAGCAGAAAATATTAGGCAGAGTAAACCAAAGGGACTCGCATGTTAAAAAAAAACCTACATCTATTTGTCTGTTTGGAATCGAGACAAATTGTTCACCATCGTTTATTTCGTGGCTCCGAGGTGTAAGCTTCTTAAGAGTATTTAAAGAGTAATACGTAAAAGCAAAAAGCAAAAAATATTAGTTAATTCAGATCGGAGGGTCTGGCATGCAAAAAAAAACCGCTTTCGATAAAATTAAAATTAGGAGAATAATTAAAAAACGCAGGCTCAGCCGAAGATGTTGTTCTCGTAAAACAGCGTGTCTCGTCGTGCGTGTACCGGAGTTTGTACCCGTGTTATATTAATACTGCCATGCTGGCACATTCGCTGCGAGCGTTCGGGTACACTCTCGCAAAGCAGAGATCCACTCCTGCACAGCGAGAGTGAACAATCCCGGGACCCGCGGTGTGCCGGCCTCACGGCCCGTGCAGTCCGCACCTGCCTGTCCCTTCCCCGTCTCTCTGCCTATGCATCTTCGCAACTGTATCGCTCATCGAGGCATTGCCATAGACTCCTTTTTGTTTTGTTTTTGTTACACGCGGCCGAGAGCAGGAGACGCGTCGCGGTGACTATACAGTCGCGGTCAAAACTTGATTATTGATGCTGTAATATTGCGACGAGTAACTATTCTCATCAACACCTTTAAAAAGTTGGTGTTTCACGATATTATCTCGATATAGGTAGTAATTCGATATTTTCATTTTTGACCTTTTATACGTGCTGTAATTGGGGTAGGGATATCATTTACGTCAAACTCATTTCAGCCAAACTCATTTCAGCCAAAACTCATTTCCGCTGAAAAGTAACTTGATTGAAGAAACACTATGTATACTTATATGTCTTAGGGGGAAACGTCGCTTCCGCTTTTAAAGTCTTAGTTTTCGACCGGGAGTGACATCATACGAGAAAACGTCACTTCCAGTTTAAAAATGTCGGTTTACCGTAAGTGATGTATTTCCGTTTTGAAATATATCATTCTTCGAACGGAAGTGAAGTCCGACCAGAAAAACGGAACTGCCGGTGTAAAAATTTACATTTTCGACCTAAAGTAACGTATTTCCGGTATGACGTCACTTCCAGTTAAAAAATGAGATTTTCGAAGCGAACGTGACGTATTTCCAGTATGACATTACTTCCGGTTGAAAAATTAGATTTACAAACAGGAAGCGACGTATATTCGGTATGTCGTCACTTCCGGTCGAAGAATGAGATTTTCAAATCAGAAGTGACGTATTTCCCGTACGACGTCACTTCCGTTTGGAGACTGAGATTATCAATTCGGAAGTGAGGTTTTTTCGCACGACGTCACTTCTGGTTAAATCGTGATCGTGATGGTAGTTCATGCTGTTTTTGTCGATCGTACTACGGGCGACCGAGGCGGAAAGTAATACGAAATGGAAAGCAACAGTGAAACGAGTAGTAGCGATGTAACAGGCGTACAAGCTCCTCTTTTAGTGAATGGGAGGATATAGTCGTTTCTGGTACGACTACGACGATAGGATACTCTTATTAATATATATATATATATTTCTAAATTTCATACCCAAAATTTATTCTAACAATCGAAATTATCACGGATTTATTAATTAACTGATTTCTGGAAGCTTACATTTTTTCATGAGGTAACTTGCTTGCGATTACTTAATGTCGTGAAAATATTATTTTTTTTCATTGCTCATCACCAATTTGCGGGTTGAGTAGAACGTACTCTTACACCTAGCTCAATACTTCATGGTTGCCACGGACCTGGAAAACCGGGAAAAGTCAAGGAATTTGTTGGGACCTGAAAAAGTCAGGGAAAAATCATGGATTTTTTTTAACTCTGGACATTTTTTTTATCTCATGCTTTTCGATTAATTCCGTGCTGCACGACGTCTACATTTTTCGTTTCAGCAAACTTGTTGACTATATACAGCATTACATATGACTGTGTCGTGTTGATAATGTTGTTGGTTTCGTTAATATTGTGAACTGAATTTAAGATATTAATAATCATTATATATTACATTTTACGTTATTTTTAATTGTTCTTTCCTACCCTAATCGATTGACTGGAATAATTAAATTTTTGCTCTGGAAAACCGGGAAATGTCAGGGAATTTCAGTTGGAGAATTTCGTGGCAACCATATACTTGGTACTAAATTCATGTCCAAAAAAATGTTTGTTTCGACCATTCACAAAACGTTCTGGATCGCGCGCTGGTGGTCTGTACAATGCTATCTCCCTAATCCGCTCATCGTTTCCCTTTACCCCAACCTCCGAGTCGTCGCTCTGCCTGCAAAGCGACCGTGCGATGTTAAGCGGTTACGAAGCAGTCGTTAAAAGGTTCCGGATGCACGATGGGACAATGCATCATCGAATTCCTGGGATTCCGACGTCTCCTTGTGCCTCTCTATAGTAAATTCTCACTCTCTCCTATACACGACCCACAGCTCGGCGAGAGTTCCGAGAAACTCCCCAATCCGGACGATTATTAGAATCCAACGTCGTGCATACTGCGCCGTAAAGAAAAACTGTTCGAAGGAATAAACTTTTGCCGCCCAGAAACACCCACGATTCTGTTCATTTTACAATTTGCTGTAGTTTTCTTTTTTTTACAAAAATGAACAGAAAAAACGAAACGAATCAAGAAAGCGGGTCGAAGTTGATTTCTGCTGTTTCCGACATTTTTCCGTTGTGTTTTCTAACATAATATGCCCCATCTCGCCTCAGTTTTTGTGCACACTCACCGATCGGGTTAAACAGGACTACTTCTACAGTGTAAATCTTTTCCGCTCGGTTGTTTACATCCGTGCTTTCCGCCCGTGTCTCGAACGTGCTTCGTACGCACCATACGCGCGCAATCCGGCCTCGGGTGGGGGGAATCCGACCGAGCGACAGCGACGACTATACGCTCTACCAACAGTGCAAGTCGTGACACGCGCCGGTTCGCTTCTACGCGCTTCCCGTCGATATTTTCGTTTCGAGAATAAAAAAGACATCGAAAAATCAGCGTAAACGGGGACCATGCGCCGAAAGTCACTCGTGGACGTAACCTCGTGACGTCTCGAACCGTACCGACGTGCTTTTTTCCTATCGTTAATTTTCGCGATAAAAAACGAGTGCAGTTCGAACGAAATTTTATCCGTGTTATTCGTGGCGCGCAGCTGGGAGGATCGCGCAAAACGGTGAGACACTTCGTAACCGGCGAAAGCCACGTTTCGAACATTTGTTTTTTTTTCTCTCGCTATTCCACAGTAACATTGCTACGAGATGTTTCATCGAGTCACGTTCAATTAAGCGCGCGTCGACAATCGTTTCTGTCATTATCCAACTGTTGTCAACAAAAAATACCTTTATACAACGTCAGTTCTGTATCTTTTTTTTGGATATAACATACTCGGTCTACATTGTTTCGTATTTCTCGCGAATCGTTCTCTCATCTTCGAAGTTTGGTCTTGTTATTCGTGGCGCACAGCTTTGATCAGAAGTGCTTTCGATTTAGCGTTTCTCGTTATTTTTATTTATTTTTTTCATTATTTATTATTTTTTTGTATTGTAATATCTGTGCAGAGTAAAGGAAGATGAATTAACGAGGGGCGGAACGTATTTATTAGGTTTCGAGTCTTAATTAAGAGAATTTTCTTTTCGCTCCCTATCAGTCACGTCCGTTCTCTTTCCTGTCCCGATCCAACTGTTTATGCTGTTATACGATCGTTGTCACGTCCGTTTTTCCGTTCAACTGTTTCCCGCTCGCTTCTCTCTCTCTGTCTACCTCTCATCATTGATGCATAGTCTCGCATTTTCGTTACACTATATTCCCGGGCATAGCCAATTTGCAGAGCGATATCGACATATCTACCAAAAATAATATTCCAGTTGGAAGAGATCACAGTACAGAGCAGTTCACACCTCTACACTAGTACAGAATAAAAAAAACTAGCAAATAAGAACAAGACTAAAAATAACCTTACTGTAAATCAAGTATCTTCGTTATATTATATATATTACTTATATACAATATATTACAATTATAACATGACTACGCGTGCGCAGTCGTTTTCTGGTATGAATTCTTACCAAAAACAATTCTTACCAGTAACAATAAAGAAAAACGTCAAATCGAACGCACCTCAGTCAAAACGGTGAAACACTTAATAACCAGCAAAAACCACGTTTCAAACGTTTTCTTTTTTTTCTTTTTAATCTGCTGTCACATTGCGATAAGATGTTTATTTGAGTCACGCTCGATTAATCTCGCGTTCGTCCTTATTGTTGTTTTGTCGGTTGAATAATTCCAACTGTAGTAGTAATAGGTATTTATTAACAACATGTTGCATTGGTTATCGATCTTTCAAGTGAGTACCAGACGTCTTGGTGATCAGACGACATGTAGGCGTGGTGACAATAATTGCTAATGAGCGATCGACCTTGGTCTTTCAGCCCGACAATTGCTTTTGTTTGTTTATTCATTTATCTGTGATTTATGTATAACCATGTGAATAATTCGAACTGTAGTCGACAAAATACTTTTATAAGACATCAATTCTGTTTCTTTGTTTGCGCGTAACACATTTTGTCTACATTGTTTCGTATCGCTCGGGAAAATCATTCTCCAGTATTCGAAGTTTCTGGGAATTTTTTTTTTTTAATGCACGGGAGAAACTGTTAATGTTTATAATAACAGACCCCGTGCGGAATACATGTTCGTGCAGAGCAGCGAGCAAACTCTCGCGAGTCTCACACGTCACAGTAATTATACACCGGTAATTACACAAGTGCACGTCGAGAGGAACGAAACAGCGAGATTTTGTTTGCACATCCAGCGAGCTCGTTCGCAGAACACCTCTCGTCTCGATAACACACGAATAGTGTGACTCTTTGATAAATTGCTGAACTTGGTCTTGATAAATTAATATCTCACTAATTATCAGCATAACAGCATCATTCCACATCGTACACGTTTAGAGTTTTAGGTGCGTTTACCTTTTGCGAACGCAGCCTTAGACGATGGTAGGGTTTTATACGTTTTGCATGGCATGCTAGCACGGTGTACAATTCTCGCACATGTCTATATTGACGTAAAAAGGGTTTGTCCCATGTAGTATAATAATAAATAAATAAATACGTCAATGAACATCGATGCTCGAGATTGCGTGGCGGCTTCAATTGCACACCGTTCAATCGTACACTCGTTCGTTACAACAGAAATAAATCGTACGCCCGAAAAACGTAAGTAATGTTTACCACTTGATTCAGACGTAGACCGCAAATATCTAACGCTCGCTCTATTAACGTATCAAAAACTACACCGACATTTTATTGAACCACAAAAAGTTTGCGTATTCACTTGTAACACACTTGGAAGTTAACAACTTTTTGTTGTGATGCTCGCCAAACGTAACAATTTTAAAACGTAACACGTCCAATGTATTCCGCATGTGTAGAACTGCACGCGAGCAATCTTACACCGGCGGGGAGGAAAGACGGGTTTCGCGAGGGACGTTCGATGAGCGCCACTGTTATTATGCAGGTGAGATGAACCACATAGCAAGTTACCATGTGATTAACAATTAACAGCCGGTTGATTATATTGGATGTGTTATGTTTTAAAGTTGTTACACGTTTAGCGAGTGTTGCAACAAAATATTAAATTCCAAGTGTGTTACATGTACGTAAACATATACGTAAACTTTCTATGGTATAATGAAACGGCTGTGTACAGTTTCTGATCTTTTAATAAACCAAATGTAAAATATTTGAGGTGTACACTTGAACGAATTTGTGAACATTTCGAACTTATTCGCGATGTACGATTTATTTCCGTTATAATGAACCAGTGTGCGATTATGTTTTAAAGTTGTTACGTTTAGCGAGCCTGTTAATAAAGCAAATGCCAGATATTTGCGGTGTACGCTTGAACGAAGTTGTGAACGTTTGTTATATTTTTGCGGTGTACGATTTGTTTCCGTTATAACGAATGAGTGTGCGATTATGTGTTGAAGTTTTTACGTTTAGAGAGTCTGTTAATAAAGCAAATGTTAGATATTTGTGGTATACAATTGAACGAAGTTGTGAACGCTTGGTACTCTTCTGCGACGTGCGATTTATTTCCGTTATAACGAACGGGTGTACGATTGAAGGCGCCTCGAGATCGCGTGGATGGATCACCGGTATAAATACGAAAGAACGATCCACTCGGGCGTGGCGTAAGAACACAAACACACGTGTGCGCCGTGTGTATTATTGTACGCAAGTTCGGTGCTAGACGGACCGTAGCCGGTACCAATTGGACGCGATGTCGGTTTATGAATATATATATATTTGTCGTGTCGGGGTGACAGAGAAGAGCCGGAGCGGCGAAGCGTTCACCGAACGGAAAAAAGACGTTTCTTTTGTACGTTTTTTTTCTCGGTCCACTCGGTAGCAATTCGAGCGAATAAATCCCTTTCAACTGGCGCCTTCTCGGCAGGCAACTGCACTGTTTACACGACAACGAGCTCGTTAGGAGCTCGACGACAAAACGGGCAATTATCTGCGTATAATTGAAAAGAAGAATTATTTGCGTTCCACGGCGACACATCGAAACTCGCGTCCGCTGCGTAAACGAATGCAGCGATAATTATTACGAGATATCGTCTTAACCGACAATCACAAGACAATATTTTTAATTTGGGATTGTTGTACATATGATAACACTGATAAAAAGCGTGAATATCGAAATTTTCACAAAGCTCCCATATCTAATCTCCAGTTGTTTAGAAAGCTTCTATGAAAAATAATTTTCCGTCATCATTCGGCTGCCTCTTGTCGGTAAAAGAAAATAATAGCGCTTGAAAAATTTGGCTCCTTGAAAATATAAATATCAATCATTTTTGCAATTCTCACTACAAAGATTTCCCATAAAAATTGTAAGGTAGACCGGCCAGTGAATAGACAATTAAGCAGACGAAAAAGCCAGTGAATAGACGTGTTTTAATGCACGTGCTATAACGGAAAGAAATAATTTGCTGCGCCGATCGATATTCGCTCCAAGGTGGGGGCTGTTAAGGAAATCGAGGGCGCAAAAATCGAGGTCCTAGTGTATTTAATATTTTACATATGGCAGATATATTTTTCGATGTATTCAATATATTTTTCGAAGTTTTGAGTAATCACTGAAAAAAAATTAGAATTAACATCTGTGGGGAGAAAAAAAGGAAAAAAAAGTGAGAGTAGAATTATTTCGCGACTCTCCCGTAACGCAGTTTCGCGATTGACGATGGTAGACTGCCCGTGTGAATGGGACGAGATCTTTCGCCGCATCATATCTCATCAGACACCGACGCCGGTTTCGCTTTCTACGACGCCACGCGACGGGGTTCTCAGTGTGCTGATTTTACTCGTCTTCCGTGAGACCAATCGATATATTGTTCAAAGCCTGTATTTTCCTTCCTACTTCGCTGATGGCTATCCCTGTGAGCTTGTGCGTGAGCACATTGTCGAATGTTCAACGAACAGGTTCAGTTTCAGCCGTAGTCGTTCTCTCGAGAGCAAAAAAAAAACAATCGGATTTATATAGGGCACGCGCCCAAGCATAAGATATTGACTCTTTTTACATCGAAAATCGATCAAAGGCGAGAGGCGATAAAATAAAAACCGCAGCATCGGGTTGAATTACTTCGGCAATCGTGTTTCGACTACCACGACGTCGCATCCCGTGGCAGCAGACATTCGCAAAGCGGCACGAGAATGACATTTAGTTTATCGGTAATTCGTCACGGTTGTAGGTAGCAATAACTCTGAATTGTCTGCGGTCCGGAGAAAGCTCGGATTCTCTCTCGACAGTGGATAATCTGTCGTGTTATATTCCTTTTCTCGTCGGCGATGCA
Organism: Stenichneumon culpator; assembly: GCA_964017025.1. Classification (NCBI taxonomy): domain Eukaryota; kingdom Metazoa; phylum Arthropoda; class Insecta; order Hymenoptera; family Ichneumonidae; genus Stenichneumon; species Stenichneumon culpator. The sequence goes on from OZ024772.1 coordinate 3,666,436, forward strand.
CGTGCACGCATATGCGAGAAGCCCGGCGTGAACCAAGACAAGGACATCGCCCACCGCGTAATTGCACGGAGTAACGTTTTCCGCAACGGCTACACGAAACCGGGAACAATAAACGTGAGACAAACCGAACGAGACGGAAATATGTGTTATTATATTTCGTAGTTGCACGTTGTTAGTAGCCAGCAAGTTGCGAGCAAACTGTTGCGTACGTGCATACAGCGCGGAGTCCTTCGGGCAATCTCGGAACGTCGACGCGCGGGAGAATATTAGCCGAGCCGACCAAGCCGACTGCGAATACTTTTTATTCTTTCGACGATCGTCCGTTGACGTCGCTGACCGTCGGGTCACGTGGGCTGTCGCCCAGCCATGATGCCATCCCCAACTGGTTACTCGGGGTAGACCATAGCGAAAATTTATCATACCGTAAGGACACTGGTAATCAAAGTTCGTACGGAATTTGCTGGGTGAACGGCAGCGAGACGATTCCGAAGCCTCCGCGCTGCGTCGATTGAATCAGATCGGTGGATTACGGGGCCTCGAGTGAAAGTCCCTCGTAGTACGCGTGTAGGACCAAGAGCCACGTTTACTCCTTGGCGGAGATTCAGTAGCTGGCACGCTCTCGAGGAGAACTCTGTTCTCGCGCGTTCGTTACGGCAAGCCTGCTGATAAAAACCCATCTATAGTTATTACCACTTACACGCTCCTTGTTTCGCTTCTTCAACCTTTCACTCTTTTCACAGCTATGCTTGTACGGACGCGCTTTGTTATTGTCGTTAGTAACTTTCATACTCGTCAAGCGCTTTACCATATTAATAACCACGGTAGACGGTGTTGCGCTCGTTAGAGACGCGAAGGCGAACGATCATCGACACCGGCGACGGGATAGTGAGGTACGGCTGTTGGGCTATGATTCGCCTTTGACATTGGTACTTTCTGTTATTTCTTGGTTGTGTTTATGGTAGTTTGAATTTACGGGACGAGCCGTTTTACAGAGTAAGATTACAGTTGTATAGGAAGGTTGTGTGAATAAGGCAGAGCTTAGAGTAAGAATTTCTTAATTCTGTAATAGCAGTCATCGCAACTACACGTTTTTTACACTCTTTCTCATTAATTAACCCTTACTGTGCACAGCCCCGTAGCGCATCACGAGTGCACACGGGGTCAATTTGACCCCGGCATAGAACGTAGACTTTTTTGCAGTGAATTAATCATACTTTAAGCTCGTACCGTCAGATTTCCAAAGAGGAACGACACATAGAAAGTAGTAATAGAGATCAATGACAAATAGCAAACTGTTTTGAAGAGCAATCACACATACAAAATCTTATCGGAGAAACACAACATTAGATAATAACTAATAATAATTTTTAAACACACATGTGAACAACTTTTATATACACAGTAGAAAAGTTTGGACTTTTTACAACTTATTGTCCACAAACTTCCACAATTTATTATTTGTTACTTTTCCACTCGCATCATCCGGTTCTAGTTATTTTACAAACGAAAGTACAAACTGGAAATTGTTAATGGCACGGGAAATAAAAGGAAAGGATTGTATATTCAAGCGTGAACAAAATGAGTTTGTCATTTATTTTACAAAATTATTTTTACAAAACTTCGTATTCCAATTTTACGTCTGTCGATGATTTGCGGAAAATTCGTCTAAAACAATTCGTCTAACAGAATTCGTCTAACAATATGAAACAAAAATAAAAAGACGAAAAATGAAAAACATAGTTTTTTATCTACCGCGCGAAATATCCATAGCGTTTTTGAAGTACAGCGGGTAATATCAATAGGTTCCATAAACAATAGCAGGAAATGTTCATACAACTTTTCGACTACAGCGGAAAATATTGATAATTTTGCAACTATAGCGGAAAATTTTGAGGTTTTGATCTGTATCGAGAAATATGTATAGAGTTTATTTACAGTATAGCGGGATATGTCCATGGAGTTTTTCAAGCAAAGTGGGAAACATCTATACTTTTTTAACTATCGCGGGAAATATCTATAGCGTTCTTGAAGTACTGCGGGAAATATTTATAGAGTTTCTGTAAACTATAGCGGGAAATGTCCACATACATTTTCAACTACAGCGGGGAACAATCGTAATGTTTTAAATATAACGGAAAATGTTCATGTTTTATATTATAGCGTAAAATATTCGTAGAGTAAAGTATTTCAACTACAGCAGGAATAATCTATAGAGTTTTTAGACGAAGTATTTTTAGACGAATTGTTTTTAGATTAATTGTTTTCAGACGAATTTACCGCAGACGGCAGTCGGGAGTTAAAAATACTTTTTTATACCCGCCTAAAAGTGTGCTTCAAGTTGACGTTAAGCGAAAAAAATACGGGATAACGTTGGGTTCAGAATGACCCTTAATTTACGTGGCAAGCCAGTCCCGTTCAGAGGAGCAAAACAGTGCGCGACAAGAATGACTCGAGATCACTAAAGCAGTCAATGTATATGATTAACTATATTTTTAATTTTCTCAGTCCATCATACTAGTCACGTATGTAAATATAAACAGATTGCTAATAACCTTCGACATTGATGTCATATTGAAATAAAAAACCGAATCCTGACTAGATTAAAATTTTATCGGAAACATGCAACGCCTTTCGTCAATTTTTATATACTATGCAATTCGGTTTTATTTAGTCTTATTATTATTTTCTCATCTTGGTTCATATTCTTGTTTTTCACCTACTATATCTCACTAATATCCTTTATATACTTTCTGCTACTCTTCATGTATATTAAAATAAAGCTACTTCTATGAGGAAGCAAAAAAGAGTGATTCGAGCGAGTTAGGAGCGCAGGTACGTGTGATAAATGCAGCGCACGCGGATGAGCGGAATATCGCAAAGAACGAAGGCCACAGGGAGTTAATAGTAACATAAGGTCATATTCACACAAGGTCACATGTTGGATTCGCTTTTGACATCGACATGTTTTTCTATTTTCCGATATTATTTAAAAACAGCATCGCAACTATAGGTTTTTTTTCACTTTTTCTCGTTAACTGATAATAATTTCTCGCAGTAATAATAATAACAACAATACAAATGTTCGTTTCTTTCCTCGGCTGAATTTTCTCCGATTTTATTCTCGCGTGGCAAGCCAGTCCCGTTTAGAGAAGCAAAACAGTAAAGTATGCAACAAGAGTGACTCGAGTGAGTGAGGAGCGCGGGTACGTGGGATAAAAACGACACACGCGAATTAGCGCAAAGTCGCAAAGAACGGAGGCCACAGGGCGTTAATTGTAACATAACGTCGCACTGTCGCAAGGTCGCATATGTTGGACTATCATTTTCTTTTGACATTGTAACGTTTTTCTATTTTTCAATTCGTTACCAACAGCATCGTAACTATACGTTTTTGCACTCTTTCTGATTTGATTAATAATCATTTCTCGCGGTAATAATAATAAAAATATCATTTTCGGTTCTTATGGTTCGATTTTGACATCGATACATTTTTTTTTATTCTTCGATAGCAACATTCCAACTGTACGTTTTTTTACTCTTTCTCATTAATGAATAATAATTTCTCGCAGCAATCATGATAACAGCAATATAATTCGGGGTTTTCCTCGGCTCAATTTTTCCCGATTTTACTCTTGGTTCGCAAGCAAGTCCCGTTTAGAGCAGCAAAACAGTACTAAACAAGAGTGACTCGAGCGAGTCAGGAGCGCGGGTACGTGGGATAAAAGCGACACACGTGGATTAGCGGAAAGCCGCAAAGAAATGAGGCGGCCACGGGGTGTTAATAGTAACATAAGGTCACATTGTCTGTGAACGATGAGTCGGCTGTCACCCAGCCGTTCTCGCTGCGTGTTTGTTCGTCGTCGCCCGTGTCACTTGTGCCACCGTTGGTTCTGCACCCGTGAACGCCGCGTGGTCTACCCACTAGGAAGCGAGGTGCGCGCTTCGGCGCGGGTATTACGGCTGACTTTCTCTGCATGCGATGCCCGAGGACTTTGCCTCGCATCATAGTATAAAACTCTTGTCGCGCAATCGCCAACTCACTCGCATGACGTTTTTCATTCCACGCGGTATAAAGTATACTGCTGTTATGAAATCCTTGCTCAAGCTTCGAGAACTCGTTTGCCCGATCAATTCAGTGTTTTGAAAAAAAACAAAAAATCAATAGACATAGGTATGCAAAGAATTCCTGTCGTTCGCTACTGTTCGCTACTACGTTGTCCGCACGTCTTCGGCCCGATTTCTCGCCGGCTTCGGTAACTATGTCTGCCATTCCTGCACGTTACTCGCCTCTTGTTTACACGACGAGTGAGTCATGTCGGGCGGATAAATGCACTCTCGATTGTGAAAAGATTTTTTTTTTAAGTACAAACTTCGGGCCATCGGTATTGCGTGATTGCTAAAATCGGTTGTAGGGCCGAAAAAAAAAAAATCAATACACATTGGTATGCGAAGAATTCCTATCGTTCGCCACTCCGTTATCCGCGCATCTTCGGCCCGATTTCCTGCTGGCTACTGTAACTATATATACCATTCCTGCACGTTACTCGACTCTTGTTTATACCATGGGTGAGTCGTGTCGAGCGGATAAATGTACCCTACATAGTGAAAAGCTTTTTTTTTTAAGAAAAAAAAAAAACGAAAAATTCCGGTCCATTGGTATAGCGTGTTTGCTGAAACCGGCTGTAGTGCCGAAAAAAAATAAAATGAAAATGAAGAAAAGACTGCTTTCAAAGGAATCTCGTTCTCCTTCGAATCGTGCATCAACCCGTGAATGAATGTATCGTGCATATAAGCGGGGATCACATAAAATCATTATAGATAATGTAACCCGTTACAGATACAGTAACCGTTATAGATACGGTGGCCTTAACAGGGCAACCGATAACCGATTGAAATTCTCGGTTAACAGTAACCACTATACGTATCGACCTCTGAGAAACAGAAGGGCGTATCCTAAACCATTTAACGTGTGAAACGATAAGAGTTACGCCCTTCGGTTTCTTGGCGGTCGAGGCAAAGCTGGAATCAGCTATCTCTCAACGCACTACAGGTCAGCCTTAGATATTTGTTTTGTATATTCTTTTATTGATTATTATTATTATTATTATTACAATTATTATTATTGTTATTGTGAGTTTCTGTACTTTCGTGAATTTTGCAAAGTATACTGTGTAGGCTACACTGATAAAAAATACAGTTGAATCAACTAAAGATTCGGGCAGGGACATTCAAATAAATATATTGTTGGTACAGCTAAAAGATTGGTTGGTTCACCAATTTATTTTAGTGTTTTCACCAAATAATTTTTGAGGCATTAAAATATTTTGTTCGAGCAACAGAATATTTATTTGAACGTCCCTGCCCGAATCTTTAGTCGATTCATACGCATTTTTCTTACTTGTTCGCTTCATTCGCGGTCACACAGCCTTCTCTCGAGGGAACCTAAAAGTAGTTACGCCCTTCTGGTTCCTGGCAGCCGTAGCAAAGCTGGAATCAGTGGTCTTTTTATGTTTGTTATTTGACCTTTACTTCATTATTTTTTAAATTGTGTTTTTCTTTACTGTCGTGAATTTTGTAAAGTATACTGTGTGGGCTACGCATCCATGAAAAGCATTCTTGTCTACTCCTTAGCTTTATTCGCGGTCACACATAGCCTTCTCTCAGGGGAGCCTAAAAATATCGTGCGTGTCCCGAATCATCTGCGCGCGCATACCGCCACTTGTTTGAACCGCTCTCTGCACAATAGTCGGTTCGACGCGGCTGCTCCCACCCGGCGTGCCAGGTGAAGGTGAGGCGAAATATGACGACGACGGTACATAACATTCTCACACACGAGACTCGCAAGCAATTCCATAGAATTCTTATCGTCAAGCTATCAACATCATAACGCTTCTCACGTTCCCAAACTTGCAATTTTTAAAAATAAATATTTAAAGATCTCCCAAAAAATGATCTAGACCAAGCATTGTTATGTATTTTTTCGCACCGAATACTTATACGAAGTCCAGCTTTGACCTACATTGAAGCTAGACTTCGGTCATTGATTTAAAAAAAACATAATTTTTTCTTTATTTCTTTTCCAGCTTTAGCGAAGCCGATAGCAAGCCCAATAAAATAACAACGATATATCACTGAACACTCCGTCATTTTTGTAGACGGGACGTTTTATTCCGCGGCAGTGCCCGCGAGCGATTTCGGCGAAGCGGCTGAGAGACTTACTCACCGCACCGTAATCGGGCAAGCAGGGAGACCGGCGATAGTCCCCCTGATAAAAAAAAAAAATATTAGTAACACATTCCACTTCCTTCCGGGCTCGCTCGTACTCGAATGCCTCTGGGAGCTTGTACTAGTGCGTGCGAACGAGCGACAAGTCGAACCCCCACGCTGGCGTTGACTTTGCCGCACCGCTCTTTCAGCACTTGCTACAGTAACTCTTTGGCGATCCTCGCTGCTTCGTCGATCCCGTCCACCGTACCATCAGTCCGATCGCCTTATCATTGCTTATTAGCAACTTTAATAGGATCGCGAAGTGTATACTATCGGGCCGCGATAAAACTTTTACAGTTTGAAAAGCACGCATGCCTGACCACAAGAGCCTCTATAGAAATGAGAGAATGATTACGAGTTATCGGTATTATATTTCCATAGGGATATAAATGATAAGGCAAGACTGGATGAAATTTCCATATGTATATATTTTTCTACATAAACAGTCACATGGAATTAAGACCTTTAATTTTAATATTTATAAATTTGTAGATATGAATATATATATATATATATATATATATATATATATATATATATATATATATATATATATATATATATATATATATATTTTTTTTTTTATTTGACTGAATTGACTGTTTGTTTTCCATTTAATTAACACGTAAACCACGGCAATTCTCACTACATGTTCGTCCCAATATTAGCAATACAATTATTCAAAGATCGCATATACTTTTTTGGGTTATTTGGGGCATTCTGAAGGGAAAAGTGCTTACACATTTGTTGAGAGGATCGATAGTTTCTCTATTCGCACGTAACTAATAAAAGAATGCCAATCCTTGGGGCCCAGATACGCTCACTCTCCGCTGTCTAATGTGTGAAAATTTGAAATTTACGTAAAATGGGGTCTAAAATTTGGACTTTGAGGAACATGTCAAAAATTTTGACTATAAGACAAGTTTTGTCAATAATCTGAAAGTTGGGGGAGACAAGAGCAAAATAGGCCCATGAAAAATGAGACCGAAGCGGGACATAATGTGCCACCCAAAAGTCACCGAAAATGATCACTTATAGTATAGAGTAAAGCCGGGCAAAATTGGGACACGGGGCAAAATGGAGTACCCTCGTAGGGGCTTTTGCCCCGCTTTACTCAATACTATGAGTCAGAGCTGGGCAGTATTTTAAATACTTGATGTATTTTAAGTATTTTAAATACATATTGTTACGTCCGAAAGAATGAATAACGCGCGTATTAGGTTTTGGGGCGGATATTATTATGTCCAATGGCAGCTAAATATCTCAAACACGAACTGTCAAGCGTCTGTTTACTCCGAAAGTTCGATCAAGACTGTTCTACATGACGATCAATCTTGTATCGATCGTCCGTTCGGTCGTCTCTTGTCAAACCTAACTAATATCGTGTGCCTTAACGAATTGTCAGCTACATATTCGTTACAATATTTTAAGTACGCAAATACTTTTTTGGTCTTTAATTACTTTTTGCGCCCTTTAAGTACGAAATACAAAATACTTTTGCGTCTTCTCGACATTAGGGCTGTACGGTCAGGCCGGCCAAGCCTTCCAAGCTGATGGGTGGGTGGATGGATAATGGACCATGGACGACGAACAATGGACCATGAGCGACGGACGACAGACCATAAACGACGGACCATGGACGACTTTTACTTAAAATTCAAATTGTTGACAATTTTCAAAGTAAATTTCAAATTTGTTATAAAATGTATATGGGACATTTTGGACACTATTTTACGTAAGTTTCAAATTTTCACGCGTGAATGGGCGGAGACTAAGCGTATCTAGACTCTAGGGATTGGGATTCCTTTATCCGCTAAGTGCGGATAGAGGGTAAAAATCCACACGGGGAAAAATTACGAAGAAACTGTAAACCCTAGCAACCAAGAACTTTTCTCTTCAGAATCAATCAAATAACCAGAATAAGTATATACGATCTTCGAATAACTTTATTGCTAATATTGTGACGAACATTTAGTGAGAACTGCGTTGGTACACGTGTTAATCAAATGGGAAATCGAGCAGTCACTTGAAACACCTCATAAAATTTGTTGCAAGTCCTAAAAATTGGATGATATTAATTTGAAGTCTGAAACTATAGTTTGAAGGGGATACGGCGAGAAAAAAAAAATTCCTTACTCATGCATGCAAAATCCTCGCTTGCGCACTACTTGAGGCCAATCTCGCTTCTTGCACACTGCTTGTGTGAAGGCAGCACGAAGCCGAGGCGAAGTGCTACCGTCAAAGTCGTGCGCAAAACGCTCGTTTGGCCTCTAGTATCGAAATATATTACTATCCTCACGCTTCACTTTGTCGAGGCCAAGAAATCGCTGTTTAAAAATAACCAAAAGCACTCATTTTTGCAATTTTGGCTATAAAAATGCCGGGTAAACTTTTTCATTAGTTGTCGCTCCGAGACTGTAATTCCATATATTTTTTCACGTTGATCACGAAGCCGACACTTTTCTTATTCATAAATGAATATTTAATATGGAAAAATGCTTCTTTTCGATCTGTGTACACGTTTTTAGCCCGACAGCTAAAAACAGTGAAAAAATTAGCAACAAAAATCTGTCGATGATGCGGTATCGCTTGACCGTTTTTAGATGCAAATCTGCATTTTTGGGAATTTTTTACAGATTTTTCCAAAGAGTATTTTTAATACAGATATTTACATTATTGTATTTTAAACATTTTTGACATTGTCGAAAATCAACTACGGTAACGTTGACGGCGACAAACAAATTTCTAATCTATCGCTTCGCCTTTTGTTCCAGGTAATCACCAACGGGACCAAAAAGGAAGTCGACAACAGCGAGGATTTGATATACGGTGAGTCAACTTGACGCGGGATGAACTTTGCTCTTCGACATTATCGCTCGTCCCTAGTCACAGTTCGTACCATTGTAACGATAGCATTTTTCGTCCAACCGCTCGATTAGAGTCGGGTAACACAGTGGTGCACTGTGCGTCCGCTCGTCGACGATCCGGACCTTATTTTCTCGTCTCGTTGGCCCCGGTAATTCTTTCAATTGTCAAAGATCCAACGAGTCATCCTCCCGCTGGATCGATTAAAATAGAAAAATCAACCGTCCACGGAGCTCAAACAGCGGCTGTGTTTGAGTAGCCTTGGGACTGCACTGTGTACTATTATTACTCAATTACATTCCATTTCGGAATGCATGTGAGAGTGATGCATTAATGAGGGACTGTCGTAAAAACTTTCTTTTGCCTCGAGCCGTGACCCTCGTGACTTTTTCTCACGCTGCTCACAACACAGCAGCTTCGTCTCTTTCCGTGGTTCGCCAGCCTCTGCCAGTGTCTGTGAATTAGTCTCAATGACTGTAACCTCCCGCGTCATAACGCACCAGCAGCAGCGATAACGTACGTACATCAGACGACTTGCCGTCCCCCCCGGTTTCGATTCGTTAAGGCTGCGTTGACAGCGATTATCGAAGCTCAGCGTGGTCAAGAGTGACACATCACTACGCTCGGAAAGAATTATCACGTAGGGTGACTACTGTTACGGAATGTCTTCAAATTTTCTCTATAACGTCACTTCCTGTTTATAAATCTCGCTTTTAAAACGTGTGTGACGTCACACTGAAAAATATAAAAAATTTCTTTATGACGTCATTTGCGGTTTCCCGGAAATGAAACTGGACATCACATCCGGTTGAAAACCGTTTTTCAACCGGAAGTGAAGCTGTATCCCGTATAAAATACGTCACTCCTGGTCGAAAAAATGAGATTTAAAACCGGAAGTGACGTATTTCCGACATGACGTCACTTCCGGTTGAAAACTGAGATTTTGTAACGGGAAGTGAAGTTTTCCCGTATGACGTCACTTCAATCAAAAACTGAGGTGGTCAAACCGGAAGTGACGTTTTCCCGCATAACGTGACTTTCGGTTGGAGACTGAGAGTTTGAAACGGGAAGTGACTTTACCGAGAATAGTATATTATGCCTCAAGGGAGGAAAGTGCGTCTTTTCACCGAGTGCGAATTTTGATGACCGACCGAAGCGAGGGCAGAAATTCACACGAGGTAAAAATTTCTATGCCTGCAAGGGGGATGGAAAGTGGCCGATTCTTGACTAGCCGGAGGAAAAGTAATTTAGTGGGAGGAAAAATGAAACTTTTCCTCCTGCTACATAACTTTTCCTCCCGTTCGTTAAGAATCGGCCACTTTCCACCCTCGTTGCAGGCATGAAATAGGGCACATTTACATCTCCACCACTCTAGCAGAAAACATTTCTATTACAACTCTACCGTATTAGAACTCTACCAAAATCGCTACCAGAAAGTTAAAAAAAACTCTACCAGAACCAAAATAAAACTCTACCAGACTCAAAATAAAACTTTTCCGGAATACAAGGCTAGACGGTAGCCTTGTATTTCGGTGGAATTTTATTTTGATTCTGGTAGAGTTTTATTTTGGTTCTAGTAGAGATTTTGGTAGAGTTGTGAGTGGTGGAGATGTAAATGTGCCTGAAATAGGGCCTTTTTTTTACCGTGGTTGGAAAAAAAAGTTTTTCATCACTCGGTGCGGAAATGGCCACTTTTCCGCCCGCTTCGCGTGCGTAAAACTGCCATTTTCGCACCTTGTGATGAAAAATTTCGTACATCCCTCGTGTGAAACACTTTTTGTAACTCGTGTGATTACAGCACTCGCTTTCGGCTCGCGCTGTAAACTCACACTCGTTAGAAAAACGTTTTTCATCCTCGTGGAGTAATGTACTATTTCGCACGAGTACCGAACGAAATCTTACCTCACAAGATGTCAAAATGGGGTTTTCACGCACACGAAGCGTAAGTAAAACTGCCATTTGCCTGCTGCTGCCGATTCCCCAGGGAAAGACAATCTTTTTCGTCGGTGAACTGCGGTTTCAAAACGGCATTGAGTACAGTTTTTTGTTTCCGACGGCGATATTTCATATCACCTTAAGGAACACACCGATACCGTACACGCATCCAAGGAGAACTGACGCAACGCTGGAACAAAAACGAAATGGGAATGGAAAAAACGTCGACATCATTCAGTCACGGCATATAATTGTACGATTGGGCGTGTTGAAACAATTCTGTACACTGGATACGACGTTACGTAGGAATCGTATTTATAATCAATGCGACCGCCGATGTGAAGACGAGGTATCGTCGGTAAACATGTAGCATCATGTTACGTGTTCACGTAGTTGCATGTAAAAAAAATGCGGGAAAAATATATTACGTCGAAAGTTGCGACGTTTGCACAACTTTCGTCGATTCCTGGTCGAAAGTTCGTTGACCCATATAACTGCGGGCACGAGGAAGAAAAATATAAACGTATTAAGTCTCGCCGCTAACGAGAAGATGGCGTACGCCCGCAATGTCGACTTCTTAGTAGATTCACCTCGCACTCGGACTTGTAAATATACCGACGAAGGTGCCGCGCGCGAGTTCCGGCGAAGTAGCGAAAGTGTTCGGCCGATGATACAACGCTGTAGGAAGCAAAACGGAATAATATGTAAAACAGTGAATATACTTGAGCTCACGATGGATCAACACGATCAATTAAGCCGTAAGAATTTCACTTTTGGCTCGTAAAAACGAATCATCCGAAACGACGGAATGCGTTTTCACCTCGCGATTCTGTACGATCTTTATTTTATGTATTTTTATTTTAATAACATATAGTATTTTATTAAAATATTGCAGAGCTGGGCACAGTACCGAAATATACTTCAAGTACAAAGTAATTTGCACATGGCTTCATGATTGTAAAAAATCGCCAACTGAAATTTTTGTACTTCCTCGTTTATGAGGCTATTTTAATCTCTTCTTCACTTTTTTTTAATTAAAAAGAAACCACAAATTACTTTTAAAAATGTTAGTAAAAAACAAGAAGGATCTCTTCTCGTACCTTCTCGATTTTTTAAGATATTTTTTTTTAATTAAAGAAAACGGAAATGGGGGATCGTTTTTTTATGGAATAAAAAATATAAACCCTCGTTATAATTATAATTGTTAAAAAGTTTAGAAAGATAATCATATATTAATAGACACAGGATGTCATGCTACTCATTGAGTTTCCGTAATACGAGCGTGTATTCAAAAAGTACTTGTACTTGATACTTCAAGTACTAAAAAGTATCCGGTACTTCAAGTACTGGCCAGTTTCAGAGAAATAAGAAGGAATTGCAAACATTTCTCGATGGTATCAAAATTGGCACATTTATATCTCTACCACTCACAACTCTACCAGATAACAACTCTACCAAAAAAGATAGCTTTAACAACTCTACCAGAAAACAAGTCTACCGTATTACAACTCTACCGTATTATAACTCTACCAAAATCTCTACCACTGAAGAAAAAAACTCTCCCGGAAGTTTAATAAAACTCTCCCGGAAGTTAAATAAAACTCTCCCCGAATTGAAATAAAACTCTCCCAGAACTTAAATAAAACTCTCCCCGAATTGAAATAAAACTCTCCCGGAATTCAAATAAAACTCTCCCCGAATTGAAATAAAACATAACGCATAAAATTTAAACGGTGTAATCGATTCTCGTCAAATAAAATATCGATCATCGTTGATAATAAATAGATACATCGCGTATTGAAGATCAAAGGCAACGTAGCATAACAAAAATTAACTCCCTGTCCACCCTTGTGTTCCGGTAGAGTTTTATTTTAATTCGGGGAGAGTTTATTTCAATTCCGGGAGAGTTTTATTTCAATTCCGGGAGAGTTTCATTTGAATTCCGGGAGAGTTTTATTTCAATTCGGGGAGAGTTTTATTTGAATTCCGGGAGAGTTTTATTTCAATTCGGGGAGAGTTTTATTTGAATTCCGGGAGAGTTTTATTTCAATTTAGGGAGAGTTTTATTTCAATTCGGGGAGAGTTTTATTAAACTTCCGGGAGAGTTTTTTTCTTCAGTGGTAGAGATTTTGGTAGAGTTATAATACGGTAGAGTTGTAATACGGTAGACTTGTTTTCTGGTAGAGATGTTTTCTGGTAGAGTTGTTAAAGCTATCTTTTTTGGTAGAGTTATTATCCGAGAGACTTGTTTTCTGGTAGAGTTGTTATCTGGTAGAGTTGTGAGTGGTAGAGATATAAATGTGCCTCAAAATTTGAAAAAGTCAAGTATATTAAAGGTGCTGAAAAGATTAATTTTGCATAATAATTATAATAACTCGAAAATGTTATTAACCAATTGATGAAGAATAAATTTGTTCAACAAATCTCCCGGAAATATAACTTTTAATGAAAATGGTTGGATCATTTTTCTGAATACGTATGAACGTTTTTCATATTTTTAAATTCACTTTGAATTTTGTGACTTTCTACACATTTTTCCCATATAAAAAAAAATTCAAAGTGAATTGAAAAATCTGAAAAATGCATACGTATTTAGAAAAGTTAACGAATCATTTTTTCATAAAAAAGAAAAGGTTTCCGGGAGATTTCTTGACTAGATTTTATTTTTCATAAATTAGTTAATAACATTGTGGTATTATTATTGTGCAAAATGAATCTTTTCAGCATCTTTAATATGCATGATTTTTTTCTAGAATTTATTCTATCCAGAAGTGTTTGCAATTCCCTCTTATTTCTCTGAAACTTATGCGAAGTGAAAACTATCCGCAAGGACGACCGTAATAATATACAGTGTTTTAATAATATATAATTAAAAATATACAGATGATAATTTTAAAAAATTGTTTTCACGAGACGTATGTCCGAATAAATGCCGTTTTAATTATTATAAAATTAATTAAGAGACGAGTAAAACGGTGTATCGAGTTAAGCATTTTACCGTCGATGGTTTACCGGGGTTGACGCTCCCTCCGTCGATGCGTCATTATTGCCCAATTTCACGCCAATATTCGCCAATCCAATTTCGACATCGGCCCACGGTACGATCGATAATAATCGAATGACGCGTCAATCTTCCTTGGAGAGTGAGCGGACGAGGATGCGAGCCGCAGTGAGAGTTAAACGAATGAAAGATCGATAAACCGTCTCAGTCGAGCTCGCGAGACAGTGAGAGTGTTCACGGTCAATAAAACGAGCCTCGAAGGCAATAACGACAAGAGCTAATTCACTTGCTGGGATAATTCTCGGCTTGATTTTCGACAATACTATTAAACTAGTAAAATGTCAAACGAAGCGAGATATCGACGATGTCGGCCGTGAATTGAATTATATTGATATATCGAGGAAAATCGTGCGGTGCAAAGTAGAGTTTCCTACTCTTGTTTATTGAAGCGTCGTACCGAACTGCGAAAACGAGTGAAAGCGTGCTGCATCTGGTCGAGAGCCGGATCGAACGGAGCCGCGAGTTCCCCTTCGAATAATCGAATAGTAGAAATCGTCGGCGCACCGAGTTCTCTTACCGATCGAGCAAAAAAATCGTTGCTCCCGTGATTGACTCGTAATCGTGGAAAATCGACGGTTACGGTCGAGATTTTCTATGCGCAGCGCTGTCTTCGGAGAAAAGACGTCGCAAAGACGGACGTAAAACTTTATCTGTGGCCGCTAAGAACAATTAAAATATTTTTACTTTACCCCAGATTATTTTAGTTTTAATTTCCTTTTCTATTTCGATTTTTATTTATATTTAACTTTTTATTTTTATTTTGATTAGGATTTTGATTTTCTATGCGCAGCGCTGTCTTCGGAGAAAAGACGCCGCAAAGACCGACGTAAAATTTGATCTGTGACCGCTAAGAACAATTAAAATATTCTTGCTTTACCCGAAATAATTTTAATTCTTATTTCTTTTTCTATTTCTATTTTTATTTATATTTCACTTTTAATTTGGATTTTGATTTTCTACCGTTCACGTTGTAGTGTATACTTGTTCGATCGAAGCTTATCCCGAAGAATTATCTGGATATGAATGGCGTAAATGCTTTGTGTGTATCGAATATATATATGAGGTATTCCATACCAAATCAACCTGAGTCTGATCCTTCACATCTTGGATTTGTCCTGTGATTTTTATATGATTCAACTAACTATCAAAAGCACTCAGATATTTTTAAAGATTTTTTCAGATTGTTTATAATTATTTATAATAAAAAAAAGAATTTGTTGATCGTCTCAATCGAAAAATCTGAAAACAATTCTGAAAAATCATGGGTCGCATACAAGAACTTTTAAGATTTCTTTTTTTATGCAAGATTTTACAGAATTTTTTCCGATTGTAATTATAAATATAATTATAATTATAATGTGCTACTGTTCACGTTGCAAAGTACACCTGTACGATCTGGCCTCGTTCGAAGAATCATTATGTTGAGATGCACTATCGTACAGCGATAGAAAATCTTCGGAGAAAATCCGTCGCAAAGACGATCGAGCAATTTGATCCGTAGCCACTAAGGACAACGATTGAAAAATCGTTACTTTACCCGAGAAAATGATAATTTTAATTATAACTATAACGGGCTGCCGTTCACGTTGCAGAGTACACCTGGTCGATCTGGGCTTATTCCGAAGAATTATTAGGACACGACTAACATAGATGACTTGTGTGCATCGAATAGATGCACATTGTTGGACGTCCCACACTCGCGAGTTTACCTTGACGGTACCCACGTAGACGTGCCTCTATCCGATTAGTATGTGAAGCCCTATGCAAAAGTATATAGAACTTTGCTGTTTGATACCCCGCTGCCTGCCGTGTGCTGTCGCCTCGCTTGCATTCCCAAGTTTCTATCAGTATGAACTGCAATGTGCGAGGAACAGTCCGTCAGAGCAAGGATAGCCTTCTTAGAAGGTGAATTTCACAGAGTCCAAAGAATATCGGTTAACTACTGACTTCCGTTACGATTAATTCTCTGTAGATCACGAATTTAGACCCTGTAATGTCCGATTTGTCATATTCGCAACTTTGGTGAAAAAATATAATTTTTTAAAAGATTTTCAATTCCAATAATTTTTAGAGCATCGACCATTTTTAAGTATTCTGGAAAAATAAATTTTTACGTATAATAAAATCCATTCCGAAGAAAATGTCTCAAACATAATTTCATCGTAAAATGTTTTTTATTTTGTTTTTTAGAAAATATTTATCTGTAAAAATGGAAATGTGACTTCGAGTGAATTCCTCGAAAGTGGACCATTTTTTTTTCAAACGTTTCGTTTCAGAAAAGTGTTCGTTTTAGACAAAGATTTCTTTTTGATAAAAAAATAAGTTTCTATTCTTTTATTTATATGAGTCGACGTGAATGTTGCAGGAAGGGAAATGGCCCCAGTGATGGGCGTCCCACCTCCACCACCGGCTCCACACATGGGCCCGGACGGCCTCATCCTACCGAGAAAGCCTTACAACCCGTGCCTCATCTCCAACAACCACAAGGATCTGCGTAGAGAGCTGCTCTTCAATCAAAAAGCGTTAGTACCAGCGCGTCACAGATACGTCATAGCTTTATACAAAATGTATTCCACGAGATATTAATTACATACATATCAATTATTTTAATAGAGGAAGAAACGTTTTGAATCAGAAGAGCGAGCTGCAGAGGGCGCTGGAGAAACAGCGCGAAACCGCGATGAGAAAGGAAGCGGAGAGAAATCGTGACGAGACGTACAAAGACGACCCGAGGACGACCCTGCAGAGAGCCCTCGAGCAGAGAGCGAAGCAAATTCAGATAATGGTAAGTAATTTATAAATATTAAAATTAAAAATATCAATAAATTCCGACTCGACATTTTTCCGAAATGTAAAATAAAAAAAAATGTTTTCCATCTTATTTTAAAACAGGAGCAGTCACAGATCGTCGAGCCACCGAATCCTCTGGTGACTGCGAGAGCGAAATTGCGGACTCGCATGGATTCCCAGTAGCCGTTAAGTATATATTCGTGAAGAGTAACCCCATCAATTGTGTATTCAAGCCCGTTGTTAAAAAAAAAAAAAACAAAAAAAAACAAATCGACGCATGTAAAGAGATAGATGTCAGGTAGCAAAGAATTATCACATTTTTTCTATATGCAAAGCGTTCCCGACTGTGTATATAATAATTATATATATATACATATATATATATTAGACTAATGACGTTTGTAACAATCTCTCGTTGAGCCAGTCAGTAACTCGGAGAGTCGTGTTACTTTCAACTAGCATTTAGACGGACCACGCACCCGACATTGATAGAATCTATATTTGCATCTCGTTACGATTAAATTTAATGATAGATTTATCGTCGCGACGAGTCTCGTTCGTGATACTTTTTTTCACCAAGAATCGTTCAGTGCATCGCTGCAATGTGGGACCATGTACATTTAACCGAAGGTACGAAAGATAGTAGTAAAAAAAGAAGAATACGAACGGTAGATTACGCTCAGCTCCGTGCGCTCGCGTTAATCATAGCGCGCATCCGCATTAAAGTTGAAAAATTAAACGATCGATCGAGATCTATAAAATTTGGTCATTACTTTCGCGACGCGAATCGCCTTCGACGATTATACTATTATTTGTACCATATTAATTGAGGATTAACATTTAACCTTTAGTACGTTATGTTGACGATCGATGGACTCCAAACTGTAATTGGTTTCTCAGTTCGACACAGCCCGCATTCTTAAATTTATAGAATCTATTTCGAAAAAAAAATGCGGGTGAAAAATTGCTGAAACGCTATTTACTAGTTTCTTCTTCGTACGCTATGGGATAATTGGATGTCGATGTAAGAAAAATAAAAATTGGAAATATATTTTATTTAACATTAATATTAGCCTTCCGGTCTTCCTCGATGGTGGATAAGAAAGAAATTTAAAAAAAAGAACAAGTTTCAAAACAAATAAAGATGTGTGTAAGATTCATTGTGCATAAGATTAACAAAACGACGCATGGACACTGTCTCTTGCGCTGACGCGGGCCGAGATGGCCTAAAAGCGTTAAAAAAATGTGCTCGGGGAAACCGATGAAATTTTCTGGACGATCGAGAAAGTTAGGATTTACGAAATCTTCCGGCTCGAATGCCACAGGCTCAGATAACGAGGGTTGGTCCTGTTTCGCTTGCTCGCGCGACGGGAAGTACGAATAAAATTTCCAACAAACGTGACTCGAAGTTTCGTCGTTCTTTCCGGTAAGCAAGCGACGCGAAATTTGTCCGGACAGAGGCCGCACCGGTTCTCGTACGCGCACGAGGGCCAAAATTGCGAGAATTATTTGCCTTGGCAACGGAGTCGTCGGCGGGGCGAAGCACGTAGGTAGACTACCTACGGGGTTGCTTCAGTAGTCGTCTCCGCGGGAGATAACTTCCTTGCAGGTTGGACGCAGAACGAGGGTGTGCTCGAACTGGGCGGTGTAGCATCCTTTAACGTCGACGAGCGGGGGATAAGCCTCGACTGCGCCCTTGTCGCAGAGATCCTTCAAAGCCATTTGGTATTTCGTGCAACCGGCCCGGTCCAACCAGCGCTTGCAGAAAGCCAATGTACCTGGAGAAAAACAAATGTTGAGTATTTATACGCAAACGAATTGAGGTATTAAAGAAATTGAGATTTTCACAAAACTTCCTCTTCCAACCTACTTTTAATACAAACTTCTATGAACAATCATTTTCCGAAATTATTTGGGCTTCCTCACGGAAGAAGCTTTGTCAGTGAATGAAAATAACCGCACTTAAAAATGCAAGAAGTCACTAATTTTTTTTTAAATATTCGCTACAATATTTCCTATAAAAATAGTAGTTAATCATTGTTTCGGGGCTTTGTCCGATGTATTTTTCCTACTGATCACGAATTTGTAACTTATTTTACTCTTGGCTCGATATTTGACACGGAAACTCGTGTCGCAAAGAAAATACTAATGTTCGTAAAATTCGAAAAAATCATAATCTCATAAAATTTAAACGGTTCGATCGACGTTCATCAATTTAAATAAGGATCATCGGTCGCTTTTTTGTCTGATAGTTCAAAAAATGTAAGAGCTAGCGTGCGCACAGATTTTCTTTAGCAAAGTCGAAAAACGCGTAAAATTTTTATGACTGAAAGCACTTTGATAAATAATTACACGCCCAGAAATTTTTTCTAAATAAAATTTTCCGATATTTTGGAACATTCTGAAAACGTTTTCATTAAAACCTAGATTTTTTTCCATTAAAACAAAACTTCTTATATGAGGTAACAAAATAAAATAAAATAAAATAAAGATATCGATCGGGCTATAATTCCGATCGATTGATCTGATAGATTATCGGTTCGTCGGTATTTCGTGTACTCACTGAAATTCTTATTGATCGTATTCAGGAGGGACTTGCTGCTCTGCAGCCTGAGCGGTACGTAACCGGCGTCGAAGCTCTTCATGTAGTGAGAGCAATCGGAGTCGTCGTGAACGATGCCCTTTCCCGTCGAGCCAAATGTCTCGATTGCGTAAAACTCGTTCTCCTCCATTCTCATGGCCTCGCCGCCGCGCACTATCGGTACTGTTTTGCCGGCGTGGATACGATACGGAGAGATCGAATGACCGTTGAGATTCCTTATCGATTTCACCTGATAAGTCTTGCCGTCGATCTCCACCTCGTAAGATTCCATCACCTCCTGGATCGCGGCGCCCACGTCGCACAGTTGAACGTCAATGCCGGCCGCCTTGATGCCGGTGTTCGTCGCGTCGCGAACGGCTTCGATAAGCTTGTCGTACTTCGGATTGAAAGTCAGGGTGAAAGCGCAGTCGATTATGCGCCCGTTTATGTGGGTACCGAAGTCGATCTTCGTCACGTCGTCGTAGAGGAGGACGGTAGAATCGCCTGCGTTCGGCGTGTAGTGAGCGGCGCAGTGATTGCGGGAGCAACCCGTCGGGAACGCCAAGCCAGCCTTGAGACCATCCTCGCCGATCAGTTTCCTCGCGGTGTTCTCGAGCTCGTTGCAGATCTCGATCATCGTCATTCCCGGTTTTACCTGCGCGATAAATAGTCCACGTTACAGCATCGCCGCACGAGCAGTCCGGGAAGTTAAAAATTTCCCGGACTGAATAAGGCGAACCAGAACATTTTTCAATATATGTTATTCGTTATATAAATTCAAAAGTTGTACATGGTGGCCGTTTTTTATCCGGAAAAAATTCCCTGACTTTTCACTAACCAATTAAAACTTTCCCCTGACCAAACTTCTAACGTATTAAAAAAAAATCTTGTATTCTTGTATTAAAGAAAATTAACGATGCAAATGAAAATGCCTAATTATTGTATTCATATTTAATTATTATTATTATTTTTTTCAAAATGTTCCCAATTTTTTTTAAGTCTCCCTTTTATGTACTTCTTATTTATTTATAGAATTTATTGGTTCGGCGACAATTTACTTTTTCCCTGACCAATTTTGAAATTCCCTGACTTTTCCCGATTTTCCTGGTTTTCCCTGACCGCGGCCACCATGTTGTAATGTTAAGTGCTTACAACTTATATAATTCGCTATTCAACTCATTATTCAGAGCTCTGAAATTAGGTTTTCTTTTACACCGATTGTAAAGGAGAAATCTGTCATAGAAATAAAACCCAGAATTAAATACAAACCCAGTTCATAATATGTTTCCTCGTCTGCCTGTGAGCCTCGGCAGCGTGCCGCGCCTCGTTGTAAATATCGTTTTGCATCCTGTCCAATGCCCTGGCCTCCTCGCTCGAGAAACGCTCCTTGGCCGTCCTGTCGTCGATTCCAGCCGCGGAGGGATGCTCCATTATCTGACCTTCGGGGAAATTCCCATCGGTGAATAGCTCGGACACGGGGATCGTCGGCGGATCCGTCTGCTGTTTGGCGCCCTTGCCTCGCGGCTTGCGCTTCTTCTTCTTCTTCTTGGCCTCCTCGTTCTCGGCTCCGTTTTCGAGCGCCGCGGAGGGCCCGTCGGTCGCTCCATTCTCATCTATCTTAGGATCGTCCCCGCCTTCCGGTGTGATCGCCTCGCCGGCACCTGCGACATAAATATACAATCTTAGAATAAGGTAAACGGCCTAGTTTTCGTCATCATTAGGGCATTGCACACGGTTTTCCGTTATTTATACAGTTCGGAAAAAAAAAACAACTGTTTGAATATATGCATCGAAGCCCTCTAAATGAGATACAGCTATTATGTAAGTTAATTCAGTAGGATCTACTTATTAAATTATCGTTCTAACTATAATAACGATAACGACATTAAATTATCATTTTAGATGATTTCGGTAATTTAGATAATTTTGGTTTGTTTCTGTCACCTCGCGGACCCAGTTTCTGCCGCTCATGTCGCAGTTTTCGTCATCGTTGGGTACCCAGTTTCATCTCCCATGCCGAAGTATGTAGGTTCACCGAGTACCAAGTTTCTATCATTATATCGAACTTTATGACTCTATGGTACAGATATTATCATTATCATTATCATTATCATTATTGTTATTATTTATTTATATTTATTATTTGTTATTTTTTAAAATATTTTTATTATTGTTATTGTAATTTTTCAATAATTTGTTGGGTCAAAATGATATCAAAACATTAACTTTAATTTACAATAACTTCAATCCAACAAGCCACGGAAAGTACAGCAAAAACTAATGTGGCTGACGCACTTTCCGTCATGACAAATTTAATAAAGCATGTAATCAGAAAACAAATTATTACCAATCTAATGAATAATATTACTTGTACCAACGGCGTTGGTATAAATTTTGTTTTTTTAAACTTGCAAATTAATGCATTCAGAAAAGTCGCCCTGTACTTCAGTTAAATTGTTAGGTGAAAGATTTTACAAAAATATACGTATGCGGCAACAGTGAAGAATAAAATCTGCTTATCAACATGCCGTCAGTTTTGTTTTTATATGAATCAAAAGCTGTATTTATCTATTACTATAAATTGCCTTCGATGACGGTAACTGCGATAGTGACGGAAACTGGGCCGTTTACCTTAACTTCGACGAGACCCCAGTGCTCCGACGAAAAAATATATATATATTTATACATCGACGGTGGAACGGGGAGTTCCAAAGCGGCGTTGCACATAACCTGAAACTCGTGACGATATCGACGAAAGTAATTTTTTATCGCTCCAAAAGACAATATGAAAATAAGTTGATGACGTCTTTCGTCGAATTTGACACCGGAGAACGTTGAGCTTTAGGAATGCACGAGTACGCGAAGAAACGCGCGTTGTCACGATATAGTTGGCCCAACGAAAGGAGCGAGTAAGTGGGAAACACGAGGGGTTACCGGGGAAACACCCGGAAAAAAATATAAAAAATATTTGCGAATAAACGCTCACCGGTCTTCTTCTTCTTTTTCTTTTTTTTCTTCTTTTTCGTAGCGTCGGTGACACCGGTGTCGTCGTCCTCGTCGACGATTTCCTCCTTTTCCTCGTCAACGAGCTTCTCCGCGGACCTGCCGACCTCGTCCAGTACAGCGGCCATTTTTCGTGAGAAGAGAACAAACAACGACGTTATAGCGGGGTGGGCGCGGAAAAAAACACACACACACGCTCGCGCGATACGCCACTACGGAAACGGCGAGAGCGGTCGATAAAATAGTCGGTTTTTGCTACCTGCTGCGCTCGCCGATCGCTGATATCATTATCATAGAAAACGCTGAGGTAATTGATCATTACAAATTCGGAAATTTACTTTGCCGTTATTTATTAATCGATATATTATTGGTAATTACAAATTTAGAGTACAATCGGTCGTACCGATATAGCATATACAGTGATAATAATAGTGTATTGAAAAATATTTATCGTGATCGACCTGTCGATAAAGCAGTCAGTTTCTGCTACGTGTTGCGCTTCCCAATCGCCGATATCATTATTCAGAACTTCGAGGTATAAGTTGACATTGCGAATTAGACAATTTACTTGACCGTTATTTATTAATCGGTAATTTATTGATAATTACACATTAACGATACAATTGATCGTACCGATATAACATATACAGTGATAATAATAGAGTGTTCTTTTTGTTAATATTTATCGCGATCTGGATCGAGACCAGACCAGTCACGTCCGTTGTTGTGTACAACTCGTGGATAATCTTTGTCGCGTCGTTGAGCTCGATTCGGATCGAGTATTATCATCCTACGGAAGACAGAACGAGCTCCGCCACTTCGAGATCCTGCGAGCGAATGGAAAGTTGCATCGTCACCTGTCCGTTAGACAGGGCTAGCCTGGCTCGTGCGAATATCTCTTTTCCGCCCCTGAATACTCCGTGAAGCAGAAGAACGTGCCCTCCGGCACCCGGCTGCACACGATCGCTGCGTTCCGCCGCCTCGAGTCCGAGAAATCCTATGAGACTCTGAACGGCGGCCTCGAGCGTCGTTACCGACGCCCCCAGTGCGAAAGTCTCTTCCATGCACGTGAAATCGCGGGTCTGGGCGACGTCCCAAGCGGTACCGAAGTCCATCCCCCTCCCGCCGGAGCCGCGCATCTGGTCGGCCAAGGTCACTTCAAGATCTTCAAGCTGCCGAAAAAAATTCACGGGTTTATCGACAGCCAATGTTTATGAAGTTATAGAAGTTATAGAAGTTATAGAAATTATAGAAATTATAGAAATTATAGAAATTATAGAAATTATAGAAATTATAGAACTTATAGAAATTATAGAAATTATAGAAATTATAGAACTTATAGAAATTATAGAAATTATAGAAGTTATAGAAGTTATTGAAGTTTTAGAAGTTATAGAAGTTATAGAAATTATAGAATTTATAGAATTTATAGAAGTTATAGAAATTATAGAAGCTATAGAAGTTATAGAAGTTTTTGTTTCCTTTCATCGTACAGACCATGTACTCGTCGTGGTATCCTTGTTCTGTTTCCGGTACACCGGTAGTGGAATCGCAGTCGCGCGCCATGAAGCGGAGTGTCGTTGGAATGGTGGCAACGCTCGCGTGTATGTCTTCAGGATATAACAGCACCGTGTACGTTGTGCCGGGCTCGTTGTAAGCCAGCCGCGGACACGGAACCTCGCAGACCACCGTGTAACTGGATAAAAAATAGATGATATTTATGTTATTTCATTAATTCGAAATTATAAAAGGAATAACCGGAGCTCGGATGATAGCGTGAGCTGGACGGTAGAAGTCACTAACCCTTCGGGGGCTTCGACAGCGACTCTGACATCCTCGAGAAGCTGGTCGGAGAGGGTATTCAGGCAGTCAAATTGCAGCACGAGGTACTCGGCGAACGAGTGCTTTACGCACTTGACGTTGTACTCGGTTTCCGATTCCGTGAGCTCGAATATCGGCGATGATTTGAAGAGCGAGAATTCTGGTATTACAGAGACCAACTGCGGTACCTGCGCCAATTTCTCCGCGTAACTCTCCTCCCGTGTTAATCTCGGCTGTTGAGGTTTCGCTGAGAGGTGAATCTCTGTCTGCATCGGTTCCTCGACGGTTTGTGCTGGTGGTACCTGCGGGATAAATCAGTAGTTATAAGCTCGCGCGATTATACAAAATAGCTAGACAAAGTACCAAAAAATTAAAAAGTATCGCAAGTACTTGAGCCATCAAGTACTTTTTGTACATGAAGAATTTCTCAAGTACTTTTCCTCAGTACTTTTCGCAATTAGATTGTTACCGTTAAGTGTTATGTAGGCTTTAAAAAATAAAAAGATGCAGATTAATTTACATCTTTCTCGTTTATTACCATTTTGCTTTCTCCCTCAGAAAATTCATTGATCGATTTTGGCTTTCTCATAGAGCAAAATTGTAATAAATGAGGAAGTCATGCGCAAATTACTTTCCGCCTTTTTTTTAACATTAAAAATATTTACATTTCATAGAATTTTAACGGTCAAAATGTACCGCGAAATTTTTGTTGTAGAAAATCGCTAACTGATATTGTTGTAATTTGTCATTTTTACGCTATTTTTAATTCTTTCGTCGCTATCTTTTATTCTAAAAAATCTATAACAATTTTTCAAAAAATAATGTATTTTTTTAAATTAAAGAAATGAAAAATGGGCGTCCTTTATTCTATATAAGTGATGAGAGTCCTGTATCTAATATTATCTATTTTTTAAAATAAATCCTCGTTAAAATTATACTTATTGAAAAGTTTAGACACATAATCATATATTAATAGAAACAGAATGTCATGCTACTCATCGTGTATCCTTAATGCGAGCGTGTACTCAAGAAGTACTTGCACTTGAAATCGTAAAAAAGTACTTGGCGTAGTAAAAAGTACTCGGTACTTGAAGTACTGCCTAGCTCCGCTATGCAATAGAACCGCTCCGACAAGGGTGATCCGACTCACCTGTGAGATATCGAAGGGATCGTCCATTGATGTTTTCACGTAGCTACGAAGCGCCCGCTCCAAGCTCGGTATCGACAAGAGCGGCGGATGAACGAGCGGCAGCATGGTAGGATCGCCCTGTTGTTGCAAAATCGTGCAGTAGTAGGCCGCTCGGTCTCTGACCTCGTCGTCGGAGTCGAGCTGGCAACGGGACAGGAGAACGAGCACGTTGGGCAGCAAGTCCGGGCAGGCCGCGGCGAAGCGCGCCAGGGCGGTTACCGCGGCGGCTCTAACGCTCGCGCTCTCGAGTATAACGCGATTGTAGATGAATCGTATGTATCTCGAGGGTTGCTTGGAGGTCGGTCCCTCCTGACCGAGAAGATGAAGTATCCGAACGGCCAGAGAAGTGTGCTCGCAGTCCTCGATGAACTCGCAAAGATGCGCCAATCCGGCTTCCTTCGCCTCGGCGTTGCCCTCCATAACGGCAATTATCGTGTCTGCTATAGCGGCTTTGTACTCGAGGCCACCCTCGTCCCTCAGCATCGCCGACAAAAAATTCATCAGTACCGCGTGCTTGCGCGGAAACTTTTGGCAAAGAGCTCTTATCGCCTGCACGACGACGACCTTGAATTCGTCCGATATCTCCGAGACGAAAGTTGCGATCTGCTTCATGAGGCGATCGACCGAACTCTCGGCGCCGGTCTTCAGGAGCGTGGTTATAGCCAGTGTCGCGATCGATCTGTTCGGATCGGTGATGAGATTCTCGAGATCGAGATTGCAGGCCGTAACGGCGGTAGGATGAGTCATCGCGACTTTGTTGAGAGTCCTCACCGCGGCGAATCTCACGGCCGGCTTCGGTGATCCGCAGTACAGCTGGAGGATACTTATTGCCGGAGCGATCTCGCGAATACCGCTTCGTCCGAGATTCACGAGAGCGTGAGCGGCCTCGTAAACGACCATCTCGGATTTGTGACGGAGACAGGACTCGATGAACTCGAGGAGTTCGCCGCCCTCGTTCGTGTCGTCCAGCAACTTGCAAGCCATTCTTATGAGCATGCAAGCGGCGTAAGGACTCTTCGGGCTCGTTCTCATGAGTTTCGCCACGAGCTTTATTACAGCGTGCTTGTCGGATTTACGCGCCTGATACAGTACGCCTAGAGCGTGATACTGAACCATAACGTTGTCGGAGTTCAGAGCCTCCTGTGCCTCGTTCGCCCATCTTCGGGAAACGTCGCTCGACACGCTCGTCAGATGCAACGACGATACCAGAGCCGCGCTCGAGACCGCCGGCGAACGATCGACTATCGCCTGCTTCATGTATCTCTCTATAGCGGCCAGCATACCAGCGTCCGTGATCGTGCACAGGGCTCTTATCGCCGCCGCTCTGTAGAGATCCTCCTTTCCCGTCATGTCCTTCGTCAGGCTCGACGTGACGATTATCACGTCCTCGGCCACCGTGCTCAATTCCTTTATGCCCAGGTAAACGAGCCGCCGGAGCACGACGTCCCGCGATTGAAACAGCTTTGTCATCGCGAAAAACGCCTCCGTGGCTTCCGTTGTGCCGAGCTGCTCTCCCTGATTCAGCAGGTACAGTATCTTTGTAAGTATGTGAGCGCATTTTCTCGGATTCACCGGAGTGTCGTTGAACGTACGAGCCTCTTGGAGGACTGTTGTCTTCTCCAAATTTTGGAATGGATTTCCGCCTCCTACAAAAAAATTTGGATTTTGGTGTTAGGGTTTAAGTGAGTGCAGGAATGGTTGAAAAAAAGCTGTGCTTAGTTGCGACTTGGCTTGTCAAGATCTTTTTGGTACCCATTCTTTGGAATTTTAAGGCCATTTTTTGGAAATTACAAAATTCAAATTTTGTAGCAAATCTTTGGTAAGCGCATTGCTCGTGTCAAAATGAAAATGTTTCTCAAACCTAAACTTTGTGTAATTCTTTATTTCAACCAAGTTAACGGTTTTGAAATTATTGCACTGTTAATTTTTTTTTGAACGCCTCAATTTCCACTTTCTACAAACAATTTGGATTTCAGAATTTTTTTGAAATTACAAAATTCAAATCTTTGCGCAAATCTTTGGAATGTGCGTTGCTCGCGACGGAACAAAAATGTTTCCCAAACTTTGTATAATTTTTTCTTTCTACCAAGTTACAGGTTTCTAAATTATTGCAATCTTAACTGTTTGTGAACTCTCCGATTTCCACCTTGTACAACAAATTTGGATTTCAGTATTCGGACTTGCGCTAGGACCAGGGTGGGTGAAAATAAGCTTTCCGTGTACAACAATTTTTTTTCATACATGTTCTGTGGAATTTCAAGGCCATTTGTTGGAAAATTCAAAATTCAAATTTTGGAGTAAATCGTCACTATGTAACCTGCTCGCAACCGAAGGAACATTTTCCTCAAACCTCAACCTTACATAATTTTTTTGTTTTATACCAAATTACTGGGTTCAAAATTATTGCAATCTTAATTTCCTGTGAACTCTCCATTGCGTGTATTTTTTTTTAACATGGCATCTGTTATTTTGTTTCTTCCTAATGATCAACAGTGTACATGTGTTATACGAAGAGTGCACAGCGATATGCACTACTCTAGATTGAAAGTGAAAATTCTTTTCAAAAAATTTATATGCTATATATTGTCGAGTATTCTACCCTAATTTATACCCATCAGGCAACAGAATTTCGATTAGCTGACGAAACAAGGCGTTATTTCGAACCACCCTAGTGTGTTTTTAACTGTCAAAAAAAACTGATAAGCGATTAACAAAAAAACGTGACGTGGACGTCGAGAGTGAATAAACATTAAGGTCGTTCTAGAGTAATTTAATAATCGTGTTTATACCGTCTTCCTCCTCCTTCTTGTCACGTTTGAAAGCGTTCATTTTCTTCCGATATTGCTGCCTTTTTCAATAAATCCTCGGACACGTCACCTCGCGTCTTGGGACAACGTCGGCCATTATTCTTCCGTGTGTTTGACAATGAGGAGTTAAGGTGGCGCGCCGGTGCCGTAGCCGGCGCCGCGGAGATTTAGCCAATCAGCGAGTAGCAAGAATCCGCGACGTGCGCCTGCGCAGACGCGCGTTTAACGTGCACAGTGGTTGACCGTAAAATTTTCCGCGCATCCACGAGTAGTAGCGCAAGATTCTCCGACTTGGATCGACGTGCGACGAAATTGTTTTATACATCACACCTATAACACCCTCCCGATCTATCGTCGTTCCGAGTAAGTTAACGACAGTTAATGCCAAGTTTCGTAAAAAATCATCGACGACAGTTCGCGCGATCTTTCGAAAAAATTTATTCGATTCGAACGACCCAAGGCAGTTCACTCGTTCCCGAACTCTTACGCAAGTTTCATACAAATTTATAAATTAACTCCACGAGACTGTAAATATGTAAATAAATTTCGCGCTTCCGTTGCTCTTTGGATGGTCCTGCATTCTATTGAACTTTAACCCAACTGTTTAAAATTGCAATCGTTTGAAGTCCCATCGTCGGAGATGGTGGATTTTTCTCGTCAATTGATATTCCGTGGATCCGATGCATAAATAACTCTTCGTCAATCGTAGTTGTTAATTGTACCGAGATAAGAGTTAATCACCCGATAGCGGGATGATAGCAATTCGGCACTCGGTCGTTCATTAATTGGTTTTTCGAACGCTTTTTTTTGCAGACTGTCTTCGATGGCTGAAATCGCCACTCTAGGATGGACGGATTATATTGTCATAGCGTGCATGCTGGGTGTAAGCGTCGGAATTGGAATCTACTACAGATTGACCGGCGGGCGCCAGAAGACCACAGAAGTAATTGACATATTGATCCTTTCGTCAATTGGAGACAGCATGGAGCCAGGGAGAGATTTAATTATGAGTTTGTATCTCGTTGGCGATGCCAGTAGAATATTATGATACATAATTTATTTCTTTATTTATCAATGGGAGAAAAGCTTTTTACAAAGAATAATAATACCTTTATAGGATTTAACACAATATAATGCTTAAAGTGTATGTATAATATAATGAAAGGAAAAGTATTTACAATATTTCCCTCGAGCCTCAATATTTTTACGATTGTGCCAAGATAAGAATCGGAAGATTGAGGAGCCAGGGAGAGATTTAACTATGATTTTGTATTTGGCTTTAGCGGTTCCAGTAGAATAATATGATAAATATTTTATTTACTTATTTGTCAACAGGAGTAAACCCATTTACAAAGAAATATGATGTAACCTGATTGATTATATATGCATTATATAGTATGATTTAACATAAGATAATGCGTACAGTATGTTATAATGAACAGAAGATGATATGCAAGTTTCTTGCCTAAATATTTTTACTACCGCACAGAGATAAGAATTGGTAGATAAAGGGATTTAGCAAAGCCAAGTATTATCACACAGTCGCTCTTGGCGCTGCTCTACTATGTTTTTCTCTGCTATCAGGAATACTTCTCGGCAAACAGATCCATGAGCATCATACCCGTGGGTATAGCGCTTATGGTATCCTTCATGTCGGCGATAACACTGCTGGGTGTCTCCGCTGAAAATTACACTTTCGGCACTCAGTTCGTAACGATAAATTTGTCTTATCTTCTGGGCACCCCCATTGTGTGCTATGGATTTTTGCCGGTGTTTTACAAGCTGCAAGCTACAAGCGCATATGAGGTAAGCTGGGAGTACTTCAAATTGTATTTGGAGCCTTGTACAAGTTTCCAACCAACCAGTAACCAGTTTCCAAGTAACCAGTTATTTTTTATTTATTTATTTATTTATCGAAGTAAATTATAAATTGTAGAGAAGAATTAATGAATCGGAATATTGTGTAAATAATGAATCGGAATATTTCTGTCGATGACGGAACTTTCTTTTTAATTTACATTTTTAATTTTTTTCATATTCTGTTTGCAGTATCTGGAGAGACGGTTCGGAATGAAAGCCAGACTGATCGCAAGTGTCGTATACTGGATTCAGTTACTCTCGTATTCGGGTGTAGTTCTTTACGCTCCCGCCTTGGCGCTGGAAGCGACAACGGGAATGTCGAAAACCGGCAGCATCTTGATTATTGGTCTGGTCTGCGCGTTTTACTCGAGCATAGGAGGCATCAAGGCTGTCCTGATAACGGACGTGTTTCAAGCGTTCCTAATGTTCGTCTCGTTGTTCGTCATAATTGGAACGGCCGCTCATACCGTCGGAGGACTCGGCGAGATCTGGCGCATCGCTGGCGAGGGACACCGTCTGGAATTCGATAAGTACGCGTTGGGCCGCCCGAAAATCGATATATCGGAATTCATTAACGCTGGCGCACGCTTTCCAGCATCTCGATTGATCCAACTGTACGGCACACTTGGTGGAGCTTGACGTTTGGTGGCCTGTGCACGTTTCTCTCGTTGTACGGCGTCAATCAGGTCCAGGTCCAACGAATGCTCACGGTCAAAAGTTTAAAAGCCGCGCGACTGGCGATCTTTTTGAACTGGCCTATTCTCACGGTCCTATCGATGATGACGTGTTTTTCGGGGCTGGCTATTTACAGCAGATACAGACATTGCGATCCAAGAGCGGAAGGGAGAATTTCGTCGACGGATATGCTGATGCCTCTCTACGTAATGGACACGATGTCTCACCTGCCCGGATTGCCTGGTTTATTCATCGCAGGTTGCTCGTTTTCTCCGTAATTTTTTTGTTTCTATTATCGAATTCTCATTGCCGAGCTTTATTGATTGACGCGACAATTTTATTAGACGTTGCTCATTTACTCGGTATATTTTCTTTTTTTTAACCCTACACCTCATGTATCATTTCTTGCTAGCTTCTCACTCATAACTGGGGTAGATATCCACCCGACGTGGTTTTTTTTTTTTTTTTTTTCTATGAAACAAGGGTTGTATGAGCTGTAAAGTCGGGTTTTCCGCACACGATTCTCTTCGTTTATTTAACAAGGAAGAGAATTGCATGCGGCAAATCTGATTTTATAAAAGTTTCGGGCGTGAAAATCATAATCAAAACCCAAAACGTTACGAAAATTGGGAGAAATTGCACATATTTAAATTTTGTCGCGTGGTTTTTCACCCCATACATGAGTTCTAGAGTTAATAATCCAGTTCTCGTTGCCGGACGTTAATCGATTGATGCGACATTTCTATTCAACGTTGCTCATTTATTTTTTTTTATTATTATTGATTACTTATTGATTGACGCAAGATTTTTATTAAACGTTCGCAGGTATCTTCAGCGCGGGATTGAGCACGATATCGGCCGCTCTGAACTCCCTGGCAGCGGTGACCATTGAGGATTACATAAAACCCGTGTACATAAAATGCACCGGTAGAAACTTCCCGCATTCGAAGTCAATCGTTATCGGGAAACTGTTGGCATTCGGATTCGGTATACTCTGCATCGCCGTTGCATTTCTGGCGCAGCTACTCGGCGGTGTTCTTCAAGTTAGCCTGACGATATTCGGGGTAGTCGGTGGACCGCTCTTGGGTATGTTCACGCTCGGAATGCTCTTCGAGTCGGCGACTCAGCGCGGAGCCGTCACCGGTGTCGTCACCTCGCTGGTGTTTCTCTTATGGATCGCTTTCGGAATGCCGAGACCGAAGCCGCAGATTTTGCCGGTGTCTACCGAGGGCTGCGCTGTCGGGACAGCTCTAAACTCTACTCTGAAAATCGTCTACGAGATAGCTGTAAATTCTACTTCAAAAATCGTCGAGGGAGCAGCTTTAAATTCTACTACGAACATCCTCGACGAGGCAGCTTTAAATTCTACCATGAATATCGTCAAGGATACCGCACCGTGAGTTGTGCAGATCCCTGCATTATCGACCTATCGTCCCGATTCTCCGAATCCTGCTAATTTAATTTTTTTTCCAGGCAAGTCGGCGCTTCGAGCTTCTTCTATCTCTATCGAGTGTCTTACATGTGGTACGCTCCGATCGGTTTCTTAATGACGATCATCATCGGCCTCATCGTTAGCAACTTGACCCGGTTGATATTCCGCGAGAAGCCCCAATATCTCGATCCGGATCTATTCTTCCCTTGCGTCGGCCGGTATATTCAGAAACGACGTCAATTGGCAAACGAAACGAACAGAAATAGATTCTCGAACTTGACTTTCAAGACGAAATATCAATTCGAAGAGCACGGCGGAGAAGCTGAGAAGGTCCAAGTCGCCACTACACACATTTAATGTCCAGCGTATCCGGAATAGCCGATCAACGACATTCCGTACGTGCATGGAAGCGAAACAGCGACAGCAACAAAAAAAAAGAACAGCATTCACAACGCCGTTACGGATAACTTACCGACTGCGTTGTGTTCAGTTTGATGCGCCGTTGTGTGTTATCTTTTTTTTATTCGATGTACTTAAGGGAAGGCGAAACACATATGAGTGTGAGTGAAGAAGAGTTGCAAATTTGAATACATTTTTCTTTAAAATGATTCTATGAAATAAAAAACGATTTCCGGGGCGCATTGCGTTAATCAAATACGCAGTGAGCTTAAGAATTCGTTTTTTATTTCAATAAAACAGTTTCGGGGAAAAAACGTGTTCGCAATATTTTGAGACAATGTCGATCCTTAGCCTCACCTTAAGGTGATGTGAAATACCGCCGCCCGTAACAAAAATTGAACTGAGACTGCAGTGCGCCGAGGAAAAAGAAAGTTGTATTTCCCTAGGGAATAGGCCATTTTCTTTTCTTCACCGGTCGGCGGTGTCAAAACGGTATTCAGTACAAGATTTTGTACCAACTGGGCGTGGGCAGGTGGGCGAGGGGCTAAACGACATCACTTTACATCGCATTAAAAACTGTAATGAATAGCATTCGGCGATAGATATTTCGCGATAAAGTAGAGTATTAGCTGATGTAAAATTCAATACCGCGTCCGATGATATCTCGCTTTTACTCCGAAAGTCAACCATTTTTACACGACATTGATACGAAAAATGCAAGTATCTCTCTTGCGCTCATATGTCACGTGGAACATGTTTCAACTTCTCTTAATCCATAACGCTTGTCCGGTAACATTCGTGATACCCGGACGAGCAACGTACATGTGATTTGATTCAGTATATAGATATACATTGACCGTTACTTACGATAGGCAGCTGTTGAGAATTCACGTACGAGCAATGGTTACCTGCGAGAATAGAATTTCAGATGCAACTTCACATATCATTTGAAGCATTTTATATTTTTGTAAGGTAATTACAAAATGCGGTATTCAATACAACATAACAATACAAAATTACAGAATGCGGCATTCGCACGAGTCAGGACTCCCTTTCTGCGACCAGGGCACTCACATAATTTCTCCTAATAAATTCAGAAAAATCTCGCTTTTCGTTTTCGAAAAGTCGGAAAGTTTACTTTCGGACACTGGTGCGGGAAAAACATCATTTGCGTTTGTACGCATGCACAGTATTTTTTCTGCACGCGATGCGAAAAAGTGCCTTTCTGCGCACTTTTCCGCATCGCACACTTCACAGGAACGAAAAGCGGAATTTTACGTACATGCGTTAGGGAAAATATTTTACCGCGTTATATACTCAAATTAATTATCGTGTATATATGTACATAGGGCTCTATACACTATCTCCGCAGGTTGGAGAACGAGTGTGGCCGATATACAGCACAAGACAATAAAACCAAAAGAAAATATTGTACAAAAAAATGTTAGCTCATCAACTGCCACAGAATTGTTAATACATTACATTTGCACGTATAGTGAATGAACAGATGGTTTCTTGCTCGTGGATGGCCCACTGCTTGAGTCTCAGGGTTACGTGGCCGACATCAGATGATACGATTGGTCGATCGATATACACAGTATTTTTAGGTAACAAAACAAATAATAAACGGTGCTGATTTTATTGTGAGCAAATTTTCTTGTACATCGTATTTTATTAATTTTCTTCGTTGCCGTATCCGCATTACGAAGAGGGTTGCATTACAGTGGACATATCTGATTTTTTTGATATCCCAGGTAACACAAAAAATTAGTTATTAAAAAGCGATCCCAATCGGTTCCATATGTCCGTCTGGACGGTATTCGAAAATTACCACCCAACCAAAAAGCTAATTCGTTACACTCGGTGGAAAATGGCGGTTTTTGTGCACGTTTCGCGTGCGAAAACCCTCATTCTTACACCTCGTGATATAATAGTACTTTGCGATACTAGTACGTAAAAGCGGACTTCCGGCGAAGGTTGGGAAGTGGCCGCACGAGCCGGATCGAGCGCTACAACGGCACGAGGCGAAGCCGAGTGCTGTTGTAGCGCGAGAGAAGGCGAGTGCGGCCACTTCACAACCGCCGTCGGGAGTCCGCTTTTACGTACCAGTATCGCATACTACTTTTTGTGACGAATGCATGAAAGGTTATGTTGCTGGCTGGGCGCGAAAATAAAGGAAAAACAGACAGCGCGCGCATGCGCACAGTAATACGGCGCATGCGCGCCGTAATATGTTGGCGTGCGCATGCGCACAGTATTTACGATACGCTTTTGCGTTGCATAAATACTCATTACGACACGTGTCCGATATTTACGAAACGCTTCCGGTATTTATGTAACGCCTTCTTGAAAAACACCACTTTATATGGCGCCCGGTCCCCACATAAAGCAGTACTTTTCATGCATGAGTCTCAAAAAAAATTTTCCGATACTCGTGCGAAAAACGTTTTCTGAACTCGTGTCATTGCAACACTCGCCTTCGGCTCGTGCCGCCAACGCACTCTCGTCAGAAAAAGTTTTCGTACGAGTATCGTAAATTACTATTATTACAGTCGGTGCGAGGATTGCAATTGTATGCACGCGAAGCATGCGCAAAATTGCCATTTTCGCACCGAGTGAAATAATCGTACATTTCAATACGAGTGCGAAAAAACTTTTTCTGACGAGTGTGACTTTGCAGCACGAGCCGAAGGCGAATGTTGCCATCGCACGAGTTCAGAAAACGTTTTTCGCACGAGTATCGAACAAAATTTTATTTCACGTTTTCGCGAAGCGTGCGCAAAAACCTCCTTTTCCCACTGAGTGTAATAAAGTACTATTTCGCACCATTATCGAAATGTACTACGACATTAGTACACCATGATAATAGTGCGGAATAGTACGCACTGCAGTAGAACCTCGTTTATTCGACCTTCGATTAACCGAGTCTCCGCGTTATCCGAAGCACCCAAATCATCCGAGCTCTCGGCGTTAACCAAGGTTTAGGCTCGGATAATACGGAAACTTCGGATAAAACGGATACAGCAGCAATGCGCGCGGAATAGTCCGTAAAGGCAACTTTGCCGCACACGCGCTTAAACTTGTACAAGTCTGGTTTATATTGCGAGCTGCAAGTACAACAGTTCCGATTTTGGAGTCAATACTGTATGTTGGTATGAAGTTACAATTATATAAAAAAAACTAAACAAACTAATCAAGTTAGTGTTTGTATGAAGTGGTGCTATTTAAAAAAATATATATAATAGTAGTAGGGAAGACCGGGGCGAGATGGGCCCCCTAAGCAAATAATACGGCAACAACGCTGCCAAAAGCATAATTTATTGTTTGTCATCCAACAATGATATTTTCAGTTTTATAGCGCGTCCGAAAAAAAAATTATCTGGGACGAGATGGGCTACCCTTAAATTGTTCACTTATTTTTACCCCTCCCTGTACTATTTATACATCATGAGTTTCCCTACTTCTACATGTCAGTAGTGCTCATGCGCCAATAATCCACCATTGCAGCCTTCTAGTTGTCTTGTTCAGGGCCCATTTCGCCCGCGTCGGCCCGATTTTTCGCTAGCCCATCTCGCCCCGGTCTCCCCTACAAGTGTGAGTTGAGTATGTGATCCGTGTTATTCGAGATTTCGCTTATCCCACGCATGCTTTCCTCACATTACCTCGAATAAACAGGTTCTAATGTACTGTCGTAATGTTTTGGACCTAGGATAGCTTATAGATACGACTCGGACTGAAATATATAACCTATTTAGACCACTTTTTTATACCAGATGCCTTTTTGCTACCTGCGATCGAGACGCAACGTCAATTATCGGTGATTACTGATTTACCGCCTGTCGCCTACGCTGGACGCCTCATTCTCTCTCCGGGGGTTGTTCAGCCTGCATTGTATCGCAGTGTGTGTAACGACTCGAGGAGCAAAACTAGTCGATACACCGATCGATTTCTCATTCTCGGACGATGGTCGAGGAGCGTCTCAGTTTGACTCGGGACGTTTGTTTGTTTTTATATGGGCTACGCACGATGTGTTACGGCCAAGTGACGACGATAAACAGCAGTGACGAAAGTAGCGGGTCGTGAGTGATCCGCGAGTGGAAATTACGATATTCATAATCGACGAACAGAGCTTACGATAGAGATACTTCGAAACCCTCCGTGCTGTAGCGGTTTTATGGGCTAGTGTGAGAAAAAGGACGTTGGATCGCAAAAGCGGACAGATGCGAATTATCGAAAGATTGAAATTAGACGAACGATGCGACAAAACCTAAACGAATCCAGACGACCGGCACGAGTTTAGCAGAGGGACAAGAAAACGCGATCGAAAAGTTGTCCCTAAAATTAATCGTCTTCAATTACTGCATATTAGGCAATTAACAAAGCGAAGACGTGACCGTCTCGAATCCGGATCGAAGCGCACTCCTCCGGATCTAACCAGTTTCAATTCGTCTCTTGGTAAGTCGACCAACGCTCACCAATCACCGGGGCCCTTTTATTTTCCATTGCGACGACTGTCTATTTTCCTCGGGCTCGTCGTTCTCCATCTCACTGTGCCGACGTCAATTAATTAATTAAGGAGAATCCGCGGTTGAGGGACGGGAGAGACGGACGGTTCGTCAGAGTTTATCGCGTCTCTGGGCCGGGTGTCAAATATCCATGACCCTTCCCGTCGCATCCGGACAGTGGCGACGCGCTTTTCTTTTCTCTCGCCATGGCGAGGCTCTTATATTGCCGTAGTTTATGTCCCTCACGAATCTATCGAGGTAATCGGTAGGCTCGGATTCCATTCTGACCCGACAACGATCGAAAAATGTTCTGTGTTTTTTTTTCTGCGATTTCCTGGTCGTTCAGAACCCACCTTCGTGGTCACCCTGGGTAGAATCCATCCAACGTCCATAGGACGATATCTAAGGAGTATCAGGTTCAAATTTTAGGCAAAGATATTAACAATTCACGAAGTTATGATTTTTTTTTGTGAAAAAATGTTTTTTCCGCTTTGTCCCATCTGGACAGTGGCGACGCGCTTTTCTTTTCTCTCGCCTTGGCGAGGCTCTTATATTGCCGTAGTTTATGTCCCTCACAAATCTATCGAGGTAATCGGCAGGCCCGAATTTGATTCTCACGCGACACGGATGGAAAAATGTTCTGTTTTTTTTCTGCGATTCCCTGGTCGTTCAGAACCCACCCTCGTGGTCACCCTGGGTAGAATCCATCCGACTTCCATAGGACCATATCTAAGGAATATCAGGTTTAAATTTTAGGCAAAAATATTAAAAATTCACGAAGTTATGATTTTTTTTTGTGAAAAAACATTTTTTTCGTTTTTTCTTCTTCATAATTTTTTAAAATATGTTGGCATTTGATATCGCAAATAAAAGTTTCTCGTACAGCAACTAGAATGTTTGAAGGAATGTTCTGTAATTTGTTGCGATTTTTCCGACCGATAGTTTGGTCACAATACTGGTTCGAAAATGGACCGAGTAGAATCGACCCAATGTGACTACGAAGGGTTAAAAACGGTAGTTTCAGGCTTTCACAATCTTCATAATTACAACGCAATCTTAATGAAAACTGAAAGTAGTACGTGGTCCTATGGCAAAAGTCGCCATTGTGACTTTTGGTGCCAGTGCAAACCACAAAAGTACATTTCGATACGAGTGCGAAAAAACTTTTTCTGACGAGTGTGAATTTGCGGCACGAGCCGCGGGCGAGTGGTGCAATCACACGAGTTCAGAAAACGTTTTTCGCACGAGTATCGAACAAAATTGTATTTCACGAGGTGTGAAAATAGGCGTTTCCGCGGGCGAAGCGTGCGCAAAAACCGCATTTTCCCACCGAGTGTAATAAAAGTACTTTTATCAAGGTGACCCTCGATCGACGAATGTCGCACGATCTTGTATCATCCGATATCGTTGCTATCAACGAGCTTTGTTAAAATTCTCTGTTACACTCATTGAAATCACCTGCCACTTGGTGGACGAGCTCGACGATTGTGACTCGCAGAATGCGAAAACAGATGACCCGGATAAAAACAAATTATCGGTTAAACGTGACTCGGCTGACGACTAATTTGTTCCAAGACGGGCAAGTAGTGTTGATTGAGAAAAAAAAAGTCAGACACGTGTCGAATACGCGATTCTCCGGGTGATTTATCGACGGTACGGTCGCGAGAGGAAATATTCTGTACGCGCTCTCGCGCATGAAAAAAAAAACCGGTTACAACCCGACTTTTCACAAGCATCCCGCATCGGCCTAACACATGCCGTGGAACTCGTAGGAATCATCAGTGCTAGCCGACGATGGCATTTCCCAGTTTACATTGTGAGGCATCAATTGACGAATCCTCGGAAGCTTTATTTACGCACGCTGCGCACACTTCGACTCTCTACATAGATCGAGCGTACTTTTTTACCGGAAGAAGCTGTCGAAGAGTCATAAGATTATTTATGCCGAGTTCGGATTCCTTTCTATATCGCATCGATGCTCCGTCGATCGATCGCTCGCACTGAAACACGCTAAAGGCTCTCCACAACTGGCGCGTCGACGAACTGTATATTTCGCGTAAGGATGTAAACCCATCGAAGTGCTGTTTGACGATATTCGGCAGCGGAGCAAAAGAGGACAGTGGGGCAAAACGCAATTTTCCAATAATCTTTGGATGGTACTGTGGGGCAAAACGGGCAGAATATAAAGATGTATCGATGGGGCAAAATGGGGCGTCCAAATTTTTATTGGAAAATTGCGTTCTGGCCTATTGTGCCGTTTTGCCCCACTGCCCCGTTTTGCCCCGCTCTCCCAAAATAATGAACAATATCTATAGCACAGAAATATTGATAATTTATTGAATACTTTAGAACGGTATCTAATAAATATTTTATTTATTACAACGGGAATAACCCTTTTACAAAAATATAATCATTTACCAACAATAAAATTAAATAAATAAATTACAATCATTTATAATAATTTATTATAATAAATTTTAATAAATTTACCAACATTTTCACCGACAAAGATATTGGTAAAATATTTTCAATATTTCAAAAAAAAAATTTCAAACACTTCAGAAATTCAGTTAAGAGCAAGTGCACTACTACGGTTGGTAGTAAAAACTGCAATCAAACTTCTTCACGGACGACGTTATTTAAGGTCAAAATAAAAGTGTCATCGAAGACAAATCACATGTCAGTTTTCGATTACGCTTTTCTTCTGACCGTAGTCGCTAGTATCTGTGATAGAAGTTGATTAAAGTTTTTGATACCGACTACGGGACGGCCGGGGGGAAAGGGTTTCACATGTCCTTAAAGTGAAGTGAAACACGTTCTCTGTCGGCCCACCGTAAGATCAATGCCGCTATCGCTCTCGCACTCCTGGCCCCGTCACGTGACTTTCCCTTCCCCTTAAGGGGAAGTGAAAGTCACGTGACGGGGCCATGAGTGTGAGAGAGATAGTTGCAATTTTCGAATTAACTTTGTTCAATGGTGTTAATTTTTTTGAGAAAAAAATGAATTTGGGCCGCATACGAAATTACCGTGTGCATCCGGCGCGAATTTGCTTTTGCCTCAAAAAAATTAGCACCCTTGAGAGAAGTTCATTACATTTTTCATTACCGACCGCGATATTTCCCTTCCCCTTAAGCGCAATAATAAAAATACAATTTACTAAGCGTGCGGGACATCAGCGGGCGTGCATCAGGTGTTTCTCAACGTTTCCGGCCAGTTGTTACGGTCGGGATAAAAGAAATCATCATCGAGAGAGGAACATGGGAAGAGAAGGAAATACCGATAATAATCTCATCGTACGCCGTCCATCAGCGCACACGACGTGGCTGCGTCGCTTCATTCCGTTATAAATCGAGTTTGTACTTTTCATGAACGCTGACACGTCGGTCTGTCGTTACACATGTAACACACTGCTCTATTACCGCACGAGTATCACTTAATGTACGCGCGATACTGATCTCTCAAGGTTAATTGACGTTCGCCCAAACGAGACGATAGAAACGATAGAAGCGTAACACGTATCATACGTAGATACACGTATAGCCAAACAACCATAAATAATGCGCGAGCAGAGCATGTGCACAGTTTCGTTGGAAAGCCGTCACAAAAAGTTTGACGAAAGTTCATTGAGTCATCCGACGAGAGAGCGATTTTACGTTCGGTAAGATTAACGCAGGCGCTGTTGATAGCTCGTTAAAATACGAGACTCTCAGCGATGAGTCTCGAGCGAAGGGTTGATTCGTCACACGGAGATGTGCTCATCTTCTCTCGGCGTGTCTTTCGGAATGCCTCTCGTTAATTGATTTACATCGAACGACTCTCGAGCAGGTCTCTTCCCGATTTCTCGGGTCGCAATCGTTAAACGCGTCACTCTTTTTAACGGAATCGATTTTTCCGGCAATCCACACAGGCGGCTTTCGTTGGTTCAGCGTTCCGCCTCCCCTCCCGGAGGGGTTAACAACTGACTAGTTTCACGGTGCGTGCAACTCGTGCGCGAACCGTCTCCACGAGGTCCGCTTGATGACGGCTCGCCTCTTCGTTTTTCTTCGGTGGAAGGGGTCTGCCTCGTATAAAGGAGCATATGACAATTAAAACGATCAGTCTCAAAACCGTACGCCGTTTAATCCATTCGTCACAAACTCCAACGCAACGGGAGAGAAAAAAAAACGACTGGATTCTTAACCAATTCGTATAGGAATTAATGTTTATTTTTTTATTTTTTAAATACAAAAAAGCTCAAATCGAAAGGAATTAATAACGAGTCAGTGGCTATACGTGTGTACACATGTACAGTGGATATATCCGGTAGCGCAAGTTATAAGGTTTATCGATATAATTTTGAGACAATCTAGTTTCAGCCCCTGTATATATATGCGTTACGTCAGGAAAACCAGCAAAATAATACAGCTGCAGTTCCGCACGTTCCTATCGACGATATTCGAGGACTAGTTCGCCGCAGGGTTCTCGAGTTGTTTTTGTTCTGTCGTAAATACCTTGCACGCTGCGAAAATTCGGTGCGTCCGTGTGGACTTACGAGCTTCAGTGAGGTAAGATACGTTCGAGCATCATGATTATTATTGTTTCGAAAAGTTGTTATTGTTTTCGAAAGGGTCGTTTACGCTCATGAGTTTACGCTACATTTGGTAATGCTTCTTTTCTTTTGTTTTCTTTTTGTTCGTCAACGATGAGGGAAGCCTCGCATGTCGTATTAAGGACGAACCGGCGTTAACTTCGCTCACCCGGATGTTTTGACGAATCGATTAATCTCCATTCGCCGTTACGTAAAAAGGACTCTGCAGCCGTGCTTGGAAACTGACTATTGCGGTCTCATTAATGTAACAACGCTTGGCTCGTCGACAATCGCGCGAATCTCTCGGTTTGTTTTGCCAAAACAAACGAACGAAAAAACAAACGGCGGAAAACCGGTTTTTTTTTTGCACAGTGACCAAGAAAATATAACCTCTCAGTTTCGCGTCGGGTTAAGCGTATACATCACTCGATCGTTTAACGAGTCAAGTGCAAATCCATTGCAGTGTCACGGCGAAGAAGATCGATGCAAGTATCAAATGACATGCGGGATATTGATTTTTATAAGGATAAAGTACA
The DNA here is from genome assembly GCA_964017025.1 of Stenichneumon culpator. Taxonomy (NCBI): domain Eukaryota; kingdom Metazoa; phylum Arthropoda; class Insecta; order Hymenoptera; family Ichneumonidae; genus Stenichneumon; species Stenichneumon culpator. The sequence goes on from OZ024772.1 coordinate 3,708,729, forward strand.
CGGTCGACGTCCGTGGTTATTTCCGTAAAGCGATACGAACCGCCATGGTCGAAGACAAAAGCGCCCTCGAGCGTGTTCCATCGATCGTCGTTTCGCCTGTCGAGATATATATATATATATGTATATTTTTTTTCTCAAAAGTTCGCACGTGTCAGTTTGAACCACTTGAGGCAGCGACGCGACTAAAGCCACTTATAACCAGAAACGATTGAGTTTCATGAACGACGATGGATCCGCGCTCGACACTCGCGGCTCTTTTGTAGACGCTTTGTGCATCGTCAAGCGTCTTTGTTAACCCTGTGATGCACGATGCACCATACTCGGCAACGATGTGGAAGAAGCTTTTTGAAAGTGTCTTCGTCGATTGAAGGATCGGGCGATTGAGATTTTTTTGTAGGGATGAGGCTTTGCACCTTTTGCATGTCCTCTTGAAGCATTCAAAAACATTCTTGGCGGCCTTGAAACGTTCTTGAAATTTGCTTGTCCCTCCTCTGGTGAAAATATTTCTCTGATAATTTATCTGACAAACTCTAAACGGACAGTTTCGGTAATTTTAATCGATTTTCTCGAGCTTTTTCTCTGATTTTCTCTGCTGTATGTTAAATATCTCTGCCATTTTCTTCGCCCAACCTCCAGCGGTCACAATATATCAGAGAAATTCAGAGTATTTTTCGACAAAATTTGGATACCTCTGACTTTTTCTGATAAAGTACGTTAAGAGAAAATACGAGTTGTCGCTAAGATTTACGCATTCTGTTACTCCGACGAATAGCTTATTCTTCTTCAGAGAAAATGCAATTTATTTTCTGAAAAACTTCGATTTTCTCGAATAACATGTGTTTTGGGAATTTCAGACAACGTACGAATTGTCTCTAAAATCTACTCATTCGATTACTCGAACGTCCAATAGATTTTTTCAGAGAAAATACGATTTGTTTTTTTAAATAATATTGATTTACAGAATTTCAAAAAACTTACGAGTTCACCAAGATCTGCGCTTTCTGCACGGAGAGAAAATTATGGTAATAATCGCCAGATTCGTATAGTAATTCGAGGACAAAGTGGAAAAATTACGATTTTGACCAAACGCCGCGCGAATTTCGCTATGCATAGGCCGCTGTACCATTTACGGCATATCGTAATTATTCCCATACTTTGCGCCCACAAATGTTTAATATAATTCTCCAGACGCACATAAAATGCACCGAGTTGGTTCGGTATAAACTACTAGGAGTTCAGTGATCGATCGCGCACGCTTCATAATTTCTTGCTATATACGATTTAGTAACGATTACTATGGCGGCCGCATCACACGACTGAATAGATTCGTCGGTTTAATTTTTCGTCTCATACGGTATAGGAAAATTTCTCAGATTTCCGATATGTCCCACGTTTGCTATACCGTCTGGAGATTATTCCCAAACTATTTTAGATGATATTACTATATTTGTCTCTCCGTGTGGTATTCGTACGAACAGTAAATTTACGTGTTCGTGTTCGTGTTCGTACGAACAGTAAACAGTAAACAATAATTTATGTATACTTTGTATTATCAACTTAGAATATCAACAAAGATCATCGTTTTTCAGAGAAGTTGGCAGAGAAAATCAGAAATTTTCAGAACAATTAGAAATATTTAGATTCAGAAAAATCTTTGACTTTTTCTGAAACGTGCGAAAAATGAGAGAAATTCTGAGGACTTTTCAGAGAAATTTCAGAGAAATTTTCCGGGACTTTCAGATATATTTTCAGAGATATACAGAGCAATATTTTCCCCAGGACCGAAAAGTCCTTTAATTTGATTTCGAATTTATACTGGACATCGTGTTAATAAATTAGCATATGAAAAGTGTTTTCAGCTTTAAAAGCGCCTTAGGTGCAGAAAATGTTCGGGCGATTTAGATTTTTTTTGTAGGGAAAAGACTTTGGACTTTAACGGGTTAATCATGGTATCTGGCAATAGTTGGAATCCTTGAGTCCTTGAAACGTCCTTAAAGCTTGTCCCGCGCAAAGTCCTTGCATTTTATTTCAAATATATACTGGCCATCGTCTTAATAAATCAGCATATGAAAAAAGTTTTCAGGAACAATAATGTTACTAGTTCATTAATATAATTATTTTTGTTTTGTTTCTGGTTTCGCAGTTGTTTTTCTAAACATAGAATATGCGAGTACGACTGCTGATACTCTTTCTTGCCCTCTCGGCATCCTCGGCCGAGCAACGGAGGGTCTCGCCGAAAAGCCTCGAGGAGCAATGTCACGACCAGCATCCGGCGCTGCTGAATTATTTTTCATGGTTGGATTACACGGTCCTCGCGATAATGCTCCTCGTTTCGTGTCTGATCGGCACGTTCTACGGTTTCATCGCGAAGAAGCAAGAGACGAGCGAAGACTTTCTTCTCGGCGGATCGAACATGGGCACTTTTCCAATGGCCATGTCCCTAGCCGCCAGTTTCGTCACTGCTATCGAACTCCTTGGAAATCCGGCGGAGATGTATGGACAGGTAAAAGAACAAATATATATGTGTGTTCCTGGGTTCCTTAATTCAGAGACTTCTGACCCTGACTCCCTTCGAAATACGTTCCAGAGAAAAATTGTGTGAAGTAATACTGGAAAAACTCATGTTTCGATTCATCTTACTCGCGGTGGAAAAATGAGATTTTCAAACCGGAAGTGTCATTTTCCTGTATGACTTCACATCTGGTTGAAAATCGAGATTTCGAAACCGGAAGCGACAGCATACCGGAAATACGTCACTTCCGGTCGAAAAATTAGATTTTCAAACTGGAAGTGTCGTTTTCTCTTATGAATTCACGTCCGGGTGAAAATCGATATATCGAAACCGGAAACGATGTCATTCCGGAAATAAGTGACTTCCGGTCGAAAAATGAGATGTTTCAAACCGGAAGTGTCGTTTTCGCGTATGACTTCACGTCCGGTTGGAAATCGAGGTTTCGTAACGGGAAGCGACTTCATACCGGAAATAAGTCACTTCCGGTCGAATAATGAGAATTTCAAACCGGAAGTGTCGTTTTCCCGTATGACTTCATGTCCGGTTGCAAATCGAAATTTCGAAACCGGAAGCGATGTCATACCGGAAATACGTCACTTTCCGGTCGAAAAATGAGATGTTTCAAACCGGAAGTGTCGTTTTCGCGTATGACTTCACGTCCGGTTGAAAATCGAAATTTCGAAACGGGAAGCGACTTCATACCGGAAATAAGTCACTTCCGGTCGATAAAATGAGAATTTCAAACCGGTAGTGTCGTTTTCCCATATGACTTCATGTCCGGTTGCAAATCGAAATTTCGAAACCGGAAGCTACGTTTTCCGTATGACGTCACTTCCGGCCGAAAACTATGGTTTTCAAATCGGTAGTGACGCCACGACACTTCCGACCACACGCCTTATCTATTGCGAACTTCGTCATATGATTTCGAGATAATAGCGTGACACACCAACTTTATAGGGGTTGATTTCCCCCTTCATGATATTATAATATGTGGATCGATATTTTTTGTCATTTACACAGGGTACCCAATTCTGGATGACCTGCCTGGCATTTTTACTCGTCGTACCGATAACTTCCAGACTGTACTTGCCAGTATACATGAAGCTACGGCTGACCTCGAGCTACGAGTACTTGAATCTACGCTTTAACACACACTGCAGATTGCTTGCGAGCGGTCTTTACATGCTGCAGATGATTTTGTACACTTCGGTGGCTGTTTACGCCCCGGCTCTAGCATTAAGCCATGGTAAGTTGTTCATCTGCGGTCAAAGAATAATCTGTTTGTTTTAAAAAATCGTAACAATGTTAACAGTGGTGTTTGTTTTCAGTTACGGGCCTCAATACTTACCTGGCTGTAACTCTAGTCTACGTAGTCTGCATATTTTACGCGTCTCAGGTATGTAGAGGCCTCCATATTCCGATGATATATACGAAAAAATTTCCGGCACTTGAATAAAGATTTGGTCCAAAAAACAGGTCAATTTTTAACATTTTTTAACGCTGGTATTAGAAAGCCAAATTCGAGTTTTTACACACAGTTAGTAGAAGGTGTTATAAACCTTGGTTTTTATTATTGAAAAATATCAATTAACAACGGACTTATTAACAATTTATAACCGACGTCGTATCTCAAAATCTATTGGTGCGATTGAGTTGAAATTTAAATAGGTCCTTGATTATAATATTTTATATCTAATGACAGGATTATTAAAAAAATTGTTTATTTATTTCTTGATAACAACCGATTAAGGCCATTTTTTCGTTTTGATGCAGAAGACGACCTTAATCGTTTGTTATCAACAAATAAATTAAAATTTGTTAAAATCGTCCGGTCATTACATAGAAAATGTTATAATCTAGGACCTATCCAAATTTCAACTCGTTCGGACGAAAAATTTTGAGATACGGTATCCGTTGTTAATTGTTAATCGTTAATTAGTCTGTTGGTAATTGATATTTTTCAATAAAAACAATTCAAACTTCATAACACCTTGTATGAACTGTGTGTAAAACCCTGCTTCCTGTCCTAATAGAAGCGTTTTAAAAAAATGTTGAAAGTTGATCTGTTTTTTCGACCAAATCCTGATGCTAGTGCCTTAAGCTCTATCCCGACCTCTTGGACGCTACCATAGAAATGTCACTTATAAGGGTCAATCGGTCTATCGAAATTTTAGGGTGGCATGAAAGCCGTCATAATGACGGACACTTTTCAAGCTGTCGTGCTGCTGGCGTCGCTCCTCACGATCGTCGGTATGGGAATGAGCTGGGCCGGTGGCAGTTCGCAGGTCTGGCAGGATACCCGGGAGACCGGCAGATTCGAGTTCTTCAACATGGATCCGACCCCGACCGTTCGTCACAGTTTCTGGAGCGTCGTTATAGGCGGTACATTCTACTGGGCAACGATGTTCTGCAGCAATCAGGCTTCCGTCCAGAAGTATCTTAGCGTAGAGAGCATCGGTCAAGTCAGAACGTACGTTACTCTTGTTTTTTTATATATTTTATTTCCGCGGAGTTAATGGAAGAAGTCTGAATTTGTGTCGGCGATAATGGACAATCGTTTGTATTACTTCCAGCGCACTGTGGGTCTCTTCGATCGGCTTGATTGTTATTTATACGGTCAATTTCCTCACCGGGATGGTGCTTTACAGCGTTTACAAACACTGCGATCCATTGCGTGCCGGACACATTTCGGCACAGGACGAATTGTTGCCTCTTTACGTAATGAATGTTATGGGCGAACTTAAGGGCATTCCGGGCTTCTTCGTAGCCGGTATTTTCGCTGCATCTTTGGGGTAAGTACAGTTATATCACGCACACTTTGTTTTTTTTCACACGACTCGGAGAGATTCTGTTTGGGAGACTGGGGCACAGTGGGTCACGCTTTTTGTTATGCCAAATAGTATTTAATAAATACTAAGTCCTGCCAGAATGAAGTAGTAGAAAAACATTCTTTATAGTTGGCTTCTTTAGATATTCGCCTATACGTTTTTGCTGCGATCACTAGTAATATATTATCTTATAAATATATTTCGGAAACTCGTGAATTTGTTTATTAGTTTGCATGTTTGTCCTCTCCCCTTCCCCAGTTGAACCCGCATTCGGAGAAACTGACCCCCACCAGTTTTCACAGCGTATAGAATGGATTTCGGAAATCTGAATTCCATTCCATATGCTATATTTTCGAAAATTCGGTTTTTATAGCATATGGAGTCAATTTGCACATGCTACGAATCATGCGATCCATAACCGCTAGGAATAAATAATTCGAATTAAATAAATAAAATTGCCGAATCGCTGATTGTAATTTAAAATATTTTTTTTACAACTCGTCATCAAATTTCTATTAGACCTAATAGAATCTAATTTGTTTTATTGTGCAACACAAAAGGTTGCATAATTTATATATACCTCAAACCTCCAAGATATATAGTGTGGCTCACTGTGTTCCGTGGATCACTGTGCCTCGTTCTCCCCTAACAGTGGGAACAACTAATCGATAATGCATTCGTCAATTCCAGAACGGTCGCGAGTGCCTTGAATTCTCTGGCCGCCATCACCTGCGAGGACATACTCCAGGGTCTTTTAAAAATTCAAGTACCACCCAGTAAAGGAGCCGTCTACGCGAGATGGATCAGTATTTTCTTCGGAGCGCTGAGCTTCGCCCTCGTCTTCGTTGTCGAGCGTCTCGGTGGAGTTCTTGAGGTCGCCCTGTCGTTCAACGGTATGGTGGGTGGCGTGAACCTGGGCCTCTTCTCTCTTGGGATGTTCGTCCCATGGGCCAACGCCAAAGGCGCGATGTGCGGAGCAATCTCCGGCCTGGGCCTCGTACTCTGGATCGGTCTCGGCGCTCAGGTGGCCCGTTTCAACGGACAAATACATCTCGACAGCAAACCGACATCTGTTGACGGATGTCCGTGCACCAACGAGACAGTGGCCGCCTTCGCGAGCACGGGGAACGAGGATTTCAATGAGGCGTGGTCCATATACAGGGTAGATACAGTATACAGAATCGACATATGATTCTGTATTACTATACAGAATATCTTCGTTAGGGTGGTCCGTAAATTGAACATTTTTTAATTTTCGGGGGGCAACCCCGTCTCATCGTGAGATATAAAATAAAAATACGATGTGCGAAGGATCGCCGAAATTAATGCATTTTTCAATGTCGCTACCGGCTATTAAAAAAATTAAAAACTTAGGAAAATCGAAATTTAAAGTAAAAATGAAATGCTCGAGATTTCTTTGGAGCCACCCCGCACTTCCAAAGTATAACGAATAAAAAGAAACCCTGCGAAATCCCTATGAAATCAAAGTATTTTTAGAGGTCCCTAACGAGGGTAGGGACCAAAGTTTCTGACAATTATAACTAATAGTTACAAAATGTCGTAGAAGGTGAAAATCTGCCGCGGAAAAATAACCGAATATTTCATTTGGAAAGATATGTTTGTAGTAACAAAAGTGAAATAAACAAAAACCGAAGATTTTACGTTTCTCGTAAAGAGAGTCGACAAATTCCTGCATTGGTCAAAAAGTATGAAATATCTCTATCGATAAACGCACGAAACACTTTATATACCTAATTTTCTTCAACAGCTGAAAAAAGAGTACGCTTGTTTCAGCTGTCGAAGAGCATTAGCAGCAGAGCATTAATTTCGGGGACCCTTCGCACATCGCATTTTTATTCTATACCTCACGATAATACGGGGTGACCCCAGAAAATTCAAACATTTTCAATTTAAGGACCACCCTAATCTTCTTCTTTTGACGCCTTATTTAGCCGATCCAGTACCGAACTCTATACCTTCCACTTGGAAGAATATCCCCGAATATCGAAACGTTGCAATAAATGTATTAATTTTTTCTTTTTTTAATACGATTCTTTATTACCATAAGGTAAACGACCCAGTTTGTGACAGGGGTACCTCTGGCATAGTCGGCTCCCCCCACCATTTGATATGCAGCCAATGGGTAGCGCGCGTTCGGGGGGTCACAAACTGCGACACTTGATCCTCCTTGTTTATCCCTATGATTTTATACGCTCAAAGTGAGAGAGCTGCGTAGAAGTGTCATGAACTGGGTCTTTTACCTTACAAAATATTTTCTTCTTTTTGTCATATTTTATTTTAATTTTTTAATGGTTTACTCCTTTTTTCTAACAGATCAGCTACCTGTGGTACAGCGTAATAGGTTGCCTGGTGACGGTCATCGTCGGTTTTCTCGTGAGTCTGTGCACAGGACTGCGGGATCCAGCGGAGCTGGACCACGATCTGCTGAGTCCACCGATCCGGGCTCTTCTCGGCACGGCGGACAAGCCTCGCAATCGGAACATCCAGGGTATCGCGAATCTTGCTCTCGAGCTCGAGGATGAGAAAATCACGAGTGAAACGAACAATAAGAGTTCCATGTAGTTCGATTTGCGAGATGGCAATTATATCGGAATCCAATAATACACGTTGGGTACGAGACAATGAGTACAATATCGATTATTCTAAATAATCCTCGATGATCCGGGCTTGCCCAGTCGTCGACGAGACTGTACATTTCATTATTTGTTTTTAACGATCGGTTTCTCCTTTTTTTTAGATAAAAAAACGTACAGATTCGTTTGCGTATCGATGTTTCATTTTAATAAATTTCAAACTACTTTGTACGAGACTGCGCGTAAATAACCAGTACAAACGGACCACAGCAGCGCCGTGTGTACTTACTGTTAACAATAACTCTTTGTACTTTATATACCTGTATCCTATAATGTTACTGTTACTATTATTATTACTATATTATTACTATTATTATTATTATTTTTAATAACTGTGCAGTCGGTTAACTGCAAAGGGCACGGAATCGTGCGTGTTGTATATTTGTGAATTTTATAGCCAGTCTGTAAGTGTGGGTGTAAAAATATGAGCTTCCCACTGTAATATTATCCGAGTTTCGTTTCGATTACGACGATAAGTATCAAAAGGATTATTAATAAAAATAAATACGCGTACGATAACGGATTATTATAAATAACAAAGAGCGATCGCATTGATTGCGCGGGTCGTCGAGCAAGTGCAAGAGAGAGGGCGATCCCGCGTCGAGGTGAAAGTGGATCAATACGAAGGCGCAGCGTCGAGAGCGTTAGTCGGCACGCTGCGGCGGGAACGGAACCGTCGGCATCCCGAGGAGTGCCTGCTCGGTAAAAAAATTGTGTAATAATCAGTCGGCAGTTGTTATTTAGTTGCCAACAACTGTGAATCTCGCGACGATTATTTACGACGATCTCGCGGAGATCGAATGGGAGGCGACATTGCGGCGTCGAAAGTCGTCGGCTCCACGACGGTGGACGAGTCTCGAGGTCTGTAACGAACAGTCCGAACTAGAAAGTCGCCGGGGCTGGTGAGAGGCCGCACCGGTGTTTTGGTAATTCAACGGCCGAAGCGAGGCTCTCGACACGGCGTTAGAAGCGGCCGTTCCCTTCTTTCGTTGTTTATTTTAATCGTAAGTAGAGATCGAAACGCAACGATGAGGAGAATGACCTGCAAGTTGGACTCGACCTTTCTGCGTTTCGCACGCTGGACGATACTTGTGTCGCTGTTCATCTACATATCGCTGCTGTTCGTGAAGTACAACAAAAACGTGCAGCTCAAGAGTCCTGTGGTAACGAACGAGTTGGATTCTGACTCGGGAATCCAGGCGCTGTTCGCCGAGCTCGAGACCGCCACGGAAACTAGAAAAAAGTTGTCCGAGATCGATCCGGTGAAACCAAAGAGTCTCGGAGGTAATTCCGATAACAGGGACGGCGGAACGATTTGGGAGGTCGAGCCAATCGAGAATCAGGACGATTCTCTGCTTACCGACGTTTTTCGACGCGCTGATACCGACGCGAACAACGAGTTGGACATTCAGGAACTGGCCAGATGGATACACGCCAAGATAACCGAACACATAGAGCGTGCCATGCAGCAAAACATCGGACTCTTCACCGCTATTGACAACAATCCCCGAAACGGTTAATAAACGGCGTTGTACCATAATTATTGTTACCGTAATGTTTAGGACACTGCACGTGCATCTATATTGTAAGCGTGACTGTAGCTAATCAGCCTATCTTTTACTCTGCTTGTAGGGGAAACCGGGGCAAAACGGGATACTGCGGCAAAATGGGGACATGTACCCCGTTTTGCCCCAGATGGTTTTTTTTTTTTAAATATCCTTGCAAAACCAGTGCCAATACAATTTCGGTGTGAAATGCAATGGATCTATGCTTTCGGTATCGTTTTAGCAGGTTTTCTCGCTTAGCGTCCCCGTTTTGCCCCGGGTTACCCTAATATTCTGCCTGCATAAACTCTATTCAGACTATCCAGCTTATATAACTCTGACTTTATTTTACATATGCTACTTGTTCATAGGGGCCCTAGCAGTTTCTGCAATCGTAAAAATAATAACAACAAAATTACGATAATTGCAGGTACCTTTTTTTATACCGTTAAAATAACCGCAAAAATATTCATATTTCAACTTTTGCACACGCGCGTGCGAGAGCTCGCGCTGCCTATGCTTGGAAACGGTCGTTTTTTATGTTCGATTAACCAAAAAAATAATTGCAACAGAAACCGCGCATGCCCAGAAGTTGAAATATGGTTATTCTTTCGGTTATCTTTACGGAGTGAAAAGTGATCTGCAACTACCGTATTTTTTCGGGTATTCTACGGTTATTCATTTAAAAAACGGTTACTCAAGCTCTTAGAGGCACGCTGGCCGTGAACAATAATAAACGCTATGATAATAATAATAATAATTATTATTTTTATTGTAATTTGTGCTATGATAAAAAAGAAAATAAATCGAATCCCGACGAGTTTTGTAACGATATTTTTATTTCGCAGGTGAGATATCTTGGGAGGAATATCACGGACACTTTCTCAGGTCCCACGGCCTCTCAGAGAGTTACATCGGATCCCACAAGAAGAAGCACGCCGAGCTATCGAGGTCTATGAAGGAGAGCATTCAGAGAGATCGGGCGAGATGGGCAGAAGCCGCGAGAACGGATCCCGACAGACTCGCGCTCGACGAATTTCTAGCATTCACACATCCCGAGAGCAGCCACAGAGCGTTGTTGCAAATGGTCGAGGATTTGTTCGACAAATTCGGTAACGTCATTAATCATAATCGAGATATTCGGCAAAAAAAAAGAAAAGGAAAGCTTCGTACATTTAAAAACTATTTATTGTCAACAAAATTGTACAGTTTCTTCTTAATCGACAATCGGTATTTTTCTTTATTAAAAACAAAAATTGTACGATTAACGAAAAAAAACGTTGTGTACCTTAGCGCACAAGAAATATTGGTTAAATCTACAGATCATTTTTCTTTTTACGATGTATTCGGCACTTTTGTGGTAACACACACAGTCTCTTCGTAGATCGCGACGGTGACGAGCAACTTACGGAGGATGAATTTTCCGATCTTCCGGCCGACGGAGTCGGCCTCGAGCTTCGGGAAGATCAGACGAAGCCGGTTGGGGGGAGCGACGATCGCAGAAAGGAATTTAGATTTCTGATTGACAAAAATAAAAATGGCAAAGCTGATCGCTCCGAGCTCTTGGTGAGTATGATAATGTTGTATCAAGATAGTCCATTTAACCCTTGGTGTGCATTAGAGGTCATTTTGATTCCAACGTTAACCCGCGATTTTTTCGCCTAACGTCATCTTTAAGCACGTTTTTGGATGGGTAAAAAGATTTTTTTGGAAACCCGACTCCGCCAGCTTAAAGTTTGATCAATTCATTGCAAAAAGTGACTTAAGCTTTTTTTCCGAAAAGTGCATAGCGACCGAGATATTCGAGGCCGAGGGACAAATTGACCGCGTGTGCACTTAAGGTAGTCCATGCGAATAGTGTTTACTTTGCATAAATCTCAGAAAAATGAGAAAGAATGGCAAACACTACTGGATGGTATAAAAATCTGAAAAAAAATCAAGCGTATTACAGGTGGTAAAAAAAAATTTTTTGGATATTAATAATTCGAAAATGTTATTAACAAATTGATGAAAAATAAAATTGTTCAACAAATCTCCTCGAAACCTAACTTTTTTGTTATGAAAATTATTCTGAATACGTATACGTATTGAACGTATGAATACGTTCATTTTTCTGAATACGTATGCATTTTTTCGGATTGTTTAATTCACTTTGAAGTTGGTGAGTTTCTACATATTTTTTCCATATAAAAAAAAATCGCAATGAATTTAAAAAACTGAAAAAATTCATACGTATTCAGTGAAGTGAACGAATCATTTTCATTAAAAAAAGTTAGGTTTTTGAGATTTCTTGAATAATTTTATTTTTCAACAATTTGTTGATAATATTTTGAAATTATTATTATGCAAAATTAATCTTTTCAGCGCCTTTAATATGCTTGATTTTTTCAGATTTTTGTACCATCCAGAAGTATTTGCAATTCTCTCTCATTTCTTTGAAACTTATGCGAAGTGAACACTATTCACAAGGCTACCTTAAGGGTGCCGAAGTTGCCGGAAGAAACAGGGGCTCCGCTGAACGCGTTAGTCAGTGTGCGAGTGAGAAACACACGGGACTAGACGGAGAGATATATATAGTCTTTTGTTTAGTCAATTTATCTCAGAAACTAAACCGTTAATCACCATAAAATTTGAACACAATAGTTTTTTATTCATAAACACAATAGTTTTTTATATGTAGCTTTGTACACGCGTTACTGAAAAACTACATGGTTAAAGAATCTGAAAAAATTGCAAACGAATCAGCGTGTCTTTATCTGCAAAGTAGCAAAGTTTTACAGCGATTGAACAGAAAGGTGTTTTGGTCCAAATATCCTTAATGATTCGCTACGAAGGTGTACACACTAAGGGTTAAAGTGAAACAGCGGTTCGAGTGACCCTCATCGATTTTTCCGTACAGATGTACATCGACCCGAGGAACCCCAGACACGCGATACAGGAGGCACAACATTTGATCGATCTATCGGACGCCAACAAGGACAGAAAATTAAGTTTACAAGAAGTACTGAGCAAGACCGATTTGTTTCTGGGAAGCAAGATGGTGGACACGGAGAAGAGCTTTCACGACGAGTTTCGATGAAACATAAAATTGTGACCCGTTCGGCGGGATAGACGATTAGTGATTAATTTATTGAACCGACGAGCTTTGACTTGGGAATAGTTGACGCAGCTCGATCCGAAAAGCTCTTTTGATCCGTGCACAAAGAAATACCCTCGTCCGCCCGATCTCTCACAAGATATCTGTGATAGTATATGTTATTATTGAGTAGTACAATAATAATAATTGAAGTAACAATATAGGTAACGCGCCGCTTCTTGCATTCGTCGAACAAACGTGCGTGCGGACACGAATAACGAATTATTCACAACCGCGCGATTAATTGGAAAATCGGCAAAACATAGATTCTCGAATGAATCAACGGTTCGTCGATATATCAATTATCGGGGCTCATCCGTGCGCACCCTCGTTCGATAAACTTGTACACAAACATAACAAACAAACCTCCGAGCTTTTTTTTCTAATATTTTTTTCTTTATATGGATATAATAAAATATTTCTTCGCATTCATGTATGTACATACAGGTAACGTGATTAAAAACATGTGTCATTGTAAATATCTATACTCTGATACCCAAATAACGTGTATTAATTTTCACAGATATGTTTTTACAATAAAAAGAAAAGATTGAAACTATGGAAAAAAAAAACAAAAAATGCAGGAACGAATGACTATAAAGTTATAAATCACTGGTGTCTTATTTTACTACTCGCGAGTGGGTTCGCACCGATTGCACCTGCCTCTGAATTGTGAGTTCGATTTAAAAAATGCTAGGGATCCCCTCTCGATTTCCGTCGAAATAACGAACAAAAAAGACTCCACTGATGTATGCCCGATGCGCAAGTCGATCTGGCCGATGCATCTTTGGTTTGTGAAATATTTTACGCAACCGCGCTGGCAAACAGCACACACGAAAATTATACCATTAATACTTTATAATGCTATCGCGGGAAACGCAATTTCTTTAAAAGCATGAATTCAAATAATTTTATAATATCTATACAGTCAACATTTCAAGCCATGAATATGCATTTACAAAAATGTCCTCTCGTAACAACATTTGATACAATCGATTTTGGGAGGGGGAGGATAAAAGCGTTCGTTTCGCAACCGGAAAACGCTTTTTTGTAACACGACAAAGACCGCGAGGATAATTCTCGCGGCGTACTAAATATCTACTTTCGATAATTATTCACTGGGACGGACAATACGTATTAAAGCCTATCCGTCGTTTTCGCGTGAGATCATTTTTCAAAGAATAGAAATAAAATCTAATAAAAATAGTGTGGCGAAAAACACCAACCACGAGCCCGGCTGGTCGAGTGTTCGAAGGCAGAGCAGTCGCTGCTCTGTTCGATCAGTCCGGCGTACAAAAATCAACGGTGATAAATACATTAAATTCCTGTATTTCAGTATCTTCGAGTCAGTCTTTCTGCGGCACTCATCGTCGTGTTCCTCGTGACTGACATTCGTTCAGTCAGTGCAGAAACAGCTTGGACGGGTGGCTTCTCATTTGGCGCTCGTAACTCGCCAGTATCCACCGTGGTCAGACAGTTGTTCTGTGGATAGATTTTAAAAAAAGAACAAAAACAGATTGTACTATTTCTGAGAACCGTACGCGTAACGACTTTTAATGATGAAATATGAGCATGAGGGACGAGCGATATGCAACCTGCACCGGCGCGCTTCGGACATCCAATTTATCACCCGTTTGTCTTTGATTCTAACTATAACTGTACAATTCGAATTAATTTATTTTGCACATTCTTAGCGACCACGCATCTGATGAGCGAAGACGCTAGAAATTAACGTTTGCCCAAAAAGCGGTAACCTTGAAAAAGAAACTTGATTACAGTTTTTGTTACCGACTGAGTCATTTTTACATCGTCTTGAATGCATTGTGTTGATAAAATCGATTCGTCTAAGGGTATATTTCTGCGTGCTCGATCAAAGCTGCTAGAGGTCCGAATGTTGATATGAGAAAACAGGCGCGCTTCGGGTATCCAATTTGTCAGCTTTTTTTAACTATATAATCTTTGTTTCTAACTGCATCTGCAAAAACTTTAATTAATTATTATTATTATTATTTTAAAGCTTCTAAAACTTTACGAGGAAATGAACAGTCCTAGCGTCCACCCAAATGATAAACGAAGGCGTTAAAAATTAATGTTTTGTTCAAAAACGTTTAAATACTTGCAAAAAAAAAACATAAGTACAGTTTTCGTTACACACTGAGTCTTTTGTTTAGTTACTAGTTGAGTCATCTCGTCCTGAGTGTCTTCAGTTATTAAGGTACTACTTGCGAACAGTGTTCACTTCGCATAAGTTTCAGACAAATGAGAGGGAATTGCAAACACTCCTCGATGGCATAAGAATCTGAAAAAAATCAAACATATTGAAGGTGTTGAAGAGATTAATTTTGCATAATAATAATGCCAAAATGTTATTAACAAAGTGAGGAAAATAAAATTGTTCAAAAAATCTCCCGGAAACCTAACTTTGCTTTTTAATGAAAATGTAAAATGTTCAGATTTTAAAATTCACTTTGAATTTTGCTATTTTAAATTCATAGTGAATTAAAAAATTGGAAAAAATTCATACGTATTCAGAAAAGTGAACGAAGCACTTTCATTAAAAAAAGTTCGGTTTCCGGCAGAATTGTTGAACAGTTTTGTTTTTCATCAATTTGTTAATAACATTTTGGAATCATTATTATGCAAAATTAATCTTTTCAGCACCTTTAATATGCTTGATTTATTTCAGATTTTTATCCCATCCAGAAGTGTTTGTAATTCCCTCTCATTTCTCTGGAACTTATGCGAAGTCAACACTATTCGCAGAGGCTGCCGTAAATTCGATTCGTTTAAGAATATATCTCTGAATACTCGGTAAAAGCAGCTACAAGGACGAGTGTTTATGTGAGATAACGATTTGGGTGGATTTAGCCTGGCGTTCTGCGAAGCGTTTGATGATGCAAATTGCAACACGGTCAAAATCGACGTTAAGCAGCAGTCGGGGTGGGTGATGGATGGGTCGTGTGACGTGCGGGCGGTTTAATCAATCATTTCAGAAGTACGTGCGGGTTCGTGCCTCGACGTCAGGTATAGCTACGTACGGCATTCGGTGAGGATCTTCGACGGGGATTGATCTAAATGCAGCATCGACTACATCGTGGCACGAGAGTTGGTGTCCGCGCGAATGGTATCCTCGGACTTTACTCACTCAGCAGGTTGATCCGGTGTAGGTGGGCTTCGGACCGAGCAGCAAAAGCCGATCCATCGGTTAGCTTCCAGTTGCCCTTGCTCAATTTCTATCACTGTTTACCGACCGAGCAGCATCCACGTCCGTCGCATATGCATCAACGAATTTCATAATTATTATGACAAGAAAAAAAAGGAATAAAGATAAAAAGCAATGTTACGAGATCGGAATACGCGAGGTGGGAATTTTAGTGGTTTATTAACGGAGTCGGGCAAACACTTCAGGTACTTGAAACCCTGGCGGGATCCGAGCAACCGAATGGTTTGTGAGGACGCAAAAGTAAAAAAAAAACTATTTTAATCATCGGTTTGCGTACGAAGTGCTTCAATTATTATTCCCATATTAATAGCCTCAATAAATATTTAGAACTTTCGGTTAGTAAGGAGAAATTCGAAAGTAACCGAAAAGCATCCGAAATGATACTGGAACGGAATTTTTCGACGAGAGTTGCTTTTTAGTTGCAGCATCAAAAAGCAACTAGTTAATTTCTATTGACCCTAGCAAGTTGGCAGACCGTAAAACGGACACGTACGTTCGGGAAAGAAACGGACCGTAAGAAAACGGTGAAACGGACCGTAACCTTTTTGATTATCGATTTTCGGTCCCGAGAGCCGTAACAGGACCGAACCGTTTCCAACTGAAATTTAATTCAGTCCGTTTCCGGTTGCGAGAACCGAGATCGGACCGAACGAGCCGAATGGTCTTTTTACTCCTGACTGCTCGCTAGGGGAAAAAACGGCAGTTATGCGTTTCGCTGCTATCCACCGGCTCAGCGACTTTTCGTAAGAGTCCTCCCTCACAACGCGGTACAGTCAATCTTTGCGGTCACGGAGTGAATGAAACATAGACGTCTCCCGACTGTAGCAAAGATTATGAATACATTGATAAAATTACGATCAATTAATTATGTTATTATTCTTTATTGTTAATTATTACTACTATTGTTTACTGATAATATCAATTATTGTTACATACATGAATTATTTCATCCTTTATGAAGTTACTTTTTATTAAACATTTTTTTTATAACCGAGAACTATTGAATTTCGTAAAAAAAACTTCTTAAAGAACTTTTTGTTTCTCCGTAAAGAACTTTTTGTTGGGCATGTACGTGTAATACATTCTTAATACAAGAAACCAGCGGGGAAACATAATGTCGCAATTTGAAGTGACGCCTTTTTTAGCGCCAAAAAAAAAAAAACGGCCACGTCGTATTTCGTAAAAACAAGTTCAATTTTCGTTAAAGTTAATTCGGTCCTTTTGCGGTTTTTGCAATAGAAAAGGGCGCTAAACTAAAAACTAAAAAGGTACGGTCCCTTTATCCTTTTTATACGGTCCGTTTCGTTCCCCAACGTGGGTCTGTTTTCGGTCCTTTCTACGGTTTTTCCCAAAAAAACAGACGGTCGCAGAACTTGCTAGGGGTACTTAGGTTCTTATGGGTTTTGTTTGAGTCCCATAGTAACAGAAAGGAACTGAGTAGCTTTTCGCTTTTCGTGGGTTGCCTGCATCCGCTAGGGAAGCACTTGTATTACGCGAATACGTATTTCAACCACTCGAAGCATTGGCCCAGCTATGTTTGGTAATTATCTTACCCGACGTAATTCGACCCTGCTGACAACCGCTGAAGATCGACTGCCTTCTCATCTGAAGATCGGTGCCTCTCCGAGACAGGTAGACCGACATAGATTTAGCCAGTACGATTCTGACCTGTTAAAGGGTACTCGAATTAGATATAAACACGCCCTAGGCCATACGCCCATGGCCTACTTGGCCTATGCACCCTGATAGACAACCCTAGCAGGTTGCACGAGTATCGTTTTTTTTTAATCGACCGTCGTTTTGATTTTGACCGAAGAAACGATAGCCGTGGAGGTGCACTGTCTTTTTGCCCTAGCGGGCAGTCGGGAGTTAAAAACGACCGAGCTCTAGCAACGATGCGATAGTCGATTCTATGGTCGTTGCGGTGGTTGAACACCAAAAACGACCGAGCTCTGGCAACAATCGGATGGTCGTTTTTTCGGTCGAAAATAAAAAACGATCAGACTGTTTCGGGATTGCAGATCCTGTGAGTATTGAGGATTACTGGTCGTTTCCATGGTTGGAACCTCTGATATTGAACGGTCGAAACAGTGCATCTCCACGACTATCGTTTCTTCGGTCGAAACGACGGTCGTGCAACCCGCTAGGGAAGCGCCACGAAAAGTAGCAGTTGGCGCAATAATTGCAACATGTGCTGCACATATCGTAAATATTCCGCCTATATTGCTACTGTTCACGACGCTTGTCTATCTGGGCAGAAATCCGCCCCTGAAGCTATCGCATGTTCGAAAGTCGACTTTCGGACATGTGATAGCTGATAGTATACGGATAACATTTTGGCGGTCAGATCATAAGTCAACCAACTTGGGTAGAGCGCAATCTCCGTTAGGCACAGAAAGGAATAAGTTATGTATTTTTATAGACATAAAGTAGACGCGATAACGTGAGAATGTAACGGGGGATCGGTGCCGTGCGACCGTTATTACTGCGTACGAGACCGGTTAACGATAGTGTTAATTTTCAGTTTACTTTCTGTTCGAGCGTCATTCCCACGAGTGCCCTTTTCATACCTAATTATGAGACTTCTATTAAGTTAGTTTCAAACAACAGATGCATTTTGGTTCGCGTTGATGCATCGAGTGTGAGGACATTATTTTTGTGCTTCGACCTCGCCCTGACGTTCAATCAATAGTATGACGAAAATTTGATTAATCAACAAGTAATGAAATCGAGGTAGAGGGTGTCCGAGTGAACGGTGTCTAGTGTCTCTAGCAGCTTAAGCAACCGTAAAAATAGCCGAAAAAATTACGTTAATTTCAGATGAATTTTGATACCGTTAAAATAACCACAAAAAATAACCGTACTTCAATTTCCGCGCATGCGCGTCCGGGAGCTCACGCTGCGTGTGCTTGCGAATAGTCTTTATGTTTGTTTGAGTAACCAAAAAAATAACCGCGCATGCCGACAAGTTGAAATACGGTTATTTTTTCGGTTACTTCTACGGAGTAGAAAGTGACCTGAAACTACCGTAATTTTTTCGGTTATTCTACGGATATTCTTCGAAAAAACAATGGTTGCTAAAGTTGCTACGGGTCGTTTCGAAATCAAGGGTGGCAAACAATTCACCGGATGGGAAACGTGTATCATGACCAACCTCATCATATCGAAAGTCTCTAGCGTAGTTTAAGTCTGAAATCTTTAAACTAAATATCGAAGGTATCCACGGTCGAATGTAATTTTCGTATAGAAACCCCGGATAGGTTTTCATACTCTAGTCAAAAAGTTAATGGTAAAATGATTTTTGTGATTAATATAAAAATCCCGATGAATACACACATCACACTGACTACCTACGAACACCTATCCACTGCATACAGTAAAAAAAATTATAATATTTTTTCCAGCAGCCGTCTTGAGTGCAACGCGATTTTTAAACAACCCGATCGGTTGATAAATCGGTCGGCCGAATTTGCAATTTCTACGACAGTCTTTAGCACATTAATGCCCGAAATCGTTTATGTAGAACAGATGAATATCTGCGTTCAAATACAACTTCCGGATGGAATAACCGGAGACGTTTGCATAATACAGTCAAAAAGTTTGATAATACAATGATTTCCATGAGAAATATCGAAACCCCGACGACTCACTTTTGTACGTATCGTCTAGGGACCCGTCCCGACTGCATATGCAGTCGGGACGGGTTCCTAGTTTTCATGTAGTATATACTACATGAAAACTAGAATCTGTCCTTTCGAAATAAGGTGAATTGAAAAGGGATGGCGAACGTTTGTGTCCGGAGACGAAACTAAATATTACGAACGTTTGGAGAGGCGAGCTATCGGCAATGCAGGTATCTCCTTGCCTCAAGGTACGGATAGCTCGCTTCTCCAAGCGTCGGTAATTTAGCTTATTTTCCGGACACAAACGTTCGCCATCCTTTTTCACTTAAGGTGATGTGGAACACCCTCCCGCCCACTTACTCTGTGCTCAGCTGGTAACAAAGACGGCGGCGGTATTTCACATCACCTTAACCTTACTTCGTAAGGACAGATTTCAGTTTTCATGTAGTACGCAGTTGGGACAGGTTCCTAGATGGTGCATATGAAACGCGTGTCCGTCGTTTCCATATTTCGATTATTTCGGTATTTCTCATGAAACTTATTGTATTATCAAACTTTTTGACTGTATTATGCAAACGTCTCAGGTGACTCTATACGAAAATTGTATTTGAGCGCGGATATTCTATCTGTTCTAAATAAATTATTTCAGGCAGTAATGTGCTAAAGAGTCGTCGTAGAAATATCGAATTGGGCTCACCGATCGAGTTGGTTGAAAATCGCTTCGCAGTCAAAACAGCTGCTTGAAAAAATATTATAATTTTCTAAGAGTATGCAGTGGGTAGGCGTTCGTAGGTAGTGAGTGCGATGTGCGTATTCATGGGGATTTTTATATTAATCACAAAAATCATTGTACCATTAAACTTTTTGACTAGAGTATGAAAACCTATCCAGGGTTTTTATACGGAAATTGCATTTGACCGTGGATACCTTCGATATTTAGTTTATAGATTTCGGACTTAAACTTCGCTAGAGACTTTCGATATGATGAGGTTGGTCATGCTACACAGTTCGCATTTGGTGAACTGTCTATCACCCGAAATCAATATTCAAGAACGATTTCAAAATTGTTAAGGACGTAAAAATTATCCCGCAATGAGAAGATACTCCTCGACACTTATTCACCTCGCCGTTGAGGAAACAGTAGAGGGTGGCAATGAATAGTCCTTGAAACGAGGTGAGGAAATGTGTCGTGTAGGACCAAAGAGCAAACCACACGGTCTTCTCCAATGGGGCGCCGCCCATCGAGATGATGTTGGTAATTCCCAACAGCGGCAGCAATACCACCGCGGCTCTTACGGCTTTTCTGTAACGAATGGATAATTTTTTTTTCTTGTGATACCGATTGCATTAACTCGACTTTACTCACCGGACTTGCTCGATTTCACTGGAGTGACTTTGTCTCAGCTTCATCACCAATACTCGGACTATGTTCATGAGGAACAGGAAATTGAGCTACTCGGAAAGCCGTGCGATTCCATATAGCAGACAGAACAAACAATTTTATCGTTATTATTTGTTATTACATAATGTGGATTAAAAAAATTGAATGAAAATTTGTTACCAAAATGACGGCCAGGCGCGGTCCTTCGAGGATCCAAAAGTATAACGTTAAGTTGTAGCCCCACCAACATCTGTAATAGATTAATTTCGTTGCATAATATTATATTATTAACGAAGTATCGATCATGGAAAACAAAAGTTTCAGACGTTATATTTATTATATTGTAAAGAGTATCGTATACCGAAAAAGTTACACGATTTATTGATCGCTGAGCGGTCATGACAAGCCGCTCGAATGGCATGACATTGGACCGATGATTTCAACGATGGTCTTTTTCGGGACTTTAACACAAACTGACGTAATGACGGTTGCGTAACGATTACGATTTCTCTATTCGTGTTAGTAAACATTCCTCTCGTTCTTTTTGTAATCAGTATCCCTTTTTATTTCGCTCGGTTGCTACAATATAGGAAACACGGTACAATCTTCATTATCCGGACAAACGACAATGGACTGCCCAGGCATAACTGAACCTGTGCACGATTAATGCCCCGCCTGGTTAAACCGCCCCCCGGACAATCGAGGTTTTACTGTACTCGACGAAAATCGACGACACACTATATGTATATATTGTTACCGTTGTATTCGAAGAAGCGCTTACTTTGATGGATGATAGTAGTGAGCCGTAACGATGGCCCAGGCCAAAGTCATGAGAGCGGGAAATCCCCAACCGACCAATCGATACATCCGATAGTACGAGGTCTCTTCGAAAATTGTTACTGCATCGTTGTCAGACCAGCGAAAGTGGAGAGACGAAACAAATTAATTGATTTATGTGTATCTCACGAATATTCGTTCTACGGGTTTTTAATATTATAATCCTAAAATTATATCATACTGTATGTAAAATTACATACAGATAGATAGGTGTACAGGTAGCAAAAAGCCATTCGGTATGGAAAAGTGGTCTAAATGGGTTACATTCCACACAACACGGAAATATTTTTAAAATGTTTCGAAAATATTTTTTTGAAGTATTGAAAATATTTTACCAACATCACGAAATGTTTCAGAAGTATTTCGCTAAAATGTTTTTGAAACATTGCGCCAAAATATTTTTAAAACATTTGGCAAATATATTTAAATGTCGGTAAAATATTGATTAGATATCTTTCGGAAATGTACAAGAAATTATCAATATTTTAATGCTGTAGATATAGTACATTGTTTTAAACACATCTCCTGCCTCCAGTAATTCATCTATGGGATTCCTGTGAGTCCCTTCAAGAGTGCCAATAACATTTTGTAGTGTTATGACACAATAAATAGTCGAACTGTATTAAAATATATCCATGAACCATATGGCATTTTTTATTTTTTGTTCCTTCTGAACATAGTCTCAGTACACATCTGCTAATCTTCGCTTCCAAAATATTTTTTCACTGTTTCAAATTCATATATAATTCAAATCTATGAAAGAGTAAGTATATATCCGAAATATTTTAGAAATGTTTCGTGCTATATGGGATATGTCCGTTCGCCCTAACGGAACTGAGGTGACCGTCGGCAGACTTCAAATAGACTAATGCACAATGTGCAAAATTTTGACTTGCTCTAGACTCGCGTACAACCTTTATTTTAACGTCGACTTTCATTTAACCCTTGAAAACTTCGTTGTATAATCTTATTTATTTAACTTGTTGTTAAATGGGCATCGCTCGAGTCCATCACATCAGAGTTGAATAAGGTTAAAAGTTTGCAGAAAGTGATAAGTTTCATTCCAGTATACCCAGAGACTCCTCATGGTGCCCCAACCCGCAGATACATATCTAGACAACTCCAGCGCGACTGCGACTACGATGAAATTCTAAATCCGGGGTTGCACCAGTTCCTCTAGAGTGCTACCCTATATATAAGCGTCCAAAAGGTAACTTTTTGGATACCGTCCTGACGGACATATGGAAGCCATTGAGATCACTTTTTGACAACTAATTTTATTTCGCTACCAGGATAGATGGTATTTATTGTACAATAGGCCCTGAGGTTCTCTGAGCACATCACCCAACCAACAACAACCGTGAGCTCTTGATACAAAAACATGTGAGCAAAATACAAAAAGATATAAATAAACGCACACCAATCATTAAAAAAAAACCTCAAATAAACCGGATAAATACTAAAACTCACCGGTTACCATGTTGTGGAGAAAAAAGCCCTCGATGAACATCCACATAAACATGGCGGTCCTCGCGTATTCCAGAAGAACGTAACTCGCCTCGCAGAGAATCGGCTGGAAATTTTATGAAATTTGTCAGGCACGCTTACAGAAGTTATTTTTTGCAGTAAAATTGGTGTACCAACTCACGGTATTCTTGATACCGTGATGCAAACCGTACGAGCCAGATCTCAGCAGTGCTTGGTCTATGTAAAGGGTAAGCCTTATCACAACTTGTATGACCATGGCCACAAAGAGATTCTTGTGAATCCGAGTCCTCGTGTTTCTCAGTGACCTGAAAATATTCCAGGATGTTAATCAATGATTGTTCGCAGGTGATGGCATGTCATCGACGTGTAATGTATCGGTAACTTAAATTACATGTCGAAAAAAAATTACACGTCGACAAAAAAATTACACGTCGAAAAAAAATTACACGTCGTAAAATAAAAACAAACTGCTAACAATGCAGTAGCCACATGTGCCTACATCATTGTGGGGCCAGTTTATCGCGTTTGACCCTGGGAAGTTACTCGATCGAAATAATTGTATCGCTACCACCATTCTCAAAGGAGTAATGTGGTGCAACGAATGGCTCGAGGCTCTCCGAGAGCGTTTCCAGCAATTGTCCCAAAGAGAGGAAGGTTCCCCCGCGTCCCAACCTTGACAAGGCCAACTCGAAATTGCCCGGGGTACATCCCGTTTCCGAAATTCATCCAAAGTCGCACTCTCGCAGGATACGAAAAGGTGACCCAGGAAAGCGGACGACAAAGTTTCCTAGCACTGTCGTCGTAATATTCCCACAGAAAGAATTGGCAATACCTGCACTCTGTATCTTTATGGAAATTACTACAAAAGTAGAGGAAGTTTTATTTTGCATATTGTAATGTTCAGAACGTATGGCGGAGGGATTTTGAATGAATTGTAATAAAGCCCGAATGAATGTTAATCGTTGATTTATTTATGAATGATGAAGGAGAGCGGACGTCTAACAAACTCGGGACGTAGAGATGAACTGATGCAAGGGCTTTACGGAAATAGGGCCCTCGCCTATTGCTGCGCGCGACACGGTATTCCTACGCGCTGGTAAGACGGCCGCTGTCCGCACGTGACGCGTGCAGAGGTTGGACCGTTGCCGTGAGAAAGCGGACGGTCACACGAAAGATTGGAGCAGGGACGATTTGATAGGCAAAACATGGAAAAGGTCTTCCCGCCATGCACATAGACAGACTTCCAGAAAATGCTGATCCAACTCAACCGTTCATGCTTTTTGTTCAAGTTATTTCGTCGGTAAAACTTATCTGGATGCAACTTACGCGGTTGTCTATTGTACTCTCACCTATATTGGCAAAATATTGCCAACGATATTACGAGCGCAGCCAGTGAAATACTCAATCCAACGAATTCGAGGGTTCGAGTCTTCGCAGCGATTTCAAGCTTCACCTGAAATTTGAACATATATCAATTGGATTTATCTATTTAATCATTTATTTGTTTATATATTCACGGTCATAACCCATTTACAGGGCAATATTGATAGTGGAGAGCGGGGCAAAAGGGGACAGACAATATGGATGCATCGATGGGGCAAAATGGGACAGCAAAAAATGATTGAAAAATTCGTTTTTCAAAACACAATATTCCCACTGTCCCATTTTGCCCTCCTCTCTCCTGTATCAGCCAAACATACTACTGGCAGTAGGAAGAGATCGCATTACAGAGCAGTTCGCACTTCTGCACAAAATTTCAATATAATTAGGTATAAGCAAATTACAACAACACTTTAAAATAAACCATACTATAAATCAATTATGTTCCATGCGAAAAGTCTCCTGCAGTTTCAGTTTGAAAAATAGTGTTATGTTGACATGAGGTTAATGTATTAAATTTTAAAGCAATCGCTGATGCCCCCAATTGTTCGTTGCGTTTTTTTTTGGATTTATTGTTGAAAGATTTCACGTAGAAACTCTTCAGAGACGGCAGGCTCTTTCCGGTACAGGCGAGATATTTTTACCCTATTGCATGACTCTTTAACGCCGAAGCGTTAAAAATTCACAGCACCCTTACCTCCGCCTCGTCCTCGTTTCCGGTGTAGAGCTTCCGAAAGAGCAAAAGCATTTCCGGGGTGAAGCACGGCGTGTAGTTCGTCCATCCGTTCGGAGAATCTCTATCGCCAATTGTACCACCACGTCCCTCCCATCTTCCATCGTCGCTACAACGTCTCTCGGCAAATTCTGTCGACACGAAAAAAAGCAAAAAAAAAAAAAAACGAAACAAATTTGTTACGTATTCGCAAACAATTGTTTTACAGCAGTGTGTCGTCCAGACTGAGGGGCGAATTTTACGACGTAGGCTTGTACTTAAAATCGCTGTAAAAATCGAACTCAAGACCGAACTCAAGATCGAACTCAAGACCGAACTCAAGATCGAACTCAAGACCGAACTCAAGATCGAACTCAAGACCGAACTCAAGATCGAACTCACGATCGAACTTAAGAACTTCAGTGCGTGCTTAAGATCTATCTTAAGTTCGAACTGAGGTTTAAAGATCGACCTCGAACTACAACAATCGAATTTGAGTTTTGACTGAATTTCGAACATCAGAAACATCTGATACATCTGATACATCTTAAGCCTCCAATGAAGTTCGGGCCAAACTTCGATCGTAAGTTCAAACTAACGTATTAAAATCCGATCCCCAAAGAGAAATAGGTTAGAGCGGGGCAAAATGGACCGGCATTCTCGATCTGAAACCGTACTTGTTTCTTGTTTGCGTCCTTCGAAAAAACTTGTACACTGAGAAAAAAAAATCGATTGAGTCGATAAAATGAGCGCTTACGGGTGACGAAACAAATTTTTGGTTGATCAAACGAAATTATTGTCGTAGCAAGTAAAGAAACATTTCATTCGACTACCTATTAGTTCGATCAACGAGGTATTCCTTTCGATCAACCAAACATTTGTTTCGCCACCCGTAACCGCATATTTTGATAACTCAATTGATTTTTTTTTCTCTGTGTAAAATTGGTTCCGTTTACCTCGCTCGCCGTACATCTGGAACAAGGGGTATTGCGCAGTTACTATACAGTACTGCAATAAGAATTCTCTGCACGTATTATGATAAAATGTGGCAATTTTATCTCTGCATTTCAACAGATGAAAAATGTGTATCTGTTTCCGACGGAACGCGTCGAGGGTACTCTTTTCTAAGAACGCGCAAAGCCGGGGCGTTCGTCGATTGCGTACCTAATAATTTTTCGAATAATTGTTTATAGCAGCATGTCTCCGACACTGAAAGAGCAATGGGGTAGGACGGGGCAGAATGGACCGGTATTCTCGATCTGCGACGGTACTTGTTTTTTGTTTGCGTCCTTCGAAAAAACTTTCAAATTGATTCGATTTACCTCGCTCGCCGTACATCTGGTAGAGAGGGTATTGCGCAGTTACTATACAGTACTGCAATAAGAATTCTCTGTATGAATTATGATAAAATGTAGCAATTTTATCTGTGCATTTCAACAGATGAAAAACGTGTATGTGTTTCCGACGGAACGCGGCGAGGGTATTCTGTTCTAAGAACGCAAAGCCGTCGATTGCGTACCTAATAATTTTTCGAATAATTGTTTATAGCAGCATTTCTCCGACACTGAAAGAGAAATGAGGTAGGACGGGCAAAATGGACCGGTATTCTCGATCTGCGACGGTACCTTTTTTTGTTTGCGTCCTTCGAAAAAACTTGTAAAATCGATTCCATTTACCTCGCTCGCCGTACATCTGGTAGAGAGGGTATTGCGCAGTTACTATACAGTACTGCAATAAGAATTCCCTGCCTGAATTATGATAAAATGTAGCAATTTTATCTGTGCATTTCAACAGATGAAAAACGTGTATCTGTTTCCGACGGAACGCGGCGAGGGTGTCCTCCGGTTCTCCGAGCAAAGCCGGGGCGTTCGTCGATTGCATACCTAATGAAAAGTGAACGAGTGGAGGAGGAGGCCCATCGGAACTCAAGGTCTCTCGCCTCAACGACCCTTAAACGAGGGAATAGAGAAGAGAGAAACGGGCGGCAGGAGGGAATAAATGTGAGAGGGGGTATGGAGACTTTCCGGGTCAACGGCGACGAGGAATTTCTTGCATTTCAACTGGGTGTGCTGCATTCATATTTGCCGATGGTTGCTTCCGGTTGTGCCTTTGCCGCTTCTCCGATCCGGCTCGCCGGTCGTGCACTATCGAACAATCGCAGTGGTCCAAGTGGGTCGAGTAGGTGGTCGTTGGTACCGCTCCGCATGCCGCCTGCCACACTGTCAGTCCATCAGCGCGAACGGGCATTGGTATGGCAACACGAAGGGATGCTGTTGCGGATGGTCGGCGGTCCAGATGAATCCACGGGACAGAACCGCATACAATCTGTTGTACACGTTGACTAATGAAATGGGCACGTTCAAAATAGCCGCAACGACTGTCTTGAAGACTACCCGACACGTATGTTTTTGTTTAATTTTGCTTCCTTATAGAGGAAGCTTTGTTTTCGAGAAAAAATTAGTTACCGAGATTTTGATGTAAACGTTTTCAGAATGTTCCCAAACATCCAAAAACACACATTTAGAAAAAATGTATGTATGTATGTATGTATGTGTGTGCAAATCATTTAACGTTCATAATTTGAAAACAGCTTGAGATATCGCGGTGAAATTTATCACACATGTTGAGGGGTCGATCCTCATTATTCGATCCAATTTTTGGCCAAATCTATGCAGTAATTCAGATTTTATGCGGTTTTGAATTTTTTTGAAAATGTCTGTGCGTGCTCTAGCGCCCACAATTTTTGACATATCGGGCTAAAAACTTGCACATAAATGGAGTGTTATCGCCCAACGATCGGTATTGAATTTGAGAATAATCGATCGAACCGTTTAAATTTGATGTCATTTTGAATTTTTTGAATTTCATGCAATTTTTTTTTTTTTGAAACGCATTTTTCCGTATTAAATATTTATCTATGAATAAAAAAAGTTTCAAATTCGTGATCCGCGTGAAAAAATACATGGAATTACAGTCCCGGAGCGACAACTAGCGAAAAAGTTTATCGGGCATTTTTATAGCCAAAATTGCAAAAATGAGTGATTTTGGGTATTTTTAAGGATCAATTTCTTTGCTTTCCGATGGCATCGCAGAAAAACCCAGGTGCCTATTGTAACCTACATCAAAATAGACACAAGACGATGGATATGATGGGGTTCAAAAAGTTACATAAAGAGGTATCACTTGGATTTCTTGAGTAAAAATCGAAAGTGCAAAAAAAAAAAAATTAGGAGCGCTTACTTCCATGTATTTTTTCGCGCCAAGCGCAGATCTGACAAAGTGAAGCGTGACGGTAAAGTATTTTTACGCGCTGAACCTGAATTTTTTTGCATGAAAGTTTAACAAGACGTTGATGTTGAAAAAAGTTGAAAATCAAAATTTTCATAGCGCTTCCTCATAAAGTTGAAAATTGAAATTGCCATATCGTTTTCTCATGATGTTCCTTTATTTGCGAAGCTTCCTCTATGAGGAAGCCAAAAAATACAGGAAATGCTTGCTCATAGAAGAAGCTTCGCGAATAAAGGAACATCATGAGAAAACGATATGACAATTTCAGTTTTCAACTATTTTATTTTTAATTAGTAGGAAAGACGGGGCCAAATTTTTCAACAAAAAAAGTTGTTATCCGGCATTTTCGCGTCGGGGCAAATGAATCAAAACCGAATCGAACGTGTCTCTGACAAAAAAAAACGAGGCACGGGACAAAGCGGACCATAAAAAACTGTGCCTTTTGATCGACCTTTCCTTATATAAATTATGGAAAGTATGAATGTTGTTTAGTGGTGGCTTTACCGTTTGCACAGAAAGCTATACGAAACTACCACTACAACGTTGAAAGATGCATGAAAGGGCTCCTATCTACTATAACGAGATTGAAATCGCTTCAGTGTGAATAACGATTTACGTATTTGCTACAAAAAAAAAAAATTGCTATCAGGTATTTCCGCGTCTAGACAAGTAAGGCAACACGGAATCGATTCGTAAAAAAAAGAAAAAACTAGGCACGGGGCGAAACGAACCATAAAAAGAACCTTCCATTTTGCTCCACCTTTTCTTATATGAATTATGGAAAGTATGAATATTCTTCAGCGGCGTTCCGGCGGCTTTACCGTTCTTACAGAGAGCTATAAGAAAGTACCACTTTAATATTGAAAGATGCACCTACTATTACGAGATTGAAATCCCACCAGTTTGACTAATGATTTTCGTATATGCTCCGATCGGTGCAGACTGGTCGACATATATTCGTGTGGATCTGAATTTGATACGGCAATTTCGCATGTGCTGCCGGGAGGATCCGACGGAAGCTCCGATTTTTGGCCCGAGCCACGATAAGTCAGGGATTTCATTAAAGGGGAACTATCCGTGCAAATATCGTAAACCGTTCCCTTCACGGATACCCGCGAAGACTGGATTTTACATTCTGCGTAGACACTTTTTAAGAAAAGATAAGGAAACATCTCGTCTCAATTGGTGAATACGGTTGTCCGTTTTGCCCCGGTATTCCATATTGTTGCCCTTCTGGCAAGACACGCACGACCGCTTTCCTGTAAACGGCATTGATGAGCTATCAACAGCATGGGTGATAGCTTCGGTAGCAAAGGATACAAGAGAACTGGATCTGGGCCATGGCCAATTATGACCGTAATCCTAATTGGCCGTCCCACCGCTGAGACCCGTTACTGACTTGATCTTGCAAATCGTTCTATATTCTGTTCTTTTCCCTTGCTTCCAACGTAATACCTACAGTATAATTAAATAATTCTCACCAAGATCTAAACTTCTATAAATCTTAATCGGAGCTGGAGGCCAGTACGTCGAGCACTGGAAGCATAATTTTAAGTCCCGAGTAATAGAAGTACTGAGAAATGAGTACTACTCAATTACTGGAAGTACTGAGCGATTAGTAGTATTATATTTTGTTATACTACGTAGAATTATATTATATTATACTTCGGACACTTGAAACACATATTAATGTACCGAAGTACTTGATGTGATTGTGATTGTGATTGTGATTGTGATTGCGATTGCGATCGCGATCGCAATCGCAATCGCAATCGCAATCGCAATCGCAATCGCAATCGCAATCGCAATCGCAATCGCAATCACAATCACAATCACATCAAGTACTTCGGTACATTAATATGTGTTTCAAGTATCCGAAGTACTCGCCCAGCGCGAGTCTTAAAGAGATGATAAACAGGTATGAGTGCAAGAGAAACAGAATTAAACAATTTGAATCAATTTTTTCTGATTCTATAAAATGAAAAACTTTTCGGAGAAAAATGGATTCAAAATGTTTGAGGTTAGTCGATCTTTAGCTGCACCTTAAAATTATCCAAACATAAGGGCTCAACAATTTCCGAGAAACAATGAAGCGACGTATTCAAACGTCGTGGGATCTTTAAGGTGATGTGCAATACCCTCCCGCCCAAATACCCCGCGCCCAGTTGGTAACAAAAACTGTACTGTATGCCGTTTTGAGGCCGCAGGCCGCCGACGAAAAAGAAAATTGTCTTTCCCTGCGTTTGCCGATTCCCTAGGGAAAGACAATTTTCTTTTTCCTCGGCGGTCTGCGGCCTCAAAACGGCATGCAGTACAGTTTTTGTTACCGACGGCGGTATTCCACATCACTTTAACCCTACAATTCAGGACTTAATTTTTTTTACCTTCAAACGCATGACTGGGGTCCGAACGCACCCCACTCTTTTCTTGATTATAAAACCAGTCCTATGCTGATAAACAGACTTTCCCATACATGGTTTTCTTCGTTTTTCATAAGGAAGAAAATGGTGCACGAGAAATCGGATTTTATTTACATTTAGTTAATGAAAAACCCTCGAAGACTGAAACCCAGAAAAATATCAGCAAAATGCTCATTTTTTCGCGTTCGCGTGGGGTGCATTTGGACCCCAGTCATGAATTGTAGTGTTAATATTCGCGCAATACAGCGGGTGATAGGCCAGTTTTACATCGTCGACAACGACCCGAGAGCAAACCACCGTACAGCTCCGTTAAAATGGAATTCCTGGTATTCTTTAATTAACCCACATTAAATGACGAGTCTTAATTATTTACTATTACGAATGCAAAAGGTATGCCGGAGGGTTCAGCGCTAAATGGAATCCAAAGACTTTTGTAACTTTTTTCAGGTCTCTTATCCCCTTTATTCCAGTGGGTATGCCTTTGGCGTTAGTTTTTCTTTTTCTTGCCGTCTGTCTCTCGCACAGTCAGGTGGTGCACGGTGCCTTTGAATATAGTGTCATATTTTTTCGGTAGAATCTACTTAGGTCAGAAACGACGAGAAAATTAAACTAATGACATTGGTACTCCGACGTGACGTACCTTTTTCGGAAATATACGGATCTCTACGTAAAAGAATTCCGCCCGTGTACAGTCACGTTGATCTCATTTCGCGGTGAGCAAAAAACAAGTTTTTTTGCTCACCGCGAAAATTTGCAGCTGCTTCAATTCGTATTAAACATAATTTACTGTTCATTTTTTTTCTTCATTTCTGTTTACACTGCGCCCTGAGGGGACTGTTGTTCTACAACCGTTTCCTGAACAACAACAATATGTATACCATAATAATAATAATAATAATAATAATAATAATAATAATAATAATAATAATAATAATAATAATAATAATAATAATAATAATAATAATAATAATAATAATAATAATAATAATAATAATAATAATAATAACAATAATAAGAAATATAAGCCATTGGTGGAAACATTCTTCAGGCGGGCTTGTGAAAATGTAAGGTGAAGTGTACTATTTTCGTGACTGGAATAGCTTGAATTATTATTTATTACGTGATCGACTTTAATCGTGGAATTGGTGTTTCGCAAATTTGTGAATCGAAGCCTGACACTGCGTATGTAAAATGCACGTATTCCGGAGTGATCGGTCATTCGTGGTATAGGATCGGGAGAAAATCGATAACGCAGGAAGGAAGCGATCGTTTCCTCTTCGGGATAGGACGTTTATATTACCCGTTTATATTTCCGATGTGCATGCACGTCCGGCGAATGGAGAGCCGGAGATGTGCATTTTTGGATCACTGCCCGAGACCTTAAAGTTGCTTTTTTGCGAGCGTACGTTTGCCGCTAATGTCGAGGAAACTTTTTCGCGGTCGGCCGCAACGGGACAAAGTTTTTTTCGTATTTAAGGACCAACTTGTCCCTCGATCAAGGTAGAAATGAGATTCGTTGGAGTGCGGCCAAAAAAAAAAAGCTCCCGCACCAGTCAGTATTACGAATTTGTAACAAAGAACGGGGTCACCTTGCAGCTGAAAACAATGTATGAATATATTTTTCGCTAAATCGAAAACAGCTGCTGCTGCTTCTGGCGCTGCCAAAGGGCTACAGAATCGGTCCGATGGAATGAGATCGCTTCCTGGTGTCGTGCACAACTCCGCACGGGTAACTTGTACAAATATTATCTTCTTGACTATCTTGCGTGGAATCGAAATGAAACGTCGAAAGTGAAGGAGTCGTCGGCGTTAGAACACGATAATGGATATCGATAAACTCCTGGACTCCGTTCGCCCCGAGGAAAAACTTAGAAATGCTTGTATTGTACAAATAAAATTGACTCTGCCGAAGTCGTGAGATGAACTCTGCAGAATGCAAGGGGAATAATGCTCGAAACCAAACACGAAGCTTGATCGAGAAACTGACGTGGAATGTTGCGAAAATAAACATACTTGAAACGAGTATAGTGTCAAGAGAGCGGGGCAAAACGGACCCGTCTTTCACGTGTCGATGACCTTTTTTCATGTCCCATGGACGATAGGCAAAAGTTGGAACCTTTCGCTTGACTGGAACATCATTTTATCTCGGTGCGGTAGAAATCGGAGCGAAAAATAATCCTTGAAGCAAGCGCGTATGCTCTATCGAAGACTCGATATGCTCGAGACAAATAAAATGCCGAAAATATTATGATTGATTGAAGCATTCCTGTATCGACCTGCGAATGCGTGGGCGTAAACAGAGAGGGTTGTAAGCAATACACGATTCTGATGTTGTGACGGTATAGTACCAGGCGAGCGGGGCAAAACGGACCAGGGTCGTCCACTTGCCAATGAGAACTTGTTCCATGTCCCAGGGACAAACGGGCAAAAGTTGTTGCAGCATAATTTTACCTCAGTTCGGTTGAAACCAGAGCGAAAACTAATCCTTGAAGCAATCGCGTATGCCTGATCGATGAATAAATATGCTCAAAACAAGAGCAATCTCCAAAATGTTGTGATTGATTCAAGCATTCCTGTATCGAGCTGCGAATTCGTAGACGTCAACAACGGATGGGGTAAGCGACATGTGAACCTGATGTTGTGACGGTGCCAAATGGAAATGAGAAGAGAGAATGGAAATTCGTCTGTTTGCAGAGTAAACATTCCTGAATGGAACGCACAGCCGCACAATTATCAGGAATTCCGTATTCATGCCAAAAGCGGATTTCCTGTCTCGTCGGCGTCCTCGATATAAAAAAACTTATGCAGAAGAGCCGCGAGCGATAAAGCGTTTAACACAAGTATATAATATACATAGTGTTTAACATATGAGCCCGGGATTAAGGTCGCAGCAGTTGACTAAACAACGAATAATACATGAAATTTGAAATAGTGAGACGCGGCCTAATGCGATCCGCTGATTAAATCGCGAATGAGGGTTTTTTTTTTTTTTTTTACTTTTTGCGATCGATAGCGTTGTATCGATCGCAGAAAGCAAAGCAATTAAGCCGGAGTGTAATGGTTTCTCCTAGTTTGTACACCTTACCCTCTAAAAGTTTTATAAAAATTATTATTCTTCTTTCCCTTCTTCTTCTCCTTCTTGGGTATCCCCATCTATTGATATTTATAGAGCATGTGCCAGACGTATCAAATTGTAGATTCTACTCACTCGTGGTATCGACCCCGCTCTCCAGAGGACATCTCTGCCTGGCGGTTGTCGAGGCTCTCACCGGCGGCCAACAAAGTATCGAGTCCCATGCCCAACTGCACCAGATCTCTGCACAATTCGATCACGTTGTAACGGGTAATCATATTAAAACTATCTAGATCTAAGCATACACTACACTAGTTAAGGGCCAAATTGGCCAGAAAACATATATGGAACGTGAATAAAATACAGGCATAATAAAGTTATATTTATAAAAATTGGTCTAACCTTCGTCAGGTATGATGAACTGTTGATAACGAATACTGCAGAGCATCTGAGAATTGTTGGCGCCTCCACCATTACTGCTACTCGCGAGATCAACCATTTTTTACTGTTGTGGTCTGGTACGTAGTCGTCGGCTCGCCGAATTCGTTGTCTCTTTTTCGTAGGCATATCACCTCGTACCCTACATTTTTAGCAATGGCGTTACTGGGCGCGGGCCGCAAAGACGTCTTGTTGGGTTCTCTGTAAATATAAACGTCCATGTTCACAGTCCAGAGATGTTAAAACTATGTGAAAACGTCTGTTTTCATTATTTCTTTGGAAAATTATTGAAAAAATGTTCACGCAACGTCACTTCTGCTTTGAAAATTCCATTTTTCGACAGGAAGTGACATCGTACGTCACTTTCAGTTAAAAATTCAGATGCGCGAGAGTAGGAAGTATATCTTTCCTATTCTAATTTTTAATTTTATTAAAATTAGATTAGGAAAGATATACTTCCTATGAATAGAGATATACTTCCTAAGATAACTTCCTAAGATATACTTCCTTGAATTTGATAATTAAACTAGCTATTCGCCTGCAATGGAGTGTTAAGCTCTAGAGTTTTGCATGTGAGAGCCAGTGAATATTACAAACGCAAACTTTAATGACGGGCCAAACGAGTGGTTTGGCTGAGCGCTAAAGGTTACCTTCAGCGTTCCAACCCTTCCTATGGAAGCTTAGTTAAAACTAGGTTTCGGTTTGCCTAACGATCCATAGCTGAATCTTTCGGTCGTCAGCGGATTGTTGGAATCCTCATTACCTATACTTAGTCGATACCGAAGAACCATGTATAGACGCTAAATTATCCGCTGATCGTACCATTCGAAATTTCATTTATTCGTGAATTGGGCCGATATATTCAGTCAGAAATAAACGGGGAGAGCGACCTGGCTGTGTATGTATCCGCCGAAAAGCGATAAGCTCGATAAACGATGCGTGCACATTTAACGGGAGGATTCAATTTGCGGAAGTAAGTATATTTGACGAATGCCGACGTTGAAAACGACCGTGATATATAGTTTTATTTTGAAGCACTCGCGCCAGAGGTTTCATGATGACAGCGGCATTGGCGAAATGGGACAATCGATAGCACGAGGCGGTGGGGGATCGTCTAGGTCCAGAGGTACAGGGACAACTTTTTTTTTTTTGTAGGTCGCAGAATCGCGACTCGCGAGACTCAAGCGCTAGCCATCCCGACGCGAGTTAAAAAATTCTTTTACAAATTCCAGGGTGCAATCCTCGTACCCGCTCTCCCAGCCATTTTCTAGATTTACTTTATTATTCAGTGACGACCCACATATTCTAATCCGCACTGTTGAAAATGTGTGTATGAAAATTGTTATAAAAAATTGAAATTTTCATATGGCTTCCTCGTAAAAGTTGCAAGTTGAAAGTTGAAATTGTTATATCACTTTCTCATAATGGCCCTTTATTCGCAAAGCTCCTTCTATGAGAAAGCATTTACTATATTTTTGCCTTCCTCATAGAGGAAGATTTGCGAATAGCGGGCCAAATATGAGAAAGTGATATAAAAATGTGAACTTTCAACTTGCAACTTTTACGAGGAAGCGATATGAAAATTGCAATTTTTAACTTTTATGAGGAAGCGTTATGAAAATGTCAATTTTTAACTTTTATGAGGAAGCGTTATGAAAATGTCAATTTTCAACTTTGTTCAACATCAACGTCGTATTTAATTTTCAGGCAAAACTGCTGGCTGAGTAACGTTTACCCTGAAAAAATACACCAACCTTACGCTTTTGGTCAAAATGGATGTAGGATTTGTGCTCGGCGCGAAAAATACATAGGCGTTCCAATTTTTCTTTCGATCATTCAATTTTTACTCGAGAAGTTCAAATAACATCTCTTTATCTAATTATTTTAACTTCGTCATATCCATAATTTTGTGTTGTTCTTGCCATAGAACATGATAGGTATCTAGGTTTTTCCACGATGCCATCAGCAAGCCAAAAAATCAGTGTTAGAAAATGAGCAAAATGACTCATTTTTTGCAATATTGGTTATAAAAATGACCGATAAACTTTTTTCGTTAGTCGTCGCTCTGGGAGTCGCTCTGGGAGTATTTAATGTATTTTTTCGCACTGATCACGAATCTATTACTTATTTTATTCACAAATGAATATTTCATGAGGAAAATTGCGTCTAAAGTATAGTACTAATTTTTCAAGAAATTCGAAAAATTCAAAATGACATCAAAATTTGACGTTCCGATCGATTTTCGTAAAATTTTAATGGGATCATCGTGTAGCCATATACTATCTGTGTACGCGTTTTTAGCCCGATAGCTAAAAAATAGCGAGTGCTAGAATGCAAACCGACAATTTTGAAGAAATTAAAAATGGCGTAAAAAAATAACTGAACATTTCTGGACGAAATTTTGCAGAAACATTGACTATTAACCACACATGCTTTGTGTGAAATTTCAGCTTGATCGGTTGAGGCGTTCTTGAGTTATAGCGGTTTGAATTTTTCGCATCCGATTCACACGCACGCAGGCACGCAGGCACGCAGGCACACAGGCACGCACGCACGCACGCACGCACACATATACATCCGGACGTTTTTTCTAAATGTGATTTTTCGATGTTTTGGAACATTCTGAACATGTTTTCATTAAAATGTCGAAATTTTTTTTTACCAAAACAAAGCTTCCTCTATGAGGAAGCAAAATGGCGGCAGTTATTTTGTGTATACTACGTATACGATTTTTTTAAATACCCTCATGTGAGAATAGCAATGGGTCATGTTACTATTGCACAATATTCGTTGAATGTTTTTATAATTTTCGCATATAGTACAGTCTCGATTATCCGGACCCGTCGGGACCGGCCTAGTTCGGATAATCAAAATAAAAATGTTTTTGTTACGGCATTATAACATGTAGGGGAAACCGGGGCAAAACGGGGTACCGGGGCAAAATGGGGACATGTACCCCGTTTTGCCCCAGATGGTTTTTTTTTAATATCCTTGCAAACCAGTGCCAATACAATTTTGGTGTGAAATACAATGGATCTATGCTTTCGGTATCATTTTAGCAGGTTTTCTTGCTTAGCGTCCCCGTTTTGTCCCGGTCCACGGGAAAACCGGAGCAAAACGGGACATGGGGCAAAATGGGGACATGTATCCCGTTTTGCCCCAGATGGTGTTTTATTTTTAATCTTTCAAAACCGGTGCTAATACAATTTTGGTGTGAAAAACAATGAATCTATACTTTCGGTATCATTGTAGCAGTTTTTATTGCTAAGCGTCCCCGTTTTGCCCCGGGTTCCCCTACATAAATAAGACATATGTACATAAAATAACAGTACATATTAAACTTGAAACATATTTTTAACATATTTCCAACATCGAAGTCTTATTTCAACGGTTTCCTGAAATAAGAGCAACGAAATCTCGAAGTCACTTCAGTGTGAACTACGTATGTAAGACGTGAATCGCCTCACATACGTAGTTCACACTGAAGTGACTTCGAGATTTCGTTGCTCTTATACAATACACAATCTTATATTACAATATCATTTGAATGATATTGTATTGAAACTAGACTCTCGTACGCGCTGTCCGACTCTGCTGGGTGAAACTGTTCGGGCAAGCCAGTATGAGAGCGGATTGTTGCTGGAAGAGAAAAAAGAGGCTTCAACAAACTTGGATACGACCGCGGCTGTGCCCAGCGCCGGGCAACAACGTATCATGTTTTGCGCTGACGTTCGAATAACCGAGCGTTCGGTTAAACGGAGCTATGGTTCCGGAAATCGAGGGTTCAGATGATCGAGGTTCGGACAATTGAGGGTCGGATGATCGAGGTTCGGACAATTGAGGGTCGGATGATCGAGGTTCGGACAATCGAGGTTCTACTGTACGTTTGTATTGGACATTCACCACACAAGATCGACCGATTGCCCTGATTGGCAAATCGCACATGAAATCATGAAAATTGTAAACAGAATAAAATTATAAGCAGAATTGAAACAACAGTGTACTTCTTTGTGAGCGATATTCTTTTTCAGTTCATGTGATTAGGTCAGAGAAGAAAGAATTATCTGAAGGCGCGACGCGGCACGCGGTATAGAAACGAAGCTTGCGGCCCGGGAAACCCAACGGCAAAAATAACAGAGTGAACTCTCCTCTCTTCTCTGCCTCTCCTCGAGACTCTAGAGCTATTAGCCACGAAATAAGAAAGAAAAAAGAAAGCCGGAAGGAAATATGAGTTATTATTTTTGTTTTTCAACAAGTTTGTTTCTATTCTCTCTCGGTAGGCATGGTAATGTTGACGACTCGTAAATTGGGAGACTTTTATTACGTGCCTGTGATAAGAGATTTGAAGAGGAGCAATATTTTACGCTCGAAAGATTCATGAGCTACGGACATAGGCAATTGTATAAAATATGGATTACGCATTATTAGAGTAGCGTAGATCAACTACCAAAATTTCTGGCATATTAGCTCATTACCGTGCAGGAATAAGTATAGTTACTTTATATACTAACTCCTATACACTATATACTATCACTCCTATACACTCCTATACACTATATACTATAGTGTATATATACAATATATACAGTCCGATCAATCAGTTTGTTGCACCCTGTTTGTGCTGCAACCCATACGTACGTGTTATTCACGTACTAACTTGCTGATGATGATGCTTATCGATTATGCCAAAGATTATAATCCAATCCCAATGGCATGGACTCACCATACAAATTTTAAATCACTCGATTGCAGAACATTTACATAGATACAGCAACAAATCTAACGTAACACTTCAATTCCCTAAGTTTCCTTCACATTTTTTTGGTATCCCATTTTGCCCTATGTCTGCGACATCCCCACTTTGTATCCCCTACCCTGTTCAGCCCGGGTGTGCATTATGTAAAGTGTCCATTTTACCCCAGTCTCTCCCTTCGACCTTCATGGCTTCATGGTTTCACGAGCATGGTTACATCAGGGATTTGGATTTGTCTCGCTTATTTCTTTTGTTCTTTTGTCGTTTCCTTTCATTGTTTATCCTTGTTCACAGCTTCTTATATCATGTTCGTATGTTTATTAAATTTTACATTCGGTTTCCTTTCTTTTGTACGTTAGGGGTTATTTGTTCTCTTTATTCTTGTATGTATGCCTGTTTCTGTTTCGGTTGGTCTTTATCAAAAGCTGTTTGTTGTTTCTTTTTGTACGGTTAGTTCAGCTTAGATATCCAAGTTATGTTTGTATCGCTTTATGTGTTTTTGTTTCTGTTTTCTGCAGGGACCTTTTAGAGGGCTTTTAGGTCATGGCGCGAAATAGACCATTCTCTCCAGGTGTTCCGATGAATTTTTCTGAAACCCTGTTGGCATTCCATTTTGCCCGGTGTCCGTATTGCACACATTCAGCGTTTTGCGATTTGTCCCCATTTTGCTCCGGTCTACGCCCCTACAGTAAACACACCATTCGATCGTGACATTCTGACGGATATTGTAGAACATTGTCAAGTGAGAGTCGG
The DNA here is from genome assembly GCA_964017025.1 of Stenichneumon culpator. NCBI lineage: Eukaryota > Metazoa > Arthropoda > Insecta > Hymenoptera > Ichneumonidae > Stenichneumon > Stenichneumon culpator. The sequence continues at coordinate 3,748,772 of OZ024772.1, forward strand.
AAGCACCGGAGAGTAAGGGTACACACTGACTTCGGTTATTTCTTTTTGTAGAGTTAGTTCAATTTAGTTATTGAAGTTATGCCGTTTGTATTGCTTCATGCGTTTTCATTTCTGTTTTCTGCACGGTGCTCTTAAAGGGCTTTACCTCATACCACGAAACAGACCATTCTCTCCAAGGGTTCCGATGCATTTTTCTGAAACCTTTTTGGTATCCCATTTTGCACGGCGTCGTTATGGCACAGCCTCAGCATTCTGCCAGCTGTCCCCATTTCGTACAGGTCTACGCCACCAGAGAAAAGACACCATTCGATGGTGACGTTCTCACGGGTACATCTTTTATACTGTGAAACATTGTTAAGTGAGAGTCGGAAGCACCGGAGAGTTAAGGTACAAACCGACTTGCAGTTGTCGCCGTCATCATTATTGCAATACGGTGTGTACCTATGTACATTCAGACTATAGGTCGCATATACGATATCGCCGGTTGGCACTATATTATTGTGCGATCGCGGCGAATCTCTCCGCTTGGTCTTCCGTCTCCGGCACAATTCCTAAAAGTACATTGCAGCGAGTAGTCTCCGGGCTCGTATCTTCTTCTCTCACTGTGTCAATGGCTGTGAATCCAGGTTACACGGGCCGAACATACGCTGCGCATCCTCTTGCAACACTGCCGCAGCAAATTCACCGCTAAACTACCGCTACAAAGATAGTATATGATAATAATATATTTAACAGAAATTAAGAAATTCATAATATAATTAAAAACATTCTCAACCCGCTATCGAGACAACGCTAACGTTACCAAGTTAAATGTTGCAAATTCTCTTGCACCTGAGTTAATCGTTTAAAACCGAATTTTTGTAACACGTGCATGAAAAGTACCACTTTTCATGCCTGTAAAGTATGGCGAGTGGCCCTTTCTAGCAAAGGATGCGCGAAATATGCTGTAGATACTATTTTTCACTCTAGCTACTTTTGCCCACACTTTTTTAACACTCCAGCTACTGTCACGCACACTTATCTGGCACTGTAGTTATTTTCCCGCACGCACTTTACAGGCACGATTAGCGGGAATTTTCGTGCACTTGTCACGAAATAATACTTTTCTTTACTCATGCCTGCAAAATCCTCGTTTGCGCACCACTCACAGACATGCAAAATGGTTGATTCCTGCACGATGCGCAAAGGCGATGCGAAAAATACTTTCACCGGTGCGCAAAATGCCTTCACCGGTGTGCAAACTATTTTGCGCACTGATCACCGGTGTGCAAAATAAAATTTTACTACTAGTGCCATCTAGGATCGCAAACGGTTACTATGTTACCAAACGGTTGCTATGGTAATACCGAGGCTATAACGCCATTGTGCATGTCGGTGAATGGTGCACAACTTGGATTTTGCATTGCATTCGTAAAGAAAAATATGGTTCGATTCTTGAGGCCAATCTCGCTTCTTGCGCACTGCTCGTGTGAAGACAGCACTTCGCCTCGGCTTCGTGCTGCCTTCAAACTCGTGCGCAAAACGCTCGTTTGACCTCCAGTATCGAAATATACTAGAAAAAGATAATAGAAAAATATACTAGGAAAAGATATTAAAAAAAAAATTGTAGATAAAGTTTGACGAGTCGCAATAATTCCTAAAGAAACTTTCTTCGAACAAAATATTCGTCATACATTTTTTAAATATTTTTATTTAGGTGTTGAGATTGAAAATGTGACTTATTCGAGTGTTTCGCTAACATTTCGATTGAAAAATGTGTCGAGCCGTTGGGATTTTTTTTTTGTTGAGGATGAGCCTTCCGATTGAAAGGGTTAATTTTAGTGTGGAGAAGATTAAAGATCAACAATGTAGAAGACGGTTGGAAGAAGGCTTTAGAGATCCCCAACCACTGAAGGAGCGTACGTCGTTGGTTAAACGGTTGGGGGCTCTAATTGTTGTTACCATTGGAGGAATTCCGGTAAAGGTAAGACCGTAATACAGGCGGTTGCATACGCGGATAAACGGACCAGCTGTCCCGTGCCATAGGCGTGTGTGACGCTCGCCCGTGTGGATTTTACATATACTATTCAATTAACGCACTCGCAGAATTCCCAACGCACGCGTCTCTCGGAGACTATTCGTGCCTGACTTTCATACTTGACTGTGAACAATACCGAAGGGAAGTATACTAGCCCGACACTGGTGCATTATCAATATAACAACTGTCAATATAACAACCCGCAATTGTAGTGGCACACACATCTCAAATACGAATGTTTCACTTCGATTTAGGCCAAACTCACGTCGGATTGCTTCGACAGCGCGAAAAATTAATGGAAACACATGGGAAAACTAGCGGTTGTGCACGGAGAGAAGAATCTGATAATTTTTACCACACTTCGTATGGTAAACTCGGAATATAGTGTCATTGTGACGATTTTTCCCTTACGTGCCAATGCCGTTACTACACCTCATAGTTTTATGTGATCGACGACATATAGAGATTGTTACCGACTTTCAATTTACAAACCGTATTAGAAGTCATGAGGTACTTATCGTTAAATATAACAGATAGTGTGTCAAGAACATCATGAATTGTAGCTACAATTTCTACTTGCAACGGACAATTTTTGCTATACGGACTGTAGGAAATAAATAGTTTATCGATTTCTTGAAAGGATCAACAACTCTTGAAACGTTCACCAAATGTCCAAAAATCGTTCGCACATAAGCTATAGCTTACTTTCCTATACTCGGTGTTTGGACTAAAGACTCCGAGTCAAGTAACTAACTCACGATTTCTGGCTGTGTGTCCAACCAGTATGGGAATTTTCGCTATACGCTTGCCGGTCAGCGACATTGTACGCTCGACGCAAGTCGGTTAGTGTTTACGTCGCCAGCACTCTCAATCTTGGTGTCGACGTGGAAACAACTTTTCTTGCTGCAGTTAATACAGCTAGCCAGTGACACAAAGAAACTTCATCGAGTCCGATAAAATATTATACGCGGCAAAGCGAATAAAATATTTAGGGTATGTAATCAATGGACTAAACGTTTTGCAAATACAATCGGCCCAGGATCGTGTATTTCGTTAGCACCATTCTCGTAAATCGTAAGAGCGAATTTGTTTTAATTACTCGAAAAATGAATGAATGTAATTTTGTAACCCATACTCAGGCGTACAAGATTGGGGATCAGCAAAACATCGAGTACATTCGATTGACATTTGGACGACGACCTTGAATCGTTCACCGTTCCGCACACAAACAAATTGAGTGTCGACTACAATCATGTAATGAAACGTTTTCTTTGAATAATTGAACAAACATTGTCTTTTTGTGCTATTTTTTGTTTTTTGTCCTTTTATTGTAATTAATAATAATGTTGTATCACTCGCAATAAAGCGAATCGGCTAGTTAAATAATGAGCACCGCGCATTCCGTGGCATTTATTACTCGGCATTATGGCTGTGCTTATTAACTAGGGTAACCATTTGAGGTACACCGTCGGTTATACTTGATACACTCTGTTTTAGCAGCAGTTGATAGCTGATTCCCGTGAGTGTGGCGATATTTCCCATGTTATATTGTAGTCGCGCATGAATCTTTTTCCATATACAGTATGGGAAAAAATGCCAGATTGATCGAATATTCTCAACTTACCATATTGTATGGCAACGTTTCCCATATTTTATGGTAGCCGTTGCTATAAAATTCTCTCCATGTGTTGGTTCAATGCTCGCATGAATCGCATGGTTCCTAGTGTGTGGAAAGCCATTCTATATGGAATCGAATTTTGGAGTTTCAAAATTCATCCCATATACTATGAAAACCAAGGGGGACATCCAAACCAACAAAAATCCATAATTTTACAAAATATAGGAAAATGTAGGAAAATATACACACACGAATTCGAGATGATAGAAACATGTTTGATTAAGTTGCAATAAAAGTTATCTTGTTTTTCGAGTCGGTAGCTACCGAATTGTGGATTTTTCACGTTTTAACAAGTAGTATAAGAGTATTTAGGTCGACAGCAGTGACGAGAGACGCTCATTCATTTGCAGAAGCTGGCGGCAGCCCGTTAGCTCTGCCGAGTACCGGGGAGGAGAACACCGAGAGATAGATGGAGAAACGAAGAGGGAGGAGTACAAGTATGTTGCCCGCATATTAACGCGAGACTTGTGTCGGGCGCTAATTTCGTGATGCTTCATGCGTCGATCAATATTTTCGCCGCGACGAAAGTTTCGCTCGTCTTCACGCGGCGACAAAAATAAAAATACAAAGTTTCTAACAAATAAACAATTCACTTTATGTGCTGGCGGACGCGACACGAAATGCCGGTATTCAGCGGGGGAGAGCGAGGCAAAACGGGGTAGCTGAGAGTTCCGGAGCCATGAATTGACTGCCAATTAAGAAAATATAAAATTATTAATCACTATTCTGAGCTTAAAAAGAAAAAGCATTTCGAGGCAAAATGGTATATGGTGATCGAATAGAAATAGAACGCTGCATTATCGACCGATACTCTGCACATAAATCAATCAAGATTTTCAGAATCCGGCGAGCTTCTCGGTACTTACGGAGATTCTCCTCGTACAGGTTTGAAACATATATTATACCGTTATTGCAAGGCCGCGAGTGATTGGATGCCAGGACGAACGTCTGCGAGAAGGATAAGAAGCTTGATTGCATTGGAAAGTCTAAATCCCAAGGGGATCAGACAACAGGGACTACAGACTATCAGACTGCAAGTACGGACGAGTGGGATAAAACGTGACCCCGAGAAAAACATAAAAAAGGTGCCTATTATAGTTTTATTCCTATTATAGCAATCTCGATTACTTACCGCCCCCGCCCTTTATTGGCATTATTAACGTAGCCATTATTTACCTATCGACGAATAAAGGCCAATTATGTAGTGTGAAAGAATACGCGAGGGGTGGGCGGAGGGAGGGGGATAAAGGGTGATGAAAAATAATACGAAAATGAAAAGTTCCGGATAAAAGTGGGCGATATGGAAGAATGCCACAATAGCTCATTGTTACCTTGCGACTCGCTGAGCAAACGGACAACCGAAAAGCCTAACGATCACTTCGATGCTGTATCTGCATGTTTGAAATAAGCAACAAACCTGGCAATGCGCACGTTATTCGGGGGAGCGCCGAAAGTGATTAACTCAGCGGTAAATGACCTTTCCGCCCGCGTCAATAATCCATCGCGCCACCGCTGCCGATGTCAATAACACGGAAAATGCACGGTAAAGGTAGTAAAGGTGGTAAAGCCCGGTATAGACCTTGAAGTTTCTTTCCGTCAAGTCGAAGGGTTCAGAATTTAATGTTTACTTTAAATCCCCCCCCCCCTTTTGGCGCGACTAGAGTTGACGAGAGTCTCTTGTATCATTGAATAGCTTAAGAAAAGTGTTTTTTTTAATTACTTGACGTCGAAACGCTACCACGTCTGTTGATGCAGACAACAATATTTTCAGGAGCTGCGAATATCGCAATAAAAAGGTTGACAAACTATGTCAATAACCGCAGTTTCCGATTATACATTGAAAGGAAAATAGTTTTCTTAAGGCGTCGAGACGCTTGAGAAGTTGCACTGTCTGAACACAGTAATTCCAATCTGGCTCGAGTAAGATCTCTCGCCGTCAACACGTACGGTGGGTGAGTTCCTCAAAGCGCAAGGACGAATACACGACTAATAAGAGAAATAGAAATGAAAAAAGCGTTTTCTTAAGGTGGTTGTGGGGTCTGGGCCTGCGGGGTGAGGCGGCGGGACGACTAGGGGGCGCGCGGTGTGCGGTGCGGTCGGTGAGCGAAAGAGACAGCTGCTTATCAGTTCCCAAGCGAAGACGCCCAAGAGTTCGTCATTTATTAATAATTAAATAACGGTGCTGTAAATCTTCTTCGGAAAATGCCAAACGTTATAGCGATTATCATTTGAACTATACATAGGTTTTTTATGTACGTGGTAGAATTTTCTTAGCTGTTAGGACGTAAACACGGCGAACCGTTGCGAATTCTCCATAAAAGTAACGCAATGAGCTGCAAAATTTACGATGTTTTCTCATTAACGATGCTGTACATCGTTCTGAAATTTAACCAGACTATTTGCAAGGGGATAATATATATTAGCAAAAATTTTCATGGCGGTGGTAGACTTTACCCCACAACAACCTTAATCACTTGACGTCAAGACGCTAGCGCGATTCTTAAAGCAGGCAATCAATATTTTAAGCAGCTGCGAATATCGCAATAATATATTTCCTGTTACAAATTAATAAAACGAAAATCGTTTTTTAAGGACTACTCAAGTAGCAATTTTTCAGATGTTACTAACAAGTAGTCCGTTCGTTTACTCATGACCGCGAACATGCTATTCGTAAGCTGTCAATGTCCGAAAGTTGACTTTGGGACATCGAATAGATTACGCTTAACATTTTGGCGGCCGTAAGTAAAACAACGGACAACTTTTTCGTTACTCCTAAAAAATTCCTACTTGGGCAACCTCCACAGTAATTCTAACCTAGTTCGAGTAAGATCTGTCGCCATCGGCCGTGACGATCGGTAAGCTCCTCAAAGTGTAAGACCGAATATACGACTAGTAACCTAGGTAGCAAAAAGTCATGTGGTATGAAAAAGTGATCTAAATGAGGTATTCCATGTGAAATCGAACGGTCAAAAACCCGACCACTTTCAATATACCTGAAACTCAGCCATCATTTTAAACTGCACTAAAGACAAGCACATGAATTTTTTCAAAAATTTTGGATGAAACTTTTGGGATGTAAATGTTGCTTCTTCACGTCAACTTTCGAGGCCAATTTTTGTTTTACATTTTAAAAATTGAGTTTAGGTGAGATATCATTAAATATAAATGAAAATAATTGTTTTCGTCGATCCAAATACGCTCATTTTTTTCAGGATGGGCCTAAGAAACGTTCTAAAATATCCCGTGACTGAAAGATAAAAAATTATAAGCTATTCTACGTCGAAAAGTTCACGTTTACGATTGGTGGTAACTTTCGGATACCGTTCACATGGACATATGGAACCCATTGAGATTACTTGTTGATAACTAATTTTTTGTGCTACCTGGGAAGTGAAACCGAAACGGAACAAAAAACTCACCAATCGTATTATTGAGATCCACGTGTTTCCGTATCCAAACCATTGGATTGGATGGACGGTGGTCGGGCGCGTCAGCGATTCGTTGGCGGTTAAATGTTTCTCCCGCGTTGTGTCCAATGTCCGTTCGTTGATCTCTTCTTTTTACGAGCGAATCCGAGCTAAAAGTTATAATTGAATCGAGAGATAACGACAGGCGAATTGGGAGTTGCGAGCGCGGCAAAGTACGCGCGGCTACTGCGGCAGAGCTTCCCTCATCCCCGAGTCAGATCTCCCGTAAGCGTTCTGTGCTACGCTACGAATGTTGTGCGGCGCGAAGGTGCTGCCGACGCCGACGCCGACGGCGCTTCTTCTCCCTGCATCGCTTTATTCCACGCGCACCCTGTCCACTTCGCCAATCGCGCGATACGCTACACTTTTTTTTCTCACCGCATACCTTTCTCCCCGTTTCTCCTCGGCACATCCGTTCGCGAGCCCTTTAAATTTTTCATCGTCCCGCGTACAAGCCTCTCGAGCTCGAATGAGATTCAGCCAATGTTTACCGAGCAATATGGCGACGCACTTCTCTCTCGATGCCGCTCGGCTGGTGATGTACAGTGACGGACGGAAACGGCCTCTATGTAGTTGCACACTGACGGTCAGAAACGGTCATTGCACATCTCTACGCTCGGCATTTGGCTCGGCGAAAACTTGCCTGCCAACTTACGAAACTGTAATTCAACCGAACGTACCGTCGTCTCCGTTGTCGCGGCTCCCTGCGATACACAGTTCTTGAAAAATGAAAATGAGATCCATTTCACCGTCGCAAACATGAAACTTGGCTATGCCCGAGAACTCGTCCTCCTACGAATACTTAGTACCGGCAGCCTCGTGTCGACGTCTACTGTTGTGCGACTGGTACGTATAGACCACGGGCCATGTATATCGCATGAGCTCCCTTTCGTTCTTGAAACTTGTTGAAAAGTTTACAACACTGAAACTGTAGTTCCACACGGCATAGAGACGGTAGGTGGAGGGGCGTAACGGGGATAGTCATGTGATTGAACACGTGATCTATAAGGTCGTGATAATTTATTCACGTGGCAGCTGATTGGCTTTTTCCATTTTGTTTTCGTGACTAGTAAACCTTGTTGTTTTGTGGAGTATGATAAATCTCAGTAGGGACGGTCCATTATATCCGATGACTAGTAAATCGACGTTAAAGGCAAAATTGGAACTGTGGTAAAGGAACCAGCCAGGTAGTACAAAAAAACTAGTTATCAAAAAGTGACCTCAATGGGTTTCATATGTCCTTCTGGATGGTATCCGAAAGTTACCATCCATCCAAAAAGTTGACTTTAGGACGTAGGATAGCTCATTGTTAACATCTAGACGAATAACACATGTAACCCATTTGAATCACTTTTTCATATCCGTCCACATCGCACGGAAATATTTTTGAAATGTTTGTAAAACATTTTGAAAATATTTTTTTGTCCACTCATAAATTTCACATTGAAATGTTTCAGAAATATTTTACAAAAATGTTTTAAAAACACTTTGCAAATATTTTTAAATGTTCGTAAAATATCTATTATTATTATTATTTATAGAAAAAAAGTTTACAAATTATAGTATCTGCATCATGTAGTTTGCATTAATTAGACAAGTGTTTATCGACTCTATTTTTTAATTGATTGATTGCCTCTGATTCGATTATTTTGGCTGGCAATGCGTTCCACGCATTCACAACCCTGTTCGATAACGTATATTTCCATGGGTTTCTTTGGTATGGTCTCGTCTCCAGTTTCGCCTTGTGTCCACGAAGTTGCGGATTTCCCGAGGGTTGGAAAATGTCCAGCCCATTTATTCCATATTACCCATTTAATATTTTGTACGTTTCGATGAGGGGGGACCCCTCTTCCTTCTGGCTTCCAGTGTTGGTAGACAGTCTGGTTAAGGTCATCCGGGCGAATGGTGTTGATTTTGCATAAGTTTAGAGAATTGAGAGGGAATTGTAAGCACTTCTCAATGGTTTAAGAATCTGAAAAAAATCAAGCATATTAAAGATGCCGAAAAGATTAATTTTCCATAATAATTATTCCAAAATTTTATTAATAATTTGATGAAAAATTTAATTGTTCAACAAATCTCCCGGAAACATAACTTTTTTTTAATTAAAATTATTCCTTTATTTTTCTGAATACGTATGAATTTTCAAAATCTCAAAATATTTCGTGTTATATGGGCGATGTCTTTTTGCCTCCTGCGCAATGCTCGGATGGTTAAGAGCATCTGCAGATTCCAACAAATATTAATTGGTCAAGAATACATTTTTTGTGAAAATAACTGAAACCAATGTCAAGCTGATAGCTTCTGGTTTGCAAAACAGATCGATTAATTGCGAAAAGATAAATATTATTTTCAATTTTGGAGGAAAATAACAAGAGTCCAAATGTACTAGTCTACGGACGTGGTTTTTCGTTATTCGTTGCCGCGTTTCGTCCCAATGGTTCTGACAATCATAGATTTCAAGAATTCTGATGTACGAACTCAACTAGTTTATATTAACTAAAAGAATTGATTTGCCATTTATTAATTAAGTCAATGAAAACTTACTGAAGATAAGTTACGTAGAAAGCTGGTTAACTTAACTTCTTCGAACATTCCGATTCCTGGGCCGCATATCTAGTAACGCTTGTACCAATTTCCAGACACTATATCGTCTGCCTTTTAATAAAAATGGAATAATAGAAAATAATTTAGGCTTAATTAAACCTTGTATAACTATTTGTGTGCATCAAATAATATTTGTAAATGCGATTACGAGTATCAAATTGGATTTATAATAATTAAATTTGGAATAAATCCGAAGATATGTCCGACGACTGGGACGTGTTCAAGCAAACTGTTGGTACTGTTGGCACTGTTGCCTTAAAGTCGACCGTTGCAGAGTAGCAACATGTCGACAGTGTTTAGATACGATCGAATATAAGGCGAGCGTCCCAGTCGTCGTACATTCTCCCTCGATGGGAATTCTGTCTTGTAGTATAAAACTTTCGAACGAACAATACTTTGACGAACGGCGATGAATCCCAAAGTTTTTCGATCAAAATTCCACCCTCTCTTTTTCTATTCGGGCGTAAAAATTGACAAACTGACCTTTTCAAAATTGACATTTTTGGCGTATATCGATATAAAAATACTTGAAAGATCTGTCGAGCAGTAGAAAAAAATAATTTTGTTATTTTCAACGTGAAAGAGGCTTGGAAGTTAAGGGGTCTGGTCCGTACGGTCGGATTAAAAAAGAAAAGTTTCAATTGCCGAGAAACGAGGCCAAAACTCGAAGCTGCGCATTACCTTACCTCACCATTTTGGGGTCTATGAGATATTATATCAACGCGAGTCGCTTGCGTACGGAGCCTATTGTAATTAATAGTTTCTGTTATTTCGACCAGGGGGCATTGAAGATGAAGTTACTACAATAACCAAAGACGCATAATGGTAGAGCAATAAAGGGTTGTATTGGGACGTTGTGTAAGACACAGACGGGTAACAATAGATCTCTCGTCGATTCGTGGAATTACTGTATACTAAAGCGTTTGGAAGCTTACGTAGCCTCCCGATGTATTTACGTTCCCTTGTCCTTCGTACAGAAGCTACCGACCCAGATGTTCGAGCCGAGAAAAAATATACATGGATATATATATGTATATTTCGTTGCGCAACCGTTGATCGTTAATTATTCGAGCGATAATTGAAATCCCGTCAAACCCAGTTGATAGCTTTGCGCAAAGAAGTCCCCGGAGCGAACAGTGGATACCGTTAAATCCTCGGCGTAAATCGGCCCGGCAATATCGCTCCGGAGATTACGTAAACTGTTGCTGCAGAAGGATGGATGGTGTGCCGATCACGTGGGATAGAAGGTACGTGACCGTTGTCTCCGCCACGTGACCGTCTCCTCCTCTCTCGGCGCTCGCTTGGCCAAGTTACGTCGACGTACGTCCTTCCCCTCCGTTTCCTGAAATCTACTTCTGTCCCTCCTAAATTTCCTTTGGTACATCGAACTGCCTATATATTCTATGTACCTCTGTATTATCAGAATTTTGGGACGACTACGCTTGGAACCAAGTGCTCGAGAGAAGAATTGCCGTTTAATGAACTTGATTCATAGTGGGGAGAGTGTGTCGGACTGTATGAGATGAACGAACGAATTTTTAAGAGCCATCGAGAAACGAGATGATACTCACTCTGTCAGCCACGTCGACGGCAGACACCATCGAATAACAAATGGTCGCTAATGAAATGACCCACTCGGTTTTCCCGAAGAAGGGGTGGACGAGCGAACAAACGAAAGTATCTTCAAATTAGAATGGTTTCAGGAAAACACGAGAGTCTCGAGAGACGTGAATTTTTCACTGAATGAGTTACGTTCTGTTTATTAAATATCTTGAAATTTAAATATCCTGAAGCATTGATTCTATTCAGTGATTGGCACGGTAAGTGCAGTAAAAAAGACGTTTAAATTGAAATTTTTATATCGCGTTCTCATACTGTTTCTTTATTTGCAAAGCTTCTTCTATGGAAAAGCATCTTTCGTTATTTTTGGCTTCCTCATGGAAGCCAAAGCTTCGTGAATACAGGAATATTATGAGAAAGCGATAAGAACATTTCAGTATTCAAGGCATAATTGGGTCAGTGGGGGTGGTCAACAATTGGGTCATGGGGTGGGACAAACAAACAAACTAATCCACAGTTTTCCAAAATATATATTACATAATAATTATTATTATATATACATAATAATAATGAGATAATAGAATACATTTTTATCATTTCGCCGGAAAATAAAGTGTTTGAGAAAAGTGACAGTAATCAATGATATCATTAGAGCAAGGTTGCTAACTTCCATGCCATCAATGTTCAACTTTAATGAAAAAGCGATATGAAAATTTCGATTTTCAATTTTTTCAATGTTAATGGCATGTGACTTTTATGCAAACCGGCTGGCCGATTCAGGTTCAACGCGAAAAAAATAAAAATCGTCACGCTCCACTTTGTCAGATCTGTGCTCGGTGTGAAAAAATATATAAAATTATGTGCTCCTGAATATTTTTTTCGCACTTTCGATTTTTACTCAAGAAATGCAGATAATGCCGCTTTATCTAGCTTTTTCAACCTAGTCATATCCATAATCTTTTTTATTTGTTGCGATAGAACATGATAGGCATCTGGGGCTTTCCGCGATGCCATCGGGAAGCAAGGAAATCGCGGTTTGAAAATACGCAATGTCACTTATTTTTGCAATTTTGCCTATAAAAATGTCCGATAAACTTTTTTTTTTAGTCGTCGCTCCGGTACTATATGTAATACATTTTTCCACGCTGATGACGAATCTACCACTTATTTTATTCATAAAATAAGCCTGGCCATCGCACCCTGATTTACCCTATTAAATTAAAAAAAATTGAAATTTTCATATCGCTTCCTCATAAATGTTGAAAGTTGAAAGTTGAAAGTTGAAAGTTGAAATTTGTATATCAGTTTCTCATAATGGCCCTTTCTTCGCAAAGATCCTTCTATGAGAAAGCGTTTACTATATTTTTGGCTTCCTCATAGAGGAAGCTTTGCGAATAAAGGGCCATTATGAGAAAGTGATATAAAAATTTACCCTTACGATTTTTTGACAAAAATGACTTTTTGAAAAAAAAATTTTTTAGAATTTTTTCGTTAATGAAATCGGTTGGGAAATATGCGACTTGAAACCAATGGCGGAGGTTTTAATTCGATATCTCGAAATTTTTTGAAAAAAAGTGCCGTTTCGCAAAATTTAACATAGGATTTTCTACCCTGAAAATGGTCAGTTTTTAAAATTTCGAAAAAGGTCCTGGTTTTACGTATTCAACATGAGAATGGGTCTTCTGAAGCGAATGCCGGTGGCAGAAATTCGATATCTCGAAAAAAAAAATTTCGCCATTTTGAAGGTGGAAAAATCGTAAGGTAAGGTAAGGTACCCTTACGATTTTTTGACAAAAATGACTTTTTGAAAAAAAAATTTATTTATAATTTTTTCGTTAATGAAATCGGTTGGGAAATATGCGACTTGAAACCAATGGCGGAGGTTTTAATTCGATATCTCGAAATTTTTTGAAAAAAAGTGCCGTTTCGCAAAATTTAACATAGGATTTCCTACCCTGAAAATGGTCAATTTTTAAAATTTCGAAAAAGGTCCTGGTTTTACGTATTCAACATGAGAATGGGTCTTCATAAGCGAATGCCGGTGGCAGAAATTCGATATCTCGAAAAAAAAAATTTCGCCATTTTGAAGGTGGAAAAATCGTAAGGGGAACGATTACGATTTTTACCTTACGATTTTTTGACAAACAGGTTTAGTGCGAAAAAAACCTTGCTGTTTTGGTGAAAACGGCTGTCGAATCTGTACTCGAGGCGAAAAAATACATAGAGTATCATAGAGTATTCATCGGGAAGCAAAGAAATCGCTGTTCGAAAATACGCAAAATCACCCATTTTTGTAATTTTGGCTATATAAATGCCCGATAAACTTTTTCGTTAGTCGCCAGTCCGGGATTGTATCCTACGTATTTTTTCACGCTGATCACGAATCTGACACTTTTTTATTCGTAGATTAATATTTAATACGGAAAAATTGCATCTCGAAAAAAAAAAAAAAAAATTCATGAAATTCAAAAAATTCAAAATGACATAAAATTTAAACGGCTCGATCGATTTTCTTGAAATTTTAATGGGATCATCGTGTGATCATATTCCATCTGTGTACGCGTTTTTAGCCCGATAGCTAAAAAATTGCGAGCGCTAGAGCGCGAACAGACATTTTTGAAGAAATTAAAAATGGCGTACAAAAAAAAACAACATTTTTGGATGAAATTTTGGCCAAACATTGACTATTGATCAGACATGATGTGTGCCAAATTTCAGCTTGATCGGTCAAGGCGTTCTCGAGTTATAGCAGTTTGAATTTTGCACGTCCATTTCATACACACACACACATACACACACACACACACATACATCCGGACATTTTTTCTAAATGTGATTTTTCGACGTTTTGGAACATTCTGAACATGTTTTCATTAAAATCTCGAATTTTTTTTTTTACCAAAACAAAGCTTCCTCTATGAGGAAGCAAAATTCAAAATGATAAAATTTAACCGGTTCGATCAATGCTGTGCAAAAAGCAGCAATCTCTAAAATCTCGCAGCGATCTGTATTAAATTTGGGGAGAACCCCAAATTCAATAGAAATCATCGGGCGAACATACTCCATGTGTGTACAACTTTTTGCCCCGATAGCTAAAAAAATCGTAAGAGTCCACCCAGACATTTTTGAAGAAAATAAGAATTGCGTACCAAAATAATTTTTTTCTAAGAATTCAATATTTTTTAATAAAATTTTGAAAAAACATTGACTATTAACCACCCATGTTGTATGTGAAATTTCAGCTTGATCAGTCGAGACATTCTCAAGTCACAGCGGTATATTTTGTTCGCTTCTGATTCCCACACACACACACACACACACAGCTTTTTTTTCACCAACGCAAAGCTTTCTCTACAAGCAATCAAAAGAAAAGATAAATGATAGCACTGGCCGGTTACACTCGACATAGGATTTCTTTGCTTTCTTTATGCCTCAGGCGAATGCGAATGTTTCTATCTCAATCTTAATCTCAAGTCGGCCACTATCTCGACGCACATGTGCAAGTACCGCCATCCGCAAAAACACGGCTTCGGTCACTCTCGTTACACTAGTGCATAATGAATGGGACTTGTTGGCGCGACGAAGCAACGAAAGAGGACAAAGGGGGCATTCGCATCGCTGGGGAGATATCATCGGCGGAATGAGTATGTCAGGCAATCCGAGATTTCCCAGGTATTGTTACAGTCTCGTCGCAAAGGTAATTCGAATCCGTTTCTGTAAATAACATGGACAGCATTGCAGCCAGAGACTCGATGTGATTGTGTGAGGGCAACCAATGAGCAGAATCACCACCAATCTTAACGAGTGCAGCACCTCTCAGAAAATAGACGTTATAGCCAAACTGAAAAATAATGAAAAATAACAATGGAATGTAGAAAAAACCGCATCGAGAACTCCTTATCGAATCTGTTGACTTAGCGAACTTTAGAAAACAATGTTAGATCGTCAATTGATTATCGGTATGCCACACAATGGGATCCCACTATACGCTAGTTGGGAGACAATTGAATTCTGAGCCACATTGGTCAACTCGTAGAACCATACTCTTCGCCAAGTCTCCAGGTGAATTACGTGATTGCAACGACTACCAGCGGCGTCACAAGGGAACCCACCACTCCGCAAGAATAGACGTTGATTAATTTTTAATTGTCCCCGTGCCGGAAATCATCAACTTGGCATAACATCGTTTGCACCAGTGGTTAATGTTATAACTTACGGGGGCGTGGAGGTAGGGACCATGGTAGCCTGAATTCCGAGTACAGTGTAAGAGCCCTTCGAAACTTTGTTAATTTCGTTGGCTGAGAAGACAATTAAAAGTTTATATCCTTAAAACTCGATAGCTTAATCGGAGACGGCTCGAAACTTTTTGTGTGCACTACCGAATATACAGCCTATTGTATCGTCGTAAAGAATCTTTCCTGTACAGCCTTCTATTATTGGCTATCCCGCCAATCATAGCCGACACTCCGGCGTCACTCAAGTGAGGGGCTTATTATGTTGTTCCGATTTAGTATATCGATCGGAAGTACACTTTCCCCTAGATGATGTCACTTCCGCTTTGAAAATCTCAGTTTTCAACCGGAAATGACGTCATTCACGGGGCAACATCACTTCTGTGGAGCGCTAGATTAAACGTCGACGAATTAAGGTAACCCCTTAAGTAGTTCTTACGCAAATAAATCTCGACGGTAACCCCACCAAGATTCATTTGCGTAAGAACTACTTTTGTTTGCGGTTAGACGCAGAGAGGGGAGTAAGGGTGCACGCCGTTACACGCACGTTAACCCGAGTCAGATAAGAATCCAGTTCGATGCGAGAGTTTGTGGACTCGAGTCATACCTTGTAACTTCGATATAATAAAACCGTACATATACATATATAGCATACTACTCTCCCAAATGATCTGATTTCGTTTCGATTATTTGATTTTACTCCGGATAATATTCATATCCTTACAAATTCAGAAGCGGGATCGAAGCTCAAGTGAACGTATGCACTTGATCAATCCTGATAGCGACAAATTAAACAGAGGCGCGTGGCGTCGGGAAATTTCGTAACGACCAAGCATAACGTACATTACGGTTGGTAATCGTCGAAGCTTAAGCAAAGTTTTGCCGTGATCGCAATTATAATAAGGGCGGAAGAAAGTGAGCATCGACGGGCTTACCGACACGTCTTTGACCGAAGCGGAAAATTGTCGGGTTAGCAAGTAAATGAACGTGTCGTTCGAAAAATACCAGTGTTTCTGGCTGGCATGGTTTTGCGGCGGTATCGCTGATCCGTTGGAGTGATGTGAACAATCAATAGAAAGGTTTGGAAATATTGATTCACGGTGTGGAATCGAGAAGGAAATTAAGTTGAACAGCAATTAGAAGTTATTATCGCGACGTCGATTCTAACCGTAGGGCAAAGACGAGTTCCGAGAATTGTTTGGCTCGGGCAAGCCAAACAGTGCAGAAAAAAAATTGTTTTCGCGAATTCGGTCGCCTAATAATACGTGACGTAATTATTGGCGATATGTAACTTATCGAGACAGTTATCGAGGGAATAAGTGAGGTCTCGGGACAGATAACATAGCCCACTTTCAGATTATCGTTCGAACTCACTGAGTATTCCCGTTGATGGGACTTGTAAATAAGTACCATATACGAAAGTTCCAAACACTCCAGTGACGTTAAGTGATTGTTATGTCGGTTATATTTTGATGGTTTGTGTGATTGGTGTAAGGCTTAAAAATGAGAGACCCACTTGATTTTACCGTCGTGGAGTTAATGGCGAACCTTCATAAACCGAATTTACCATCGAATGAAACGAAAGCCGAGCTTATTGTTCGGTTACAAGCAGCCGATCCAACCGACGATTGGAGACGTGATCCGGATGATAAGGTTAGTCTACCTGTCGCACCAAATCCGAACGTTGCACAAATGGGTAATTCCGAACGGTTCCCACAAGACGTGCAACGGGAACTTTGCAGAGAAGTCTATGTGATGCATCGCGAACTGGCCACCGCTCGTCGTGAGAACGTATTACGTCACGAAAAAGTGACATGGGCGCATCGCCTTTTGATGGCAGGCGTGGAAATTGTTGACTACGTTATCGAGGGAATAACCGATGTCCATCTGCAAAATCATGCTCGACTCCGAAGTTTTTACTGGACAACGGAAATGATTCAGCCTTTCAAAAATTTCTCCCTGAGCACTGACTATAAATACCGTGGGATACAAGATATGTATGGAAATCAAAAGGGCAGCGCCTTGAAAGATCTTGACAAGCAAGAAGAACAGCCAAGTAAATGTTTTCGCTGCCAAGAAGAAGAACGCATAAAACCAAACTGTCCGAGACAGAGGACAAAAAAATCGGGCTGCTTCAAGTGTGGCGAAGATCATTTGACGAGGGATTCCACGAAGGATCTCAAACCACAAATCAGCAACGTAGAGGAAAGCCCTGGCACAGAAGAGAACTTCTTACGGAAGATTCGTTACACTATACATAACGGTGGTGACGTACACGAAACATTTCTCAAATCTTTGTTAGATACAGGCAGCGCTGTTAGTTTTATCAAAATACGGTATGTTCCGGAAGGTTTTATCGAAATCGACGATAATCCTCTTTCGCAATTTCGAGGTATTAACAGCAGCAGTCTCGTTGTACTCGGTGCAGTTTATACGGACGTTGAACTCGATGATCAGGTGTGTAAAAATGTTCGGTTGCTGGTAGTGCCGAATTCAACAATGATTCATCAGGTCATCATTGGCAAAGATATCCTAAGATTGTTTAAAATGAGACTCGTCGCGGGTCGAGTCATGCACACTTAAGATTCTGAAGAGGTAGATGCAATCATGAATATCGATATAGTAAAACACGATGAAGGCATAGCGGTTGTAGTAGACTCGTTGAGGGTGAACCCTGCACTCCGATCAGCAGTACAATCCGGAGCGAGGCTGATTCAATTATCGAGATAGGTACCGCGTTTTAGACGACGTTGAATGTGCTTTAAATAATTCTGTAGGCAAGAGCACCGGTGGACCGACCCCCATATAGCACGAAATATTTTGAAATAGTTTTTGAAATATTTTCAATCTTTCAAATCTTATATTTCACAAATATTTTCAATATTTCAAACATTTTTTTTGAAATCGTTCAAAAATACTTCCGTGCGATGTGGGCCGAGTAGATTATAGAGCAATAGTCTAGAGCAAGGCAAAATTTTACATATTGTGCATTACTCTCTTTGCAGTCTACGGACGGTCACCTCAGTTCCTTTACGGAGAGCAACGCGGTAAAATCGCTGATTCGGTGAGACTTTCGCAAGGAGACTGCGCCGACTGGCAAACGAGACTTAGAAGTAATTCGCGCGGCTACTGCCAAAAAAATCGAAGAAAACCAAGAATCTAATAAGCGGTATTCCGACTCAAAGAAAAAAAGAAGCGATTAATTACAATGTCGATGACTAAGTCACTATGAAAAACTGTCAAAGTATGTCAGGGATTGCAAGGAAACTGATTCCTCGATTTAAAGGGCTATATAAAATAATAAAAGTGCTGCGAAATAACCGATATGTCATAGGTGACATAGAAGATTTCCAAGTCACGCAACATTCTCATTGTGGCGTATGACAAGCGTCAAACTTAAGGTGACGTACTACCACATCACCTTAATACTTGCCTATGGTGGCCGTGGTTAGCGAAAACCAGGGAAAGTCGGGGGAAAAAATTGGTTAGGGAATCATGGAAGTCAGGGAATTTCAAAATCGGTCAGGAAGAAAGTAAATTGTCGTCAAGCCTTCTATAAATAAATAAAAAGTCCCAGATAGACTGCTCGGTGCTAGCACGGGAAAGCACGTCATGCTGGCACAATACAAACATGTACGTCCGCATGTGACGATATTGTGACGGTACGGCATTTTTATAGCAAAAGTTGCATGGACAATTCCAGCTTGGCGTGGAGTTCCACAATGTTGACGTGAAGCTCCACAGTGAGCTGGCATTGTGCATGCAGATTCTGGTATCGAAACGCCATGCCGTCACAATATCCTCACATGCGGACGCACATGACTACATTGTGCCGGCACGGCGCGGCCAATGCACGACACGTTTTTCTATCTGGGGTACATAAACGGAAGCATTGAAAAAAAATGGAGAAAATAAAAAAAGCAGAATTAAACATTAATACAATCATAATTGTTGGTTTGGTTTGTTTAGCGATACGAGCACTCAGTCCAGCTGGATCATTATACTCGAGCCCCGTGGACCACTCGCACTGCCCTAATTGTCAACGTTGTGTTCCTCAGACGCGGAACACAACCGACAGGCGTTCCTCGTGATGTCATTGACTTTTTCGCAGCTACTTCTGCGACTTGCCACCTTTTTTATTAGGGATTACCGGTTGCTCAGGGTACCTTGGTCAGTCCCCCATTCCCCAGCAACCCTTCGTGGGCTTACCGGTTGCTCAGGGTATCTTGGCCAGTCGCCCGGCGTCCCTAAATGTAGTCATGCTAGGGATCATTGTCGGCCTCCTCAGAGCCCGAGGTTAAGGAGGTAAGGCTCTAAGTATTCTAGGATAGTCGCCAGGTATACCTAGAAGCAACGTTATGATGCACCATACCGCGGTGCCATGAAGCCCGAGCACGAAAGCTTACACTCTGGCCAGAGATAGCTATGGCGGAGCGTCGAGTCTCTTACACAGACTCGGCCTTCCGGCCGATGGCTACGCTACGTCCCCTACGCCGATACGGTCTCAGATTCGATTCGCGACGTCGGAGCTCGTCGCTTCTCAACGAGAATGAAAACAATGGAGTGCAGCTATATACATCTGACACTCACACTTAGTTACCGCGTGCGAGTGACCGATGTATACGTATCTGGACCTTCGTCGCGTCCATGTTTTTTTTCCCTTCTCGGCGAAACTTATGAAGTCGGAAATCGAACCTTCGACCTCCCGATGCTTAGGTATTAGAGGCGAGCACGATAACCACTAGACCACCGCACCGGAATAATAATAATAATGATAATAATAATAATAATAATAATAATAATAATAATAATAATAATAATAATAATAATAATAATAATAATAATAATGCAATCATTTGCATCATCATATTGAAAAAATGGAAGTCGTTAGAAATTTGGTCAAGGAAAAGTCAGGGAATGTCTTTCGGGGACAAAACGGCCAGCATGTTGCGACTTATGTTCGTTAGCAGGCTTGCTAAAAAACTATTCGATAAAATTTGATCCAAAGCAGCCATACAGAGTCATTTGTATAGTGTAGAAGAATCTGATACATAGTGTTTCTCCAACCTCGTTCGTTCGTTCGTTCGTTTTTGACAGAAATGCCCTTTCGCTGAAGTGAATTAGCGTAAATGATAACCTACCGACTGCACCGATTGATCCCTTCGTATGAAATAGTCTCCTACGACGCAGCGCTGCGATAATGTATATCGACTGTTGGTAATTACGGGTGCTCTCGGTTGTCGTCCGTCTTACCCGATGTTACGTTGCATTGCACAGCTGGCCAAGCTGGCACTTGTCAAAAACACAGAATCAACGGTTCAGTGACAAGCTGAGATTTTTTAAAAACCACATTTATCCGCGATGGAGGGCGATCTCCTTGGAAAATCGAACGAGCCGCAATTCATATCGTTCCAAGACTTTTCGCCGATAAATCGTTCGGGAGGAGCTGGCCAGGCCCAGCTCGACGTCAGTTCGCCGGATCATCAACAAAACTTCGGTAACCTCGGCAATGATTCGACGGGAGTCGATATGATCCAAGAACTCCAGGGCTTGCCTTCCATCAAGGACGACGGTAATTTTTCTTTTCGTCCCGACGTCGCTATAATAATTTATTTTTCTTTGACTTTCTTACGTTGACTTGTTTTGCAGCCAACGTGCCGAGGAGCTTCTGGACCATAGAGTATTATCAAAAGTTTTTCAACGTCGAAACGAGCGACGTCGTTCAGCGAATAAAACGGTCGATGATTCCGCATGGACCTGACAATTATCTGCTGTCGCACATTCGACCAAATCCCGATTTGTACGGGCCTTTTTGGGTCTGCGTGACACTGGTGTTCTCCATAGCCATCAGCGGAAACCTTGCCAATTACCTCGAGAAAGCCAATGCCGGCAATTTTCATTGGAGATACAATTTCCATCTGGTGTCCTACGCTGCCACTTGCATATTTCTCTATGCCTGGCTGCTACCCCTCATACTGTGGGGATCGCTCAAGTGGACCACCAGTTTTGACGATAACAACGACGAGTTGATCGAGGTACATAGAGTTATCGTAGTCTCACCAGCCTGCAACTTGGAATACAGATCTGTTGCATTAACAGTTTTTATGCTTTTTTAGATTTTTATTTAAAAAAAAATTTTAATTATTTTTTTGTATTTATTTATTAGTTTAGTAGTAGTAAAAGAAATTTATTGCCAATGTTATACGTTTATACTGTTATCATCCTAAACTAGTTTTATAACTAACGATAATTATAC
Source organism: Stenichneumon culpator (assembly GCA_964017025.1). Classification (NCBI taxonomy): domain Eukaryota; kingdom Metazoa; phylum Arthropoda; class Insecta; order Hymenoptera; family Ichneumonidae; genus Stenichneumon; species Stenichneumon culpator. The sequence goes on from OZ024772.1 coordinate 3,770,589, forward strand.
ACATTTACAAAGTGTCATCGACCTCAGTCCTTCAGCCCAACATTTTTTTTTGTACTAGTAAGGGTTTTTTCTTTCCTTAGATTAAGATTAAAAAGTTTATAGGTTTTACTCCTTATTTATTTATGTATGTATTAATTTTTAATTAATATTTTTTTAGCCTCCCTCAGCTCCTGGCCTCCTGGAACTGTTGTGTCTCTACGGATACTCGCTCGCGATCTATGTACCTATAACATTTCTGTGGACCATCCAGATTGGCTGGCTTCAGTGGAGCCTGGTAGTTGTAGCAGCGTTTCTGTCCGGCGGTGTTTTGCTCCGATCGCTCCTTCCGCTAATAACCGGCAAGTACTGCTAATAATTACTGCGGTTTTAATAATAAAACCGTCACTTTCACGGGGATAATAGCGATAACTCGATACTTCATTGATTGCAGGAAAACAAAAGCCAATTTACATTGCAGTGATCTCGGGTATGCATCTCTTGCTGGCGGCCGGCTTCATGCTATACTTTTTCCATGTGCCATCGACGCCGCTCAGCCGTAACCCCGTTACGATTCACAGCTCGATAGTTTCGACCGTAGGTCCGAAGATTGCGCCGACGCTTGTCCCGTCGAACAACACGGGTACCTAAACACGCATACTTTGCAATAACACAACGCATTTTGCGCACAGAGGGGATCCACGCCGTGACGATCGACCCGCGAATTCCGTCGCGTCTCGCGACGAAATTCCGATTAACGGCGAACAAGAAAAAAAAGTGAAAAAAAAGTTACAACCATATTGTCAAGCGATAATCCTGTTCGGAGGTGGAATGATTGATAATAAATTTTAAAAGACCAAGGTGTTCAAGTTGATTTATTCAACTCTACAATTTGCGATTATGGATGCAATTAAGTTACATCGACGCCCCAAGGCATATTCAACGAGATGAATCGCCAGTGTTGTACATAATAGTATTTTTGTTCTCGATATAACAGATTGAATCACGAAATTGTACATAATTTATTTTTTTAATGATTATTCTTGTTTCATTTTTTTCCCATTAAAACCAGTGTGACAAAAAGGCAACATTCATTTTGTAGTGAGGGTATGCATCGTTTACGCGGTTTGTTTTTTTTTTAACTTCGTTATCTCTAATATATTCTATATATAATTTACGCATTTAATCGCAACGATGTATTTTCGTTCTGATGCTGTGACTTTGTTTAACGTAATAGTTTGCTTTTTCTTTTAGTATTTTAATCGATATACAGAGCCGCGAGGTACCTTCAGCGTTGGATTTGATCGAGTACGGAAAATCCGTTGTCTTTTATCGACGAGCTTCCCTTATGAATATCGGGGGCGCCTCGCGTTGGGCTCTGCTCTTAGCTGCCCTTCGGACAGTAGTCTCTTTGCTACAGGGAATATTCCTAGTCTCTCGATAGTTAGTGGGGGGCATATGTTCTATACGTAAGCAGTGGCTGGCACGTGATCGCATCGATACTGGAACTTGATAAAGGCAAATTCTCGTAGATACAAATAACGGAAGATAAATATCCATTTTAATCGAGAGCTGGTAAACGCTTAATGCGCGGTCTTTAGGCTGATCCTTAAGGGTGAACGTAAATCATAATTAAGACAAATGTAAGAGGTACCTACGATTAAACGGATATATCTTAATGCAGTTCTCGCAATTCAGCGTATAATCTTCGTGAGTCGCCGCTAAAACTAATCACACATGTTTTGGCAAGTACCTGAAAAGACTTGGTCCGACGTGTTTACGAGATATACAGTCCATATAATATAATATACGTAGGAGCACAACGACCATTGTTAATATTTTTGCAGTCTAAGACAGACTATACACGATTTAGAGCCCCCGAGCCCCCCTTCCTCTTTTTATATCCAACTGCAAAACTAATTGTTGCATAAATCTTAAGTTACATCACAAATACGCGGCGCGGCGTTTTGTATATTTATTTACAATTTTTTTTTTTAATGTAACTTTTGGAGTTCTCGATATATAAATGCACACTTGGGCGCACGCACACCTGCGACTACGCTGCAGAAACCCATTCACTCGCTTACATGCTGCGTACCTACTATACACTTTTCTTTTATGTTTACCCTGGTTTTTATTCATTACGCACGATACAACGTGTATATCATTAATTTATTTTTTATTTTTTAAAATTTATAATGCAGTTCACAGTTATTTCTTTAATTATTTTTTTCTTTTATACATCAGTGTCGCAACTTGATCTACCGTTCTACACGATTTTTTTTATACAGTCATAACATTAGATTGATTATTCAGTCGCATATATCTTCATTAGTTCAACGTCCGACGAAAATTCGTTTTATCGACTTTCTATAGACATTATAATGAACGAATTTTACAGGTGCGCATGCGTCATACGAACTGGGAGATGATTTTCATTGATCCTCCGTGACAATGTAAAGCATCGATCGACGGAGGCTGAATCGTTACGAATATAAATGAAATTATACTTTTGATATGTATGCGTCGGCAAGATGAGACTGAGAGTTAATTTACCTGCTCGATGTATCAAAACCTAAAATCGCGCATGATTTCTTAATCTGCCGTTAGTGAGCTGCTATTTTTATACTCATTTTAGATTAGCGTTTTTTTTTGGAATTTCAATAGTTGATGATAAAACAGTTTTCAATCAATTAAATAAAAAGAGAGTGTCTTGCGTCTTCATTGTACATAGCTATTTTGGCTTAAAAAAATGACGTGAAAAAACACATTGAAAATTTCAAACTGTCCAAAAACGTAGTGGATTCACGTGTCAACAAAAAAAAAACGGGAAAAAGATTTCTGCAGTCGATAAATTAACATCATACGAGTTTTCACAAATTTTTTCCATATGATGCAGACGCATTGAGCACGGTGAAATGTGCCTTTGATTATTTTGCGCAATTGTGTTTTTTTTTTAATTTTATTTGTAACTCACTAAAGCTCCACCAACAAGTTTTTTTCATATCCTCGCACTTTTGGCTATACATTTCAGAAGCGGTAATGGAAGGAATAATTGTTCCATTTAATTTTTTTTTTGTTGCGTAACTGACCATCGGGTTTTTGTCACTTTCTTCGTAACATATAAAATGTGAGGTCGGAGCTAAAATTATTAGCAGGTTTCGATACTCTCGTTGAATTGTACTAGTATTGAGGATATATAGTTTGAGGATAGGATCGCAGTCCGTGGCGGTATCTCGTCAATGATAAAAGCAACAAAGCATAAAATAAAAATATATATACATACAAATATATATGTCAATAAACGAAATTTCGTTTTATTAAAGTGTTGGATAATGTTCGAGAGGCCGATCGATAGGTATCGGCTCTTCGGACATTTCAGTTTATTGTTGTTCATTATAACGTTGGTTGGCTTTCTCAAAGTTGCGATCCTTTAAATCTCTATTTTTTCGTTTTGCGTTTATGCATCATCTTTCAAATAAATATATATATATATATATATACACACACACACACACGCACACATGTATATATATTTCATCAGTACATACTAAAATCTAGCGGCTTCGAAAATATCACGCATACCGAAGCTTGATTGATCACCTTAAGCATTAGTCTTTAGTGTTTGATTATACTAAAGGTAATATACAGCAAACCGTATTCTCATTTTTTTCGCCTACACGAACCATCGTTCACACGAGACAATAGAAGAAATGAAATCTCGATAGAGGATACAAGATTATATAGTTTGAGGTGTCGAGATATCTTGTGTGAACTAGGCCGGCATACCGAAGCTAACGATTATTATTATTCTTTCTTTTTTCCTTTTTTTTACAATTAGGTTACACTAAATTTAATCAGCCCATGTATATTAAAATATAAATATCAGTTAGACTTCAAAACCCCCTGTGTGTCAGTTAATGAAATGTAAACTCTATGTTAAGTAAATTTGTCACCAATTGATAATTATTATTACGCATTGCGATGATTTTGATAGCCTAGACCTTTACTCGTTTGTGTTTGTTATCTTTGCGTTTACATTTCGCTTATCTTCATTATCAGAACTCGTTTACACTATTACTAAGCTTTCCCTTCAACCTCCTTCGCGCAAATTATTTCCATTTCCAAGCTATATCCTACGCTTTGTACTTCCGTCGGAGGTGGAAATAATTGAATGCTAGGTGGTTATCGGGAGGAAAGACGCTCGCGTCGGTTCAACGTTGTTATTCCATTATACGTGTTTTATTATTATTTTTTTCTTTAATATTTATAGTTAATCGATTGTTCGCAATCTGGTTATATAAATCTATGCTCTTGGGGCACATATACATAGGAGGGCGCGTGTCTACGTGCAACGCGAAAAAAAGATTGATCCGTTGCACGTATCCATGCGAGCCGAGCGCTTCAGCCGTAATACTTGATGAAAACATAGTGGGAATTGAAAAAAAAAAGAAAACGAAATAAAATAAAAAGAAATCGTGAAGAATGACTGTTCGCAAAGAATGTGGCGACACTCGGCTACTCATCAGTGTTTTCTGTAAAGCAAGAAACCTCCGTGGGCGGGTCGGTTCCGTAAACTCCACGGGCTCGTCGATGCAAATTACCGGCCAGATATTAAATCGACAGTACAACGCCGGCGCTTTTTACACACATACGGTTTTCGATTAATGCTAACGTACGTATGAGAATAGTGTAATTCATATTAAGGCATTTCTAACGTATTTCACTGCATTAGCGTACCTCTCTCTATACAGATACGGGACAATTCTTTTAACATATATATATTTTTTTGTTTCCGTAGTCATTAACAAAAAGTATAAGCAATTACTTGCGGTTCTCGGAAGCTACAAAAAAAACTTGGAGCGACAATCGACCGAACGACATGGGCCATTTTTTCCTCCATACTCATCAAAGGTACATAATTATAGGGCCAGGAGGTTCGCGAAGATTATCCGCATGCTTGTCCTCGTATGTTTAGTTAAAAACATTAGAGCCAATCATCGCAAACTTCCTTAGTCGTAATAACAGGGCGTATTTTTTTTCGTTTTCCAACCGCACAAAACGTCCGCCGAAAATTTGGCTCCTCGCATCCAAGACGATACATTAATACAGTAGGGTGTTCTACTAAAAGTATGCGCGCTGATTTGTTTTGATCAAGACCCGATTGTATTGACAATCTTTCGTTTTGATTTCACTTTTTTTTTTTTTTAATTGTGTTAGCTGCATTGTGACAATCTCTATCCAGTATCCTGTTTAACATTAACGTGTCCCCCCTCGACCTAATGCAGCAAAAATATTCGAATATACGAGTTAGTTACAGGTACTCCACTATGATCTAAATATAACGGATAAACCATAAAGATTAAAACATCCAGATGATGATCCTACGAATGTACAAGAATAATAATCTATTATATTTATATATTATTCAATTGTATTTATAATATTTTTATTTCATTAGATTATGCTTGCGATATTATGCGTTAACCGAATAATCGTATAGTCGAAAGATTGATTTTTTTTTATTGTTTTTTTTTGTCGTTTTCATATTATCCGCGGCACGCTTCTACAGCATAATAGTGAACATTCAGAACATCGAAACAGTCAGATAGTTTATTGAAAGCTAAGTTCATTATCTTTTTTTATTTATTAGCCGTAATTATTGAACGCTCCGCGAATGCCTCTAGTCGCTGTGTTTAACTATGTATGTAGAAACTGTGTGAGAAGAACAAATGCCAGACGCCGAAAATCAGTGCCGCGCCCACGCCTGCAGTGGCGCGAAGTTGACAATAGTTATTATTAATTTACAGAGGAGAACGCGGACGGTTATATGTAAATTACAGTCGTTTTGCAAATTAATTTATCTTTAATTGTAATTAGAAAGATTCGAATGTCTCGAAGGATCACTTGACTTATCTGTTGGTGACTGAACATTTTTCCGTTAGTCGTTCTGATTTACAGGTTCGATTTAATTGAAGCAACTAAAATTACAAACGGAGCCTAATAATTCACCGAGGAAATATCACTCTCTATTGATTCCAAAAATATTTAATCTCTCGTGTATTCTCTAAAACTATCATCCCCTCCCCCCTCCCGCTATTCCTCCTCGTTTAATACGTTCTCTCCTGCCGCTTCGAACTCGTCAACTATTCGTAAAACGCGGTGAATATTAAATCCTAATTCTCTAAACGTATTTCCGATTCCCAACGGCAGCTACCGGCTGCTTCAATGATCTACGACACATACCAAAAGTCTCGTGTTAGCCCGCGTTTATTGATTATTTTTATATTTTATTTTTTAAATCTTTTTGTTGTTGTTGTTAGTATTTGTTTTTTTTTTAATTTTTATCTTTTATCCTCTACTTCTCTTCCGTTACTCCTGGAGTCAAGTACAAACTACTACTGTTTCGTCTGTGGACACAATCCCGTCGACATTTTAGGCACTAAATCTATATACCTAACGAATATCCTTCGTTTTATTACAAGAAAAAATCTATGTACAACTCGAAAGCCCTCACGGTGTGCCCTCATCGCCCACCGCGAAGGCTCAGTAAATCTTTTTTTTTTCTATCCTCCAACTACTTGGCCCAATATTCTATTTACGAAAAAATTGTAAATTTGACGATTTTCTTTTTTATGTTATCGTAATTACATTATTAAAATATCACAACTAGAACCATCGATACAGTTTTGTTTTTTATTATTATTTTTTAAATATTATATTCTTTCATTCAGTGTTCACTGACTTCGAAGGTTTACGACCCTAGATAGGTATTTTGTTTGTTTGTTTGTTTGTTTTATAATCGGTATTTAACAATCGTTAACACTTCGCGAAATGATCGGGGGTTGGGGCATCAATGACTTGCGAGTGACTATGGATCCGTTATAACTATATATATATAACGATAGGTCTTTTCTGCGTGTAACCTTTTGGCGTCGGTGTCGTCGAAATAATAAATCAGTTTAACGGGCTAGAATATTCCCTATCTTTGACACTTGGAATAGTGAGAAGACCTTCGCGATACGTTCGTATAAAAAAGATGCACCGATAATAATTCGGCGGACAATCCCAAACGAGTCGGACATTACGTGGATGACTCAGTCGAAAGAGCCCTCGCGAATTAGGAAACAAATATCTTTATGAAAAAAATACGCAAGATATATCTTCAAAGCGTTCGCTAGATTAACAAATCCGCTAATGTTCGATCTAACTAGATGACTTGATGAGTTACGGCGCGGGTGTGGCTGATCTCATGAATTCCCATAGTAGAAACCCTACATATATCATATACATATACATATACATATACATATACATATACATATACATATACATATACATATACATATACATATACATATACATATACATATACATATACATATATACATATACATATACACTTGTGGAAGCATACAGAGTATACGCTTGGGAGATGTTACGTCTATAGTCTCTTTCCCCGTTTAAATTTTAATGCATTATTAATTATTTATATTCAACGAAATATCGATCGACAACACGAAACACTTACGGCGATTAAAATGTTTCCACTTTATTAACGCATCAAACACGCGTGTCCATTTAATTAGCTTCATTAGTTCTTTAATACCCCAGTATTTATGTGCTATTTATTTACTATATGTATTTGTTACGATTAGTCGTCAAACAGGCACATCGACTTGGTTATATATATATATGTATATATATATATATATTCTCCTTCGTACTTTACAGCGTTTAATATTTATTAGTAATAATAACCCTCCCCACAACGCGGTATAATGTATACTTGTCATTAGGTCGTATGTGTCTTATGTAATTACGTCCTCGTTTAAACGACGTAGAAAAGAGTTTTTTTTTCAACTTTTTTTTTTCCTCGCAAGTCTTTGGAAAAACAATAAGGAGAGCTCGGTCCGCGAGAGGTACACGCGCGCGCCACCGGGCCCCGTTATTATGCTGTTTTTAATTCCCCCTCTACAATCTCGGGACGACCCAGGTTCGATCGTGGCGATCGTCTCCGACAATTATCGACACTAATTTGATTTAAGCCTCCTGGAGAGTTAATAACCGTAGGACGCAAATGAGAAATTTGTACAATATATATTTTTTCTCTTGTTCTGTTTCAGTTGGAAACTTTTCGACGAGAAGAGGCGAAGTTTTGTTAATTCTTTGTCGCGTCAGAAAGTTTATTTTTTGCCCTCCGCGCTTACCGACCTCTCACCTAACGAGAGGTTCCGTTAACTAAATCGCGTAGCAGACTCTACGTACCAATTAACTTCCCTTGTTATTTATGTGACGACGTGTCATTTAGATAAAACCTCAGAGTACACACCAAGGCAAGAAATATATATATAGACGACTTAAAAATAAAAATAAAGTGTCTACGATAGGCGTAACTAGCTAGCCAAAACGAGATTACAAACATAATCGTGATGATAACATCGCTGTTAAATGTTTACGCGAAATAACTTAACAAATACGGTTTTTTTTAGTTTTTTTTCTTTTTTTTAAGGAACCTGGTGTGATGTTGCCATCCACTTTTCTACAACGGCGTGTAATAATTTGTTTGCTCGAGGTTGCTACGATGTTTAGCGATTTGTGAGGAAGAACATGATTATCGATTAGGTAACGAAATGAGGTACTTGAAAACCTAGCTACAAGACGAAAAAATAATAAATATTTACAGATACACGGTTAAACTCGACACAACATTAAATATGCCTAGGGAGAATAATTACGTTTTATTCTCCGATTTCGGACTCGTCGTCGCAATCTAAAAATCTTGGGTGTATAAACTTCCTGGAAGCTTTTATACGGAGAAACAAGAGTTTCTCGATGTGTGTGTGTATACTAAACGAACGAGAAATACCGTCGATAACTTCTCTCTGGATAAAAATTGCTATGTACAGGTCCAGAAAGTTAGCGGTTGACTCTCACGATCGAGCATCGATTCTCCCCACGAGATAAGCTTCTCCGACAAACAGCTATTTTTTTCTCCCAAGTACAAATTTGCAAAAAACAAGACTTGCGCAATGTACTACCGGGTACATTAAAAAAATGTTCTTGCCCCACACAACGGAGACTCGAAAACAATTCGCGGCCGAGTTCGATTCGGCAAATATCGATATACAATTTTACGGTCAAGCATCAAATGACGCGCACAAATTACAAATAAACTGACACGATTCAGTCGATTGAATGTACAATCAATTGAAGTTTCAGAAACGCACGCGAAGTAGTAAACGATGCCTTCCTTTTTTATATGTACAATTATTAGGGAAGATAACGAGAATAATTATGATTATAAGGATGAAACTACCTATGTGATATACCAAGATGGTGAGTTATGATACAGTGAAAAAAAAAAATCATGTATATTTTAATCACGGATAGTTGTGAATAATAATCCAATAGCTGGGCTGTTCTGAACGGCACAGCCTCCCGTCAACGTTTTCTCGTGGATCGTCAAATTTTCAACGCTGATTGATACACGGACTCGACCGTGTAGATTTTACGTATCAAAGTTAATTTTGTTACGCCTCAGTTGTTCAATTATTTCATATATCGATTAAAAATGTACCTATGGATCCATTCGGATCGAAGCCCGCGTTTTTCCCCGTCCCTTCTCTAGCCAAGTCGGAGGGTACGCGTTCGTTATAAAAATCCTAAATTAAAGCGTCAACATCTGGCCTGATAAACGTATGTCCTCTCCCGGTTATTCGATCGAGCTATCGACATTACGATCTTTAAAGTATGTCATTCTTCCTAAACTACGAACGCGTGTCGAGTGGCTTTTTTGCTCCATTATATTATTTTATAAACGAATGGTTAAACAAAAAAAAAAAACAAAAAAAACAAGACGCAACGGATCTGAGACATCGATCGAGCAACGAAAAAAAATGCAGAACTTATATACTAAAAGTATAATCAATCCGCTTCGAACTTCTTGACCGTCGCCGCGTCTCTTTTCATTGATCGTTATTCAAGGCGCCGACTCTTAGAGTGCGCGATCCTCTGGCAAAGCTGAGACAAGTTTATTACGTTTTATTTTCCTTTCGTGTATTGATTCTATTTAGGAAAATGGCCAGTACGAAGGGGCCCCTCTGCGCAGGACGGATTGTTAAAGTTTCAACGTTCGTTACTGCAAACCGCTAACTTTTCTCCCTCTCTCTTTCGTTCAATGTCACATCTCTTAATGTTCATGAAAGGCAAAAACGGGACCTCAGAGTAAAAAATGACGTTTTGTTTTTCTTCTTTTTTTTTTTGCTTTTTTGTCGTTTCGTTTTTTCGGGGAACCCCTTATTGTCAAAATACTAAAGCGCGACGAAATCGCCCCCGGGACGAATCCTCGGGATGCGGAAGCGAGCGCGATCGGCAACTTGATTCGTCTTCTTGTCTCCGATTCGCGAGGGGACTAAGAGTCGACTATTAATCCTTCAACGTGGCGATGAAATATTAATCCTCATTATTTGAGATTCTGTTCGCGCTTATTCGGTATACCACAAGCTGGAGGGCTGATACTGATGCTTAGCTGGCGATAACGGCGCCAGTCCGTAAACGGCGGTGGGTTGCATGTGCGCGGGCAGTGGATGAGCCGCATGACTCGCAAGCAAAGGTCTCGCGGAGCTGTGATGTGCTGGTGGTGGCAACGCGCGACTAGAATCATACAACGTTAGTGGTGACGAGCTGGAAAAAAGGGGATAACGATCATTAGAATCTTGCCGATAGGTCCGGTTATCTGTAATAGACAATTGGTTTTTTGTTTTTTAAGTAACATGTATAATAACGATAGCCCGATATCAGGTACGATAGCCAAGTGTTGGCAGACTAGGCATGGTGGCCGTTTTTTCTCCGAAAAAAAATTCCCTGACTTTCCCCTCACTTTTCACTGAAGAATTAAAAATTTTCCCTGGCCAAACTTCTAACGACGTGTATTACAAAAATTAATTATGTAAATGAAAATGCTTAATTATTGTATTCATATTTAATTATATATATATATTTTTTTTCAAAATGTTCCCAATTTTTTTTTTAACTCTCCCTTTTATGTACTTCTTATTTATTTATAGAAGGTTCGGCGTCAATTTACTTTTTTTCCCTGACCAATTTTGAAATTCCCTGACTATTCCCTGATTCCCGGACCAATATTTTTTTTCCCCTGACTATTCCCGGTTTTCCTGGTTTTCCCTGACCGCGGCCACCATGCTAGGGAAGCACTCGGTAAGTCACTTTGCAACTTAATAACCGTTCCGACGACGCTTGGCTATCGTCGATACGTGCAACTTGGATGCGTTAATGGTATGCGGCAATGCATTCGCAGACAAGACACTACAGTAGAATCTCAATTATCCGAATCAATTGGGGGTCGAGCCTATTTCAGATGACCGATTGTTCGGATAATGGAAATTTAAAGATAAAAAATAATAGACTTAAGTGGAACATAAAAAAGGGAGACAACGTTGGGCCGGACACGCGTTGAAAAAAATTGCAATTTTTTTTTTTTTCGCCGTAAGAACATAATGCTCTACTTAGGAGATGGAATTATTGTTCGTCGAAGCCACAACACACTCAACTACAAAACTATATTACAATAGTTATTTGTATGGCAAGGCGGTAGAAAGGGAGTTCTTGACGACTGTTAAAATCGCCTTCGGTTCATGCGGCATTCACACGAGTCCGGACACCCGTTTCTACGCCCCTACCATTCACATAAATTTTTCTAACAAATCCACGAAAATGACGCTTTTCGTTTTTGGAAGGTATGTGCAGAAAGACACTTTCTCGCACTAGTGTGCGTAAAAATACCCTATTGCGTTTATACGGACACGTAGTTTTTTGTCCCCGCACGCGATGCAAAAAAAGTGCCCTTCTGTACTCACTTCACAGGAACGGAAAGCGGGATTTTACGTGGATGCGTTAGGAAAATAATTTTTTACTTTCAAAGATATGAATATCTTTGCGCGTCGTCAAGAGTCAAGAGCTAATGTAATACTGTGCGAAATACCGACGTATAAACGGTGAAACATATAGACGCGCGATACAAGCTCGATCGCCATTGCAACAAAATAGCGTTCGATTATGAAATGACATCGAAATTTTGCCCATGGTTCGGAAAATAGAAAATCGGATGAAGCAAGTCGCAGTTCGGACAATGGAGGTTCGGATAATCGGGGTTCTACTGTATTACAGTAAAATTAAAAGAAGAAAACATCTCATCTAGAGTATCACAGAGCGAAATACGGTCATGCATATTTTCTCTTCCAAATTGTCTATCCCAAAAAAACTGATGTTGTGTCGTATTGGCGAATTGCCGACTGCAGTAAACGATGAATGAAAATGAATTATTCTAATAAATGTAAAATAAAAAAAATTGGTACACACGTGCATGCATCAACTAGATGTCTAGGTACCCACCCGGGTGTGAATCCCTGGTAGGTGGGCACTTGTTGTTGCTGAATAGCGGCGGGAGCCTGCGAGGGGGCGGCGGTAACGTAAACGGGCGGGGGTACCGGATGAGCGCGCGATCTAACGTGCGCGTACTCCTGATAAAGCGGTTGGCCCAAGTGTTGGCCACCCGCGACTACCGGTCCGCCGGCGGGGCTTCGTCCATTACCGCCTCCGCTCCCAGGACTGAGATGCGTCGGATGACCGTGGTGACTGTGGCTATGAGCCGGATGACCTGCAGGACCCACTACCTGGCTTTGCCTACAAAACCCAACGAACGAAACCGTTTCCGCGTTATGCAAATTACATGCCCGATAACAAACACGCACACGTAATATCGATACACCGTCTCCAAGACCAATTAACTTTTAACCGCTGTAAAAATTTCGATGCAAAAAAATATAAACATGCAGACTTTGGAGATGCGAGAATCAATGTGATCCACCGTACCTGTACTGATGCACTGGATTCGCCACCGTCCACTTCTGATGATCCCTCGAATGAGCAGCCGGCGGCTGGACGTACTCGTGCTTGTATTCCGCTCGTTTGCCCGGCCACGATACGCGCTTTTCCGCTCCGGTCGTATACACGATATGCTGCTCCTGAAGGTGCGGATGCGCGCTGTTCGTTGTCACATACTGTAAAAAAAAAATCGAGTGATCGTTTAGTGCTCGATCGTGAAACAAAATCGATGATGAACCGAGAACGACACCTTCGAGCAGTTTTGAGAAGCCAAAGTGAGGAATATAAGACATTGAACCTGATAGGTCGGTGGCTCCTTGCAGGCTGGCGCGTGGCATGGATGAGGAGCGAGATACTCAACGCCGGGCTCGGGCTTCGTCGCGACGTTTATCATGTTACATTCGGACTGCACTTTGGCCAAGAGTCTCTTCTTCTGAGACTGCGATGAATAACCTGAACTGCTGCGAATACATAAATTAACAGTATGATAAAATGTTTTCGAGATCAAAATTAGTACATTACGATACTAGTGCGAAATAGTACTTTGCGTAAAAGCGGACTTTCGGCGAGTGCGGTTCCCTCACAACCGCCGTCGGGAGTTCGCTTTTACGTACAAGTATTGCATACTACTTTTTGTAACTCATGCATGAAAAGTGCCAGTTTATGTGCAGGCCGGCCGTGACATAAAGTGGCGTTTTTCGAGAAGGCGTTACATAAATACTGGAAGCGTTGCATAAATACTGTGCGCATGCGCACATCCGTCTGTTTTTCCTCTATTGTCGCGCCCGGCCCGCAAAATTACCTGGCACCTTTCATGCATTCGTCACAAAAAGTATACTCGCCTTCTCTCGCGCTGCAACAGCACTCGGCTTCGCCTCGTGTGGCTGTAGCGCTCGATCCGACGTTCGCCGCAAGTCTGCTTTTATGCACTAGTATTGCAAAATACTATTATGTAACGACTGCAGGAGAAGTGTTACTCGGTGCCTGCTGATTGTGGCGCTGTACAGCCAGCGTGCAATAATGTACGAGTACCGTGCAATAATATTCAGAAATCGCACGCAAAAAAAAATTGCACGCAAATGAGCCGATCTACGCATGCGTCAGGAATTTATAAAACTCATGGCTGCAAAGCGCCACTCATGCCACTCTCGGCAGGCACGGAAAGTAGCGCTTTTCATGCATAAGTTGCATAAAACTTTTTCTGTGGAGTCTGAGTTTGCCGCTCGAGCCGAAAGCAGCTTTATGCACGTGAAGCGTGCGTAAAACTGCTACTTTCGCACCGAGTAAAGTAAAAGCATTATCGTTTTCACCGTCGAACAGCCACGACAAACCTTATGTGATGCTGCGGCTGTGGCTCGTGCTTGATATGCTGCGTCGTCTGCTGCTGTACCGGATGCTGCTGCGGCAGATGTTGGTAGAGATGGGCATGAGCTCTGCCCGGACTGGCCTCGCCGTCGCTGTCCGCCACGGTTACGCAGCTGATGACGTTCTTCCGCTGGGGCCTCGACGTCGCGTGCTGAGTGTTACCGTGCCCGTTGTTGTGTAGCTGCTGGTTGCTCAAGTGCGTCGTTTGAGAGCTCTGGAGGATGCGCGGCGTCGATTGCGTGCTGAAAACATGAGACGGTAGCGATGATTAAAACGCTTTGCCCGTGGTCAACGAGAGCCGCGGGGGGCAAAACGGCTTCGAAAAATAAATTTCAGCTTCTCGACTAAAGCACAGATTCCAGCAGATAAGAACAGTCGAGAGACGCACACACGTGATTAACGATATCTGGAGAGAAAAAAAAATAGCCGTTCATCCTCCTATGAATGTTAGTCGATAGATTCGCAGTGAACTTCTCAATGCCGTGCTCTGAAAGCAAACTCCCAAATAACCACCAGTGTTTTATTTGCTTAGCAGTTCGAGTGGTGCGAGGCGGAATAACACGCGTGCTGGACTCTTAACCGGGTACGTGGAGTAGAGGGAGAGTTTATGCGTTCGTTTACTGAAATTTCATCTTCTTGATTAAAGCATGGATTTCAGAAGATGATAACAATTGAAACACACACACGTGATTAACGATATCCGAACAGAAAAAATTGCCGTTCATATTCGATAGACGGAAAAAATATCCATTCGAAAAAATCCCCGTAGAAAAATACCCCACCCCGTGTGTGCATGGGGGTATTTTTTCCGGGGGTTATTTTTTCGGGGGAGGGGGAGGGGCGAGATTTTTGCCGGGCCGAATTTTTTCCAGGGGGTATTTTTTCGAGGAGTATCTTTTCCAACGGGCATTTTTTCCAGGGGTATCTTTTTCAAAGGGTTTTCTTCCGGGATTCTTTATCCTCCTATACATGTTAGTCTATAGATTCGTAGTGAAGTCCTCAATGCCGTGCTCTAAAAGCAAACTCCCAAATAACCATCAGTGTCTTATTTGCTTAGTATTTCGAGTGGTGTCAGGCGGAATAACACGGGTGTTAGATCCTTTCTTCCGGGCATGTGGAGTAGAGCGAAAGAGTGTGCAATCGTTCACTTAAATTTTCGTGTGTGCGGCGATGACGATCGAACGATTCGAGGAAAAAAAGAATGAAAATGTTACACTAAGTGAAGAGCTCGCGAACACTCGGTACGAAATGAGATAATGAAGTAGGTCAGATGTACAAATGTTTGATGAACGTTGGCGTCTTAATTTCATTAGGTACCTTCGGATGACCTCTTGACGGACAGGGCGTCCGTCGCCAGACAGGCGAGGTGCCAAGCCTTGACAAGCTCCGCACTGACGGTCTCCGCAGCTGTCAATGATATTCATGCATGATTCTACAGGCTAACGACCGACTCGATTTTAGCATGGGGCAAAAAAAAATGTTTGACTCAATCTCAGAATGAAAGTGGAGGGTAATTTTTTTTCTGACGAAAGTAGACGAAGGGCGAGAAGAGGGACAAAAAAACAGCTTCAACTCACCACTTGCCCGGTGTCTCGTCCTCACTGTCGCTTATAGTAATGACGGACACCGCCGGCGACGGCGTATCGTGGATGGTGATAGTCTGCTGGCGAACCGAGGCAACCTGTTGATGCTCGACGTTGTGGCTGGTCACGTTGTGTTTGCCACTGTGATGATGCGAAATAATCGGTTGCTGCTGCCAGTGTCCGTTCGTCGGCGAGTGACGTCTCATGGAGCTGGGCGGTGTGCTCTCCTTAACGCGTTTCTTCACTGGGCTCAGTTGTTGGGTCTCCTTCTTGTGTTCGTGCCTGTGCTGCGACTGTTGCGGCACCGCCAAGTGATGCTGCTGATGCTTTGTCACGCTGCGTTTGCCCCAGCTCTGCGATTGGTGCTCGACAAGAGCGCTGGTATTGTACACCTCAGTCACGGGGAATACCGGCCGCTGATCCTTCCCCAAAACAAGGGTAATTTAGTCGGAGTCGTGCGATTTATCAATAAACGAGACAGAACAAAAGCGAAATTTCGCGAACCTGAAGATATCTGCATGACATCAGATTTCTTTGATTTTCATTTTCACAGATTTTCACACTAGTGCTAAACGAGTGCTAAATTTTTACAATTGTTTATCCAGAATTGTATGCATTATTGACAGTAAAGGAGGTCGATTTGTATTGTTGCATGTGCCCTCAAATGAGAGAATTATTAATCACGATTGTCTTGCAAGAACAACGACTGGTAAATGCAAATTTCCATGACAGTACGTTTTTGTTGGATTTGTTCAAAGTACAATCCATGTTTTTTAAACTGATTGTAATGTACCATGGCTCATTTTGTTTCTTAAACGTTGCTCTATGAATTCACTGAGTAGATTTTTTGTTGCTTTGACCTTTGACAAATACGGCTTATTGTTTGCCTGGTCAAGACCATTTAAAACATCTACTTGGTGAATTCGTAGAGCAACGTTTGAGGAACAAAATGAGCCGTGGTACATAAAAATTTGTTGAAAAATAAGGATTCTTCTTTTTAAAAAATCGACTCAAACCAAAGTTCTCTTCAGTATTAAATTATCTTCTAGGTGAGCTAAAAAAATACGTAAATTTTTTTTTCAATAAAAAAAATTTATTTAAAAAGAAACATTTCAAACCCGAAAAAAATGTATGATTTCATGATTATTTCAACTTTTTCTTAGTTCACCCAGAAGAAAAATATATGATAATTGAAAATATTTTTGGTTTTTTTGTTTCAGACAAAAAATACGAACTGCATCTGTCCCGCCAATTGGTAACTATAGTGGCAAGACGTTCACCGAAAGGGCTCATTACTCTGCAGTTTATTATTGCATCTACTTTTAAAAAAAGCTTCCTCTATGAGGAAGCAAAAATAATTTTTCCACTTCAAATACATAAGAAAATATACCCCAAAGTTCTTCGGGCTAAGTTATCATTTTCCCTTCCACAAAAGTTCTCGAAAAAAGCTTTTTTTTCAATCTTCTAAACCAGGATCCCCCCTTAACTTAAAAGGACCATGTTCTACCTGTAGAATGGCGGAACTGTCCACGATCAGCGGTCGGCCCCAGTCGCCGGCATCGCTGAGAAGCGGTTGTTGGATGGCCGCGTGTTGCGGCGGTAACTGCTGCCAGGACGGTACTATAGCAGCCATTTGCCTGCTCCCACCGGGCCAGGAAGTCTGCACCGCGTTCTGGAAACCGATCATGGGACACTTTTATGTACACGCGGGAGGACGGCGCGTTAGAATTGGGAACAATTTTTGAGGACTGCAACTTCGACGATTACCGCCGAAAGGAAAATAATTCTCGGAACTTACGGTGAGCAACATTTGTCGACCGGTCTCGACCATCGAGACTGGAACCGCGGCGTACTGTTGCTGCGCCGCAGCGGCAGCGGCTGCGACCGCCTGTTGCGATATTATCGACGGCTGGATCTGCAAAGGCGCTTGCTGAGCTTGCGGGGGTTGAGCAACGACGACGTGCTTCGCGGGACTCGGCATCGTCTGGTAGCCCGGAGGTGGACAGAGAATTCCGGGAACCAGCTGATGCGGGAAGTCGTGCACAGCGCTTCGTCCGCTGTTCGATCCGCTCGAGGATCCGCTGTACTGCGTAGCCCGGCGACTGCTGTTGCTATATATCTGATACTGAAATTGCATTATTGCGAATGAGATTCTGTGTCGTCGATTATCGTCGTTGATGAACAAAAATAGTACTTTTTGTAACTCATGCATGAGAAGTGCTACTTTTCGTGCCTGTCGACAGTGGCGAAAGTGGTGCTTTACAGCCGACTGTACTATAAATATCCGGCGCATGCGCACATCGACCCCATCTTACTTTGCGCACCGGAGTTATTACTTTTTGCATGCTTAAGCGTGTGAAAATTGCGCGCATGCGCCGTATGCCCTGCTGTACAGCGCCACAATCAGCAGCCACGCATTAGCACTTCTCCTGCATTCGTTACAAAGTACTATTGCGATACTCGTGGGACAAAACGGTCTTTCGACGAAGGTTGTGAAGTTTGCCAAACGTGCCAGAAGCGAGTACCACAGTAGCACCAGCCGAGGGCGAGTGCTGTCTATGGTACGAGCTGAGGGCAAGTGTTGCTTCCCAACGCCGTCTGGACGCCGCTTTTTTGTACAAGTATATTGAAAAATACTTTTTGTAACAAATGCACAAAAACTCCCACTTTTTATGACTGTAGCGTGGCGAAAAATAGCTAGTATTAAAAAAGTCACTAGCGTGCTCTGCGCATGGGCAGTATTTCTCTCGCACGACTTACTAAAAAGCGCCACTTTCGCCACGCCTTACAGGCACGAAAAGTGGGACTTTGTGGGCATGTGTTACAAAAAAAAAAAAAAAAAAAACATTGATTTTAAGCACGAACCAAATTGTCATATCCCGTTTGCGCAGTACGGTGTTCCCTGACAAGTCGTTGAACTTGATTCGTCAGTTGATTGTTAAAAGTCAGGGTAACCGCACTGCCGTTCGTCGTCGGCACAAAGTTGGCAACGAGAGAAGTCGGCGGAGGCGGCTGAGGCGCCGGAGGTGGCTGGTGATGCGCCGGACTCGCCGTGAAGTCGCCGGCCCTTCGGCACACCTCCATCATCTGAACGGATGCCTTGACGTTGTTGCAATGGGCGTAGTCCACCAAATGCGCCAGAGTGACGAAGGCGTGATTCAAGGCCTCCCCGGGTGTTATACGGCGCTCCTGATTTTTTTTAAATAAAAATAAACGAGGAAATTTTTTATGTGTGGAGAGATCGTAGAAAAATGCGAGCGGAAATTGAATTAGATATTACTACCTGGTCCATTGTGAGCATCCTTTTGAGAAGATCGATAAATTCTCTCCTATCGGCTTTCTCGGCGAGAAGCTGGCCACCCTCGAGATCCGTCGGAACGTTCACCTGACCGATGTCGTCGAGACAGTTGAATATATACTTTCTCGCCTCCTTCGACTTTATTCCGGTCTCGGCTTCATGCTCTTCCGGCGTTTTTAATCGCCAGAACGGATATGTACCTGTGCAATCGAATCGAGCGTTACGCTTCTTGGACTGTAAAGACTATCGTATATAATGGAATGGAAGATCGGCACAGCGAAATAATTTTTGCGGAGGTTGAAGCGCTTCATACTAGGCAAATTAGTGCGTCATTTTTTTAGTCTTGCATACAAACTTTTACGCATCTATTGATTAACGAATATATACCTCTTCAAAAATTACCATAAACCAGTTAATATTTTTGAAAGTCTGTTGGAATGAATGTTTTTCTAAGTTAAATTCATTTACTGTAATACAAATAACCATCACTACCATCAATGGATGCGTAATAGTGATTTGTATGGCAGGGGGGTAGAAAAAGAGTTCTTGACGAGTGTGAAAATGCCGCGCGACCCGATGGGGAATGCGGCAAAATAATTTATACAATTGTACGTGAAGAGCAATTATATAGAATTATATAGGAGCAAATTTAAAAAGTGAAATCTTACGTTCTGTAAATAATAATAATAATAATTATTATTATTATTATAGTATAAAAATTCACGAATATCACACTTTTCGTTTTCGGGAAGTGTGCGCAGAAAGACACTTTCTTGCACTAGTGCGAGAAAAAAATATATCGCGTTCGTACGCATGCAAAGTATTTCCTCGCACGCGATGCGAAAAAGTGCCTTTCTGCGCACACTTCACAGGAAAGGAAAGCGGGATTTTACATGCATGCGTTAAGAAAAATTTTGTATGAACAACTTAAAAAATGTTGCACTAATTTTACTAGTTTGAAGCGCTCCAACCGCCTTAAACAAGCATGACACACTTACTGTCCATGTCTCTGTAGAAAAACTTGGTCGTTTTGCTTGCGTTGTTGAGCATATGTTCCGTCGGTAAGCCCTGCGTCTGGCTTATGTACCGGATCTGGTCATACTCCGAACTTCCCGGATACAGTGGCCATCCAAGAAAGAGCTCGGCGACGACGCATCCGAGCGACCACATGTCGATAGCTTCGCAGAACGGCAATCCGAGAATAATCTCGGGAGCCCTGTAGTATCGCGATTGCAGGTATGTGTTGCATACCGCCTTCGACACGTGGGAGGCCGAGCCGAAATCGATCACTTTGACTCGATATGGCTGACGTACCGGGTCGACCAGCATTATGTTCTCGGGCTTGAGATCGGCGTGAATCAATCCAAGTTGCTGAAATTTTTATATCCCCTCGTCAGTATATCCATCGTTCTGTGTATCGATTTTACCCACGATCTCGTGCAAAACGCGAAGCCGCGGTTCTTACCTTGAGCTTTAGCAGCGCCGTTAGAACTTGCTGAAGAATCGGCCTTATGTACTTGAGCGGAAGGGGCGAGAATTTGTTTTGCTTGAGAAAGTCGTAGAGGTTCTGCTCCAACATCTCGAAGACCAGACAGGTATGAGACTTGTGCTGGAAGCACTCGTAGGCGCGCACAAAGTTGAACTCATCCGCATTTTCCTGACTAAGTCGCGACAGGATGGAGACCTGGTTGGAGAAGGAAATAAGAAATAATGAAATTTTTTTTAAATAATTGCAAAGTCAATTAAAAAAAAATTAAAATTAAAACATGAAAAATCGTTACGGGGATACAGAATAGCGACGATTGCTCACCTCAATTTGACCTTGGCGCGCGTATGATGGATGATTCTTAAGAATTTTTATAGCCACGATTTCATTGGTTCCCTTCTTCCAACATTTCACAACCTGCGGAAAATAAACAAACGAAATATACGTCCATGAATAACTCGTAATTATTTTCGCAGGTTCGTCGACCGGTGAGGATTGGACACCGAGCCGAATTTACCATGACCCTGAAGATATCTGCACGGCATGAAATTTCATTTTTGGCTAGTCTCGGTCAATGCAGTGTTTTCGGAAGAAAAAAAACTGTTCACTTGTAAAACAGCTTCCTCGTAAAGTAAGCTTTGTGTTCATGAAAAAAACAATTTTCGAGATTTAAATGAGAACGTATTGAGAATGTTGTTTTGTTCAGCGTGTGCCAGACCCAAAAAATTGAAACTCTTATAACAAGCAAAAGTTGTGGGCTATCGAGTTGAAATTTCCAAGATATTAGGTTAAGGACTTGAGGGGTCATTTCCTCAATGCCGCCAGTCATAACAATTTTACGCGGCTTTGAACTATGCTAAAAAAAAGTCTGTGCGTGCGCTGGCTTTTACATGTCTTATTTTCCAAGTGAACTTCCCCGAGCGAAGTTTGTGCGATACGAAGGACAGCAGTTATAACTTGATGAAGTTTAGTCTCGCGCAGATATCTTCAGGGTCATAATTTAACGACTTCACCGAAGATCTTCTTTGCCTGTATACTCACTTGACCGAAAGTGCCCCGTCCAAGGAACTCGAGGACCTCGTACTGATTTGTCATCGAGTAGAGGACCTCGTGCTGGACCAACTGATAATCACCGTCGCCCTGTGGATTGCTCCCGGTACCACCGCCGTTGCCCGTATTCGCCACCTGTTTACTGTGCGACGTCATCGCGGTTTGTTTATGCTGCGGCTGCTGTTGTTGCTGTTGCAATTGCTGTTGGTGCTGCTGCTGATGCTGCTGCTGTTGCTGTTGCTGATGCTGCTGCTGTACCTGCTGTTGCTGCTGCAGGCTGTGGTGCTGAGAAACTACTGTATTCCCTCCTGTTGCGTTTGTCGTGGAATGCACCACAAGGCCCTCACCATTACCCTCCCTGGACCAAGTCTTTCGCTGCGACAAACATTAAATATTAATATGATTTTATGAGGAGGCCAAATATAAACAGGGAGCCAGGAAAATAAATGTTTCTCGGCTTTACATGGAAATATCGTCTAGGATTCTGAGAGTTTAGGGTGGCTTCGCCAATTTCAGGATAAGAAACCCGTTTTATTTTATTGTCTTATTTCTTGGGGAAAAAAATTAAGTTGACGCCCCCGCACCCTTAAATCTTAAATATTCGTATCTTAACCTTTTGGCCGCACCGCTGGTACGTGTCTAAAAGCTTGATTGTAGAGGCTCGCACCAATGTTTGTTGATTCGGACTTTTTTGCAGCGCATTATTGTGCAGCGCGCCGAAAGCGGTGTTCGTACCGCTCACTGAGTACCGTTGCAGACCGGGGTTGTCCAATTGATAGTCACCGGTCGATTGGACCAATGCGTGCTGTATTACCGGCTGACTGACATTGTAATCCAACTTGCGCTTTTTGCTGGGATGGTGAGCGGTATTGTTGGTAGAACTTCCGCTGCTACTGCTGCTGCTGCTGTTGACGCTGCTCGTCTGCTGAGTTTGGATGAACATGTCACACATTCCCTGAAATCAGAACGACAAAACAAAATATTAATATATTTTTCTGTGCAGAGACTGTGAGCCTCTCAATGCTGTGAAAATAAGAAAAATGCTGAACGCTTGTAAAAAAAAAAATGCCCCCCAAATCGGTGTTCGGTTTGAAAATCTCATTTTTGAAATCGAGATTTCCGGACCGGAAGTGACGCATTTCGAATATAACGTCATTTCCTGTCGAAAAATAGGATTTTTAACCCGGAAGTGACGTATTTCCGGTTGACGTCTCTTCCGGTCGAAAAATGAGACTTCTGTATTTCGGGTATGACGTCACTTCAGGTTGAAATCGAGATTTCCCGACCGTAAGTGACTGATTTCCAGTATAACGTCACTTCCGTCAAAATATAGGATTTCCTACCCGGAAGTTATATGTTTCCAGTATGATAGTACTTCCGGTTGAAGAAATGAGACTTTCTGACCGACAGTTACTTATTTCCGGTATGACGTCACTCCTGGTCGAAAAAAATAATTTTTCGGCTCGAAAAAATTCCCATAGAATGTAATAAATTTCATTCCATAATGTAGTTAGTTAATAATAGTTTATAGTTATTTCTATTTTATTAAGTCATTATTCGAAATTAATTTTTAACATCATTTTCGAAAAAATTTCAAACAGCACACCACCTTTCGGTAATACGCCAATTCGTAAATCTGTTTGTTTTTTATTATCTCCATTCGTGTGTCTGTTTACCGAACGTGACGAATAAAAAATTTGCCAGTACTTTTCCCGGTCACATTCTCCGTGCGGCGCGTATAATTTATCCCGGCATTTCTGCGTTCGCCATTCATCCTCGTGCACATGCGTCGGTCGTGCTCTAATTATAGTGAGCCATCAGAAATTATGGGGCCCTCCGGTATACGATTAACGATCTTCTGTACGGTACCGAGAGAGAATTACAGTTACGCTCAAGTTGACCGTCCCGACACCTTCGCCAACAGCAGGATGTCATTTACGATTATTTCTAGGAGAGAGAGAGAGAGAGAGAGAGAGAGAGAGAGAGAGAGAGAGAGAGAGAGAGAGAGAGAGAGAGAAAGCTAGCGAGAGAGAGAGATCAAATTACGTACGCAGCTCGGTGGAACAAGCGATATAACGTCCCCTAATACAATACACAAGCTTCTCGCCGTCGCATGCTGGATGTTAAATGAGTCGTACTAAGGCTGTATCGCGCAACTTTGTGCTAAGCGCTACACATACACACACCCACGCATACACGCACAGAAACACACACGAAGACACGATACACGCAAACACACGCAAACACACGCAAGCACACGCAAACACATACAGTCACACACGAAGGCACACGACAGACACGGACACACAGAAACACCCACACACACAAACGCACGCAAGCACACACAAACACACATGAATACACACACACACAAGCACACGCGGACACACACGAACTCACACAAACACACACGCAGCACACACGAACCGACACAATAAACACTAATACACACGCATACACGAACACACACAACCTTCTGATCGACCCATGCTTCGACTTTACCGCTGGCTCGTCAAGTCCGCACGATGACCCAATGTTTAGTAACGAAAGTCACTAATCGAAGTATAGATGTATTTGTACATATATCGTCGGCTAAGAACCAAAAGGGCGCAATTGTCGGTTCACGTTTTCAAGAATTTGTGTGTTTTCGGATGACGGTAAAAAATACATTAATTTAATAAATTCTACATACTTTGTACTGCACCAAGCGGAATCATAATTTTAGAGGAAAAATTACTCGATGAGCTTGCATACTCGCCCAGCGCTAAATGGTATAATGTGAATTTCCGAAAGTTTATCCCCAGGGCATCGGGGATACTGCAGCCAGGGACTGAGATAAAATTCGGCCCAATACAGAAAGAAATATTAAATACGCTTAAATACGAACAGCCCGATCATATGTGTGCTATTTATCGCTCACACCGTTGCGGATGCAAAAATAAAAATAATAATGATAATAATCCACGATCATAGGTATTTGTCTGTTCGTATTTGACGAGCTTGGATAATCCTTGGTGCAAGCTCGCGGGTGCTCCTCGCGACGACCCATTTCCCGATGAGTCAAGCCTCTCACAGATTCATCGTCCAAAAAACAAAAAAACTACCGGCGTATGCAAGCACCCGCAAAGGCGAGCTGCCTCGCGTACCATCGGGATGAGAATGAAAAAAAAATCACATGCAAGCAAAAGCGTGAAAAAAATTCGTAATCCGTGTGCTAATAATCAATTATATACACATAATAAACGAAAGCGAGTGCAGGCCAATTGTTTTCTTGTGTTATGGTGAAAATCAGGCATAATACACCGCTCTAAAATTGACAAACTTTTCGAGTACAATGGCAATGTCGTTGTCGTTCTTGGAAGTGCATTTAAGCGTCGGCGCACATTGTCACGAGGCAATGAGTCAGCGTATTGGATACAAACGTCGATCGCGTCTTGTTGATGTTGCTCCGTGGCTCGATTTTCGCAAACGACGAGCGAAGAGTTGCGTAGCGGCGTAACTGGTACACGATGGCCACGAGAAACAGTGCAACATATTTTTTCTCCGATTTTTCACCGATTTTCCCGAACCGAATAACAATAATTATATTAGCGATAATAATAATCATATTAATGATGATAATAATAATATTAATAATAATAATAATATTATTAATGTATCCACTGACGGAGCTCGAATTTAATCGGTACTGAAAAACATGTGTTGGCAATCTATTTCATGTTGATGAGACATAATGTTCATAAATCGTTTGCGTGACACTAAAAAAGACGAAGCAATCCGATGTAAATAGACTTCATTTATCGACACTGTTTTCGATTGAAGATTCCTGGTAACGTGACAATAAAATTAATTATTCTTCGAATCATGCCTCTTACATAGAGCCAGCTTGATTTTATCGATTTCCGTATCGCCACTCATTATCCCTGAGATAATATACCTGACCCATAAACAAAACATGTCCTGATTTTTTCCCCGACTTCCCTGACTGAGTAATAATAATGATAATAATAATAATTTATCCGCTGACTAAAATTCAAGCTAATAAGCGTTAATCCGGGTAACTAATTAACTGAGCTCTAGTTTAATCAATACTGACAAACATATGTTTGCCATCTATTATAATGCTGATGGAAAATGTTTAAAAATCGGGTGCGTATAGTAAAACAGTTAACAAATTTTTACGTGAATATACTGTATAACGTAATTTACGTGAATATACTGTATAACGTATACTGTGTACGTTATACAAACTAAATACGTGTGTAAACTAAATAATGCCACTAAACAGTATACTGTATATTAATACTGTATACTGTTTAGTGGCATTATTTAGTTTATTTTGGTTAAGTTAGTTGATTCATTTTGCTTAGTAATTCGTTAATTTTGTTTTTCATATCATCTTTAGTCGCATTATGTACAGTTTGTTTTGGTTAAGTTAGGTTATCTTATATTGCATTATATTCTGCTGTATGGGGAATGTTTTTTGTAGTCGTCGTTGTATTTGCGAGGCACGGTGACCTTAGGAGGCTTGCCCCAGGACACGAATAAATGACACTATCTATCTATCTATATTTTTAACTCCCGACTGTCCGCTAGGGCAAAAAGACTGTAGTCATGCGTTTCACTGAGGTCTCCCAATTTTATTGTTTTCGTTGTCTCCAGTGTTTGTCGGAACGGCTCAATGTTTCTTAACAGAATTTGGCACACTAGTTCTGTGGATGTGGGAGTGTGTTTGTAACGATGGATTAGGAAAATAAATGTGAAGTGGCAGAGATAACTACGAAAAAATGGGTCAAAAGCTTTTTCAGATATATCGAAAGGCGGCCACCATTATCTACTATTGCCTTTGTGATTATTTGTCGTCTGTTATAAAAAAATGCTGCAGTCTGTGTGCTATACCATAGTGCATTGAGTTCACTCAACGTGTAGTGTAACCTCGAATACGCGTCGCGCGGCGCCTATGCTAATTTGTTTACATATATCAAATTTGTTTGAGCGTATTTTTAAAAATTGTTATGAGTTTATATTCATTTATAATCTTAGTATTTTGCGTTTTGGTTATATTATTTATTATATTTTAAAAAGGCATGAAAAAAAAATGTTAAAATTTTTTTTTTTAACTCTCAACTGCAAAAGGAGTTTACTACTTTTGCAATACAATTGGTATACAATTACAATTACAATTGGTATATGCAGTCTTGTAGTTGTAACTCGATCGCTGTAGTGTAATGTCTTATTCACTATATGTGACATATATGTGATATACGTCAGCGATATAATTTTCTAAATATGCCATCTCTCAGATTTAATTTTCTAATATTGTGTTTTTGTGATGAGATTTTGTATGTATCGTTGCTGTCCGAAACAATTTTTTATATGTCGTTCCTCTCTGATACAATTTCCTATGTATCGTTCTTCTTCGTTCACTTCGTAAATGTTGCATCGGAGAGGGACGACACATAATACATCGAATCGGAGAAGAAAGCCACATAGAAAATAGTATCGGCGACATACAACATTTTGAATATTACATCGGACCTGAATGACACATAGTAAATTGTATTGGAGAATTTTATAGATCAGCGGTTCTTAACCTAGAGTCCATGGAACCCCAAAATACACGAAGGACCCCCTGTGAAAGCCCAAGGTTAAGAACCACTGGTATAGACGATAGAATTCAAAAAGCATAAAATAAAAAGAAATTGATAATTTTAGAAAACCTCCGCTTGCAAAGTCGTACAAAGATATAAATAATTAACGATAAAAAATGGTTAATGAAAAAGTAATTTTAAAAAGGATTAAATAATTCATGTATGTAACGGTAATTAATATCGTCAGTAAATAACAATAGTAATAATTAATAACAAAGAATAATTGCGGAATTAATTAATTCTGATTATATCAAATCGTTCATAATCTTCACTACAGTCGGGAGACGGCTTCCGAACACAGTTTTTCTATTTCCACACAAATAAAATTGCTAACAGAATATTATCATATTATATAAATCTGTTGTGTGGGAGGACCTCTCCCGACAATACCGAAGATTATGTACGTATTGATATAATTATGATTAATTAATTTTGCTATTATTCTTTGCTATTAATTATTACTATTGTTATTTACTGGCAATATTTATTATTGTTACATACATGAATTACTTTATCCTTTTGTGAGTTACTTCTTCATTAATCATTTCTTTATCGTTAATTAATAAACATCCAATCTCTCATAAAAAAAGCTTGGTACTTAATTATATACATATATATTCGAATAATGCTTCTACATGGAACGGGTTCGATTATTTTCAATTTCCGTCTCGCCACTCATTTTCCCTGACCCATAAAAAAAGTGGTCAACTTTCTTTCCCATATTTTCCTGACGATTATTAAATTATTTCGAATAACTTCTCGACGAAGAATTGAACAGACACGAATTTGCATCTGGCCGGGGGAATGAAAAATTAGAGTTGAACTTTGGAATTTTAGTAACCAAATTTTGCCGGAGTGCTGTCGAATGACGACGTTTCGCCCAATCAACGAGCTGCGTAGCTAAATAAGCTCACAATGGAAAAAAAATAGCCGGCGTGACGTAACGCGCGTAATCTGGATAATACAATAAACAAGAGATTGCGGCGAAACGCAAAGCGAGTTTTATTGTCTTTTGTTATTGTCTCTCCCTCTCTTTCCCTCCCCACCATTCTGGATCAAACAGCATGGAGAGGAGGATTGACCGTTGAACGCCGCGAAACGGGACGAGGCAAGTTCGTGCGCTCAAGACTTTTCAGGACTCGATATACGTAAACTCTCGAAGCTGACACATTCGAGCTGGATAAACTCTCCGGGGAGGGAAAGGGGAGGGGGTATTTATAAAAGAAACACAAGGAGAAAATTAAACCGCTCGGAGGCCTTTACCGGCGACGGAAAGCCTCGTTCACTTTGCACGGTGGTTCTCAACCACAAGAGAATATGCGATTGACTTTCCCAACACTTGGAAGGCCATAAAAAAAAAAAAAAATCGAGGAAATAATAGTTATTAGTTTGGACGTGAATATTTTTTTGGCGATCTATTTTGGATTTGAATTGAAATCTACATTCAACTATCCATCCATCCCAGTGGTTGGTTGTATTGGGAATGGTCGTAACTTTAGGGTTACCAACTCTCCGCTTTCGCTCTGCCGGCCATGGGAGGGGGGGGGGGGCCGGGGGGATGTAAAACGAAGCAAAAAATCAAGTTTTAATAACGATTGCTAATTGAGATTGAATAAAAATAAAATAGCAGTGAAACATTAATATTTCTTTTTTCATAACAATATATCAATCTAACGTATGAATAAAAATAATTCATATATTAATATTAGGAACAGTCAAGATTTTTGTGTACTTCCTGATAGTTTCTATTTGTCCTTGGAGCTCGCCTTGAAGTCATATTTTTGCTCAGATCTCGTGGCTTTCAGCTCTAACAAGGTGACGGACGGCTGCTTTTAGGGAAAAACTAAAAAACGGACGGAAAAAGGACACGTCCGTTGGGGAACGAAACGGACCGCAAAAACGGTAAAACGTATTATACGTTTTTGGATTGGTCCTTTTTCGGTTGCGGAAACCGAGGAAGGACCAAATATTTTTTATAAAAATGTTTGTCTAAGTTTTTTTATTTCCTTTTGTTTTGCTTTTAATTCTGTTTTTAATGAAAGGACAGAATAAAAATACGATCTTGATCCTTTTTCGGTTGCAGGAACCGAAAACGGACCAAAACAAATGTTTCGAAAAAAAATGTTCGATCCGTTTTCGGTTTCCACAACAGAAAAAATACCAAAAATGCCAACAAAAAATGTACACTCCGTTTTGTACTTTTTTACGGTCCGTTTTGTTCCCCAAAGGACGTTTCCGTTTTTCGGTCCGTTTGCGGTCCGTCACTTGCTATGGACCAAATGTGCATTGTCTTTGATTTCTTTATAAAAATCCGAACATATTTCGAAATTAATGTCGACTGACACTACTCGCATAAACACGTAAGACACACAGTGTTGCCAAAACCCGAAGATGGGGTAACTCTCGAGTTGACAAAAGAATATTGAAATGTTTTTATTCATGATACCTACATCAATCGTAAAAAAAATCGCTTCGGTGGCACTTTGACTGATTTCGCCGGCTTTTCTCTCGAATTTCCCGCTGCCAGTTTCACTACCAAATTGCCGGCCGGGCCGGCGGAATACCGGTCGGTTGGCAACCCTAGTCGTAACTCGCAATCGAGCAGCGTGCCCTTGGTGGGCCATGGACGAGGCAAGCGGGCCAATCAGCGAGGACGTCGCCGAAAAGTTCACCGAGTAACACCCGACAGTCTTCCGTCCGGCGACGAACCTCTCGACGTCCCTCACATTAAAGATTGTTTCGTAAGAATTACGCACTAAGAGTATAAAAAAATACACGAATTAAAAAAACGCGGTAATAGCTGAGTTTCCAGTTTGGATGTGAATATTCGCCGAACTATATTGGCCTTGAATCCAAATCGACGTTCGAATTTCCGTTCGCTCGGATAGTTGTTTGTATTGGGAACTGTCGTAACTCGCAAGCAAGCGTGCCCTTGCTGGGCCATGGACGAGGCAAGCGGGTCTGCCAGCGAGGACGTCGCGGAAAGATTCACTGCGTAACACCTGCGAGTTTTTCTTCCGGCGACGAACCTCCTAACATCCCTCTCACATTAAAGATTCTTTCGTAAGGATTACGCGCGATAAGTACAAACAATAAAAACCCACAAGATATTGAAAAAAGTGATTTTAATAGGCACTTCTTACGTGTAAGAAGCAAAGAAGCGAGTGCCTAAAAACTAAAAGCATCGGACCGCTTGGTGTGTGTCAGATCGTTAATCGTCCGTTAAAGGTGCTCGCACATAAAACAACGTTTACCGTTTTCGGTCCGTCGATCGGACCAGATCGGACACCAATACGCGAGCATACTGTGTTCCGTACGTAGTTTTATGTGCGAGTAGCTTTAAGATGATAACCGTCAAAAACTTTTTTGTTGCCCCGCAAGTAACATCGGCTTAAGGTAACAGTACCAATGCTCGGACACGTTAAAGTCGTCGGACACTCCGAAGCAGATTTGACTTATTCCGAACTTAAGTATTAGAAATCCAATTTTACGCTTTTAATCGTATCTACAAACATTATTTGATGCACAGAAAATAATTACACAAGGCTTAAGCCTAAATTATTTTCTGTTGTTGCATTTTGTTAAGACAGACGATACAGTTTCCGGAAATTGGTGCAATCGTTACTACATACGGGACCCAATAATCAGACCGTTCAAAGAAGTTATGTTAGTCAGCTTTCTACGTAGAGTATCTTCAGTATTGTTTCGCGTAAATATAATTTTATTCGTTGATTTAATTAATAAATGGCGAAGAAATTCTTTTAGTTAATATGAAGTAGTTGAGTTCGTACATAAGAATTTTCGGAATCTATGATTGTCATGAAACATTAGAGCGTACAGTGTTAGAATATAGGTACGTGTCGAAAAATCGCATTCGTAGACTTTGGACTCTCTTGTTATTTTCTTCCGTAATTAAAATTAGTACATTTCGATACGAGTGCGATGAAACTTTTTCTGACACGAATTCGGAAAACGTTTTTCGCACGAGTATCGGACAAAATGTTATTTCATGAGGTGTGAAAATGGGGGTTTTACGCACGCGAAGCGGGCGAAAAAGTGGCCATTTCCGCACCGAGTGATGAAAAAACATTTATTTTTTTGCAATTAATCGATGAGTTTTGGAACTAGTAACTATCAGCTTGATATTGGTTTCAGTTATTGTTACAAAAAAATTTGTTACTGACCAATTAATACTTGCTAGAATCTGGTAATGCTCTTAACTGTCGGAGCATTGGTAACTTTACCTTGCGAGCCTCGCGAATAGTGTGGAAGGTTCGAACTTTTGAGGCATTCTTTGAGAGTTCAAAAGGGCGACAAGTCAAAGAGTGCTAAACTATCGTTAAACGTGCCCTAACTCTGTGATTTGTACAAAATTGACAGGATTATCTGTGATATTCTATACGCATAGTACACGCTACGATTTTATCACAAAAGGAAACCTTCGAACGTAAACGTCCCAGTTGCAGGACAAGGTGTGCATGCAAGAGAGACCGAAATAAGATTTTTCATGCGTGTCCGGGGACTGGGACTGCTCCCTTAGGTGTCCGACCATTAGTACTTTTTCACCTTACTAAATTATACTATACTATTTACATTAAATTTGTATTAAATATTAAGGTTGGCCTTCAAATAAATAAATAAATAAATAAAAACAATATTTTGCTCCTTCCAGAAGAAAAAAAACATGATCAAGTTGGGGTAGCCATGCAATTTTTTCGCATGAAATTGATTCCAAAAACATATTTTGGACCACGTAAGTCGATGCATATGAGAACACAAAAAAAAATCATTTCCAGCATGACTGAAGAGTGCCATGAACAGTTTTCAGCTTCAGTCTCGCGTTGATCCACCGGTCGAGTAAAATAAAAAACAATGTCCCTCAGTTTACTTCGAGACATTACTATTTTTTTCTACTCCTCCAAGAACACTCGGACAAACGCATAACCCTATGAGGACAATGAATCGTGCTTAAAATGGATTTAGACTGGCACGCCGTTCATCTCTGAAAGAGCAGGTGTGCACAAAGAACGAAAAAAAAACCGATCGTACGAAAAGAAGTGGTGATGCTGGGTAGCGATTGGCCGACCCGGCGACACACTCCGCCAGTAACAACGTCAAATTTAGAAAAGTCCTCGTCGTTGCATGATACGAACAAGTAACCAGAATGTCCATAGAATTGAAGAACGAAAAAAAAAACAAAAAGAAGAAAATAATAACGCTCGTGCAAAAATATCGGCGATGCTCGATAGCGATTGGCCAACCCGTCTACACACTCCGTGAGTATCGATGCAAAATTCGGAAAAGTCCTTACCATTGTTTGATCTTTACGAACAAGTAGCCAGAACGTTGCAGTGTGCATGAAGAACGATAATAAGAAATCAGAGCTGAGTAAAGTACCAAAATATACTTCAAGTACAAAGTATCGCAAGTACTGGAAGTATCAAGTACCTTTTGTACCTGAAGTATTTCTCAAGTACTTTTCGCAATTAAGTTCTTAGAGTTAAGCGGTATCAAGGCTTGAAAAATAAGGTGCAAAGTAATTTGCGCATGACTTCCGGATGGGAAAAAAATTGCTAACTGCATTTTTTACAAATCGTTGCTTTGAGGGTATTTTTAATATATTCTCCGCATTTTGGCATTAAAAAAAATCCATAAGAAAATGTCATTAACGAAAAACGAAAAGTGTCTTCTTGCTTTTTTAATAGAATAAAAAAAATGCTCGTTAAAATTATACTTATTGATAAGTTTAGACAGATAATCACATATTAATAAAAACAGTACGTCATGTTACTCATCGAGTGTCCGTAATGCGAACGTGTACTCAAAAAGTACTTGAAGTACTAAAAACTACTTTTGCGTAATTCAAGTACGTACTTTAAGAACCAAACAAATAGCCGATACTTCAAAAGTACTGCCAAGCTTATTATATATATAATAACGAACGGTTGGGTGACCAAAAAGGGAAGGAGCACGAGAGCTCATCACACCGATTGCTCCGCAATAAATAAATAAAACAACGCTCGTGCTAAAAGAATCGGCGATGCTCGGTAGCGATTGATCAAGCTGTCGACCCACTCCACGAGTAATGACGCAAAGTTTGGAAAAGTCCTTGTCGTTGTTTGTTCTCTTTGAAAAAGTAGCGAGAACGTCGCAATGTGCACGAAGAGCGATAAACAGACAGAAGAATAATGCTCGTGCGAAAAGAATCGGCGATGCTCGGTAGTGATTGGCCGACCCGTCGACGCACTACACGAGTAATGTTGCAAGGTTTGGAAAAGTCCTTGTTGTTTATTCTTTACGAACAAGTAAGTTAGAACGTCGCAATGTGTGTATGTGTACGTGTATAATGCAGTCGCAACGATCCTGTAGAAAGTTCGGCTGGCGTGTCGTGTAAAAATAGATAGCGCCCGAATGACACGACACGGAAAACGAGCCGAGATAGAGCGCGCACACAACGTCCGCAAGCGTCGAATCGTGTACGCCAGACAGAGAAAGACAGAGGCCAAGCCGGGCCGAAGCCGAGTCTCCTCGACGCCCGGTAAGGCTCGCTCAAAATTCTCGATTCTCATTTCCGAATCGAATGACAATGTTAAACGTAAATTCGTAATATTCCATTCATGAGACTCGCAGCAACGCGGCACCATAGTGTGCAAAAAAACGTTCTCTTTACAGTCGCGACAATGCGACGAAGTAAGGTTTGACGAAAGAGAGCGAAAGGGATCGTAATCCTCGTCGCACACCTGGCAGACGGACGTTGGAACGACGCAGGCCGCCGCCGGCTTGCCGCAGTCGGTGTTACCGAATCCGGGGAGGAGGGGGGGGGATTGAGAGCTTCACCGCGGAGTAAATTTGAAACGATCTGGCACGAGTACGATAGCCTCGTATGAAGAAAAGATGAAGAAAAAAATCGTGTCTCCGCCGCTGTCGGCTGCTTCAAGCAACGAGCACACGTTGTTGTTCGTGCGGTTCGCAAACGTGCCCTCGGACAAGCAACGGCGATAACAAGCTACGTTCGGTCTATGATAGTCGGCGGCGTATTTCGACGGCCAGCAGCTCCGCAGTTAGGCACGACAGTCTCAACGACACAGCGATATATCCGAGATGTATTTACCTCGATTTTTTTTTTGTAACATCGACAGGGACGTTCGTGCAAAGATTTTAGTGTCTAGTTTCGCATACGAGTGTTTTCCTTTACCTTTCACTCCTCGGCCAGTGTCTCTCTCTTTTTCACGGACAGGCCCGGTCACGTAGCGTCATGTTCTTATTTAAACCGCGACCCGGACGCAGGCAGAGCGGGTTGGCCGCGATTTTAGTTCTCCGTCGTGGCCCTGTGTGTGTGTCCGTCTGTCTCACGGCGGAGAGCCTCTCGTGCGCTCTTTCTACCCCGTCGGATTTCGTACTTTCAGCGGCTCCCAGCCATCTTGTGCGTGCCTCGCTGGCTCTCTCGGTGGGCCCCAGAGGCGGCTGAGAGAACGGACGATCGGTTCTTCACTCGGGACACAACCGCACTGTGTCAATCCGATCGAGGCGTTTATTTTCCACGAGCGAGAGCCTCTCCAAGGCTCTCCGCCAGCTCGCGAGACACGGCACGTAGAACGACGACGAGACAGATAGTGCGCGCGATAAAATATATACGAAACGAAACGAGAGAGTTTGGAGCTTATAGCCGTCGCTCGGAACGCGTTATCGTGCTGCCTTCTCCCTCGTTTGCCACCTCACCCGACTTTGCCGCACGACACTTTTCAATCACTGTCGCGTCACACCGAGGAAAAAAAATAACACTTTTTTTTTTTAGACACCCACTATGTTTCGGCGATTCCACTCTCTCTCTCTCTCTCTCTCCCTCTGTCCGTCTCTCCCCGCCGAGTTTCACACGACTTATTTACAGCCCCCTTTCCCGCAGGGTAAACGCGTTATTTACCCCCCGAACAGATTCGGTCAAGCTCTCATGTCTCGGCTGCTGCTGGCTCCTCGCACCACGCACGTCCACGAACGAGGAATCACTCGGAACCTACTGGCCCTGGCGACCACTCCGCCGTCGTTCGGACGAACTCGGCGACCATCGTCTGTTTACGCTCACTTTCCGTCCAGGGCCGTAACACTCGCCGCGTACACGTGCACACGGCGCTGCGCGCCGGCGCGACGCACAGCGCCGACTCGGCATGACGGGAAAACTTTGAAGCGATCTACTCGAGGCGACTCTGTGTACTTCCTCAAACCCGCTGTTATGCGAGGATTGATGAAGAGGGTTTACGAGCATTCATATCGTTTAGACGTTTATCGTTTAACATTGCATACGTTACATTTCTGATCATTTAATCGACAGAACGATTGGGAAAAATCGAGAAGGCAGAGCTTCGTTTGATAGGCACATTTTTATTAAGTCCCGACTGCCCAAAGACGGGAGTTGTGAGTTTCACGGCGGTCGCGTGACTTTGCGCGATTCCTTGGTATCCAGTGTTCTCCGAAACGACATAAAAGTCTTTTGACTAGATTTGTCGAGCAGTTTCTTTCAATCATGACCTGAGTATTATTTTCAGGTTTTGTTACGATTCGATGCGAATTTATACAGATACAGACTTTTCGGAGAAAAACATGCTTGTACATATTGAAATTTCGGCGAGATATGCCGCCATCATCTGCCACTTCACCGTGTATCGCGGCTAATTTCACAGTGGCTCAATGGCACGATCTCCCGAGCATTCTGCGTTTCGCTACGGATCAGCTGTCAACACTATATACCTACTATGATTTTTTTTTTTTGTAATTACGTTATTATCAGTTAGCAGCTAAAAGTCAATTAAACGACTATACCCGAACACCTGTACAGTATTCTAGCTTTGCCGTATCAAGAGACGCGGTAGCGTTTCGAATACTTAAGGTGATGTGGCATAACCACCCGCCCACCTGCCCCGCATCCAGTTGGTAACAAAAACTGCACTGAACGCCGTTTTTAAACCGCAGCAGTCCCAAGAAATGAACGTTGTCTTTCCCTGCGTCTTCCGATTCCCCAGAGAAAGACAATTTTCTTTTTCCTCGGAGGACTGCGGTCTGAAAACAGCATTCGGTACAGTTTTTGGTACCGGCGATGGTATTTCACATTATTTAAAAAATAATAATTTTTAAGGGAGGCGCTACAAAGTAGTTGTACTATAATATGCCGGAAGTGGAATTTTTGAATCGATGGTATTTGAAAACGAAGCATCGGCTCGGAATTTCGGAGACACTTTCATGATATAATTCGGACACAAGCTTTCCAACGCGCCCAGTTAC
The DNA here is from genome assembly GCA_964017025.1 of Stenichneumon culpator. NCBI lineage: Eukaryota > Metazoa > Arthropoda > Insecta > Hymenoptera > Ichneumonidae > Stenichneumon > Stenichneumon culpator. The sequence continues at coordinate 3,807,177 of OZ024772.1, forward strand.
GATCATGACTGTTCAACAGATGCTGCGATATGGACATCGTGCGCCGAGAAGTGTCCGAAATTAAGAGTGTTGTGCAGATTTCTTGTATATGTAGATATCCGGTTTGTTTTCAAACTCTACCCGACAATCGCCTACCGAACACTAACAACAAAAAAAACTGCCGGAATAAAAAACAAATCTCCATCGGAATAAAAAATATATTTCCACCGGAAAAAAACAAAACTCTACCGGAACGTATAATAAAGTTTTCTCCGGAATTCGCCGGTAGCCGGTAGATATGTAAATGTGTCAAGAGTTCGTTGATACGCAGTGCAATCGAACGTCGTACGAACAATTTTTTTTTATTTTAACCTAGTTCATCATGGTTAGCACGGCGATACGTCACTGTCGTCTCCATGGAAACCGAGGCGACGTCATTCGCCATTAAAGGGCAGCGGTTCTCGGTCACTTTTACGATTCAAATGAGGAAACCCGAGCGACGATACGTTACTTACGGTATTGCCGGTGGATCTTCGACCGTACACCTTTCGACCCGTATTATGGACTCCAGCTAGCACAATAGGCTGCGCGTAGCGCTGAGTATAATTTCTGCTTTGGGATTGCCGAAATGGGACCTACCGACGCCATTTCGGCAAAGAGGGTGAAACGAGGGGACAACCGTAATACGGGTACACAATAAAGTTTCTAGAATTAATTTCGACATTGCGGCTCGAGCTTCGGACTCGAGTATTGTCGCGGGGAAAGTCGTTACGGTACTAGTATAAGAATTTGGTGCAAAAAGCAGGTCTATTTTCAACATTTTTTAAAGCAGGTATTAGAAGGGCAAGATCGGGGTTTTTTTATTGAAAAATATCAATTAACAACGGACTTATTGACGATTAACGATTAACAACGGACGGCGTGTCTCGAAATCTGTTCGTCCGATTGAGTTGAAATTTGGACAGATCTTTCTATTCTCTATCTAACGAACGGTTGATTAAAAAATATTAATTTATGTTGTTAATAATAAACGATTAAGGACCATTTTCTCGTTTCGACGAAATAGACGACAGGAACGATTTTTTTGTGAAAATAACTGAAACCAATGTCAAGCTGATAGCTTCCAGTTTCCAAAACATATCACTTAAGTACCAAAATATAAGTATTTTTTCAATTACCGAAGAAAATAACGAGAATCCAAATGTACCAGTCTATGGACGCGGTTTTTTGGATCGGCTCTTATTCGGGCACTGTATGTCTCAATGTTTCGGACAACCATACATCTCGAGAACTCTCATGTACGAACTCAACTAGTTCATATTAATTATAAGAATGTCTTTGGCACGTATTAATTGAATCAATGAAAAAATTATATTTAAGCGAAACAATACCTAAGATAAACTACATAGAGAGCTGGCTAACCGTAACTTCTTCGAACTGTCCGATTATTAGCTCTCATATGTAGTAACGCCTGTACCAATTTCCGGGCAGTATATCGTCTATCTGTTAACAAAATGTAACAATAGAAAATAATCTAGGTTTAAACCTTGTACAACCTTTTTCTTACTTTGCATCAAATAATATTGTAGATACGATTACAAGGGTCGAATTGGATTCCTAATACTTAAATTCAGAATTAATCAAATCTGCATAGAAGTGTCCGATGACTGGGACGTGTCGGAGCATTGGTAGTATTACCTAACCGACCAGCACGCCACCGACGAGCGGTCCATCCTACTGAGTTGTCATAAAAAAATAAAAAATAAAGCAACTTCGCCGAGCCGTTTTTGATTCAACGTGAAGGGTAAAATCGCTTAGTTTCGTCGGACCGCAAACAACCTTCGGTTCGGTTCTTCCATGTTCAGTGGTCGTTCAGAGGTCACCCAGGCGAAACATCGTTGTTATTATCCGTGTATATGAGAGGCGTATCGAATACCCTAGGATAAAATATGCTCCCCGATGAATTTGATGTTCGCCACGATAAAATTGTTTTTACTCGGGACTATGAAGCATCGAAACGCCCGTGTTTAGATTATATATATGTATGGATAGAAATTTATCGAATCTCCGGCTCGCGATCGTGCAGCCTTGGCTAAGCGTGTCACGCTCGACGTGCGAGTGACTCGCTCGAAACCCATTCGATATATTCGCGTATGTACTACGCTGGTTTTACCGGTCCTTGAGATAATTATTTTTCGAACGTAGAAACGACCGTGCGACGACCTCGCTCGATTCTATTGTGATATGTATGAGCTTAATGGAAAAATAAACGTATATCGGTTGGCGAAGTCGACGTTTTGAGACAGGATTCTGGCATTGATTCTTCTATTCCACAGCGCTCGAGCTCGGAGATACACGAGGAGCGCGGACTGACTATCGCTCTTGCGTTGTCGTCGACGAGAGACAATTGTTGTCGCAATTGATAACAATTTTGTTGTCTCCCTGTTTACGCTTGCGCACTCGTGTAAACGGGGGTTCTTGCTCGCTCTCTCTCTCTCTCTCTCTCTACGGGAGTGTGCATGCAGGGATAATGAACCGGCCATAGTTCGCACAGCTATATATATATATATATATATATATATATATATATATATATATATATATATACACGCGTGTAATAACTCGGAGTGTTATTACCGTAGCCGGGGGCCTCCGGACACTTCTCCGCATTAGCCTCCGCTCTGCTATAGGCAAACTGCGATATATACGCATTTATGTCGTTACGTGTCGGAGGCGACTCTATCGATTTTACCTGAATATCGTACGTCTTGATATTCGCAGAGAGGGGCGGGGGGTCGTAATATTTACACGAATATGAAAGCTACAGTAACCCTTTAAACCCGAAACTTCTTTCCTGATTAAAGAATCAAGATTTTTATTAACTGCTCGATACGCTTACCAATAAAGATATTTTTAATTGTATTTTTTTTGAATGTCTACATCTGGATAGAGAGAAAAATGTTACAATGAAATTATGGTCGATAGAAATTATGTCGACTTTTTCACGAAACGGCAGCAGGATAGAAATTATGGTCGACGAAGTTTTCTTATGACGCACCACTGTTCGCGTTGCTTTCGGGGACGATGGATTAATCATCGTCGCTTCCACCGCTTCCTCGAGCGGAACAGTTCTATAGTCCTATCGATTATCGATACGATTAAAAATGGAGAGCAAAGTACGATGGATCCAGAGAGTCGCTCATGGGGTTTTCGGTGTTGCGCCGATATTTCTTAACGCCACTGACCGTGCAGGATAAAAGTGTAGCTGCGCGTCTCCGTCGGCGTTCTCCGGTGCGTAACACCGTCGGGTAATCCCGTCATGTTTAGGCGGCGAGGAATCGCAGCACTCTTGGCGAGAGCGGGGTTTTACGGCTCGCTGAAACTGCGCGCCGCTGCCGCTGTTTCCACGAGTTTTGTTCCGACAGTCCGCTACACGATCGAGTTTGGGGCCATCGGTTGAGGCGGTTGCAACAATCCCCGCGGGTTTTCCGCTCAATTCTCACTCGGCCGCATCGAGCTTACTTTCACCCGTTGTTTGCTGGTTCGGTGCGATGTACGTACCGGTACAACGTACGTATTGCACTGACTTGCCGCAGACATCGCGAGGCAAAACTTTCGACATGCCGAGGTAGAACATCGTGTCGAAAGTCCTGCAACGCGTCGCGAGAGATCCGACGATGTTCTTCATGTGCTCGCGTAGATTAATGCTGTAAACTGTGCGAACTGTCGGAGGCACAGCCCGCAAGGTCGTCGCAGGTCACCGATTCACGTTTGGCTATGCACTCTATAACCGCAGAATAGAAGGGATCATTAGATACTGAAAAATTAAATTTAAATATATATTTTTTTTATCGTAAAATTTCTTTAATAATTGTAAATTTGTTTATTTCCTTTGCTGTGCTGCAGTTGTGGAACGGTTAATTAGGGTATTTCTCTTCTTTCGATTTTTTTTTTTATTGAACAGAATAAGGAGGAGAAAAATGAGAAGAACGAAGAACTAAATTTTTTTGAATAAAGAAAAATCAAAATGTTTTTTTTTTATTTATGTATCTATATTTTTTTATGAAAAAATGTTTCAACAATTTAAAAAATGTTTCTCCTTTGACACTGATTTTGTGTAAAGTCGCTCGCGATTCGGCAATGTGCCCGATGAAATGATTTTGAGAAAGTATCGTTACTTCGGCACGCTAATATCGTTTACAGCGCTATCTTTCGGTGATGTGAAAAGGCGTCGGTAAGGTAGTGATCTGGTCTGACGATATTGGTTACGGTCGATGCGAACCTGCGATTAACATGTGTGGGTGACCGACCGCGGACGAGTTACCATGGTGGGATAGCTTGTTAGTGGCTTAGTCATTGAATTTCAAGGTGGCACTGCTTTTCTACTTCAATCACCAAGTTTCCACCGGAAATAAAGTGACACTGAAATGGGACAGGACGTAGTAGCGAAATCCTAGGACACACGAAGCTTACTGGCGTACTTACTCGACTCGTACGCAAATATCGAGACTTCTAGAATTTCGTAATTAAATCCTGACCCATTTCCACGGTTACATACACTGTTAAAACTCTTTAAAAAATCGAACATTTAATGCACTGGTCTGGAAGTTGTAAATTCAATTTAAGGAGATACGTCACCCAACGACTTTTCTACTTTTGGAACTAAAAATCACAAGTATTATGAAGCAATGAATAAGGTTTTTTATAAGGATTTCTAATAATTTTTCCCCACATGGATCCCGAGATACATGAGCTTAAAATTGTGTCAATTAGCATAAGCTGTATATGGTAACGCGTGAAAAGCAACATTCTTTTTTTTAATATATATTTCCAGACTATAGTATTAACATTTTTTTTTCTAAAATAACATTAGGACATTATAGGGACACATTAAAAAAAGAAAATGGAGCTGTGCCCATAGATTTCCGAAAATATTACGAGTGGAAGGAGCTTCGAACCTGCATATGAATAGGTATCTAGGCCTCAACCATTGCTAGCCACATCCCCCCCCCCCCTCCACCACCCCACACCATTTAGAAATGGTGATCTGTGACCTATTCCCTTAACCCTTCGCGGTCACCCGGGGCCAAAATGACCAAGCGGGGTCAAAATGACCCCAATATATATTTAATATATTTTATGAAAATATATTAAAAATTGCCAGAGTTATGATTTTTTTAGTAAAAAGTGGTTTTTTTACGCATTGCCTCCTTGCTGATTTCTTTTGCGCCATTTTGAAAACTTGATAATAATTTTTTGCCATGATATTCTCATTCCGAAAGGTTCAAACTAATGTCCTGCATTTTTATGAGTCGTTCGGAACGATACTGGCAACGCGGCAATCGTTTAAACATAGCTGGGGTCATTGCGGCTCCCTGTGACCGGCGCGTTATTTCCAGAACGTGTGACCTCGGAGGGTTAATGTACAATTGTCATGAAAAGTAAATGTACTTTCACAGCGATATCAAAATAAATGTATAGTAAAATTAAGGTAAACTAATAAAAGTAAACAATTTCTAAAGTTTTTAATATACTGTACCTTCATTTTTCACCCCAATGGTACACGGATTCAATGCACCAGTTTATACGTAAATACTTCCAGTACTCGTACATTAAATTTCATACTATATTTTTTTACAGTGTACAGCTCGGGGAACAACGTTTGCTTGCGGTTGAAATAATATGAAAATACATGTCTAATAGAGAATAATATAATATAGAAAAACAATACTCCACTTTGCCCCGCTCTCTCCCTACAGAAAATTCATTCCGACCGGTATATTATTTTTATTATTATCTTTTCCGCGATGAAGCGTTTCGCACGTTCGACACTAGAAATTGGGTAGATTATTTTTTGCCAACATTATTCTCCTCGAAGGAGTGTAACGGCTCTTCACGAGCCATTAGTTCCCATGCTGGGGGTGGCCAGGCTGCGCGCCCATTCACGACTATTTCATGTACGAACCATCCACTCGGTTAGATTCACAAACAATAGCGATTACTCATCGGCGTCTACTCTAGTATGGAAGGTACGACCGAACGAATGAGCCTGAGAAAAAGGGGGGGTCCTTCCCGATCCACGCCGAACGGAAAGGTATCTTCCTCGACGCGAGTGTACTTGAGGGTCTTTGCCGATCGAAAACGACGGTAACAGTGACCCATTAGTTCCATGCTGGGGGCACGCGAGCCATATGGCCCTCGCGCAGCTTTCGGCCTCTCGGCGATCTCGTTTACTCGCGTAACGGATCCGCCCGCTATAAAGAGCGTTGACGAAATTCAAACCGATCCGTCTGTGTCCATACACGAAGGCACTTTGTCGACTTCGCTTTGGAAATCCGACATACGACCGGGCTCTGTTTCGTACGACTATTCGTGTGTCTTTAGGAGATTTCAAACAAAATATTCGGCCATGAGACATTTAACTCATCAGACACAAAAACGATACGGATGTTCGCAATAAATTTTCTTCTGCCTTATTAAAAAAACAACACTTCACATCGAGTCTGTGAATTTTTTCAGATTTTTTTTAGCACGTTAACTTGTTACTCGAATTGGTCGAAGGTTGCGACTTGGCAAATTCTAGGTTCCCGCTGAGCGACTGGTACGTGAATTTTGGTCGGGAAGTTCGATCCATCGAGTCTCGATCCATGGGAAGAACAAAAGGGCCTCTGCTGGAACTGTTTCCGCAGTCTAACGTCGCACATCGTAACCGCTCGACGAAGATGGCGCACCTGTACTTTTACGATCGTAGAACCGGAAGTACCTTCAAGTGAGCGGCTCACCTGCGCAAACTTCACACTTTTTGCCAACCGTCACTGATTGCGAAAGTACCTTCGCACGATAGACTGGCAATATAGTTCGAATTGCAATGCGCATGTCCTAACCAATCTATTCATCTATTCATGCGATAAAAAATAGATGCGAGTTTCGTGGGGTAAAACGGACCAGTGTCTTCGGATTTTGGACGATTTTTTCTTTTTTCATTTCTCTCAAAAAAATGTGTACTAATGCTCCGTTTTGCTCTGTCGCCCCCCCCCCCCTCTCTCTCTTTCTCTCTACAGCCGAAACTGTAGACTCGAGATTGTAGAACCGAAAATACCTTCAAATGCAGGGCTCAGCTGCGCAGACTCCTCACCTTTTACCAACCGTCACTGATGGCGGAAATATTTTCGCACGCCAAAAATGTACACTGGCAATATGGTCTGAATTGCAGTGCGCGTGTCTTGGCCAATGTATTTACGCGATAAAAAATAAATGTGGGTTTTGCGGTGCAAAACGGACCAGTGTCATTCGATTTTGGACAAGAGTTTTTATTTCTTGTTTATGTCCCTCAAAAAAATTGGTAAAAATGTTCCGTTTTGCCTCACGCTCTGCTTCCCCGTTAATTGACTCAGGAGAGGCTCACGCGAGCCGTATGCGTACAACATTGCAGATACCGAGAAGCACATAAATAATGTATAAATTCACCCGAGTCTCCGTTATTTCAGCTTGGCGCTCGAGCGGTACTCCACGCGGTTAGGAGCAGCCTGTGTGTATCGTGCGTGAAACTTATTCGGATCCGGTCCGGTTCGCGCATGCACCTTTCGTTTTCTCGACGAGATTTATAGAAATTTGAATGAAACCTAGTCTCTAGGACTAGCGGAGGGTTGTAACTGTACTAGACGGTAAATAAATAGCACCCTCGCGCTCGCATAACTCGATGATTGGAACACTTCCGGTCTCCACGCTTCCGTGCATCGGTGGGAAACTTACTCAACGTTTTTCCTCGTTCCGTGCCACCGGAATCCGGGAATCCCTTTGGGTGCATTAATCAAACTATTTTAACGCCGTTCGTTTCCTACTGACGTAAATAATTTGGCCCGCCCGTTCTCACACGCTAATCCATCGGGCGGAAAAAAATCGGGGGTGGATACATAATTTACCTTACAAAACGAGCTTTTGGGGCGTGAATAGTACATTTTGATACTCGTGCGAAAAACTTTTTCTGACGAGTGTGACTTTGCAGCACGAGCCGAATGCGAGTGTTGCAATCACACGAGTCCAGAAAACGTTTTTCCCACGCGAATCCAACAAAATTTTATTTCACAAAGTGTGAAAATGAGGGTGCGCAAAAACCGCAATTTTCCCGCCGAGTGAAATAATAGTAATTTCCGTATCGTCGAAGATACGACAAGATGGTCCGCGAAAAAATTGTAAAAATTGTCCGTTTTTACCCGATGTTCCATCTTACCCCTCTGATGCCGCCCGACTCTCCTTCCCCTTGCCACGGACGACGTCAACCCTCTCCGACGGGACCGGAAACTCGATATAGACGTATCGAATTTATCCCCCAAACTGTCGCGAGGATGACCGAGGAATGTACGAGACGCAGATGACACTCGGGAAACTCGACACGAGGAGACAGTAGTGCTTGGTCACTGCTCTCGGTTCCTTACCGGTAACACGGACCATACAAGTTCTCCTGACTGAAAAGACTTTAAAAAAATGCATGCCATAATATGGATCGAAATAAATTTCGGGTACTGTCATCGTGCCATTCATCCGGTCGCTTGGCTCATCATGCCATGAGTTGTTCATGCGGAATTTCGATCGCACCGAAAACGATTTCTTTTTTCCCTCATTTGGCGAAATTCATATTTCTTGTTCGTTAAAAAAATTGAATTAAACAAAATTCATGCTGTTTCCACCGTAAGAATCGTTTCAAGAGTCCACTTCCGGTTGTGAGCATCTTTCAAGCTAGACCGATTTAGTTGTAAAAAACCGGACGTAAATCGTTCTGCGATCATCGATTCGATTTTAAGGATAAACCCAACGAAAAACAATCGATGATGATTGATTTTATCGATTTTTTTTTCTTTAGCTGAACAAGAAGAAGCAAACAAAATCGCGCCAGAAACGATTCCTTTTTTCCTCTTTTGCCAAACGTTATTTTTTTCTATAAAAATAAAATATAATAAAATTAATTTTGTTTCCACTGTAAAAATCGTCTGAAGAGTCCACTTCGTGTCTATGAGCATTTTCAAGCAAATTGATTTAGCTTCACAAAAACCGGATGAAAGGCGTTCTTCGAACGATTCGATTTCGAGGATAAGCCAAACGTAAAACACTCGATGCCGATGCCGATTGATGTAGCCGATTATTTTTTTTTTCTTAGCTCAGTTAGAAGAAGCAATCAAACTCGCGGTTATTGTGTTTCTTTCGTCCGGTTGGCCCGTTTTATTTGGTATTGTGGCTAACCGCTGGTCCGTGAAGCTCGACTGGAATAAAGCAACGGGATAGAAGGGTTGCTCGCGTGCACAGGAAGTATATACCCGGCGGCCCAGCACGCCGCCGAGGCAGATGGCCGATCGAGCGAGAGCGTTCGACGAAACTTCATCTTCGATCGGGCTGGCACGATCGAAATCACTGAACGGGCAGCGATCCGGTGGTATTCGCGTCGAGATCGCAATCGGGCCTTCCGCAGGCTTTATCGAACCGATACTTTTGTTAACCGGCTCACAGGATAACAATTCAATTCCTACACGATACAGCAGCTACTTTTTTAAAGTTTAATTTACCGGTAAATTATAGTACTTTCATTATTTCACACAATTTCAATTCAATAAGTCGATGCGGCTTGCTCGCACTTCACCGCAACAAAAGAATATATAACGAATTGAAAATAAATGAAAATATGAAATAAAAAATGATTACATTTTTAGGTACAATTCGATTGACTGATTGTATTTTGTATAAAAATAATATGACTATGAGTTGATAAATTTATAGGGCCTCACGGATAACAATTAAATTTCTATACGATACAGCAGTTTATTTATTTCAGTAATAAGTTTTTAGTCATTTTTATCGCTAAATTACAATAGTTCTATTGTTTCATTCAATTTCAATTTGAGAAGTCGCTGCTTCGCGCTCATGCTGCCCCGTCTCCGCCCAAAAAAATATATATAACGAGTTGAAAAAATTTATGACAATAAGAATGTTTAAAAAATGTAATTTTTGGATAGAATTCAATGGACCGACTGTATTTCTAATCAAAGTAATATACACTATTATTATTTAATGTATTATTTATTTAATTAATAAATCAGAGCTGGGCAAAGTACCAAAAAGTACTTCAAGTTCAAAGTACTAACTATCGCAAGTACTTGAAGTGTTAAGTACTTTTCCCACTTGAAGTTATTGATCAAGTCCTTTTTCCAAGTACTTTTCGCAATTCGGTTCGTAGCGTTCACTGTCACCATTTCCGCGGCATGTAAGATAGTTTTGATGAGTAGTCCAAGGTTCTCGCATTATTAGAATCATATTCTCGAGTGAACATTGGAAATGAATTACGGAGTTAGGCAGTATTTTAAATACCCGATGTATTTTAGATATTTTAAATACGTATATTAAGTACTCAAATACTTTTCTGGTATTTTAAGTACTCTTCGGGCCCTTTAAGTACAAAATACTAAATACTTTTGCGTCTACTCCATATTAGGGCTGTACGGTCCGGCCGGCCAAGCCGGCTGATGGATGGATGATGGATGGATGGATGGATGGGTGGATGGATGCGTGGGTGCATGTCTAGATGGGTGGGACGATAGACGATTATAATCTTTTTGAACTTTTTTGAAATTTTTGGGGTTTTTAAAAATCTTTTTAAAAATTCCACAGGGGTTTTGCCCCTGGATCCCAAATGGTCATGAGTGCATTTTTTCTGCATTTGTTACAAAAAATAGTATGTGATACTCGTGCCGTATAGCGAACTATGTACGCACGCTGTGAAGTTCGCTTCACTTCACAACGTGCGTACAAAGTTCTCGTTACGGCACGAGTATTGCAATGTACAATTTTATAGCTTTCTCACAAAACAGCTCTAAAATAAAAAATTAAAAGTTTCAATTTTCTAGATTTTTTTCACCTTTTTTTGGATTTTTTTTAAATGCAAAAAACAAATTAGATTTTAAAAAGTTTGGATTTTTTAAGATTTAAAAAATCGGTTTTTTAAATATTGTTTTGGACTTTAAAAAAATTATTTTCCTAATTTTTTCCGGTTTCAAATTATATGAAATTTTTTTTTTGGGTTTTTTAAAAACTTTTTTTTGAATTTTTTAGGTTTTTTAAAAGGATTTGTTTGGATTAAAAAAATATATTTTTTTACTTTTTTGGGATTTTTTCAAATTTTTTTAGATAAAAAAAAATTTTGAAATTTTTCCACGCGTCCACGAGTCCATAGGTTCATGGGTTGAAGGGTACATGGGCCCATCGTCCCATCGTCCCATCGTCCCATCGACCCATCGTCCCATCGTCCCATCGTCCCATCGTCCCATCGTCCAATCGTCCCATCGTCCCATCGTCCCATCTTGAGGACTTCAAGATCGGATGTGAAGTACCAAAGAAGTACTCCGTAACTTCAAGTACTGCCCAGCTCTGAAATATACTCTAAGACATGTTTTGAGCGATACCTCTATTTTTTTTGTAGGCTTAAATCGACTACCATTACCATTATTACTATGGCCATATCATCCGTAGTGTCCGAGGGATATAGCCGATTGCAAATATTTATTTATAGAGCTGCAATTCAATCACGCATCGAAAATATCGACAATTCTAAGTGCATTAACTCAGTTCGATGTTTCTAGAGTTGGTTGCGACAAAAAATTTAAAGGTTTTTTAACGTCCAATTTTCATTATTTAAAATGCCATGGCCATATCACCCCGACTTACCCTAACTGTATGTAAATTATCTTTGTATTAGACATAGATTGTCATATGACGAGATACACGTGACACGTAACGTGTAATGCATAATGCGTTGCGGATTCCCAATAACGTGACTTACCCGTTTTTCAGTAACGCGACTTACTCTTCCTTGTAAAGGCAAAACGTCTCTAAACAAGTTTCACTTTAATACGGTGACTTACCACTTTACTGTGAAATCTGCGTTACGTGTTATGCGTTCACAATAATGTGACTTACCCTACTGTGAAATATGCGTTACGAGTTCCCAATAATTTGACTTACTCTACTCTGAAATCTGTGTAACGCACAACGCGTTACGGGTTACGGATTCTTAATAATTCGACTTACTCTACTAAGAAATCCGTGTAACGCGTAACGCATAACGCGTTACGGACTCCTAATAATCCGACTTACTCTACTGTGGAATCCCCGTAACGCGTAACGCGTTACGGATTCCCAATAATCCGACTTACTCTACTGTGGAATCCCCGTAACGCGTAACGGGTAACGCGCCCTCAATGATTCGACTTACCCATAACGCGTAACGCGTTACGCGTTACGGACTCCCAATAATCCGACTTACTCTACTGTGGAATCTCCGTAACGCGTAACGGGTAACGCGTTACCGATGTGGGAGTAACGCGACTTACTCTACCCTAAAAATGCAAAACGTCCTTAAAGAAGTTTCACTTCAAAAAAAAATTATTGCACTACACGTCCTCTCTTGGTTTGGTACGGTAAAAGGTATGTTCAGCTCTTGACGTAATGCTCCGGATGCTCCCAAGCTTGCGGAGAAACTGCGTCAATGTCAGGAGATGACTTTCGCCATCTCAAATGGATAATAAAATACTTACCTGTACGAAAAACAATCCTGCAAAATGTAAAAAATAAATAAATAAATAAATTGAAATACGACGACGGCAACCATGATCGGAACGGCAACGAGGAAGGCGACGAGGAGGACGAGCACGAACGACGAAAATACTTTGGAAAAATGCTTGTAAAATAAATGAATAAAGAAAAATGTTCACATTATTTATTTACTTTTTTCCACATTTGTACAAATTAATCACACCGTTAAATAATAATTTTATCTGAAGTTTATAACCCCGACGTCACAATTTGTTGTTCACACTTGTATACACTGATACATTTACACCGAATGACCGATCAGTAAAACAGATCGGCACGGCGACGACGCTGTGGGAGCTACATAATAAAATTAGCAACACAACTTTAATTCAAAAATTTGCAATTAATACCATTCGATTGGTAGTCGTTTGTTGATGATTGGTAGCCTAATTAAAACATTTGGTTGTCAATCGATTAATTATAATAAATAAAAAAAGAAATGAGGCCCAAAGTTAGCCATAATTTTTTTTCTTCAAATCGCTTCAAATAGGGCTTAATCGATGCGGAATCGTTTGCTGGTCAAGGATTATCCTTGGTCAGCAAACGATTCCGCATAATTAAAACGTTTGATGGTCTCTTGTTTGGCTAAAAAATGGAAAAACGAAGTGCGCCTTAGGGTGGGCCTTCATCATACGTAGTACGTTGGCGACCATGAGCTATAGGTCTCATTGGATCTCATGTCGTAGCTGCAACTTCAACCGGCTCTTCTGACAAGCCGTACGATTCGGAATCATTCGGAGTGTTGTTTATTCGTAACATTATTATTAATCAATAACGATAATCATTAAGGTAGGTTGTGAATTCATTTTATAGTGCTGCGCCCCTGTGTTGCAGGGCAAACGCAAACTGAAGACGACGGTTGGATAGGATCATAAAATGATTTATATCGCATTGGCGGACAATGTCATATTTTGTAAAATAGGAAACTCGATGGGTCCCCTGTTCCCTCGATTATTCGAATGAACCAAGTACGACAGCTATTGTAAAAAAAAAAACTGGCACACCAAGTTTTTGTACGCCATCTTACTGTACTGTCGTCCAATTTATAAATATGATTAACATCTAAATTTTTTTGTCAAAATTATTTGCATCTGGTATGTTTTTTAAGATTGTTTTGAGACATAAAAAAAAATGTTAACCTGGTTTTGATAAACATCTTGTTTAACGATATTTTTTTGAAGATTGTATCGATAAACATATTTTTGAAGAATTTTTTGTATGTATACCATTGCTTGGCTCACATGATCTAAGTTTTTTTTAATTTTTATTTTTAGATTGTTTTGATAGGCATATTTTTTTAAGAGGTTTTTTGATAAACATATTTTCTAAACGAAAATACAAACTGTAAATACTTGGCGTACCTTTTTACTTTTTTGAGAAAAGTTTTTTAGGTTTTTTTCATACTACAAGAGAAAAAATAAACAAGATTATCGTCCTGTAAGAAACGCAATGACGCAAGTCAAGGCTGCAATCTTTCAGCATTAAAGTATTGAAACAGCAATTTAAACACAGAGTTGATTTCTGCAGAGGGGGACGAGCGGTTAAAGTTCAGAGTAATTTATATAAAATTCGGCTGTGTAACAGATGCTGCGTCATTTCCTCACGTGTCCCTCTGAGTATTGGAGCTACCATATACAGCAATGTTTGCTCTTGCGATGTTCGATACTCCGTAACGTGTGTGTCTTTCTTCGCTCCGATAACAAGCATTTTGTAATTTTGCAACGTTACGTGAATTTTGATTAAGTTTATTTTTGGCAACAGCCTCCGATACCAAAAAGTACTTCAAGTTCAAAGTACTAAGTATCACAAGTACTTGAAGTATTAAGTACTTTTTGTACTTGAAGTTATTGATCAAGTACTTTTTCCAAGCACTTTTCGCAATTCGGTTCGTAGCGTTCACTGTCACCATTTCCGCGGCACGTAAGATAGTTTTGATAAGTAGTCCAAGGTTCTCGCATTATTAGAGTCATATTCGTTCACTCGAGTGAACATTGGAAATAAATTACAGAGTTGGGCAGTATTTTAAATTCCCGATGTATTTTAGGTATTTTAAATACGTATATTAAGTACTCAAATACTTTTCTGGTATCTTAAATACTCTTCGGGCCCTTTAAGTACAAGATACTAAATACTTTTGCGTCTACTTCATATTAGGGCTGTACGGTCCGGCCGGCCGAAAAGTACTTAAAATACCAAAAAAGTATTTGAGTACTTGAAATACCTAAAATACATTAGGTATTTAAAATACTGCCCAGTTTTGATGCAAATCATCGAATATCCGTAATGCGAGCGTGTACTCAAAAAGTACTTGTGCTTTGTACTTGAAAACGTGAAAAAAAAGTACTTGAGGTACTAAAAAGTACTTGAGGACTTCAAGTTCGGACTTGAAGTACCAAACAAGTACTTCGTAACTTCAAGTACTGCCCAGCTCTGAAATAAATTACCGTCAGTGAGGTATCTTTTGGAGTTGGATAATTATCGGTCAAATAGCACCGCAAATAATTGTGGCACTGAAAAAGCCGTAGGTCTCGTGCCTTCGCTTCCGGTAAATCTTCATGACAGCCTCGCCGGGCCTTAACGAGCACCCCCGCAACGCTGAGTCACGCGACAAAGGCTTTTGTGCTTTCGGACTGACAAATTATAATAGTTTTCTTTTTTACGCGATTTTAATTTGAGAAGTCGATGCAGCTCGTTCGTAATTAAAAAAAAAAAACTATAAGGAATTTAATAAATAAAAGAAAATAAAACTAAAAAGAAATTTGGATAAAATTCGATGGAACGATTGGATTTTTAATAAAAATTATATATACTACATGGCGCGATAAATTTATTATTTATTTAATAAATAAATTGCCATCGGTGGAATATCGTGCGGGTTTGACAAATTGTCGGTTAAATAGCGCGGTCAATAATTGCCGCCACTGAAAGTCTCGTAGGTCTCGTGCCATCGCTTCCGGTAAATCTTCGTGAAAGCCTCGGAGGACCTTAACGAGCACCCCCGCAACGATGAGTCGCGCGACAAAAGGCTTTTACGCTTTCGATCCCTGCCCAAATCTTTGTGGCTCGTTTCTGGCAATGCGATAATCGTCCGAAATTCAATAATGTGTCTTCTGTGCTCTATGCCGGTCGCAGAGCCGGTCCATACCTTTGCCACAGGGTTTCCCTGTGGCAAAAAACCGATATTATACTCCTGAACAGCTGTTCTCAAATTTTCACTCTCTATCATTTCCTTCCTCCGTGCGGCTTTTTCGTGAATTCCGTCGAACGCTTCCGTGGCCTCGCTTGAATCCCTCGTCCAACTCTCGGGCACGTCAGGTCGCACGACACCCAGTCGACCGACAGTCGGGGACACTCGATTATACATTCTATATAACTAAGTTCCACAGAATTTTATCTTTGATCGAAATGTATCGGCCGTCACGTCGAACGGCCGAAATAATAAAACTTTCGAATTATCATCATTATTATTATTATTGGCGGTTATGTTACCTCGCGCGCGTCACACGCTCGCAGTTCCTGTGAGTATCTGTGAGTATCTGTGAGTATCTGTGAGTATCTGTGAGTATCTGTCAGTATCTGTCAGTATCTGTGAGTATCTGTGAGTATCTGGGAGTATCTGTGAGTATCTGTCAGTGTCTGTGAGTATCTGTGAGTATCTGTGAGTATCTGTGAGTATCTGTGAGTATCTGTGAGTATCTGTGAGTATCTGTGATTATCTGTGAGTATCTGTGAGTATCTGTGAGTATCTGTGAGTATCTGTGAGTATCTGTGAGTATCTGTGAGTATCTGTGAGTAGCTGTGAGTATCCGTGTGAGTATTTGTGAGTATCTGTGAGTATCTGTGAGTACCTGTGAGTATCCGTGTGAGTATTTGTGAGTATCTGTAAGTATCCGTGTGAGTGTCCAATCGGCACATTTACATCTCCACCACTCGCAACTCTACCGGCTAATAACTTACCAAAACTCTACCAGAAAGTAAAAAACCTCTACCGGAATACAAGGCTACCGTCTAGCCTGGTATTCCGGTGGAGTTTTATTTCATGTCCGGTAGAGTTTTTGGTAGAGTTCTAATACGGTGAAGGTGTTTAGGGAGAGATGATTTCTGGTACACTGAGAGAAAAATCGGGGATGGAGCGAACACACATGAGAGGTTGATGCAAACAGATATGGTTGGCTCAATGACGATTTAGGTGGCTCAACCACCGAGAGGTTGAGTTAACAACATGAGGTTGGCTCAATCTCTCGGAGAGGTTTCATAATCAATAGATCTCATCGAGAGGCTGAGCCAACCTCAGTGAGGTTGATAGATTCAAATTGAGGTTGACGCAACCTCAATGAGGTCGTTTGGTTCAAATTGGTAGAGATGTAAATGTGCCGTACAATCGACATAAAGTTTATTATTATTATATTATAATTATTATTATTCGCTTTCGATTATCGTAATATTTGTCAATTGGCGCGTCAGCATCGTAATTCTTCGAGTCCGCATTAAATCATGTTGCGTGTTGTTAAAGCGGATCGAGATGACACATTGCGGACTCGCCGGCAAGAATGAGAATGACGTTCAGCATTTTTTTTCTTCATCATTTTACGAGGAACTGTCATAAGATAAGAATTGGGCTTCCGAATTATTTTCAATTATTTTCAATTATTATATGTGAGCCAACCAAACCAAGAGTCTCTACGCGTAGACGCACTATATGAAATTATATTGCATTATATCATATTACATCATTATTTTCTTCATACAGGATAGTTTGCTGGAAATCACGACTGAACAGTCCCTGCGGCACACTGTACCTCGTTCTGCTCTAATCGTCGCTCGCATAACGCCCCGCTTTGCGCACTAATCGAACCGTCGATTATCGCTGATTCTTCCGGTCGTTAGGCTAATCGGCGATAGGCATCCGTTTGGAAGAGATTTAAACTCGTTAGGCACGCGAAAACCCCTGTAAAGTGAATTCGTACTCGTCGTTGAGGCGGTTTTCAATTATACAACTTTTTTAAACAAAAAAAAACACAAGTTAACAACAAAAATAAAATAAATTATTAAATACTGTGGACAATACATTTTTGTTAAATCTACGAGACTTTTTTGTTTACCGTGTAGGATGAAAAATGTTTTCGATAAAATTTACCAAAAATAAGGAACATAAAAAAAAGAATTGATACCGTTACGAAATTGATAACTGTTATTACGAAAAAAAAATTATCTCGTTCCGCGGAAGTATAACGACCGTCGAATGCCGGGCAGCTGCGGATATCAATGACATCGACCGGCCCCGGGAGTCGTTGCTCCAGCTAGGCGGCAAGCCATTTATTAGTATTCACCTACGTCCTGCGAAAGGATAATTTCCGTGACGGGGGAGAGAGAGCCTGCAGTTCCGTTGTTTGCGTATCCTATGCGTAACCGCACTTCCGATTTATGCGGAGAAACGGAGAGGGCGAAAGGTAGACGCGAGCGTGCTGGAACGATCGAAAAGTATGTACAATGCAAGCACTAATCAACCTCTCGAATTATGGGTCTCGAAACCGCAGCCGCACCGCCCTTCCAGCAACAAATCGAAGGGATCGGCTGCATACCTTTTTTTGTAGTCATTCAAATTAACCACCACATTTTTTTTTGTATTTTTTTTTTTTCGAACAAAACTATTATACGCCGTGCATTTGTGCTTATTGTATTTAAGACCGTAATATCGTCGGCCGAGTGTCTCTTCGGATGTAATTAATGGTATTTAGTCGTGCAATTAGCGAAACCTTTTAAGGTAGACAATGGCTGTCTGCGATTCTATCGTTCCCGAGGAAGACGTCGCGTATTTTTGGGTTGGGAAAAATAGCGAGGTCGATGTAACGAGGTTCGTAACGAGGCGGGTCCCGAAAGAAACGTGAGTATCAATATTGGAGTATAGACACTCGGGCGGGGAATGGATGAGATCCCTTATCGCGAAGGCTGGCCAAGGATAAGCCTTGAAAATTTTGCGCGCGGGACAATTGATGACGGTGATGGTGGGGGAGCCTCCGTATCGAGTATTACAGGTGCGGGCTTTTGAATAACAAGGCTCACTTTGGGAGAGAAATTTTCAGTTTTTCCGCAACCACCAAAACGCGAGGACCCTCGGAATTTTCGAGGACTCCGAGACGCAAGTTTCGTGCGTGAAATAATTTTTTTCAAAAATAGTTATTTGGCCTACTCGAGTGTCTGATAATAATAAAGTTTGTGCTGCAACTGTCGGTGAAAATGGTTCGGAAAATTCGGTTATCGAAACTCGTATTTTTGGCGGTTCTGGTCTTCGCCGAGGGTAAGAATCGATGCTAGGGCAAAGTCGGGTGTTGGGGATTTTTTTTTTTAAGTATCTGTTGCCATTATTTTTTTTATCCGGCCATGAGTGTACTTTATAGGTGTGATTTTATAATATTATTATTACTTGATTATAACAATTTATCCATATTATGGCGATGTGAAAGTGACTCAGTCGGTAATACATTTTTTTGGCTAAGCGGAAATGATCGACGTATTCATCTGACGGTCGAGGTGATGATAATTTGGTTTGTCTCAGAAAAATTCAGCGGCTTTGAAATAAATTTAAAAAATGGATTAAAATGTTTGTTACCGATTGAAACCAGGCCGGGCAGAAGTGAGATGGTTTTGTATCGCCTTAAAGCACTGCTTATCATTTTTTGGGCGGGATTATGTCCCGCCCAGAAGCAATGTCTGATCTTAAACGGAGGACTCAGGTCCCTTTTGCCCCGCCCTTCTGTAATGCCTCAACAGGCGGCATGGGTCCAGGAATGATTAAATGTCGATTAGTTAACTGCACGATCCATTACAATCCACACTGAGAAAAAGGATAGTATTTTCTACTATACCAATAGTTCCCAGGGCGAACGTCTATATAGATAGTTTCTGACAGTAGGGGAACCCGGGGAAAAACGGGCACGCTAAGCAATAAAACCTGCTACATAGATACCGAAAGTATAGATCCATTGTTTCTCACACCAAAATTGTATTGGCACCGGTTTTGAAAGGTTAAAAACAAAACACCATCTGGGGCAAAACGGGGTACATGTCCCCATTTCGCTCCATGTCCCCGTTTTGCTCCGGTTTTCCCGTGGACCGGGACAAAACGGGGACTCTAAACAAGAAAACCTGCTAAAATGATACCGAAAACATAGATCCATTGTATTTTACACCAAAATTGTATTGGCACTGGTTTCTCAAGGATATTAAAAAAACCATCTGGGGCAAAACGGGGTACATGTCCCCATTTTGCCCCAGTACCCCGTTTTGCCCCGGTGTCCCCTATATATTAATTTGGTTAAATTATAATTATATTTCTAAACATGATTTTCTGTTACTGTCGTAACTATAAAATGTGAACGTTTCGCCTGAAAACTATTTTTCACGGTAAAAAGTCAGTATTGTTGCTTTTACTATGTCATTTTTTCTCAGTGCAACATAAATCGATTATAATCGATGGTATTATCGCCGTTAAAGCGTAAACAAAATCTTTATTTGTCCCATCCAGCGGGGCTAACTCCGTCGACGACGCCTGCAACGTCTACGCCAACAGCTTCAACTTCCGCGGTCGGAACCTCGACGAACCCAACGTCCCTCGTATCGGAAAAAAATTCGACGGAATCTTCGACGATCGAGAGAAATAATTCCACGACCATTCCCAGAACGGCAACGACAACTGAATCAACAAACGACACTCGAGCCGGTACGGCGTCTGAGTTATTGCCGAGTGAAAATAAAACATCGGATACGAGCGTCTCGCCAATGACACCACATTCATCGTCGACGATCGAATCAACCTCGAGGATGGCGACAGTAGCCACGATGAACGACGCTGCGACAATGAAAAACGGAAGAACAAAGTCATACACCGTATCAAAGACGGCTGCACCTTCCATTATTCCAACGACTCGGTCGGCGAACGCCAGTGAATCTACAGCGAAATCTGAAAACAATTCCAGTACGACGGTGTTGCCAGATTCAAGTGTTGAATTACCTTCCGTCGCGTCTACAGAAACGATAAGTCAGGATTCGAGAAGTGGGAAGAATGCCTCGATAATTACGTTGGCTCATACTTTCCGTAATCATACCATGTTGACATCTGTCCTTCGTTCCTCAACTCCTTCGCTACCTGCTGCAAACCTTAAGACAACTGTGTCTCCTTCCGCCAAATCGAATAACGCCACAGATTTACCTACCGTCACTTCGACTACTCGACCAACCATTGTTATCCCGTCGACGAAAGGTGTTTCTACAACTGCATCACCAGATTCAACCGCCGAATCACCTTCCGTCGGACCTACCGAAATGATCGGTCAGGATTCGAGCATCGGGAAGAATGCCACAATAACTACCTTGGCCAATACTTCCCGTAATCGTACCACGTCCACAACTGCCCTGCATTCCTCAACTTCGTCTCCTGCCGGAAATCTTAAGACAACCGAGTCTCCTTCCACCACATCGAGGAACGCCACCGATTTACCGTTCGCCACTTCAACTACCCGAAGAACCATTGTTATCCCATCTACGGAAGGTGTTTCTAAAACTGCGTCCATCATGACGCCGGAAACTTTGTACAATGTTGTCCCGGAATTGTCAATAATGAGCAAGAATAAAGTAACGACGGCTAGCGATCTTGGGAAGTTTAGTGCGCAAAATTTGACAGATGCTGGATCGACTACGACAGTGCACAATGATAGAGTGGCGATAACGACTGTAAGGCCAGCAAAAACGGTGGAACCAGCTGGCGACGTTACCGTTGCGATTCAAACATCGCGTACCATGTTGCAAATGGGTACGAACGCTTCTACGGCGTCAACGAGAAGTAAAGCGACCACAGACTCTGCCTCCAGAGCGGCGGACGCTAAGATTGACGCTACAACGGAATCCAAAAGACCTACGATTGAAGCCGTGGGGAATGCAACCAGCGCCGCGATATTCTCTGACGCGCCTTCGATGATCCATACTACTGAGAGTGCGACTTTGGCATGGAGATCAAAGAGTAACGCGAGCGTTACCAATGAATCAGCCGAGTTAAGTTCGAATACAATCGCTTCAGCAGATCTGCAGTACGCCAGTTCTACAAGTACGAATGTAGGTACCATGGCCAGTCCAAAAAATATGAGCGTTACTATGACCAGTCCGAAAAATACGAGCGTTACTATGGCCAGTCCGAAAAATACGAGCGTTACTATGGCCAGTCTGGCAAATACCAGCGTGACTATGTCCAGTCCAACAAAAACGAGCATTACCACGGCCAGACCGAAAAATACGACCGTTGTCATAACCAACTCGGCAAATACGAGCGTTACCACGGCCAGTTTGACAAATACCAGCGTTACCATGGTCAATCCGACAAACACGAGCGTTACCCCCGCCAGTCCGACAAACACGAGCGTTACCCCCGCCAGTCCGACAAATACGAGCGTTACCACGGCCAGTCCAACAAATACAACCGTTAACATGATCAGTTCGACAAATACGGGCGTTACCATAGCCAGTCCAACAAAAACGAGCATTACCACGGCCAGTCCGACGACTACAAGCATTACCATGGCCAGTCCAACAAATACGAGCGTTACCATGGCCAGACCGACAAATACGAGCGTTACCATGGCCAGTCCGACAAATACCAGCACTACCATGGTCAGTCCGACAAATACGAACGTTTCCATGGTCAGTCCGACAAGTACAAGCGTTACCACGGCCAGTCCAACAAAAATAACCATTAACATGATCATTTCGACACCTACGAGCGTTACCATGGCCCGCCCGACAAATACGAGTGTTACCATGGCCAGACCGACAAATACGAGCATTACCACGGCCAGACCGACAACTACGAGCGTTACCATGGCTAGACCGACAAATACGAGCGTTACCATGGCCAGTCTGACAAGTACGAGCGTTCCCACGGCCCGTCCGACAAATACCAGCACTACCATGGCCAGTCCGGCAAATACGAATGTAACCATGGCCAGTCCGAAAAATACGACCGTTGTCATGACCAATCCGGCAAATACGAGCGTTACCACGGCCAGTTTGACAAATACCAGCGTTACCATGGTCAATCCGACAAACACGAGCGTTACCCCCGCCAGTCCGACAAATACGAGCGTTGCCATGGCCAGTCCGACAACTACAAGCGTTACCATGCCCAGGACGACAAATACGAGCGCTTCCATGGTCAGTCCGACAAGTACAAGCGTTACCACGGCCAGTCCAACAAATACAACCGTTAACATGATCAGTTCGACAAATACGGGCGTTACCATAGCCAGTCCAACAAAAATGAGCATTACCACGGCCAGTCCGACAACTACAAGCATTACCATGGCCAGTCCAACAAATACGAGCGTTACCATGGCCAGACCGACAACTACGAGCGTTACCATGGCTAGACCGACAAATACGAGCGTTACCAGCGCTACCATGGTCAGTCCGACAAATACGAGCGTTTCCATGGTCAGTCCGACAAGTACAAGCGTTACCACGGCCAGTACAACAAATATAACCGTTAACATGATCAGTACGACAACTACGAGCGTTATCATGGCCAGTCCGGCAAATACGAATGTAACCATGGCCAGACCGATAAATACGAGCGTTACCATGGCCAGTCTGACAAGTACGAGCGTTACCACGGCCAGTCCGACAAATACCACCGCTACCATGGTCAGTCCGACAAATACGAGCGTTTCCATGGTCACTCCGACAAGTACAAGCGTTACCATGGCCAGTCCGACATATACTAACGTTACGGTGGCCAGTCCTAAAAATACTAACGTTACGATGGTCAGTTCTACAAATGCAAACGTTACCATGATAAGTCCAACAAATAGTAACGCTAACATGTCCAATTCGACAAATACGAGCCTTGCAATCACACCTAAGACCAAAAGCTCTCCAATCGGCAACACGTCAACGACTGCGATCCCGAATAACAGTTCAATGGAAAGTACAATTACAGCACCTACGATCATCGTAGATTCGACAAAGGAGTCCTCAAACTCAGTATCTAAATCTCTCCGATCACCGAACTTTGACTACGTCGTTATCAACCGAGCTTCCGGCGTTCCGTGTATCCTGTCGACGATGTCCATCAGCATGAAGATATTCTACGAAAAAACCGATAGCACGGTAAGTCTCCAAGCTTTAATATATGCTTTTTTGACCAAGTACCTCTATCGATTATAAAATTGGATATATGTATGTCTAGCTCGGAGAGGCAAATCTGACGGTTCCGAAAAGCGCACGTTCCAATGGTACATGCAACAATGAAACTTCCCACATGGAGCTCGCCTGGAGTACCTCCGGAGAACGAAACGGCTACGCGACGAGCGGTTGTCTCAATACAGTGCTTTTGAATTTTGTCAAGAATGCTTCGACCTCCACCCTCGATAGCGTTGACTTCATTGTGTGTCTGGATGAGCAGAATTTCCCTCAAGCAGCTAGTAATAACCCATTTTCTTCAAATACTATTAAAGGTTATTTTTTTAATGAATCAGTGGGGGAGGTTTTATTAATCGATTCTATTTCCTGCTACAGGCAACAGACTGACCGCGAACACGACCAAGCCTCTCGGACTCTTCTCTGCCACTGCCAACAGTGGTCATTATGTCTGCGATATGGTGACGAATATAATTACTGGTAACATCAGAGCCACCATCACAAAGGTCTCTCTGATTGCTTTCAACGAAGAGAATAACATATCGTCCAAGAAAGGTAGGTTGGGACATTTCATTCGCTGCCTGCTATCCTCCCGTAAATTATTATATATTAATATATATCCCCGTAAATTAATATATGGAGTCTTCCATACCAAGTGGGCCATCTTAATTTTGCGTGGTCTCAAAAAGTGTTCATACATTTTTTTAAGTTGCTCATACTGACAAAAATGTCCACAAATTATTTTAGATTTTTGAACCTTATTGTTCACCGAAAATTTAATAGCGCTTCCTTTTTTTTAGTTTTACTTCGATTTGCTCTATCTTTGAAACTATTGGCTGCACAAAAAAATGTGTAGCAATGAAAGTTTAGGTATTTGAATGTACTTTATGAGAAAAAATTTTCATAGCCACTCCGAATAATTTTCAATCTTTTTAGGCAAAATAAAGACGTCATATTTTTTTTCCCTGCGAGGGACCATTTCGATATTTTTCAAAATTTCAGCCAAATTTCGTTATTGTGTTTACAAGTTACAAAAAATTGGCGTAATGGCAAATCCATCACGCCAATTTTTTTGTAACTTATAAACATCATAACGGAATTTCTGGAAAATGTTGAAGAAAATCAAAACGGTCCCTCTCAACGAAATTTTTTTAAATTATTTTATTTTGTCCAAAAAATAGTGAAAATTATTCGGAGTGGCGATAAAAAAAATGGTATTGTAATGTACATGCGAAAACCCAAATTTTTATTGCAACACATTTTTTTCTGCAATGGATGGTTTTAATGATACAGCGAATATAAGTACAACAAAAAAACGAAAGCACTATTACATTTTCGGTGAACAATAAGGTTCAAAAAACTAAAATAATTTGTGGACATTTTTGACAGTATGAGTAACTTTAAAAAAATGAACATTTTTTAAGACCACGCAAAATTAGGGTGGCCCACTTGATATAGAATACCACATATATTAATATATAATAAGAATTCCATATTTTTATTATATTATATTAATACTAGCGGTAATGTTGGGTCGCGTGCTCGCATAGATCGCGTGGTTCATAGCATGTGCAAATCCATTCCATGAGGAATGGAATTTCGGAATTTCAAGATCCATTTTATATGCTATAAAAACCGATGGGGGTGTCAGCTTCACCGACAGGTGGGGGCAGGGGGGATAGGACAAACATCCAAACCAACAATCAAACCCGCAATTTCCCAAAATATATAAAGACTAGTTAATACAATAAGAATACTATGTAATGCACCTATATTTTTTAAAATTACGATATTATGATAAATCATTAATTTATATCGACAGAGAAAAATTGTGTCGTCACAGCGGGAGCCAACAAAACCGTAGTGGTGGGTGGAATTGCGGTGGCTACGATCATAGTCTCAGCCGCGAGTGTCTACTTATGGAGAAGAAAATCAAGAACGTACGACGACACGACGCTTCCTTGAAGGATAAAGTGATAATTATGCGATCCCAATGTGATCTTTTCTTGTGTATATAATAAAATGTTGATTTTTTAATTTTAATTCAATGAAAAAAACGTAATTTCTCCGGGTGAGAGGTTCTATGTATCCGGTGAATTTTTTAATATGTGTGCTTAACAATTTGAGGAAAAATAATTGTATCAACCTCGCTCCAAGCACCAATTCGACGATCTACCTGCAACTATAGTACATCCGTGTACTCGTTTTATGGACGGGAAAGAACCGGCACTAACGAAGGGTGGAATTCGTGCCGCATCTCCGAGCACATGGCGCTGGGAACTCGTAGCTTCGAATACCGAGTTTTTGTGTTTTTTTTTTTTTTTTTTTTTGTAAGAAGAAATTAGGGTGATTCTATAGTGCCGCGCGTAATCGTCACGGGTACGCCCACCCTCTCGATCGCCCCGTTAGTACGGTAAACTTCGACCGTTTATCGTGTCACATCTGTCCCGATCGCCGTGCGAAACTCTCTGCATTCCTCGTAAATCATCCCCATTTATCGCTCCAACCGCAACTTAATAGAAAGCAGAAATATAATAATCTACATTATATGTAACAAATTACGTTACAATGTTTATTGTTATATCATTTAGTAGTAGTACTAAATGTATTTATTGGCAATGTATTACATGGTACGGATGCTGATACATTTGCGCGATTATTTGCATCATATATTCCTCCGCTATTGCCATTGCCAACGGGCCATCGACCTCAGTCCTTCAGCCTTTATATCATTTCCTTTTAACTCCTATCACTTAATGTTATTTAAAAATATATAACTATTCATCAATGTTGATCGAAACATTTTTTAAATATTCGACAGACAGTAATGGACCTCGAAGAAAGGTGTCAAAATAAAAATTTCTCAATAGATACTTTTCAAACGTTTCTATTAAAAAAAACGTGTCGAGGAGTTGCGAATTAATTTTTTGTTTTCAACAGGTAATACGCTTGGGAATTAAAGGGTTATCAGCATATATACACATATCTATATATAAGCGGGTATTCACGTTCAAAAAATCAATTCATCAATATTAATCCAAAAATTCTTAAATCATTCGACAGACAGTAAGGTAAACAGCCCGGTTTCCGCCACCTTTAGGCCCAGTTTCCGCCATCTTCGATGGTTAAAGGGAACATTTTATAAAAAAATATACGTATCATGGCATTAATCAAGAGTAAACTGCTCTTCACATGCTGTCAATTTAATTTGTATTTAACGTATACCCTATTTATTATTAGTATAAATTGCGATTAATGTCGGTAACTGGGACAGCGGCGGAAACTGGGCCGTTTACCTTAATGGTTCCGATCGACACTTTTCCAACGTTTCTATTTTTTAAATCGCGTCAAGGGGTCGAGCATTTTTTTTTCAACAGGTCAGGTGCTTCCTAGTTGAAGGGTTATCGGTTTAACATACGATAGCATGATACCATCCATCGGTGCGCCATCGGGACATGACATTAACGAATGAAGTCTGTCACGATCCTCCCTTCGTTTAACGAAGGTATATCCTATGACATCAGTGGCGCCAGTTGTGCGTGATATATATATGTATACATAGTCGGGTAGTCCACGATAATTAAAGTAAAACAATCTCGCACTGACAGAAATAGCTCTGTTGAACCATCCAGCTATCTCGCCAGGATACGCGTATCGCATTAGCTAAATTTATTGTGGGAATTTGCTATAATACGGAGAAAACTGAAGAACGATTCTATCGCCCCAGTTTCTCACAGTAATCAACATGGGCCTCCCCTGCTGATGGAGCTCGTAACAATTACCGTTGGCAAAATTTTTTCTTACCGGAACGTTATGGGGGGGGGGGGGGGGGTTACCCACGATCAGCAGACTTTTTCGAACATCTGTGCAAGACGTTCTCGTATTTTTAATACAACGTCCAATAATGGCCCGGCTAGTTTTCCAATTTCCGGCGAGCGGACCGCATGGGCTTTTATTTCATTTTATTTTAATTTCTTTTTCATTTTTATTATTACTTTTTTCTTCAATTTAAGCTTCAGCGGAGTTCTTCGGGGGCTCATCGTGCCGTGAAAATTTAATATCGAAAGCGGCAATGGCTCCCGTAGTTTTATGGTCTATCGATTCGGAACCCGACTGCCGGTGGGCTTCTTTTCCCGATAACGAAACATCGTTCCCCTCTCCCATTACGCTGGATGAGTACGATCGGAAATATTCGCGCTTTAACTGCCGTGAAACAAATTGCGGAGAACATTTTTTTTCAATCACACAACTTCATCGTTAGTTTTCTAACGCAATTGAATCCTTAATTTTTATAACGAAATTTAATCTTTATTTTGCTTCCTCATAGAGGACGCTGTTTTGGTAAAAAAATGTTCGAGATTTTTATGAAAACATGTTCAGAATGTTCCAAAACATCAAAAAATCACATTTGGAAAAAATGTCCGGATGTATGCGTGCGCGCGTGCGTGCGTGCGTGCAAAAATGTCGATGCGCTCAAGCGCTCGCAATTTTTTAGCTATCGGCCGAAAACGCGTACACAGATAGAATATGACCACCCGATGATCCCATTAAAATTTCACGAAAATCGATCGAATCGTCAAAGTTTTATGTCATTTTGAATTTGTCGAATTTCTTTAAAAATTATTGCTGTACTTTAGACGCAATTTTGTAAAACTTTGCGAATAAAGGGCCATTATGAGAAAATGATATAAAAATTTCAACTTTGAACTTTGAACTTTCAACTTTTATGAGGAAGCGATATGAAAATTTCAATTTTCAACTTTTATTTCTTATGCCATTCAATCCTTACTTTTTTAATGCAACAATATTACCTTTAATTTTTTTAACGATATTTAATAGTTAATTTTTCTAACGCAATACAATCGTTCATTTTTTCATTAATTTTTGAGGTGAAAAATAAAAATTGAAAAAGTCAACAATTAAAAATCTCTATTTTTCACAAAT
Organism: Stenichneumon culpator; assembly: GCA_964017025.1. Lineage (NCBI taxonomy): Eukaryota > Metazoa > Arthropoda > Insecta > Hymenoptera > Ichneumonidae > Stenichneumon > Stenichneumon culpator. The sequence continues at coordinate 3,835,920 of OZ024772.1, forward strand.
TTCGATTCAGAAAATAATAATATTTCTATCTGAAGAAAGCTTCCATCCGACTCGAAGCATTAAAAACGTTCCTAGAGCCATGGAGCACGACCTATGAAACTATTTCAGTCGGGAGCAATACATCGTGTCTTTCAATTTTGTATTGTTTTGTTTTGTTTTTTTTTTTTTTTTTTTGCAACACCGTGTCGAACGTCCGGCTTCATTTTCGAAGTGCAGGCGAAAGCTGCGAAAGGTGGTATCGTGAGGAGAAGCGAGTACTCGGCGCGAACCGGAGCCACGGGCAAACTCGCCGACAAAATTGTTTTCTTACTCGGAGTGTAGAACACCCGAGGCGCAGGTGCCCGAAAAAAAAGAACTGTGTAAATTTGTACTCTAAACAGTCGCGTGCAGGTGCAGACGCGGATCTCCTTTTTTTTCTCCGCCGCTGGTCCCGCGCTTCGAGAGCACTTTAAACCAGGGAAGAACGAAAATCGCTCGAACGCCGGTTAAAATGCATAATCGCCTTCTCGTTACAAAATATCACGCAGAGAACAGAGTTGCATTGTAATATTAAAAACAAAAAAAAAGTAAAGTAAAAAAAATCCTCGGAGCACGCAAGCGACTTTCTCGGGCTCTCCTTATCCGGTTAAACACATGACTGGCAATGGCGCACGGTGTTCTTTAATCTACAATGACGCTGACCCGCCGGCATTGTCGAGCCGTGAAACGTCTCGACAACTAAAGGCTTGTATACATTTATTTATAAAAAGATATTAAAAATTATTGATCCAGAAAAATCTTCTCCATTTGAATGTTGATTCGACCCTTTTAGTTATTCTTGTTTACCATCCTCTATTTAATTTCATATAATCAGAATTATTTTTGTAATTTTTTAATGTAAAAATTGTTGAATGGTGCGCTCATTTAGTGTGCACTTTTAGCGTATTTTTGAACAATGCCGAGGATTTTTATTTTCAGTCTTTGTGAGGTGGGACCAAGGCGGACAGAGAGCGCTCCGAAAATCTACCGGGGGGTTTTTGCCTCGTGGAATTTTCTTTACCTGTCCTGCTCGGTTCTTTCCTCAAGGTGCACGTCAGCTGTTGGTCGCCCCGCAGAGACGACGGGGCTCTACGTCTAACGACGCATCTCTCCTCGGTCTGTTTAACCGACGGTCTTGGTGATCGCCCTTTAAAAATTTAAAGGCCCCGCGGCCGAGGGATTTCATTCTTTCCGGGGTCTCCTAGTCGCTCGTGGCTCGGAGGAGCCACAAAGAGACACCGTAGCGACGAGGTATCGAAGAATGGAGGATAGCTATGAAACGTGCTGGGGACTCGATGGCAAAGTAGGCAGGGTACCTTGGAGATGGCAAGTGCGTTCCACAGGTATTTGCAGCACGAATTTAAATGTATACGGACAGACAGGGTGGCCCGAGGAGATTGCGAATGAAGCATCGGTGCGATAGGAACTTAATCTTTATGACTCGAGAATGATTCGCCTGCAGATTGCAGCAAAAAATAAATAAAATTGTTATAACTCTCATTTTGATTTTTAATAATTTTCTACAAAATTGAAGCAATAAAATCATATGCGTATGGGTTTTAAAAAAGTTCCAGAGGTCTTGGGCGTATTACGCACGTGAAAATATTGCTTCACTGTAAATTTCAATTACATCGGTCATTGCAGTCCAAAGATACTTAGGGGTACGGACGTCCGGGGACAACCAATTTTCCAAGCCCTTCGCAGTTGAAAATGACTGCCTAGCTATATTTCTTCGGTGTCAATATGCATAATTAGCTATATATATGAAATGCTAACTAATTATGTATAGATATAAGTTACAACAACGAACATTTTTTCAATACTTAAATGTGTAATCATGGAACGCGATATTAATAAGCACTTTCCTCTGAAAAGTGCTTAAAAATTAATCTGTGCTCACCATGCGAACTTTAACGTTGCGGGCGAAATAGATATCGATAATCAACCCCTTCATGGTTTCATCCGCCACTCTCGCTGCATTAAAGGGCTTCGCTCCGATGCCGGGGTCGGTTTGTATGTATTTTTGTTTGATGTTGACTACGTTCTGCCAGGCAAAGATGGGGTAAGACCACGGCCACCTTCAATAACTTTTTGGACGGTAAAGTTATACATTTTAGGGGAAATCAACGATAATGTATGCATTTTGCAGAGATCTGGATCTACCGCTTACGGTGGGCTCCGAACCACCATTTACAGAAAAAAACCACCTATAGAGAAATCCATAGGCACCGATCTGAGGGTCGAACCCAGGTCTACTGCTTGCGAGACGCGCTTCAATGAACCGGGCCACGCTCGCCCTGTCGGCGTCGATTTCGCTCCTACACTGAAATACTCCTGCGCCAAACAACGAATAAAGCCATTTCCCTCTCATATCAGGCTGACGTTGAAAATAAATTATATTTCAATCGACTATGCGAGGGAAGAATATTTTTCCTGCAAATATACACTTCAGTTCATAGTCTCAACCAATTATTCCAGTTACTACAGTTCTTTGTAACTCTCGCGAAGGGACTTTGAATATACGATGAGTTAATGACGCGTGCGGAAGGCAGAGGCTGTAAGTCTCGTATCGTCGTCGCTCAATTTTGACGTAAGGTCATTTAAACATTCATCACCGAGATGCCATACTTCGGCGTAATTCAATGAAAATTGATGCTGGCAAAAGAGCAATGGAATATATGAATATTCCATTACTATAGGAATATAGAAATGAGAATATAGAAATATCCCATTACTATAATATTGAACACCATTACTATACATTCGGTAAAAAATGTATGACGCTCCCCGGACAATGGCCGTATCAGAGCACCCGTGCTGGACGCGGCTTTCTTGTCGATTAAATACTTCTCGCCGCCACTGGGTTCGTATCGCAGGTATTGGCTTATGTGAAATATCATGATGACCGGAGAATAGTTCTCGAGTGCGTCATATTATTCCTTTTTGGAACAATCAGCGTAATAAAGTTCATTGGTGTTATGTGGAACGGATAAGGTCAGGTGTACTTTTATAATAATCGAGGTGAGAGCGAGACAATTAAGCGTTACCTATCATTCATGAAGATCTATTCGATATGTATAGGCATTAATGTTGCTAAATCGTATTTGTGCGAACTGGCAAGTGTGGGCTCGAGATCGAGAAGTTAATAACATTTTACACGAATAGGCTCAGCAGGAAAAAAAGATTATAATTGTGTATACAGATTAATTAAGTATAGTAAGAAGTTTTTTAAAAGTTGATAAATGCTTTATAGATTTATTGATTTTGCCTATAACAGCGATATATTTAAGCATCATCATCTTTACAATCCAATCGATAATACCAAAGATCATCGACGTCTTTCTGAAAAACGGTACCGAACCCGGAAAATTGCCTTATCCCGTCGACTATTATTATTTTGACACGCAGAAATATTATTCGTACGTTATGGTGCATTGTAGCTCATAGAGGAAGCTTTGTTTTGGTAAAAAAAAAAATCGAGATTTTTATGAAAACATGTTCAGAATGTTCCAAAATGTAAAAAAATAACATTTAGAAAAATGTCCGGATGTGTGCGCGTGCGCGTGCGTGCGTGTGTGAATCAGACGCGAAAAATTCAAATCGCTATAACCCGAGAATGCCTCGACCGATCACACTGAAATTTCACACACAGTATGTGTGGTTAATAGTCAATGTTTTTGCAACATTTCATCTAAAAATGTTCAGTTCTTTTTTTGTACGCCATTTTTAATTTCTTAAAAAATGTCGCTTCCCGCTCCAGCACTCACATTTTTTTTAGCTATGTGGCTAAAAAGGCGTACACAATTGGAATATGATCACCCGATGATCCCATAAAAATTTCAAGAGAATCAGTCTAACCTTTTAAATTTAAGGTCATTTTGAATTTTTCGAATTTTTTAAAAAATTGGTACTGTACTCTTAGACGCAATTTTCCTCATTAAATATTCATTTAATAAGGAATAACTTAACTGTCCAAAAAGTTATTGAAGGTGGCCATATGGTCTTACGCCATCTCGCAGTGGCAGAACGGAGTCAATGACAAACATTCACATGTAAACACACCTGACGCCGGCATACGAGCGGAGCTCGTCGATGCTGAAAGAGCGACGGATGGGACCATCGAAGGGTCTGTTTCTTGCGCAATGTTAAAGTTCGCATGGTGAGCACAGATTAATTTTCAGGCATTCACTTTTTAAAAGAAAGGGTCTATTAAAGACCCCTTCTATGGCTATATATTTAATTATTGAAAAATTAGTTTGCATTTCATGTATATAGTTTATTATGCATATTGAAACCAAAAAAATGGAGCCACACAGTCATTTTTAACTGTGAAGGGCTCGGACATCTTTTGGGTTCCCGAATTTTTGTACCCCTGAATATCTTTGAATTGCAAAGACCGATGCAGTTGAAATTTACAGGGAAGCAATATTTGCAGCTGCGCAGTATGCCCAAGACCTAGGGAAGTATTTCAAAACTTCTGCGCAGATGATTACCTCAAAAAAATAGCTTTTTTTAAGCACATTTTCACATTTTACTCCATACGGTCTTGTAATTTTGGTGTGTGTGAGCCGAAAGTCTTGAAATTTGCAGCATCGTCATCAAATACCACACGAATATGCACAGCGAGTGAGAAAACTTTCAAACATTCCTACGATGGTGATTACCTACAATGATATTTTTTAATGTATTACAAAAAAATGTTAGTATACTTTTTTTCAGTCGGTGTACCTTAAGTATCGATCCGGAAGGGTGTATCTTTTAGCACATGTAACATAGTTCCTTACCTTTAATATCCACCTTGAGCTAAGCATATATATTTATTTTCAGCGGAGTTATACATTTTTGGTGTAATACTAAAAATAAGGCAGAATTTACTTGAAAAGTTGAAAATTGAAATTTTCCTATCACTTTCTCATAATGGCCTTTTATTCGCAAAGCTCCTTCTATGAGAAAGCATTATAATCTGTGCTCACCGTGTGAACTGTAACATTGCGGAAGAAACACACCCTTTCATGGTTCCATCCGTCGCTCTTTCTGCATCGAAGAGCTCCGCTCGTATGCCGGCGTCGGGTGTATGTACATGTGTATGTTTGCCGTTGACTCCGTTCTGCCACTCCGAGATGTCGTAAGACCATATGGCCACCTTGAATAACTTTTTGGACAGTTAAGTTATACATATTCAGAAAAATCAACGACAATTTATGCGTTTTGCCGAGACCAGGACCTACAGCTTAAGGTGGGTTCCGTAACACCATTTGCAGAAAAAAACCACCTACAGAGAAATCCATAGATACCGACCTGGGGGTCGAACCCAAGCCTACTACTAGCGAAACGCTCTTCGATGAGCTCGGCCACCCTCGCCCTGTCGATACCGCTCCTACACTGAAGTACGCCTGCGCGAAACACCAAGTAGAGTCATTCCCCTCTCATTTCAGGCTGCCGTTGAAAATAAATTATATTTCCACTACGAGAGAAGAATATTGTTCCAGCAAATTTACACGTCAGCGCATAATCTTAACCCGTTATTACAGTTACTACAGTTCTTTGTAAGGCTCGCAAAGGGATGTTGAATACGCAATGAGTTAATGACGCATGCGAAAGGCAGAAGCTGTAGCTGTACACCCTCGTATCGCTGTTGCTCAACTCTGACGTGGGGTAATTTAAACGTCCATCATCGAGGTGTGATACTTTGACGTAATTCAATGAAAATTCATACTGAGAAGAGAACAGTAAAACATATGGAAAACCCTACTGGTGGTGCATTGTGTTCCATATGGAGCAACAGTAGTAGAGCTAACACCATCCTCGACTGCAATTCAAGTAACTATGGATCTTTTTGAGCATCGTTACTATCGGTTAAGTAAACGGATGATGACGCTCCTCGGTCAATGGCCGTATCAGAGCACCCGTTCCAAATACGGCTTTCTTGCCGTTGCTATTTTTCTCGCCACCACTGGGTCCGTACCGCAGGTATTGGCTTATTTGAAATATCGTGACGACCGGAGAAAAGTTCTCGAGTCTGTCATACTATGTCTTTTTGGGACAGTCAGCGTTATAAAGTTAATTGCTATCATCTGGAACTCGGATAAGGTCAGTTGTACTTTTATAATAATCAATGTGAGAGCGGTACAATTAATCGTTACCTATAATTCATGGAGATCTGTTGGATATGTACAGACTTTAATGTTACTAAATCGTATTTGTATGAACTGGCAAGTCTGGGCTCGGGATCAAGAAGTTCACATTTTACACGAATACGCTAAGCAGGGAGATAAAATAATACTTGCATATACAAGTTAATTAAGTATAGTGGGAGGTAGTTAAAAAGTTGATAAATGCTTTATAGATTTATCGATATTGCCTACAGCAGCGATCTATTTAAGCGCCATCATGTTTACGACTCAACCGATAATATCAAAAATCATGGACATAATTCTGAAGAACGGTACCGAACCCGGAAAATTTCCATATCCCGTCCACTATTATTATTTCGATGCGCAGAAATATTATTGTTACGTTATGATGCATTTTTACATATGCGCATGTGTGGCTGTGACGCCCATAGTTGCCAGTGGCAGTATGTTAATAATTTACGCTCAGCACGTATGTGGCCTATTTGCTGCGTTGGGGTGAGTCTATAATCAATTAACCCTAATACCAAGCATAATGAAATATCAATTGATAACTTCAGGCATAAATCGCAAAAAATTGGAAATAACGATACATCAGTGAAAGACGTTATACACCTGAGTTCATTCATTGACAGACACAATGATTCTGTCAAGTAAGACAGCTTAGAGAATGTATCTAGTGAAACTTATGAATATCATTAATAAATTCATTATGGCCAGATACGCCAATCTCATCGACGCAATTTACACATGGGATTTCTTTTTTGTCATTGGGCTTGGCACGATTCTAATTAATGTATTAGGACTTCAGGTAATAGTTACGATGAATGATGAATAATCTTCCGAATTGGAGGATAAACTGCTAAATTTATTAAAATTCAGATTCTTATCGGAACAAACGATCCGGAATCAACCATAAGATTCATACTTGTTGTATTGACCCTTACATTTATATTCTACGTGGATTCCTGCATTTGCCAAGTTATGATGGATCACAGTATTAATGTTGGCTTTTATATGTGAGTAATTAATCGAGTTACTGGTGGCGTTGTCTCACAAAAAAGCATCTTTCGCACAGATACAACAGCCAATGGTACAGACTATTGCCTAGGGACCAGAAACACCTACAATTAATGATGATGCGTTGTCAAGTACCTTGCCAAATAACCGTCGGAAAAATTTTGATCATGTCCATAAGAAATTTTTGGCTGGTAAGAACAATCGTTCTTTCGTTAACACTGCATAAACATTTTGTGGCATCCGAAATGCAATTGATAGGCCATTTTTATATTCCAGACAATTAGAACAGCCATGTCATATTTTATGGTTATCCGAAGTATGGATGATAAACTTCATATTGGGTGACATAAAATAAGACGAAAGTATTATTTATGCGTAAGCGTGTAAAATAGACTTCCGGTTTCGGTTACGCGATATGTAGAGATTCAAGACATTATCTGTTCTTAATAGACCAAAATGGCATTTTCATTTAGGAACAAAAAAATACGTTCACAGTTATCCGTATGTGTTAATATTATCTGATAACCCGGTTGTGCTCAATACGAATTCCGTAGACGAATATTGTGACCAATTTTTTTTTCCCCGAAAGCAAAAGACAATCTTATGAACAGCGTACGAAAACTCTACGTAGCCCTCGGATCTTGTCATAAAATTAATCAAAACGCAAAAAACACCGAAAGATATCTGAAATCGTTAGACATCAAATGCTCAACGATGGACGATAGCAGCAACGAAATCGATTCATCGAGTTTGAAGTTTCAATACGAGCAATGTTGCAATACGCAATTCTCGTATCCGAAATGGCGATGGATCTGCCGGAACGCGCCCAAGTCGGTGAAAATGGCGCAATGTTTATGAATTGGAAGTCTTTTAAGCCGCATGTCTTTCGAAAGGATCTTGTTTAACGAAGACAGAATAAAAATGTTGAATCCATTTTTCTCCGAAACATTTTTATAAGATAAAAAACGAATTGCGGGGCGCACTGCGCATTTCATTAAAACATTGTGCCCGGCAATTTATTTTTCATTTTATAGAATCGTTTCAGAGAAAAATGAATTCAACATTTTAACTTTGTCTTTTTCTCACTCATAACGAAGAAATAAATATATCAGAAATTAATAAACGCTCTATTAGGTTATGAAGTTAATAAACATTTTTCTTCGTCCTTAATGAATTTTCTTTTATTAGAATAGACTTTTTTCTGGGTGTAAGCTGGCAGGTTGGTGTGCCTCGAGCGCTCCGCGCCCTCGCTATGGTCTATCGAATTTAGAAACCAGGAATTTAGATTTCCAGAGATTTACCGCAAATACGTCACTTCCTGTTTCAAAATCTCATTTTTGGACCGGAAGTCACATAATTTCGGTGTAAGGTCATATCCGGTCGAAAAATAAGATTCTTGAAAATTGGGTGGGTTCGGAGCCGAGAGGTGTCATTCTCCACGGAGAGACAAGGCGAACCGAGGACGGTGCGAATGGAGCATCGGTGCGGTAGGAACAAAATTTTTATGACTCGAGAATAATTCGCTTGCAAACTGCAAAAATAACAAAAAATAAAATTGTTCTTTCAACTCTCATTTTTATAATTTTCTGCATGCTTGAAAAAATAAAATAACACGTACGGTTTTCCATTATTGTTTCAATCACAGGTCACATGATGCACGCTCGACATAAAATTCAAGGAGCCTGCGGAGAATTTTCATGACCGCTATGATATTCGATGGTTAGTCATACACGGAAGGTACCTTAACTGGAACGTTCGAATATAAGTCAAGTGATTTCATGAAACGAACGAGAAACGAAAATTTCAACGAACTAAAAAAATATAAATAATTCACTGTCATTTCCAGGACGCTTCGAGGTCAATGTAGGCTCGAGGGAACGTCGAAGACACCGTCATCGTGTATTGAATTACATGAATTGCAATTAGACTCGAAATAGCAATATGTTTCATCCCGCAAGGAATTATTATATTTTTCTCAGTGGTACTGACAAGTGGGTTATTCATCTACACCCCTCCCGACTCCAAATTGGAGACCCACATAGTCGTTGGATCGGCCCGAATTGTCGTCGCTCGACTGACTTTCCCGAGCGTCTGGGTCGTTCTGTTTACATTCAATAAATCATATTCACTCGGCTAATCGCGAAGCTCCCCCCCCCCCCCTCTGCTCGCGCGAACCGGAGCTTCCGTCGATAATATTATTTGCCGAATTATGATTAATTCCGCGTGACGCTAACCGTCGAGATACGAATGTATGTATATTTCCTCCCACCCCGAGGTAGGGGAATCGCAGCATACACATGTACAGGCCCGCTTGAGTCCCGAGGAACCGTGCGGCACGCGCTTCGAAAAGATTGCCACGCGACACGATCCTCGTTCCGAGAATTCGTCGAGAGACGCCGGCTACGAGATAGCGCGCATGCGCGCACGCGTGCGCCGCCCGCTCGGCCACCCGAGAACAACTGACGGAGCTTGTTTAGTCCCGCCGTTGTTTTACTTCGTAGATTTTTCGTCCTCGAAGCTACCTCTCGTCTCTCGAAGGGCGAACTACCTTTCGCTCGCCCCTGGGGTTCTCTTTCTTCGCTCGGTGCCTAATAAAAAAGATAAACTTGTTACATACGCATTACTGCGTCGAAGTCGGAGTGTGTACGAAAGAGCGAAGAAAGAAGGCTCGCGCGCGCGCTCGCGCTGCGTACCAGCTCTCTCTCGACGTTCCCTCCAACGGTTTTTGGTATCGCTCTTCCTCCCGGAGGAATGTCTCGGACGTTCGCTCGCTCGGCTCCTTGGAAACACGAGGACGCGCAGATGGGATTGCGTTTAATGAAGTCTGGCGAACGCGCCCGGCGTGCACCTGCCGCTTTCGAGAAACAGCATCGCGTTTTCAGGGCCAGCCCGAGAGAGTCGACCCAACAACCGAGTGATTAAACTCGACTTGCTGAGAGTAGCCGTTACACGAGCCCTCGGGCTCCCGCCAACGGAAAAACGCGGGAAAATTATCCATACACCGAGACGATTCGTACGGTCATAATTTCGCAATACACTTGCAGCCTTTCGAGGAAACACCGTCGGCAACAAAAGGGATACGGCTATATTATTATTATTATTATTATTATTATTATTATTATTATTATTATTGTTATTATTATTATTGTTATTGTTATTGTTATTTTATATTATATTATATTATATTATATTATATTATTATTATTATTCCCTCAGGATTTTCAAACACAAGATCAATACGAAATGATCTGCCCTGCAATCAAAGAGCCTTAAGTTTTTTTGTTCCTAAGTTCCTGTTGACGAATATTCGGAGTTTTATAATTCCGTTTGAATTTTTTTTTATTTTTTGAAAAACGATTTCTTTGTTTCTCTATGGAATCGCAAGAAAACTAAGGTGCCTATCATGTTCTACGGCAAGAAATACACAAGATGAAGTATATGACGGGATTGAAAAAGCTACATAAAGAGGTATCATTTGGATTTCTTGAGTAAAAATGTGATGCAAAAAAAATTCGAGAGAGCATAATTCTATGTATTTTTTCGCGCCGAGCACAGATCCGACAAAGTGAAGAGCGACGATTTTTTAACACAATAATTTTTAATAAAGTTTAAAATTGAAATTTTCATATCGCTTGCTCATAAGGTTCCATTATTCGCAAAGCTTCCTCTATGAGGAAGCCAAAAAAAAAATAGAAAAGGCTTTCTCATAGAAGAAGCTTTGCGAATAATGAACATTATGAGAAAACTATATGAAAATTGCAATTGTCAACTTTTTTCTTTTATCCACACAGCGATTTCGGCTGAAAATCGACAGTGAACAGTGCGCCATACCGCGGTCACTGTGCCCCAGTCTCTCGAGTCTACCTCCACCCTCTATTTATTTTCTCTGGTACAGTGTACTCCGTGTAGTCTCCATCGGAAGGGCGTGGGCGGTGGAAATACGAGATCCTTCTGGGGCTGTTTGGTCCCGTGGGGTGAGGACTTCCTCACGATTACGGTTGAACGGAAGGGACCCGGTGAGGGAGAGCCGGTCCGGGCCTTTTCCAGCCGCTTTAATTACTCTGGCGTGCATCTGGCGATGTGTTCCTCTATGCCGGATGTTCATGATACTCGAGCAAGGAGCCGGCCAGGGTCGACGGGGATCACACCGAGTCTGCGAGCGGTCCACCTACACACCTCACTTATTTTTTGCCCGAAAAACCGCCGCCCCGTGGAGTCCCGGACGGTGTATCGACGAATCATTCCGTCAGTCCAACGCGCGCCCTGCGAAAAATGTTTCTTTAGTGTTGACGAATCTTTTGTTCGACACTGCGAAGTAAATACTAATTTACTGTCAACAAAGTTTATTATTATTATTGTTATTATTATTTATTCGTTATGAGACTCTAGGACGACGTTCCTTGAGAGCCAACTCCAAATACACTAGGACCTCGATTTTTGCGCCCTCGGTTTCCTCAACAGTCCCCACCGCGGAACGAATATCGATCGGCGCAGCAAGCTATGGGCCATGCTCGACAGTTAGTATGGGCGGGGCATGCGCAACCTCGATTTCGTCAAGTGTGATGCGGAGTCGGTCCCGCCGCTGTGAACAAAAATGAGGTCCTAGTGTATAATCGAGATCAGTATTTCCACACTTAACGTATTTAACATTCCGATCGAACCTACAAAATAGCGAGGCAACAATGGTTGCCAATAAATGAATAACAAATAAGTAATTAACCAAACAAATAAATAAGTAAATAAAAGCTAAAACTAAGGCTGATTTTAGCTGAGCCAAATAATTTTTTTTCATGCTGCAATGGTTTAACAGTATTTTGGGTCAATTTTATTTAACTCGGCTCAAGAAAAAATGTTTAACAATAAATGAATATTTATTTCGTGACATCCGACAAGAGATTGAAAATTAAAGACCCACTTTTCAGTGCGCATGCGGATGTAGGTTTACAGGGACAGTCATGGGAATCGTGGAGACGTGTTCTCGCGCCGAGACGTTAATTACTCTCGGGGTGCATCTGGGTGTCCCGATTACGCCGGAGGATGAGTCTGCCGAAGAGGGGAAGCGATATCGAGAACACACCCCCACGAACAGCAACAGAATGCTGGGCGAAACGGGTTTGCTTCTCCGTGAAGGAGAGTCTCGAGGCGTGACCGGCTATTTCGAGGATCCTCCGCAGGAGCCAGCTGCCTCTTCCAGGCTGCCGGGATCTCTTCTCTCTCTCTCTCTCTCGGTCTCTCCTCGGCGCGCTCGTGTGCGGGAAAGAGCTCCGACGAATTATTATCCTACAACAAGTTCGCCGGCTCCTTTCTTTCGGGCCTTCGAGCAACCGCAAGCGTAAGCTCCTCTCGGTCTCGGTCTGGTCTCTTTCGTCGGGATTCCTCGCTGCAGAGCGTGAATTCGCTCCCGATAGCCCGAGATAGAGACGGGAAGAGACGTGACGGCGAGCGAGAGAAATCGGCCGGAGGATCCCCGAGGGAAGCTTCACGAGTGGGAGGACCGAGGAACAGCTGGTGCGAGGAGCAACCGGAGAACGAAAAAGCCCTTCGATACCTTTACTGGTCCTCATCGTAAAACGCGTTGTCGAGCATTTAAAGGCCTTCGAATAGTCGAGGACTTTTTGTTGTTTTTTTTTTTACTGTCTTTTCAGGTTGTATGAGATGTTTTTTTTCACTCTCGGTGACGATGCGAGAGTACGGCGAGGAGGGTTTAAATGTCTCGATGGACGTTTTCTTTCGGGAAGAAGCGAAAAAAAAATTACCAAAAATAACGAAACTTTTTTTTTATAATCGTCCCAGTTGCCCGCTTAATTTTGGTAAGACGATTTAATTTATTTAAATAATATTGATTTATTACGTAAATGAATTAAATACCTTTACAGGTCGAATCCTTCATTGAAAAAAAGAAATGGTTGAATTAAGCAAATGCACGGTGGTGTATGTTCAAAGGTGTATTTTGTTGGTACAAAAAAATGGTTGTTACAATCGAACATTTTTGAATAAATTGAAGCAAATAATCGTTTAACAAAACAATGCTTTATTTGTTCCAAACAAATAACAGCTTTGAACGTATGTCACTGCGACTTTTGGTTAATCCGACACATTTTTTTTCTTAGTGTTTGTTGGTCCTCACCGTGAAACGCGTTGTCGAGCATTTAAAGGCCTGGTTCGAGTCGAATAGACGATATATTTGATCTTTTCAGGTTGTATGAGCGATGTTTTTTTGCTCTCGATGGCGATGCGAGAGTGTGACGAGGCCGGTTCAAATGTCCCGATGAACGTGTTCTTTCGGAAAGATGAAGAGAAAAAAAAATTACTTAAATCAACGAAGCTTTTTATAGTTGGAATGGTCCTCCCTCTAGTGTGCTTAATTTTGGCACGACGATTTAATTTATGTTAATTTGTAATTTATTTACATAATATTGAATTTATCGTTTTCCAGCGAATTACTTTTGAACGAAATGTTCTTTATTCATCTCACGGAATAGTGCAAAACTATGCGTGACACATATAGGATGGTACATCTGCGATATACTAGATATACATTCATCAAAAAATTATATTACGTACTATACTTTTTACATATATGTATCTTCGAAAATACCGCTATTTAAATGTTTGATAAATTGGCTATCTAAAAACAGCGGATTTGATGTATCTCGATTATAGTATGTCTTTGCACCTATTTCATTTTATTATTACCGCTGCTAGGCAAAGGGGTCAACGTTTATCCCGCTCAAGATTTCAGACTTTTTTTTTCATTTTTTTAAAGAAACATCCGAGAAAAATTGACGTCTCGACCAAATCTCTTCCGCGGGACACATGTATCTTGTGTCGGGACATCTGCATACCAGTAGCGGGGGCGGTCGGCAGCTGGGATGCCATTTATGGAGAACATCCACCCCTTTCCCTATCGATACTTTTCGACAGTACAGCTGCAGCGGCGCCGAGCATCCCTGCCGAATTTTCCCGATATTTTCAATGGTGATCCTTTGAATTTGTGTCGGCGCCAAATCGGGCAAAACTGGCGAGGGAGGCAAGGAGACTTCGCCAAATTGCGTGACCGCGAGCACGCTCCGAAAATTCAAGGGGCGAATTCGACGTGCAATTATACGAAGTTGCACTACGGGGGAGGCGCATGACTTACTACTCGTGCCTCCTTCGATTCCCGCTTCTGCGAAATCGGCTCGACAGATGCTGCCAGGTATACCGGAGAATACCCACTGCTTTTGCGACGGACCGATCTGCGAGGGCCGAAATGGTAGGGTTTAAAGTATCTGCCCAGCCACTCCGTCCTACCGCTTTCTCTCCGACCGCGGCTCCGGTCCGCGCCCACCCTTTTTACCCCTTCGCCGGAGCGGCTGCGGAAACTCACGTGGGCACAGATTACCGATAGATCGGACGTCAGCTGCTCCGCGAACGCGTCGAGGATGTACCATTGGATTTCCGTAGATTAGATACGTATTTTATAGGTTTTATTTTTTTATCCAATTTTTCAGAAGAGCCTCGGCGGGCATTGCCAATCTTAGAGCGTCGATTTGGGCACAGTGGGCAATTTTTTTTCTCAATCGACTTTTTTTTAATCTAATTTTTTATAAGAGCTTCCGGAGCCATCGTTAATTGACGAGGGAGAGTTGGGCACTGTGGGCAATTTTTTTAAACGATTTTTTTGTCTTTTTTTAATCAAATTTTTCATAAGAGCCTACGGGGACATCGCTAACATTACGAGACACAGTAGGCAATTTTGCTTCTCAGGTTTTTTTTCTTCTTTTTTCGTAACGGAAATACGCATGGATCTCGCGAATCGAGAAAGGAGCGTACGGCCTTACATGGCAGGACGCGTGTGGGTGGAACTAAGTTTGGAATTTGAGTTTATCTAACAGGACTCTCAGGGACAGAAGAGAAACAGTGGGTGGGACGTCGCGGTATCTCGTTGACGTTTTTTTTTTGTCTCCTCTCTGCGTTGACTAAATTCTAAAGTCACTCGAACCCCGTCATCTCAAGCTGAAGTCCCGCAATCTCGCTTTTACCTACTCGTCATGATTATCACATTCAAGTTTATTCTCGCAATCACCGTTCGTAGCATCGGACTGTTCACGGAGAAAAAAATTAATGTTTACGACTCAAAAATAATTCGACTGTCGCCCCGCCAATAGCTCGCGCGTTTCGCTCGCCCGTATGGATAGTACGGTTCATAGCATGTGCAAATCCATTCCATACGGAATGGAATTCGCATTACCGAATCCATTCCATATGCTATGAAATCCGAATTTTCGAAAAATAGCATTCCGAAATTATAGCATATAGTATTGATTTAAAAATTCCGAAATTCCATTCGATCTATATGCTATAATATATGCTTTTCGAAAGCCATTCGAAGGACGAGGCGCCAGCTAGGGAGGCGAAGAGGATAAACGTCCGAACCAACAAACAACAAATACACAATTTTCCAAAATACAAGATACAATATTTTTTCCCGACTACGCTAAAAAGGCTCTATTTAATGCCTGCAACGGGGGTGGAAAGTGGCCGATTCTTGACCAGCTGGAGGAAAAGTAATTTAGCAGGACGAAAAGTGATTAAGCGGGAGGAAAAGTGAACTTTTCCTCCCGCTAAATTACTTTTCCTCCGGCTCGTCAAGACCCGGCCAATTTCCATCCCCGTTCCAGGCATAGAAATATGGCTACTTCTTAGCACAGTCGGGAAAAAAATAGCGTATGCCACTCGGAAGGAAGTGCCTTTTAATCTGTGTGAATTTCCGCCCTCGCTTCGCTTGGGCATCAAACTTCACACTCGGTGAAAAGACGCACTTTCCTCCCTAGTAGCATAATATACTATTTTTTCCGACTGCGCCAAAAAGGCGCTATTTCATGCCTGCAACAGGGGTAGAAAGTTGCCCACTCTTGACGCGCGGAAGGAAAAGTAATTTAGCGGGAGGAAAACTGATTCAGCGGGAGAAAAAGTGAAACTTGTGACATAATATACTATTTCAGTGTATATTTTCGAAAAAAAAAATTATATGTAATCGTTAAATTCTCGAAGGGTTCTCAAAACTGTTTTAATCGCCCGTGCAGGGGTGTGCCGTAGATTGAAGAAAATCCTTTGCGCCGGCGCAGTGCGCACAATCACGTGTGCTATAATGAAAGCAGCGCTGGTTGCACCCGCTGTTAACGCACCGCGGTCTCGATCCACCTGTCGAGCCGACGAGTGGCTCCACGCGGTTTGCACACCCCGCGGGCTGTGCCCGCATAATCCGAAGAACGGCGCGTCGATAGTGCTTTTCTGTAACGGTCAAATTTACCCCCATACGCGCGGCTCTACTGTGATACGGCCACTGTTAAATCATTTTTCAAGGGCCCCTATGACCATTTCCCTATATTCACGTACTTTAGTCCTTCCTCCCTTCGGGGACGCAAAGTACACTATATACGGCTCTCTTTCAATCACCCTGAAAGTCTGCACAATACCTAGGGAAAAAGAAGCGTAAAAATATTCGGCCGCAATGTAGAGGGAACAATTTACCCGGAGCTAATCACCGAACGATCGAAACGCTCTAAGGAGGCGGGAGCGCTGGAACTTTTTGAAAATCATTTATACATTTTCATACGCAAATTTACTGCAGTACACGATTAAGTTTATTGCAGTTATTGTCTGATTTAGGGAAACGTTACTGGCAATTGATTTGCTTAAATATTAAATGGTTTGTTTCAATTTTCATAAGTTACGCAAGTTCTTTTATTCTTTTTTTTCGAATAATAATCCGATTTATTTATTTACGATTATTTACAAAAATAATAATAATAAATAATCGAATCATAATCCATATTTTATAAAAAGTTGGATTGATATTTTTATATCAATTTTATCCCAATTTAAATAGTTCTGTTTAAATAATATGAAGCGTGAAAGTGTGAATTGCCTCTCCACTCTCCCAGCACTCAAATGATAATTATCATACGTTAAAAAAAATAAGAACACGTGAATAAACCGTACATTCATACAGCATTTTTTTAAGTTACATGGTACCCAATGTTGTTCCATTTTTCACACTCCACATTGTTTAATATTACCCGAACCTATAAAAAATATACAAAAAACAATCTCTTCGCGTTAAAAAATATTAAGAAAAAAAAACGGTAGTCATGGCGCGACCATTAGCTCAAAGTTTCTGAATGCGCGAGCGAGAAGTAGCGTTCCCTGCCGTGTGAATAGGCAGTTCTTTGTCGGCTCGAGCGAGCGAGGCGGCGGTAGGAGGCAGCGCGTATTTCGGTAGCCCGACCGAGGAATCCCGCCGAATAAACGTGGCCGCTTCCGCGCGATCGAGGATTGGTCGTCGCCGAAGCTCCGGGCGATGTTTCCATCCGTTAATGAACCATCCAAAACTCCCAAGATTTTTCCATCCGCGATCCTCGCCCCGGAGCCCTCCGCCAGTCCCGCATCGACTCGCCGGATCCTTTCTCTCCCGATTCCAGAAAGCGCACCGTTCCGACAATAAATCGGTCGACAGCGCGACTGCCATTAAAAATTAAATCCTTGCGCGGAGACTGCGAGCACAGTCCGATTCGTGATCGCTGTATGCAGCGACTTACTTAAAAAAAATAAAGGAACCCAAAAAGGGAGCCACTGACTGAGTTTTACGGTTCCTTACCGGAGAGCAGTCTCCGCTGTTCGCCTTCTCCGTCCCCCCCCCCCTCCTCCCCACTCCCCCTCCCTCTACGTCCTCCAGTTCCCGCTCGATTCCCTCCTCCCTCGCGCGCACGGACTACCGCGTAGGTTTTCGCTCGACAAAGCCGGAGCACGAAGCCAGCCCGACCGGTATATACCTGCGGGCTTTTAAAATCGCTTAACATAATCCGTTGGACGCTTCGGTCTCCAGCGCCCGGGGTCTCCACCACCACCACTACGACTACCATAGACGCTACACGCCGAGGATGCCCGCCATTTTCGACGCGCAACTTCCACGCGCGCCAATGGCATTCGAATTTGGAACGGGAATCGGTAGGGGGGAGACCTCGTGGCCGAGACCGTGGCGGCAAACGTTTCACCGAACGAACGGACCCCGCGCTCGCCACTCATCCAGATCGTGTCTGACCGCCGAAAGGTGAGGAACATCTCTCGCCCCAGCGTCGTCGAACAAAGTCCGATTTTTATTCGAATTAAACATTAATAAATAAAACTCTTGCAACGAAGAGAGAAAAACTAATACTTGCTGTAAGAGGAACGCATCTCGGCTGGATTCATTTTTTACACCTCGGAAGGACCGAATTATACTGACAAAATAAAAGATATTGGGACACTTAGGCGTGGAAGACGAATCGTGGAAAAAATTTATCTATCGGAGGACAGAAAAAAAAAGAAAAACTTGGTGCAGTGAAAAAGTAATCGACGAGAATCGACGAGGCCCGCGACACATCCCGGAGAAAAGTGATCCACGGTGATTGCTTCGGTTATTCGGACTCCAGTGACGCACGCTCGGTTCTTGTTTTCGGCCCGAGAAAAAACAAGATAACAAGCGAGCAGCGACCGCACCAGTCAGAGAAGCGGCGGCGAAGCGACGAAGAAAAATCTTCCACGAAAATTACACACACGTATATATAGACATATATATAGATACACATATACATATATATATACATATATCAGTGCTACGAAGATGCTAGCGGCTTCATTCTGTCGCGAAGTGCATTTCGGCAACGTGCTCACATCGAGGATGCAGTCGAGGGTGCCGCGTTGCCTTTTCGGCTCGCCGAATCCGAAGGAGACCTCGGAGATGCTCCAGGACGCGCTGGACATGGAGAGAAGCAAGTTCGCGAGCCGATGGGGCGTGGATCCTTGCTCCGAGGACAAGGAAAATTGCCACAGGCAATTCGAGAGGGCCGACACTCGTTCGCCGAGAAAAAACCGGATCACTCCTTACTCGAGGCAAACCAACATTCACGGTAAGCTCTTCGCTCCTTTCACTATTTTTTAAATAATTTTATTCATACAAAAAAATATTTCAATTTTTTTTTTTTTTTCTACTCATCGATTATAAATGCTCGTTGGGTTGAGAAAAACCTGCGGATTTTCTTTTTGTTAAATAAATGAAATTAATAGACTAAAGAATTTGGATTAAAATAATAATGGCTTTTGAAACGAATATTTTGATGTTGGGTTCGTCGAGGAAGCAAAAATTTGATGGTAGAGAAAAAAAGGTGGGAAAAATCCCGCGACGACTCGGCGTCCCGGCAGACGAGTCGATAGCCACGGTTTTGGCGGGAAGCGAGCCGTCCCGCGTCGAGCGTGCTCATTGCCGTCCCGCGCGCACGACCGGTTGCCTAGCGCCAGGCGAGCCACGTCCGTCGCGTCGAAGGTCGAAGATTTACGAGGCTCTCGAGTTTTTCGTACGGCCACTAAAATAGAATTCGTGTATTAACTCACGCTCGATTAACACCTCGACGAATTTACGATTGGGAGGGAAGAGTGCGGTCTCGACGGAGGAGTTTTCTAGAGCTCGGCAAACAATCGGAACACGCGGCCGATAGCGATGCAAGTTCGGACAGGACGAGGGTGAATCACTTCTCGGGCCTTCTCGCGTCGTGAGTCATCGGACCCGTCGCGTTACCCGACGATTCTCTTGTGAAATATCTCAAAGGACCTCGTGACTCACCCTCCTTCGCTAAATGAGGCGAACTATTTTTTTTTTTTTTTTAGGGAACCGAACCGGCGATCGCATTCTTCGAATAGTCTCGTCATTCTCCGTCGGTAGATTAATCAACGCGAGGTTATCCACCCGGGAACGGAACCACAGTTTCTCGAGGAATTTTCACTGCTGTTGCCTTTATCGATAATAATAGCCTTTTCTCGAGATCGCATTGTAGTCTCGATATTGTGCCAGTTAAAATGCTATATACCTAAAAAAAATTCTCCACAAATGTGCACACTTTTTAATTATTCTTTCTCATTAACCTACTAAATAGTTAAATTACTCTTAAATGGTAAGTTACTATTGAATAGTAAGTTATTATCGAATAGTGAGTTACTATTGAATAGTGAGTTACTGTCGAATAGTGAATTACTATTGAATAATGAGTTACTGTTGAATAGTGAATTACTATTGAATAGTGAGTTACTATTGAATAGTAAGCTACTATTAAATAGTAAGTTACTACTTCTTTTCCTCAACGAACCATATTTTTAACTAAAAAAAAAGTTAACATTAACAAGACAATAAAGTAAAATGAAGACGAAAAGGAAACGATGAACGTCCGTGGACAACAAACGTTGTCGGCTGTAAAAAAAAAAAAAAATTTACCATGCGCACGCACACTCTGTGACTGTTCGCAGGGCACCTGTTGTACATACAAACTCGTCCCTGCTCGGTGACGATCGCACGATGAATTATTATTGTCCCAGCGGCGAGGAATTTCTCGGAAGGAATAACTTTCTCTTGGCCAATGCCTCCTCTCCGATATGCATCGGCGGCCTCGTGTAATATATTTTTTGACGAATGTCGAGACGATAGCCGTCTCGAAAAGTTTCCGAGCCGGCCGTGGACCCGCTACTTATCTCCCCCTTCGTATATATATTTTTTTTCCGCGTTTTACGATCGGTAATAATATTACCAAGCCCGAGATACCATTGTGGGGGCCCCGGAGAGTTCTCACGAGACGAACCAGAGCGCGATGGACGGTGCGGAGAGACGATCGGACGGTTCGACGACCGCCTCGAGACCGCTCCGCGTGCACCCGCTCGGAAGAAGAAGCGGGGGGGGGGGGAGACCCGTGGGCTTTTCTGTATGGTGACCCTTCGAGAAAATACATTCGCCCTCGTAAAATCCTCAAAGATCCTCGAGGGATCCGTGAGAATGTATTTCGGCGACCGAAGATGATTCACGTGCATGGAAAAAAAAAAAATCCCTCGTTCCTTTAAGGAAAAGGAGAACAAGTCGGAAAGGTGGATCTCGTTTTTCCCTGTGTGCGATTTTTTTTCCTGCACTATAAAATGGGCTCCCTTAGATCGTTCGCTCAAGGCGTCCGCCACCGTGTGCGCCAGCCGTCGGCACACACTCCCGCACGCCCCCGGACGGAGAATCCGTCGAGGAGGTGTATTGTGATGTTTGGAAAAAAAATACTGAGAAAGACGCGGAGGGAGGCTACGACGTCTTGTCACATGCTGTGAATAGTTCACGAGAAAAACGAGACAATGGGAAATTCAGGCGTGCGCCGATTGTACCGGGTATTCCGAATTCCCGAAAAGAAAGATAAGGTTTATATTCTGGGCGAGCAATTTATCTGTTGTCGAAATAATTAATTTGTTGAGATACATTTTTTTTTTTCAAAAACCTATTAATTATTTCCACTATCAGAATTAAATGTTTCGGCGCTGGTGGTTGGTCGGGGCAACTAAAAAGTCTTCATGGCCAAATAAGAAGATTCGATCCTCACCGTAGAATTGTTTAAACTCGAGGGAAAAAAAATCAAAAGATTCAAAAAATGTTAACCATGGCTTAGAAAAATGACTGTAGTTCTCTTACGAAATCTGACAAAATTATTAGTTTGTTGAGACCAATGATATTTTTTTTCCACGCAACCTATCGATTATTTCGCTCAGCCAAATTAAATTCTTCAGCGCCGGCAGCTGGGTCGGAGCAACTAAAAAGTTTTAATGGCCAAATAACAAAATTCGATTCCCATTGCAAGATACTTTAAATTCGAAGAAAAAAAAAGGTTGGCATAGAAATAAATAATGATAGTTCTCAAGATCCGGCGATCTTGGCGAGGGGTCGAATAAAGGAAGGAGGGGTGGGGGGGGGGGCGATGGAAAGAAGAATCAGGGTTCCGTAGGTGGATCGGTGGTTTCGCACCTGTTCATGCAGTGGCGTGGCTGTGCGAAAACGGCGAAGGAGTAGCACAAAGTAAGGTAGAGGTAGTAGTAATGCATAGGGAGGGTCGTGAGCGCGTCGTCTCGCGTGACCTAGCGCGCAAAAGAAGGAACCCCCTGGCACCACTGCGACTCAATGACTCAGGTGCTACCTGCCTGAGAGAGCGCGCACACTGCTGGGGTGGCTGGTCGTCGCGGACCCTCGAAGACATTTTGTCCGACATCTCCGCCCATTGTTGTGGAAATTTTGTATTTTTGTCGCGGTTCCGCAAGGTACATGCACCCTACTGGCTTTATATTTTAAACATATATATCTCTATAATATATACAAGACCCGCCGCTGTCGCTGTGTCAAGTATGAAGACAAAATTCTTCGGGAAAATCTGAAAAATGCACAAAAATACAGAGATGCATATAAAAATGGTCAAGCTGGGGCAGATTCGATCAAAAGATAGGTGAACATAACTTCGGTTATGTTCACTTGGTTAAGTTGGTATGCATGTTGTTATTAAAAAAGTGACTGTGTAGAGGGAGGGTTTTTGAGAGAGAGCGGACGTGATCGGTCCTGGCTTCAAAATAAAGATTCGTTTATAATCAATATGCCGAATTTATTTAAAAGGGAGACCGTGAGTTGAGATCGCGTCGTGCCGAGAAGCGCGACAAAGCGATAACCCATGAGCAATTGATTTCTTCTTATAATTTTTTTTTACATAAATTAGAAGAAACAGAGAAGGTGACGCCGTCCCACTCCGGCACAAGTCTTAACATTTTTTATATATGGCACAAGATTTTTGCAGTCTTCTTTTAGATTTTGTAATTGTGACGATTAATCAGTTCATTTTTTTAATCATACATAATTATAAACAATTTTTAAAAATCGAATAAAAATCTGAGTGCTTTTGAGAGTCGGTCCAGTCATATAAAAAATCGGAGGCCGATCCAAGATGTGAGGGGCTAGACCGAGGTCGAAATAGTAGCCTTCCAGCATTTTCGCTGTTCGGCATTTTCGGGACTAAAAGGTTTATGAGACAGATTGAAACATTATAATGAATATTAATTTTATTAATTACATTACTATTATTATTAACGTCAATATAATCGATACTAATATTTATTTTCTTTATCTCTCATGTTACAGATTACTGGCGATCGCGCAAGGTTTGCGACGTGAGCAAGAAATCCCTGACGGAGAGCCCGAAGAAGCAGTCGCAGGATTCGCAAAAATCAACGACTTCGTTCAAGTGAAGAGATTCTATATTCCAGAGCAGGATGGGAGCGCGAGAGAAACGAAAAAGCCCGTCGACAACAGCAATTATCATGCTGTATCGACGATCCGACGTGATGAACTATTTTTGTATTATTTATCACCGCCGTAAAGTCGAAATTTGTATATTTTTTATTTTTTCTCCTCGAATTCACCGTTTTTCCATTTTATATGTAGCTTCTACCGTGCTCCTTAAGTGACTAGTGGTATTTAGTATTATTGCAACTGTGATCCCTCTGCCGGATCCGGTCCTCTGTGGTATTAACACTCCGTGCTATTATTGTACGCGTGCTTTGTTTAGCTTTTTTTTGTTTGTAAATAATTCGCAAATGCTTAATGGAGGTTTGGGTGGACGCTGGCGATCCGAAATGCGTGAGGGCAAGCTCGTGAATGAAATTTAATCGACTGTCTTGTATTTGGCGAGTCTCGAATTAATTTGAGAATTATTATCGACCATGTACGAGGAATAATATATCGCCCGAGAATCGAACTGTCCAATGGAAAAAAAAAACGACGACCAATGGAAAAATTAAACCAGCACACTCGGATCGTCACGCAGTCCACCGGAAGCCTGAAACGGTTGACTCGCTCAACGATGCAGCGCCTCCAAAGACTAATTAATGACTTAATGGAAAGAAAAAAAAAATAATCACCTGTTAACAATAATGTCCCAGCTTCCCCGACAGGCGGAGGCGTAGATCCTGTGTATATCGCAACTTAAGTTTAGCCAATTATTCTAGTCAATTACTCGTTTATTATAGATCGAATTCAAATAAACGGCATCGATCAATTTTTTTTCAACCCTATCGTTTACTTATTATCGACACTTTCGATCCTTGACTCATTTTTTATCCTCCGATACTCCTAGTGAAAACAACGAATAATAGAAGGACATGGAAATACGCCTGGCAGAACATTTTTTTATTGGAATCCTTTAGATTTTCATAGAAATATTGCAATGTTCACGCTGTGCCATACTTTCGTTCGGTTTTTTCAAAACTACATCCGTTTTTCCTTCGCCGAACATGACTCTGTGACTCACCTTACTCATATATTAATATTTTATATGAAAAGTCGGAAATGAAAAAAATATATCCTCCGGTACTCCTAGAAAAAACGGGTAATCGAATTGCATGAAAAAATAAACCGGGCAGAACTTTTTTTTCAAACCCTTTAGATTTTCATAGAAATATTGCAATATTCACCCTTCACGCTTTCGTTTGGTTTTGTTAAAACTACATCCATTTTTTTCCTCAATGAACACGAATACCCGACTTATTTTATTCGTATCTTAATAATTTATATGAAAAGCCAGAAGTGAAAAAAAAATGGTGATCAAATTAATGGAGTAATTCGACATGAATAATCGACAGCCCGTTATCGGCACGAAAATGATTGCGGATATTCTTGCGACGCAGTGATACCGAGCCGTGCGTAGCCGAGGCGATGTACCACTACTGATTCGCAGAATCTGCTGCATCGACAGATCGTGTGACACTGACCTGGCGTATCATTACCTGTCCGGGATCACTGTGATATCTATCTCAATCGGAACGGATCGAACATTTTTGTTATTATTATTATTTATTTACAGAACGAAAGTTAGCAAATTATAAAGTCTACATCATGTATTTAACATTAAGTAGACAAGTGATTATTGAGTCTGTTTTTAAATTGGATGATTGTGCGTGACTCGATTACTTCGGCTAGTAATACGTTCCACGCATTCAAACCCTGTTCGATAACGAATGTTTCCATGGGTTTCTTTGGTATGGTCTCGTCTCCAATTTCGCCATGTGTCCACGATGATGCGAATTTTCCGAGGGTTGGAAAATGGCGAGCCCATTAATTGCATGATTTTTGTATTGCATAAAAAAACCGGAACAGTAATACCTCATTTTTTTTTTAAGAGTGGACAATTGCTTTACAACCTAGTCTGTATCATTATTCCAATATGAACCGCGGGCACAAATTTCGGCACTTCTTCGCTACATCCAAACCCATCTGACAATTACCAGCTGGCCGTTATTCACGAAATCTTCGATAACGGCGTGCATGTCGGTAAAGAAGAAAACTTCTGCATTGCTCATTGTCCATCATACTGCACCACGGATTGGAAAGACTATAATTATGCGACCCGGCGGATCAGCCACTGTGTGGGATGACTGTGATATATATGTCTAATAATTATTATTTTTTTAACTGGACAATTCCTTCAGAACCTCGTCGGTGTAATTATTCCAATATGAATCGCAGGCATAAAATTCGGCACTCCTTCGAACTCCTTCGTTACACACTAAAAAATAATTTCGTAAAATCGGAATACGAAGTTTTGTAAAAATCATTTCGTTAAATAAGTGACAAACCCGTTTGTTCAGGTCTGAATACTACAAACTTGCTCTTTTATTTCCCGAGTAATTGACAATTTTAGTTTGTACTTTTGTTCGTAAAACTAGAACCAGACGGTGCCATCGGAAAATTAACAAATAGAAAATTGTCGACGTTTGTGGACAATAAGTTGTCCTAAAATGTACAAACTTTTTTTTACTGTGTACATCCAAACGGATCTGACAATTACTAGCTTTCCATGATTCACGAATTCGTCGATATCGACGTGCATCCCGATAAAAATAAAATTCCTGCATTACCCATTATCCATCATGCTCCGACATAGATTGGGTATAATTATGCGACCCGGTGTATCATGAACTGTGTGGGATGACTGCTATATATATCTCAATCCCACCGGATCGAACATTTCGCTATAGAAAAAAAATGTTCAGAACAGTAATACGTATAATTTTCATTTTTTTTTTTAACTGGACAATTACTTTAGAACCTCGTCAGTGTAATTATTCCAACATGAACCGCAGTCATAAAATTCGGCGCTCCTTCGCGTTGCTACATCCAAACCCATCCGATAATTACCAGCTGCCCATGATTCACGAATTCGTCGATATCGACGTGCATCCCGATAAAAATAAAACTCCTGCAGTACCCATTATCCATTGTGCTCCGGCGCAGATTGGCTATAATTGTGCGATCTGGCGTATCATGAACTGTGTGGGATGAATGTAATATAGTTATAAGAATGGGAGAACTCTGTACCGGTCACACCGAAAATAGCTTTTCAGTTATGAATAAACCACTTTTTATCTATGTCAATCCTAACGGACCGAACATTTCGCTATAGGAAAAAAAAAATTTCGGAACAGTAATACGTATAATTTTCATTTTTTTAAGCTGGACAATTACTTTAGAACCTCGTCAGTGTAATTATTCCAATATGAACCGCAGTCATAAAATTCGACGCTCCGTCGCGTTTCTACATCCAAACCCATCCGAAAATTACCAGCTGTCCATGATTCACGAATTCGTCGATATCGACGTGCATCCGGATAAAAATAAAATTCCTGCATTACCCATTATCCATCATGCTCCTGCGCAGATTGACTATAATTATGCGATCCGGCGTATCATGAACTGTGTGGGATGAATGTAATATAGTTATAAGAATGGGAGAACTCTGTACCGGTCAGCCCGAAAATAGCTTTTCAGTTATGAATAAACCACTTTTTATCTATGTCAATCGCAACGGATCGAACATTTTGCTATAATCTTCCTATAATAATAATTTTCATTTTTTTTTTTTTTTTTTACTGAACAATTACTTTAGAACCTCGTCAGTGTAATTATTCCAATATGAACCGCAGTCATAAAATTCGGCGCTCCTTCGCATTTCCACATCCAAACCCATCCGAAAATTACCAGCTGTCCATGATTCACGAATTCATCGAGTTCGGCCTACAATCCCAAAAATAAAATTCCGACATTACACGCGACAGCGGCACGCGCCCTTCCGCCGCGACTCCAATGCCATCGCATTACCCGCTATCCATCATGCCCCAACGCTGATTACAAAGCCTATAATTATGCGACCGGTTTCTCGTATCTATGTCGTCGAATCGAACACCGAGTGTGGCTTCAGACGAGGATAATCGTTGGCCGCGTGTCAACGATTATCCTCGTCACCGTCATTGCCAGCAACTATACACGCACCCGTCGATCAGCCTCTGCGCATGCGCGCGTGCGCGGACGCCTACGCGAAAATCCTGCAAGCCTACTCATCGTACCCTTCCAGGACACGAGCAAATCGCCCTCGGATTATCAAAAGGCCCCAAGTCCCACGTTAAAGAATACCCGTTACGCCCTTTTGATTCTCAGCCATCGGCTTATTAGAGCCCCGCGCATAATACGCTGTATAACCGACGGCGGAATCCTTGTAAATTAGGCAGCTGAGGAATGAGCTCCGGTGGATCGGGCGCGCCTTTTTGTAACGTACCTATCCACCTGGAGAGCCTGGATGGGGGTCTCTCCTGCGAGTCCAGCAGCATGAGGGGGAGGGGGGGGGGAGGGGGTGAATAACCGGCGAAGCGAAGCAGGAAGAGACCGAAGACCCACGCACATTTCCGCCATCCGGAAGCTCCCCCGCTCGTGGGCGCATCCTTCGCCGCGAATACACCCTCGCTTTCGACCATGTGCGCGCACACTCGTGGAAGCGTCCGTGTGGATACTTTTCAGGTAGTTCAACGTTAAGGGGACGAGAATAATCGTAAATGGGGGTGTTGCATACATTCCAGAGTATGGCACGGTTAATTATAATGCGGTGATGCACCGCAGTCGGGACGCGGGTCGAGTAGAGAGAAGCGGCGAGCCGGCGGAGAGCGCTACGGGGAACCCCCGTTAGTTGCGGCGGCGCATGCGCAGCTGGCACTCGCGAGGAACGATTGTCAGCAGCTATTTCTGTAATGCCAACTAATTTCGTAATTATCGAACCCCCCCGTGTCGTTTGCATGAGCGTGTTTCCCTGCACGTGTGTTTATTGTGTGCGGCTAAAATTATTCATTGCTTTAATGGGGGGAGGCGCGAGTACGAAATTGAAAGTATCGCCGATTGAATATAGGAACGGCGGATACGGTGGATGGGTGTTACGAACCGGTCTACCGTTCGGTAGCGGACCGTACTGGTATCGTGGAATGTACATTATCGATTACGGTATCGAATGTCGGGGGTATCGGTGTCGAATAATAAAACAGATCGAGACACAATGGTGGACGACGGGTTCCGCGGGGATTTTTTCTTATCGTCGATTAGAGCGCGACGCATCGAGTCGGCGAGGGAAAACAGGACGTGAGGTCGACAGGTCTGCCGTACTCGAGGACCAGCCGAGTATAAATTTTCGAGCGTTACATCGGGCGCTGACAAGGTCCCAGTAAGGAAAGGCCTTCTCCGGAGCCTATCAGGGCCCGATGTAACGCTCGAAACTTTGTACTCGGGCAGAGGCAATCTCGTACGGAAATCAGATAAAGGGTTAACGTAGCGAATATGAACCACCAGAAAGATTTAAGTTTAAGATTTAAGTTTAAGATTTAAGTTTAAGATTTAAGCTTAAGATTTAAGTTTACGATTTAAGTTTAAAATATAAGTTTAACATTTAAGTTTAACATTTAAGTTTAACATTTAAGTTTAACATTTAAGTTTAACATTTAAGTTTAACATTTAAGTTTAACATTTAAGTTTAACATTTAAGTTTAGCATTTAAGTTTAACATTTAAGTTTAACATTTAAGTTTAACATTTAAGTTTAGCATTTAAGTTCAACATTTAAGTTTAACCTTAAACTTCCAATGTAATTATTTAAGTTCGACCTTCAAATTTAATTTTTTTTAGTTGTAGCTTCAACGACAATTTTTATATTTCAAGTTTCAAGCTTAACATTTTCCCGCCGTAGACCAGAGTTTGTCTTATAACGGTCGAGTGCGTAAAAAAAAAGTAAAAGAAAGAAACATTAAAAGCAAGAGATTGGGGAGTGTAGGGCGAAAGGCATTCTCTCCGATGTGAATCGGCAGAGCAGTTGCCAATAAATAATAACGGGTAAGTAACACGGCTAGAGCTTGTCTGGCTGAGTGAACTGGAGAGCAGGCTGAACCGTCGAATTTGTAGCTGCGGGAACGAGCGAACGAGTTTCGGTCAGAATCAGCGAGGCAACATTTTCACAATACCATTATTTCCAGGCGGCTAATGAACTCGTCCCGCGACATCAATCTCGTCTCTCCGCTGTAACGGCGGCGGCCAGCGGAACGAAATGCACATCGAGTCTCACTCCCCTCGGAACCATTTATATTCCACGGGGCTCTCTCTTTACCCTTTAATGTCACTTCTGTTCCTTTTTTTTCTTCTCTCTTCATACCAACGTTCAATGCAAGTTCCGATAGACGCGAGCCGGGGCCACGAAGGGTCGCGCGTTAGCTATGCAAATTGGCGTTAATGTTCGCGCGGAGCACGCTTCCCCGGGGCCGAAGAGAAGCGCCCCGGATAACATCCAAACGGCGCTTTACAATTAACACCATTCATAGGAGACTATTTAAGCGAGTAGTTTTTTTTTTCATTTTTTTTTTTTTCGATTGCAAAAGGAGAATCAACCGCATCTCGACCAGCACTGTTCGCGACTGGTTTTGAGTGCAAAAAATTTGTTTACTCTCGTGTGATATATTACAATGACAATATCCGGTGAATTAATGTCCCGACGGGGAGGACCGGAAGCCGTTGGCTGCAACAGCGGTCAGCGTTAATTTGTAAAGGGGAGGGGGGCGTTTGGAGAACCCGGAGGATATGCATTACGAATATGAATCGATCCTCGTGGAGATGCCTCTGTATCATCACCCGGAGTCCCCGGCTGCGTCGTGGCCCGATTGGATTTCAACCGGACTCGTAGCCGGCGAGCGCAACCCGTGAGACTTTTAAACCGGCGGCCGGAGCGCACCTCGGCGGACCTCCGTGCCTTTCCTACACCGGAGTTCCGTGAAAGAGCCGAACGACGATGTTTCGCAACGTTTCGGGGATTTCGTGACGGTGCCCGGTCGCTGGACCAGGACCACCGCAAAAAGCTTCTCGGACTATGGGAATACGGATGAGAGAGAGAGAAATTTGGCGGGAGAAAGGTGGAACGACGCGCCGGGGACGAAGAGGATATGCCTGTTTTAATTTCTCCCACGGTCACGGTGTCCTCCTCGGAGCAACTCTTCGACCGAAATATTTCGAGTTCCACGAGAGTTCGATGACAATTTTTTTTCTTTCGGGGATGGTAATAATGTTCGATCGATGCGAAGCAGAAAAGCGATGACGATACTCAATGGGAGATTAACGGATTGAGAAGTGCAAAAAGGTTCGATGTTATAGCGGATGCTATTTTGATTCTTCTTGTACGCGGTAAAAAAAAATTTTGCACATTCGATGAAGATTTATTTATTTTTGGCTAATTTTACAATTATTAGAGTTAATGGAATGAAAATGAAAATAAAAAAATTTGTACAATTTTCAGGAGGAGGAATTGTGGACGTATTTGGGCAATAAATGTTGGCACAATTTTATATTATTTTAGTTCGCTCGGTGGGAAAATGGAAGTTTTTGCGAACGCTTCGCGTTTTTTCTCGCATTTTTACACCGCGTGAAATAAAACTTTGTTCGAGACTTGTGCGAAAAACGTTTTCTGCAGTGTGATTGCAACACTCGCCTTCGGCTCGTGCTGCAAAGTCACACTCGTCAGAAAAAGTTTTTACGCACGAGTATCGAAATGTACTATTTTTTTTACTCTGATGGGACGACCATTGCAATAATTATTGGACATTATGTTATTATGTTGCGCCCTAGTTCCCTACTACTTGTGCTATGGTAATATCTCTAAGCGATATAGTAATTTTTACTAGTTCTAGATTTTACTAGAACTAGATTTTACCTTTTCTCGGTGCACTATTTCGATATCACAATATTTCAATATCTCAATATCTCAATATCTTAATATCTTAACATTTCAATATGTCAATATCTCAATACCGCAATATTTCAATATGTAAAAGACAGAGTCCTTCATTTGCCATTGCAATCATTACGTCAATTGGAGGACTCTGTCTGTTAAATATTGGAATATTGCGGTATTGAGATATTAAGATATTGACATATTGAGATATTGAAATAAAATTATTGTGATATCGAAATAGTGCACTGAGAGAAGGATCTAGTAAAAATTACTATATCGCTTGAGAGATATTACCACAACACATAGTAGTAGGGCGCTCGAGCGCCACCTATGTTAGGAATTATAAGAATTTATAAGAACCGGATTTATAAGAATTTTTCTTAGATATTATGGTAAAAATTCTTGGAAATCTGAGACTTTCTGCCATAGGTGGCGCCCTGGCGCTCTACTACTATGTGCTATGATAATTTTTCTTAGATGATCGGTAATTTTTACTAGATCCTTCTCTCAGTGTCGTATATGGAGATACTGAGATATTGAAATATTGAGGGATAAAAATATTGAAAATGATAAAATTACGAAAATCTTGTGACGTTATTTCTTTCGGTGTATGCTCCGGTAAGAATCGATTCGTCACGATTGGCTAAGTCGATGACATGTCGACGATGTACGAACGCGAAACAGAGAAGATAGAACGCCGATTTATTGGAGACTCGGGCTCGCCGGCAATGCACTCGCACAAATTGACTAACGGTTCCGGTTCTCGGGTTCTTCTACATCTGCGCGGCGGCTTCGTCCGGGACAGACGAAGCATCATTTCTGCGCGCATTCTTCGCCGCTTCCTCAATATATATAGTATTTTTTTTTCTCGAGTGGCAAAAAGCGAGCCCACAGTTCTCCGCCTCGACGCGAAGCTCTCGTTGCGATCTTTGCCGGTCATTCAGGGGGGTGCCAAGTGGCTTGAGAAAAAACCACATTACGCTGTACCAGGAACAATAACAAAGGTACGAGTTACTGTGCGACCGCGAGGAGAAACGTGGGAAGGCACCGACGCCCTTGACTAAGTTAGCGCGACTTAAAAAAACGCTCAGTCGGTAACAAAAAATGTACCCCATTTTTATCCCAAGGTCCGCGACAATTGCATCTTAAGGGGAAGTGAAATATCGCGGTCGGTAACGCAAACTGTAATCAACTTTTTTCAAGGGTGCTAATTTTTTTGACGAAAAAACAAATTCGAGCCGGATGCGCACGGTAATTTCGCCTTCGGCCCAAATTCATTTTTTTCTCAAAAAAAATTAACACCATTGAATACAGTTAATTTGAAAATTGCAACTATCTCTCGCACGCACAGCCGTTTCACTTCCCCTTAATAATTTGATTTTCCCCCAGAAAACAGTTGAGCAAAGTTTAGAAGAAAAAAATATAAAAGGAATTACAGATTTCGTTACCGACCGAGTTCAAGTTCGGGGGTGGATCGGTGGATCTTTCGCACCGCCTTGAAATACGAATCGGGCGCTCGGATGGCTCGACTCGAAGGATCGATAAGTGGACCGAGGGAGGAGACACAGTCAACACGTGCGAAATTAGTTTCTCAAAGCGGAACCCGGCGCACGAAACTGCGAAACAAGCGGCAGGCAGGAAGCCTCGCCTAGATCCTGTCTGTTCGGGCCAGGGAGGTTTCCTGCGAAGCGTGAAATCACTTCCAGCGGCGGCCTCGAACGAAAGACAAAATTGTTGCACCGTGGCCGAGGTGTCCGTTTATCTTTATCGTTCCATTATTCGACTCTGTAAGCTCATCCCGCTCCGCTGCGACGGTGTTTCCTTCGATGCGCCCATTCACTCGATAAGCCGAACGGGCTTCGCGTGTATGTCGGCTCAGTCAGCTCAGTCGTTACTCCTCGAAATGGAGGTTTTTTTTTTAATTTTATTTTTTATCTTTTCATACTTGGCCGGGTCGTCGAACGATCGACTTCCTCCCTTCGGCTCGTACCCCCTCTCCTCCCTCTCTCTCTCTCACGCTCCGGATACATATCATTTCCGGAAATATAAATACTGATATTAACGACGATTCGGTTTTTATTTTATTTTATTTTATTTTTTCGTCCAAGCATACATTTTCGCAACGATTTCGCCGAAATCTTTCCCCGATGGATTGTAGGCTCCGAAATTTCATTCTTTATTCGTATTCCGAAAATAGACCGCACGGGATGCGGATGCGCATGCGCGTATCCCTCGCGGAGAAAAAAAAGTTGTTGGGACAACATGAATTTTGTTACCATAACTGATTTACCTGGTTAACATTGGCACAACAAAATATTTTGCTGTAGCAGCCAAATATTTTTGCTACCACAATAAATTATTAACAATCTACATTTTGTTAGAGAAACCAAACTATTTTTCTCCGTGCTCGTCCTCGAACCCCTCCCGCGAACTCAACCTCTCCTTTTAAAATATTGTATACATTAAAATAAAATAATAAAGAAGTAAATAAATATTGATATTAACAACCCCATTTGGTTTTACTTCACGCTTCAATTTTCGCAAAGATTCCGTCGAAATTTCTCCCCGATGGATTTTAGACCCCAAAACTTCATTCGTTATTTAAGTAATTTGTATCCCGCGCTCTCGCCCCGAAATTCAGGATCCCCGTTTAAAATGTGTCACATTTAAAAAATAATAATAGAGGGGCTGAAGGACTCCGGTCGATGGCCCATTGGCAATGTCATTAAAAGCGCCGTAACAACATCAACATAGAGAAATGTATCGAAAATTGTATGAGAGTTCAATGAATATTGTCAATAAATACCCTTTTACTACCACTACTAATAATAAAGAAGTAAATAAATATTGATATTAACAACGCCATTTTGTTTTACTTAACGCTTCAATTTACGAAACGATTCCGTCGAAATCTCTCCCGGATGGTTTTCAGACCCTAAAACTTCACATCTTTATTTATCCTCCGAAAATAGACCGGCACCGGATGCGCATGCGAATGCGCAAGTACTTTGCATCCCGCGCCCGCGCCCTCTCCCCGGAACTCAGCCTCCCCGTTTAAAATGTGATACATTTAAAAAATAATAATGAAGAAGTAAATTAATATTGATATTAACAACGCCATTTTGTTTTACTTCACGCTTCAATTTACGAAACGATTCCGTCGAAATCTCTCCCGGATGGTTTTCAGACCCTAAAACTTCACATCTTTATTTATCCTCCGAAAATAGACCGGCACAGGATGCGCATGCGAATGCGCAAGTAATTTGCATCCCGCGCCCGCGCCCTCTCCCCGGAACTCAGCCTCCCCGTTTAAAATGTGATACATTTAAAAAATAATAATGAAGAAGTAAATTAATATTGATATTAACAACGCCATTTTGTTTTACTTCACGCTTCAATTTTGGCAACGATTCCGTGGAAATCTTTCATGGATGGTTTTCACACCCAAAAACTTCACACCTTTACTTATCCTCCGAAAATAGACCGGTACAGGATGCGCGTGCGCATGCGCGGGACTTTGCATCGCGCACCCTCGCCCCGAATCTCTGTCTCCCGTTTAAAATGTGGTACATTTAAAAAATAATAATAAAGAAGTAAATGAATAATGATATTAACAGAGCCATTTTGTTTCATTTCACACTTCAATTTACGCAACGATTCCGTCGAAATCTCTCCCGGATGGTTTTCAGACCCCAAAACTTCACATCTTTATTTATCCTCCGAAAATAGACCGTTACAGGATGCGCGTGCGCATGCGCGGTAATTTACATCCCTCATCCTCGCCCGCCCCGCCGCGAACTCAGCCTCTCCATTTAAAATATCCTACATAAAAAAAAAACTATATAAACAAAAAATAATTAAAGAATAAAAACCGCCTCTCTCGCTTCGCGCACAAGTTCTACGGTACAGAGCCTACTTTATAAATAGCCCGTTCCCCTCACTCGTCCCTTTCCCGCAAGGATTATTTTCCTCTCTTCCCGGAGATCTAAAACTGACCTGGCGGAAGAAGAGAAGAAAAAAAGTCTCGTTAGTCACAAACGCGTGTCCTGACTCGTAGCTCCGACTGCGATTGCCACCGACGTCAAAGCGGACGGAGAGTTCTTTGGACGGAAATAGACTTCTCGGGGCCCTGCAGTCGCACACGCAGCTTCTCCGTGCCCTCCTTCCGAGTCGGCATCCGTCGGCATCGCCTCCTCGTTCCCACATCCTTTTCTCGCTCATTCTCTCTCTGCGGTTTAAAAGCACCGTAGATTCCGCGCGTGTCGCCCGTGCCGGTGCACGAAGCCGAGGCGAAACAAGAGCCTCGGGAGTCGGGTGGGAGGATGCGTTTTGCGTCCGGCGAACGCGAGCAGATCGCGGGCGGGCGGCCGCAGGGGAGAGAACCGCGCTTCCGCGGCAGCATAACGGATGCAGTTGCAACAGTCTAAGCCGCGAATGGGAGACGACTCGATGAGTGCCTCCCGGTAAACTTGGGAGAGAAGGCCCCGAAGCGTTGCGCCGGAACGACTGTATCGTTTAATCGTCGTCACTGTGAATTTCGCACTGCGAGTTTGGACATAAGAATTTTTATACTAAAAAGAAAATATATATAGTACATATCATTTTTTTTTTTTTTCGAGTCGAAAGTTCTTCAAGTATGCTGGCAGCGAGACACAGGTGAGGCTCATCTCGACGTAGATTAAAAAATGTATCGTTGTACGGAAGGATAATGTGAATGAAGACCGGGGAATGAAGGAGAGTCCGATGGGAGAATCCCGGTTTACGTCCGGCGAAGGCGAGTAGATTGCGAGCCGCGGCAGGGGAGAGAACCGCGCTTCCGCGGCGGCATAACGGAAGGAGTTGCAACAGTCCAAGCCGCGGATGAGAGACGACTCGATGAATGGCTCTCGGTAAAACTTGGGAGACCGATCGACGGTTGGATGATCGGCTCGGAACGACTGTATCGCTTAATCGTCGTTACTGTAAACTTCACACTGTGAGGTTGGAACTAAAAATGTTTCTTAAAAAGATGTATATCTTTTTTATAATTTATAGAAAAAATGTATTCACAAAAAAAAATGTCGGCATGAAAGCTGTTCAACTGGCACGTTTACATCTGTGCCACTCACAACTCTACCAGAAAACATTTCTCCCCAAACATCTCTAGCAAATAACAAGTCCACCGGATAATAACTCTACCAAAAAAGACATCTCTGCCGTATTGCAACTCTACTGTATTAGAACTCTACCAAAATCTCTACCAGAATTAAAAAAAAAGTCTAGCGGACTTGAGATAAAACTCTACCGGAATTGAAATAAAACTCTATCGGAATTACAATAAAACTCTACTGAAATATGAGGCTAGACGATAACCTCGTATTTTAGTGGAGTTTTATTTCCAATTCCGATAGAGTTTTATTTCCAATTGCGGTAAAATTTTATGTCCGATTGTGGTAGCGTTTTATTTCCAATTCCGATAGAGTTTTATTTCCAATTGCGGTAAAGTTTTATTTCCAATTCCGGTAGAGTTTCATTTCAAGTCCGGTAGAATTTTATTTTGATTCTGGTAGTTTTTTTACTTTCTGGTAGAGATTTAGGTAGAGTTGTACAATAAAACTACCGAAATACGAGGCTAGACGATATCCTCGCATTCCGGTGGAGTTTTATTTCCAATACCGATAGAGTTTTATTTCAAGCCCACTAGAGTTTTATTTTGATTCAGGTAGAGTTTTTTTTACTTTTTGGTAAAGATTTTGTTAGAGTTGTGAGTTGTAGAGACGTAGATGTGCCCTTCAACTATGTTGGCACCGAGACACAGGTGAGACTCATCTCGACGCGGGTGAAAAATTTATTGTTGTTATACGCAACGATAATATGGACGGACACGGGAGACAAAAGTGTATCGTTTCGTCATGCGGTGGATCCCATCCGGTAAGCCTTCCTCTCGTCTCCTCCACTTCGTGCCTCTCCGCAACAGTCGACTAACGTTACATACGGGATTTAAACGTGTTGCGTTACGCGCGTCCCGTCTATCGGGCTTTCTCTCTATACCTCTTGCTTCCTTTTTTTATTTTTCGTTGCGCATGCGAGAGAAAGGAAGAGCCGGGCAACCCCGCCGGGGATGGAAACTTATTCACCGGGACGCCGGGAGGATAGGAGAGGATCGCGATGTCTTGAATTTCGCTGTCCTCTCTCGAGGCACACAACGAAACTCTCGACGGTTATTGTGCGCATTTCCTCCTGGCGGGGTTTTAAATTCAGGGACCCTCGAGCAACACCGCCGGGGAGACGGGAACATTGTCAGGACGCCCACATCGGCGCTGGCACTTGCGGTTCCTGGCGAACCGAGCGCTAGTACTCTTGTCCTTATCTGTACAGTTAACTCTTCTTTTTTTCTTTCTTTACTCGCGCGTCTTATATTCTACCGCAGCCGGGACTGCAGCGATTTTATTTTTTGTTGCTTTTTTTTATACTCGTGCATGAGAATATGCACGAGGACTTCCTTGGTTTTGTGCCGGCTTCCGGTGCGAAACTTCACGGGACTGCGGTTCGGTGGTTTCCGCGGTGAAGTGCCGATAAGGAGGCACGGTGAAGGCAATATTGACTTAATTTAATAAAAATAAATGTATATACCCTGATTTAATTAAAACAGATATTTATTTGCTCGAAACCATTCAAACAATTTTTTTTTTTTTTTTTTGAGAGGAAAGATTTTGCACCGTTGTAATTTCCGGTAAAAATGACATCAATCGCTGGCATCCCATTCGGAGGCCTGACAAACAATCACATCTGTGCGATGTTCCGAAGTTGGCAGAGGAAAATTGTTACGGATTAGTAAAATCAACTGCGAATTTGCGTGAAGGTATCTACTTTTTTCTGCAAATTTCTATCCAACGTCAATCTTGCCGTTCTCAATGTGGGACCAACCAAACGATAGGTTTTTGCGAGGCGGGAAAAAAATATAGAATGGAGGTTTTTTAATATTTTTTTTTTGCACCGTTTTATTAATTGCGCTGTTGAGTCAGTAACGAAGACGTACAATTTTCGCACGATACCGAGCTACGAGAAAGACAGTGTGCTCGAAAAAGTCGCCGACCGATAAGGAGGCTCGGGCGAGATCATATTTGATTTAATTTAAATCAATATTTACCCTGATTTAATTTAAATCGATATTTATTTGCTCGATGCCCTGAAAATTATTGTTTTTCCAAGAGAAGAAAGATTGTTAGTTAGGTTACTAAATGCGCTATTCAGTCGGTAAAGAAGAAATAAAATTTTCGCACGAGACCGTGCTGAGAGAAAGACACTGTGCTTGAAAAAAATCGCTGACCGATTTGCTCCCGCGTGTTCGAGTCGACGAAAAAAAAAATACATACCATCGCCCGCGATTGTTAATCCGTTACCGGTGGGTTGGGCATCATCGTGTTCACTGACCTCGCGCAACATTCAAACGCGCAGCGAGGTCGCGAGGCGAGCGCTCTCGCATCGGGAACCGTGTCGTGTACGCGATTCATCGCAGACCAGACGCCGCGGCCCCGCGAGTCAATTAACTCTTTCGCGAATATGAGAGAAACTGTTGTATCATCTCACTTATTCACAGACACTTACAGACACTCATACGCACACTTACAGACACTCATCTCACAGACACTTACAGACAGTCACACGAATACTCACAGCACTTACAGACTCTCACACGGATATTCATACACACTTACAGACACTTACATCAATACTCACAGACACTTGCAGACACTCACACAGATACTCACTAATACTTATAGATAATCACACGGATACTAATAGACACGTACAGGCACTCGCGAATATGAGAGAAACTGTTGTATCATCTCTGAAGAGGGGGCTTCGTGGATACGAGGCGAGAGAATTATTAGAAGCTCCATGTGCCAACGTATGCTGACTCTGCCATGCAGGATTTCTCGCCCTCTCCCCCCTCGGGACATGCTCGATGGCACGTATCCCTCCCGCCGGACGGAAACGTCCCGACGTTCGACAGGAAGCACCGCACGGTCCCCGAGGATCGGGGAAGGGTATCGAGTCTCTCCAGATTTCGTTCTCTCGCGTCTCTACGTTTTTTCTTTCCTTCTAATCGTCGAGGGAAAATCTGTTCGAAAAAAGAAAAGGGGACAAAAACTGTTCGAAAAAAAGACTCGTGTGACAGGATGCTGGTCCTCGAGCTCAATCAGGCGGGACTTGTCTGGACTCTTCTGAAAAAACGTACACTCGCTACCTCGATAACCGAGACCTTTCATTTTTGGTCGGTAGATCTTTGATAACGATCTCCATGTCACCAGATGTAACGAAAATTTACCAAAAATTATCAAAAATTATCAAAAATTATCAAAAATTATCAAAAATTATCAAAAATTATCAAAAATTATCAAAAATTATCAAAAATGATCAAAAATTATCAAAAATTATCAAAAATTATCAAAAATTATCAAAAATTATCAAAAATTATCAAAAATTATCAAAAATTATCAAAAATTATCAAAAATTATCAAAAATTATCAAAAATTATCAAAAATTATCAAAAATTATCAAAAATTATCAAAAATTATCAAAAATTATCAAAAATTATCAAAAATTATCAAAAATTATCAAAAATTATCAAAAATTATCAAAAATTATCAAAAATTATCAAAAATTATCAAAAATTATCAAAAATTATCAAAAATTATCAAAAATTATCAAAAATTATCAAAAATCATGAAGAATCATCAAAAATCATAAAAAATTATCAATTTGACATTGACATTGACGTTCATTGGCTGATTGACATTCAAGCAGCCCGTGAAAAAATAGTCTTACACTACAGATCGGTGCCTTCGTTATCTCATATAGTCTAGTATGAGGTAGAAGTTTGTCACTATAGTATGAGATAAAAGCTTGTCACTATAGTATGAGCTAAAAACAAAGCATCGTTTGAAAAAACTGTGCGCCGACCACAATATGCATGTCGTCTTTTTCTTTGCTTTTTTTTAACCGTTTGGGTATTTCCGTGTTCACGACACCATAGATCCTCGTTGAAATATCGCATTCGAACGAGTCTACCAATTTTTCAGGTGCTACCGTATCGCGTACAATGACCGTCACCCTCGCAACATTGCACGATGCAATGTTGAGATTTCCATTCGTTTGCCGAATATATTTTAAGCTTGACGGAGTAGCAGGAAGCGCCAGTTGGTCACCGAGATTCGGCATATGCTCCGCGTTCCGTTCTCTTCCTCGTATCACATACGAGAAGGAACGAGCGAGTCACACGTGCGTGTTTGTGCAACGCCGACTATGTCCCAGGCAGCCCGGTGCTCGAGCTCCGATGAATGAATATGTATTTTTCATTCAAGCGGGTCCACAACGGGCCCTCGGATACGCTGGCGCACTTGTCTGCTTCTGGCCGGTTTAATCTCGATTTATCCTAGAAATGTGCGTGTTTTCCGGGCAACCAAAGCTGCAACGACGACAGAAAGTTATCGTCGTGCTAACTTTAAGAGCGGGTCCCACCCGCTCTTTATCGCCGCACGTGTGCGATTGTATGAAATTCTTTCGAATATGTCGCTTCAGCGCTTTCCTTTCCGTTAACAATTTTTATTTATTTATTTTATTTTTTTGTAAAAAAAATGATTTTTATTTTTATTTTTTATATAGGCATAATGACCAGCTTCACCGACTCTTCTTACCGCAACTTTGCGGTGTTTAATTTGTGAGAGTTTCCTCCCATCGGACTTCCCACTCTGTCGTGCCCATAATCCCGTCATCGCCGAGCGTGTCTCGTGGTCCACGACAAAACGCGCAATAAGTCATAATTCTCGCGAGAACTACTTTCAGTACATACACTGAGAGAAGGATCCAGTAAAAACTATCGATCGTCTAACAAAAATTACCTTTGGGCATAATAGTAGGGCACCAGGGCGCCACCTATGGCGGAAAATCTTACATTTTCCACGAATTTTTACCACAACATCTACAAAAAATTCTTATAAATCCGATACTTCCTACCATAGGTGGCACCCTAGTTCCGTACTAGTATGTGCTATGATAATATCCCTCAAGCGATATAGTCATATTTACTAGATCCTTCTCTCGGTGTAATAATTTTTAAATATTGTCGATCACATGGATGTCAATGAAACGGAGAATATAACAAACGACTTTGAGCCGAACAACGTGTTGTATTTTTTTTCGGTGAAAAAAAGGAATCATATAATGTTACATTACGATACTAGTGCGAAAAAACTTTTTCTGACGAGTGTGAGTTTGCAGCACGAGCCGAAGGCGAGTGTTGCAATGACACGAGTTAACCCATTATAAGTCACACCTCCATCCCCACTCTTAGGCGCTACCGTAGCAACGCGTTGCCCCCACTCCGCAGTCGTTAGTCCCGTTTCGGTACGGTTTCGGGAGCTGTGACTTATAAAGGGTTACAAAAATGTTTTTCGGACGAGTATCATACAAAATTTTATTTCACGAGGTATGAAAAAGGGAGTTTTACACACGCGAAGCCTGCGTAAAACCGCCATTTTCTCACTGGGTGATATAAAAAATTTAATGACGTTGACTGTTTGTAACGGTGCTGTTACGTCCTGTGAATTTTAGCAAATTCACTGACGCAACTGGTCAGAAATCTAGAAATATTCGCTAATAAAATAGTCAATTTATAAGAAATTTAAAAACAAATGTCGAGCCACAATAAAAATCATATTAACAAAATAACCACTGAAAGGTGATTGCACGTTAAATAAATATTGATTGCGCATTTAAATCGCTGAACGATTTAATTTAGTGATTGGCATAGCAACAATCACGTGATTGACAATGTTACACAAAGAGACTATTCGACTCTCTCTCGAAGGTCATCGACAGCGAGAATACCTCGGGTCCAAGCCCATTGTCTTAATTGAAACGCAAAAGTAATGCGAATCTTTCTCATGTGGCGGCGACATAAAAAAGACGACACCTTATCGCTCTAACACACAGAGCGAGACGATGCACGTACGCACACAGCGGTGCAGCCAAAGAATCGGTGTAATTGTCTCGAAGCGATTGATTGGGAAAGTTACCGTCGGCGCTAATGAGTCCAGCACCTCTCGGAGGATAATTATTCGAATCAAAATAAGAACATGTAACAATTAATTATTAATAATAGGCTCATTTGAGATGAATATTCGTGGAGAAATGGCCAGTAATGAATAATCAAATATTAACGCAATAGAGTCAAGTTTGATCGACAATTTGGGTCAAATCTTTGATATAAAATTATTATAAAAAACTATGAATTATTATTATAATAATTGAGAAAATTATTTTATATATTAAAATCATATTTTTATTGTCAACAAAATAGACAATTAAATAATTAATAGTGGGGAATTAGTTACTATAACCAGAGGTAAATGTTTAGGGGTTTATTGTAGTTCCAGCGAAGTTAAATAATTATTTGTTGAAAATCCGGAATTTATAAACAATATTTAAACAATGTCAATTAATTAAGGAGATCACTTTTGATGGAAACAACATAGAAATTCCGTTAAATTTCTAAACCGTTTAAATTTAAAAAGAAAATGTAGAGAATAATTTGTTTAACCGGGAAATTATTGTAAAAGCCAATGTTGTAAAATTATTAAAATAAGCAGCGTAAGATGCTAAAACCGATCGATAATCACCATGGAAGGGGACCAGCCGATCAGCCGGTAGTTCACTGGACATTAGCGGATGCGACGGTGAGTTTGGTGGCGCGGGCGCCCCCCGATCGAAACGATAAAAGAAGCTCTCCAAAGGAGAAGCGTGGCCTTTTCGTGGAAGTTCTAATTGAGAGGAGCATCGCCAGTCGTAGAAACATAATTGTCGGGATATCTTTATTGTCACCATTTGAGAGTTATTAACTATTCTGATACCTGTTAGTCATTTTTACTTTTGGACTAAACGATAATTAAAACAGAAATTAATTTCCAACCATCGATAAATAAATAACTTTGATATCTATATCAACAACTGAAAACATTCGAAATTATAATTTATTACATTCATTGTTGACACGCATCGCCTATCCCACTGATTTTCTCCAACGAAGGAAGGAAGGAAGGACGAGGAATTTCAAATCCGACATCCTCATTCATTTTCGACCATTTTTAAAATACCTGAACGATTAAATCATTTTCGAACCATCGTAAGTCATTGAATCATTTAATTTTCAATCATTTTTAGTTATTTTCATCCATCTTTGACAAATATTTTATTTTGTTTATTTATTGAATAGTAATTAATTATTCCGAATAATTTGTGGATAACTAATAATCAATCCGGGATTTGTTCAACTATATAAGCAATCGTTTTAAAATTTTTAAGTCGAGGTTATCGATTTTTCTCAAGGAGACAACAGCCTTGAGTCAGTCTCGGTCATCACAGCGTGAGCCGGTTGGATTCTTATTTCACCACGCGGAGTGTCATATCAGTTCGACGTAGTAAATATCGTAGCACGCACCGAGTAGAATTAAATACCGAGCCATAGTAAACACCACATGGTGATCATCGACCTATATTCTTTCGGCATGCATTCTCAGCCCATCCCTGAATAAATTTCCGAAAGGTTAGATTCGAAACTGGGCATTGTCCTGATAAAGCGTCACATGCGATAAACGTGTAATAGGGAGAGAAATCTCCTTTACCGTAGATGCAGGAAAATGCTGATCAGGACGTAACAGTGCAATATCGGTGCATTAATATTAGTTTCTTTTCCTATTAACAAAAAAAAAAAATTAGAATCCTCAAAAATCTTTATATTCGGACCCGAGAATTATTTTGCACGATCGCAACACCGTTACAAACAATCTGTTGCACGGAATTTTTTTTATACGATTATATATTTTTTACGATAAACAAGTTAAAAAGACTATTCGCAAACCCTGGAGAGTCTGCGACCCGACAATCTCGTAATCGTTGTACAGTAATAATTGGCCACTTTTATATAATAAACTTATTTATATAATGACATTAAGGACATGTGAAACAACTCAGACGGTAACCAAAATCTGTAATGAATGCGATTCAAAGACCGTAGTCTTTTCAAAAGCAAAGCATTAGCGGATGTACAATTTAATACCGCGTCCGATGATGCCTCCTATTTATCCGAAAAGTCAACCGATTTTAAATGGCATTGATTCGAAAAATGCATCTATGTCTCTCTCGCCCTCATATGTCAAGTGGTACATCTTTTGCATACCCTTAATCTGTGACGGATGTGGTGACTAATTGTCCCGATGCAAATAGCCGTTGAATAACACCGAGTGGTACGAGCGTGCACCGGACAGTGCAGATAACAAGCGGTTAACTGTTTTACAAGCGAGCCATAGCGCATGCGTCTACTGCGCAGAATCTAGGCTAGTCAGTCGCAAGTGGGCTATGGCAACTGGCTAGGCTCGCTTATTCCCTGCACTGCGTCAGTTGCAATAGTGCAGCCTCCAAAGGCGTTCGCGCATTGCGAACGTTTTACACTGCGAGTTTTTCCGAATCCCTCCAGTGTTCCACTGATTAAAAAAAAAAAAAAAACTATCCTAAAACGATAATTCGACGGGTCGACGTCGACGCCGAAAACGTAACGTCGACCTCTCTTCGCCCTTGCGGCCCATACGCACACAATAACAAAACGGAGGACTAGCAGCGGAGGT
Source organism: Stenichneumon culpator (assembly GCA_964017025.1). Classification (NCBI taxonomy): domain Eukaryota; kingdom Metazoa; phylum Arthropoda; class Insecta; order Hymenoptera; family Ichneumonidae; genus Stenichneumon; species Stenichneumon culpator. Next base: position 3,880,688 of record OZ024772.1, read on the forward strand.
TAGTAGCGCGCGTGCCCGTCCTTCATTCCCACCTCGCCTATCCGCGCCTATCTCGCCTGCACTCCTCATACGCTATCTGTAATAAATTCTATTCTGCGCTGGAGACTCGCGAGCTATGACGATAAGATAACGGTAATTTTCTTCTGTCGACCTCGACGCTTTTCCGCCACGGCCTGTTAAAGTCGTAAATATTAACGATACTCGGCCAACCCGTTTTAATCTATTCCCGGTGCACGAGCAGCCAACGAGAGCATTAGAAAGTGGAGGCCTGGCTGTCTGCGCAACTATACAACTTTCACCTACGGAACGCGCAGATACACTGAAAAAAATAATAATAAAAGAAAATTTTCAACATTTCACACAAGCTACCGACGAAAATCATCGCTTCAACTACATTTCGATTCTACGGTACAATATTATCTGCTGTTACAATGTAGAATACAGCGACTGAAAGACCTGGGTCATGGTCAATTGGCAATACGCAATATGCAATATACGTGATAAAATTTAAGTTTGTTAGGTATCAAGAACTGTTACACGCCATGGATTGTCAAGAAATGCCCTACTACTACTAGAATATTCAGATAAAAAAAGTTCATGTTGATTGCAAGCTCACGCAGATACTCACACGGATACTCACAAACACTTACAGCACTCACCCGGGTACTCACAGACCCTTACAGCACTCACAAGGGTACTCACAGACCCTTACAGCACTCACAAGGGTACTCACAGACACTTGCAGACACTCACACGAATACTCACAGCACTTACAGACTCTCACACGGATATTCATAGACACTTACAGACACTCACATCAATACTCACAGACACTTGCAGACACTCGCACAGATACTCACAGATACTTACAGACACTCACACGGATACTTACAGCCCTTACGGACTCTCACACGGATACTCATAGACACTCACAGAGATTCACACGAATACTCACAGATACTCCCAGATACTTACAGACACTCACACGGATACTCACAAAACTTACACGTATACTAACAGAGACTTATACGGATACTCACAGATACTTACACGGATACTCACAGAGACTTACACGGATACTCACAGATACTTACACGGATACTAACAGATACTCACGCGGATACTCACAGATACAGATACTCTCAGATACTAACAGATACTCAGTAGACACTCACGCATATACTGCGAGCGCGCGAGCTAACATAATCGCTAGGAGAATACAATAAAGTAGAATATTATCTGGAATTTCGAGAGTTTGAAATAGAGTTGAGATGACAATGTTTTCTTTTGCAAGCAACTTTTTTTTTATTTTTTATTTATTCCAGTGTAGTAGTAATAACAAGCATTCGAGTATAATAAGAAGGGGGCGCGCGAGGGATGATCATGGCGCGCATGCGCAGTACCAAGACACCCCCTTGGAGTCGCTCGTGCACGATAGCAACGCGCAACAACACTCCCACGAGCACGATGGGCGAAATTATCGATCCTCCGAAGTTCAGCCCGAGCGTGTAGGGTTATTGTCTCGGACGGTTCTCGCTTTTATCGGAATATATTCCATTCTCGTTGCGCAATTTCGAACGAGTTGTTTTCGCGGAGGTTGACCGTGACTCGTGGCCGCGCGTCGTGCGCGGAAGCTCGCAAAAGTCGATGGACTTTGACGATGCGAAACTCGTCGCAGGTTTCGCGAGACAGTTTGACGGTTCATCGACGATTGGGAGAGAATAATCGCACTGGTTAAAGTTGCTGGAAAATTTCTCTCGTTAACATAACGTAACGAGCGAATAACGTAAATAACTTACCAAATATATAATAAATAAGGTGAATAAGGTACAAAAAAAAGTTTTAACAGTGCCCAAGGACTTTTTTTATCACACCAAATCCTATGTTTGCCCCATCACCGTCACATCCCCGCCTGCACAGTCCGAGCGAACACTTTGTGATACGAAAAATGAATACGAATTTTATTTATTTTTTACATATATATATATTTTTTTTACATATAAATAACGTACCAAACATATAATAAGTAAGGTAAATAAGGTATCAGAAAAAATACAAGTTGTAACGGTGCCCAAGGATTTTTTTTATCACACCAAATCTTATTTTCGCCCGTATCACTGTCATGTATCTCCTGCACAGTTGGATGTCCGCGCGAAGCCTTTGTGAGACAAACAATAAATCTGAAATTTTTTTCTTTATATATATTTTACGTTTTATTTTTATTTTATTTTTTTACACACCGTGTTCCAATAACTCATCGACGTACAATCTAAACCCTCGTTCGACGCCAAACTGTATAACGAAGCTAATGTTCTCTGTGTGCTTTCAGGGCCCGCCTGGCGATGCAAGACAGAAACGAAGACACACGGGAGGTATCCCTGATACGCAATTTGCGAACACAAAATGTGCGTAGAAGACTTTTCGTCGACGAGGCGGACACGGATCGTCAGGAGGATAGGCGAGGTTTGGACGACAACCAGACCAATGAATTCTTCGAGGAGGCACGAGGCAATCTCGAAAAGGTTAGTTCGTCCATCCAATTACAAATTCACGGCCAATTTCTTTTTCCTCCCCAATAATAACAATAATTGTCTTCTCCGATGAAACTAGGCGAAGGAACGATGGAACTTCGATTTCGAGAACGAGACACCTCTGCCGGGCAACTACGAGTGGGTCAAACTCGACAAGGACGGCAATCAAGTACGCGACTCTGTTTGGGAAACGGAAATCGAGACAGCTGCGAGGGGTACCGAGGAGAGCAAGAAAACAGACGAATCCGGGGTGACCGAGGCGAACTGCGAGAGAGCCCAAGGACTGAGTCGAAGGGATTAGTCGGTTGAAATACAGTTTAGTATTTATACCACACTGAAGACTGTAGAATTCGACCCTGCACAGGACGCTATGACGAAGCGAATTTTGATATTACGCGCGAGTACGTGTCTCGCGTCTTGTTTCAGTATTATTATTTTTTTATTTAAATTTAATCATCGCCAGAAACTGAATCGTTAAAATGGCCTAATCAAAATTTTTTTTTGTCTGCTGGAAGTTCCACGCAAGATTACCAAATTTACGCGATGGCATTTGATCCATTATGTTTCTCGTTCACCGATCGAGTTTTAGGAACGAATGCTTTGTACACATACTGAAAGTGAACTACCTAAGTCAGAAATTTTGATACTACGTCTGCAATATTGTGCAAAATTTTGGGGATATTGTTTTTGCGATTCGTAAGCCCCTTGAGGATTCTTTCTATTATGCGATTTTTGTAGATCAATGAATTATTAATTATTGATTAATATATTAAAAAAAAATGAAATACCTAACTCACAAATTTTGATACTACGGGTGCAATATTGTGCGAAATTGTGGAGATATTGTTTTCGCGATTTCCAAACCCCTCGAGGACTCTTTCCATGGTGCAATTTCCGTAGATCAATGAATTATTGATTATCAATGATTAATTAATGTATTTACAAAAGATAACTCTTAATCGAGAAATTTTGATACTCCAACTGCAATATTGTGCGAAATTGTGGAGATATTGTTTTCTCGATTGGTAACTTCCTCGAGGACTCTTTCTATGATGCAATTTTTGTAGATCAATGAATTATTGATTATTAATGAATATAACTATATTTGTACGAAATATATGTTGTTTTTCTCGTGCAGAGTTATCCTCACCCAGACTCCGTTTCCACGCTGGGAAGCTTCTACGAATATTTTTCGCGGAAAATGGACCGTACCAAATTCACGTGACGGCATTTGATCTATCATTATTTTTCTAGTCTACGAATCGAGTTTCAATCAATATCTTTAAAAAAAAAAAAAAAAAAAAAACAAGTATCTTGGAAATTGTGATACTACAAGTGTAATATCGTGCGAACTTACGGAGACATTGTATTCGCAATTTGCAACTCCCTTGATCGCGCGTTTTTTTTTTTTTTTTTTGTAGATCAACGAATTATCGATTGATTATCAATTTATTATATTGTTTATATAAATTTATATAAAAATATATGTTTCCATTCTTCGCAACGACTCATCCTCTCCGAGACTGACTTTCCGTTACGAGGAAGTTACGGCTTGAGTTTTCTCGGATGTTTGGAAGAATCACAACAGCCGCAAGAGAATCAGGATGCAAGCTGAGCACGCGCGTGATGCATCGCAGGATGCGTGCGTCTCCCTCGATATAATCGTCGGTCTAGCCAGACGCGCAGAAGTTTATTGGACTTGGAGTTATGCGCACGACCCAGTTAACACACACCACGTGCGACACGGCCAAACATCTGCGGCACTTTTCGATGCCCTCGTCACTCCTCCCCGTCGCTATCGAGTGTATACCAAAAACTCGCAGTCTGGATCTCGTCTAAATATTGCGCAACGGCGCATCGGCTCGATGACAGCGCGGTCATTCGTTGAAATTCGTTCCGTCGTCTCTCGCTGACTTCGGCAGCTTGCGATTTACGATCTATCGCGTCTGTGGACGGTCGATCGTATGTCGATATTCTTTGGTCATCGTTCGACCGCCCCAGAGTAAAGAAAATAAATAAATTAAAAAAAAAGATTAATTAGAAAATTCGTTATAAATTAAATGCTGTTAAAATTCTTCCATTGTTATGAGAGATTGTAGCTCTGTGGAAGCAAATAAATATTATATTCTATTTCGTAAAAACTCCGTGTGTACCAGAGTATACAAATCTGTAGCTGCCAAAAATTCGCCGTCGGGATGTCGCCTAAATATTGTGGAACGGCGCATCGGCTCGACGACAGAGCGCGGTCATTTGTTTTTGGAATTCGTTGCGTCGTCTCTCGTCGATACCGATGGCTTGCGATTTACGATCGATCGCGTCTGTGGATGATCGATCGCACGTCGATATTGTTTGATTATCGTTCGACCGCCATGGAGTAAAAAAAATTTAATTCTTTACGAATTAAAAACTGTTGAAACTCCATGTTTGGCATTGACGACAATTATTTGGTAGTCGTGAATATCTCGATGGATATATTCATGAAAAAAAAATAATGATAAAAATAAAAAAGGTTCTTTACAGTTATTATGCGTTTTTCGAGTAGAAACGGTCTAAAGAACGAGAGAATGCACGCGCATTGTGATTTGCGGTCACATACATGCGATCATCATCGTTCGATCGCCACAGAGAAAAACCAAAAAAGAAACAAAATTTACTTTAAGAAGTAGATTAAAAAATTCGTTGCAATTTAAAGACTGTTGCAACTCCATGTTTGGCATCGACCACCGTTATTTGGTAGACGTGGATAGCTCGATGGATGTATTCGTGAAAACAAAATAAAAAATATTTCTTTACAGTCGTTATGCGTTTTGGCTGTAGAGTCGGTCTAAGGACCGAGAGCATGCGCGCGCGTAGTGCGATTTACGATCGATCGCAAGTCAATATTGTTTTATCATCGTTCGATCACCACAGAGTAAAAAAAAATGTAACTTCATTTAAAAAATTCGTTACAAATGAAAAACTGTTGAAATTACGTGTTTAGCATCGACCACGATTATTTGGTAGCCGTGAATGTCTTGATGGATATACAGGGCATTCGTGAAAAGAATAATAAAAAAAGTAAAAATAAAAATGTTTCTTTACAGTCATTATGCGTTTTGGGTGTAGAATCGGTCCAAGGACCGGGAGAATGCGCGCGCAGGTACAATGCGATCTCGTTCGCGCCGGGACTCGTACGGATTGAATTCTCGGATCTTTTGTCGGAGCTGTGGGCGATTGTACGACTTCCGTGGGAATGCGCGAAACGGAAGTGCAACTCTCTCGGATTCGCAGGGCTTCGCGGCTATGACGTCCGTGGTAAAAGACACTCGCGGTGAAGGCGCGGAGGTAATAACGAGATTTCTTTAAAAATCCTTTCGGGACGGGAAGCTCGGAAAGCGGGAAACGAGAAGTCCAAAGGATGGTCAAACGCGAACTAAGACGATATCGAAAATTTACAAATATCGATTCCAATTGATCAACCGCGATTATTTCGCGGTTTCTCGCGTCAATTATTTTTCTTTTTTTTGATTACAATTGCACGGAGTCACATACATAGCACAGTCAAATTAACGAGAGAGAATTTGTCGGTAAAAACAACTTGTCTATCAATATAGACAAAAAATATTTTTGAAATTCGAAATTTTTATATTTAACGAGATAATGTTATTCGATTTTCATCTATGATTCCCACATCGCACGAACGTATTTCTTAAATGTTTCGAAAATATTTTTTTGAATTTTCGGAATATTTGAAAGATTGATCATATTTCTAAAATGTTTTCAAAATATTTCGTGCTATATGGGTTTATATATAGTCATCGATAAAACATCGAAACATAACGAATATAAAACCGCGTGATAATTATTGACGAGGGATAATCTGCGAGAGTCTCGGAACGGGTCCGCCATGGCCAACTTTGGGCGCCAATATTGTTTGATCCGAAAAGTTGAAAACCTTTCGCAGTCCTTCTCCGATGGACAGGTGAAGTGGCAAATAAGCTGGAATCGACGGACGACAATCGTCACGTTCTCTTAACCCCGATCTCGTTTTCCCTCCACCTTGAGCCCGTTGGTTTGCGCGACAGCTCGGTGGAAAGAAAGTGATAAATTTATCACGAGTTTGCAGGCTCGTGCTTGCCAGACGATAAGGCCGCGGGTGCAAACTCGATTCGATAATACGGCATCGCAAGCGCGCGCGAACGCGCGTGCGTGGGGCGGCGGGGGGGGGGGGGGGGTACACAATAAACGCTCACCATTCTCTCCGGATGAAACAGGTGCCGGTTCCTTGACTCGAGACAAACAGCGAGAGCGTGAAACCGAGTCCTTACACCACCTCTTCCGGTTCCACAAAGTTTACGTTTCCTTGGTAGAGTAAATTTTCACTGGGCAAAGTTTCGGATCAAAAAGAAACATAAAAACGAAAAGAAAGAAGAAAGGAAAAAGTAAACGACTCTCTTTGTTTTACCGCGCAGCGTCTGCTGCGCACGAGCGCAAACAAGTCTGGCAATCAGCGTTTTCCGCACCCTCAATCAGACATTCGTAAATAACTCGCGTGTTATTCTTTCGATTAGCGGCTATTTTTGTCTCTCAAACTTGTGCAATAAACCGAGAATGAACGATTTTTTTTTTTTTTTTTTTTAATAATGCAGCTCGATAATCGACTTTGGTACGCTTCGCTTATAGGTTATGAGAATCGTCGACGCATCATCGAGCCTCTCGCATAGGGATAACGTTCATAGTGTTGCGCGTAGAAATTTTTCAAACTACCTAAAAATATCCGCCGCTGCTCGCGAACTCTGGTGGCGAGTTCACAAAAGTAAGGTTCGAATGTTACGAGGCGGAGATAATGGTTGATACGTGTACGTACGAGGAAGCCGTAAGTACGAGCTGCTGCGCGGTGTGCGAGAGTAGAGCGCGACCGCCATTGGTCGAGCCGATCGTTTATCTACGGTTTGCTCAGCCAGAGTTGCCTCGCCGACCGAGGAGCGCGAGCGAGCGCGAACCGAGCTGTTTACACTCGGCGCGAGGCCCACGCGCCCCGCTCTCTGCCCGTAGGCAATAAACCTCGGGCGGCGACGATGTAAATTTACTATTTATCAATGAAAAACTCTCGTTGCGAAAAAAAATCCGCGAGATTTTTTCGTCGGCGAATACATAGAAACAAAACTATTACTAATATTGTCGGTAATCGAAGGCGGCTTCGAAGACACGACGTTGGATTGGCTACTGTAACATAGGTGGAAGGGTATTTTATCAGGAAAGCGATGTAGGGTATACAGATAGATTCTCATCTATGCGCGACATTCATCTCGAGACGAACGAGAAACCGTTGACGTATCGCCCGAGCGGATAATCGCGGGAGAATTTTTCGTCGCTGAATATTTTTTAAAAATATTACTAGTCACAGTACCAATGCTCGGACACGTCCAAGTCATCGGACACGCCTATGCAGATTTGATTTATTTCGAATTTACGGATTAGAGATCCAAATTGACACTTGTAATCGTATCTACAGACATTATTTGATGCACAGACAAAAAGTTACACAAGGTTTAAGCCTAAATTATTTTCTATTGTTGCATTTTGTTAAAAGACAGACGATATAATGTTCGGATATTGGTACAATCGGACAGCTCGAAGGAGTTAGGCCAGCGAGCTTCCTACGTACCTTATCTTCGGTATTGTTTTGCGTAAATATAATTTTCTTCATTAATTTAATTAATAAATGGCAAAGAAATTCTTTTAGTTAATATGAACTAGTTGAGTTCGTACATCAAAACTCTCGAAGTGTATGATTATCCGAAACGCAGAGGCATACAGTGTCCGTATATAAGGACGAATATAGTGCCTAAAAACCACGTCCGTAGACTGGTACATTTAGACTCTCTTGTTATTTTCGCTCGCAATTAAAAAGATTTCTCTCTTTGTAATTAATCGATGTGTTTTGGAAATTAGAAACTATCAGCTTGACATTCGTTTCAGTTTTTTCAACAAAAAATATGTTATTGACCAATTAAAAACTGCTAGGGATGCTCTTAACCGTCGGAGCATTTGTACTTTTCTCAACACTGTCGGTACTTTTTTCGTCCGGCAAATATGAAAAAAGCAATATTACTAAAATTGTTGGTACTCGTCCCAGTTATATCGGGCTCGTAGATACGACATTCGATTGGGTACTGTAACAATGGCGGAAAGGTATTTTATAGCGAAAACAATGTGGAGCATGCAGATAGATTCTCATCTATTCGCGATTTTCATCTCGAGACGAACGAGAAACCGTTGCCGCATCGTCCGAGCGGACAATCTCGGCTGCACGCAAATACTGTTAATACGCGGACGAGAGTAGGCAATGCGCGCGGCTACTCCGCTGTGAGTAAACAACACAAAGTAATAAAGTAAACCGCGCAAATATGTGAACCCTCTTCGATTGCCTGCTGTAACAATGGCAGAAGGATATTTTATCAGGGAAACAGTATAGGGTGTACAGATAGGGTTTTCATCTATACGCGACTTTCATCTCGAATAGAACGAGAAAAACCGTTGACGTATCGCCCGAGCGGATAATCTCGACTGTACGCAAATACTGTTTAATAGGAGGATAGTAGGCAATGCGCGCGGCTGCTGCGCTGTGAGTAAATAATACGAACGACATCCACGCAAATATGTGAACGCTCGGCGCTCGCCACGATAAGATATACTACTCGGATACTACGGGCATCCGAGAGAACACACTTTCCTCCCACCCCCGACTGTTCAATTTATTTTTAATTTACGAAAACATTCGAGTGAGAAACGAGCGTGCCGACTGTTATTGTCTCCCGTTTGTTTTTCTCATCGTAAAATAAGCAATCAAAATATTACCGTGACCGTTTTAATTTCTCGTTGTTCGATCGTAGATCGTGCCTCTTCGGGTGGCGCACAAAACCCTAGTGGAACATAGTTGAGAAGCTCGACACGTGCGCGAAGCGTGTACGATCGTGTGCGGTTCTCGTCTACCGTTATGTTAAACTCGAATCTAACTCGTAACTCCCCCACCTACGTGTATACGCGAGCGCGAAAGAAAAAAAAAACTTACCCAAATACACGACGAGAAAAGGATGAAGTAGTTCCGGTACGGCAGTCTCCCACATTGTCCGTCCTCATTCCTCCGTTCTTGTACTCGGCGACCTTGATTTTCGTAACACTGCTCGCAGTCACTCGCGTGAAAAATAATAACTCGTTGCCGGACGATTCCATTATCCTCGCGTCGGATCAGTCACTGGCACAACGATACAAAAGCTCCGTACAGCTGCGTGGTCGTTCGCATCTCACGTACCCGTGCTCCTTACCATCCACGGTCTTACTGTAAACATGGTGAAAAAAACGGAATAAAAAATATTACATCTCGATTCCTCGTTCGTGGATGAATGGGGCTTATGTCGGGATCGAGCATCTTCCGTAGTTGTCCGGGTCGACAAATGGCGGTTCTCTGTTGTTTCATCGCGCGAGAGCAACGGTATGAGAGGATCGGATATGGCATTAAACTATGGTTTATATTTTTCATGTTCCTCTCTCCGCGCGCGGTCTCTCCGCTCTTTCTGGGCGCGTCGACCTCGTGCGGCACTCACGCGGAGTCAACTATACTCGCATGCGGCGAAGCGCTTCTCCAAGTGGCGGTTATATTTCGTGAAGCTAGAGCGTGAAAGGGTCTCTCTCTGTGCGGCGGGGCGGGCGGCGGCGGGGAGAGAAGCCGCGCGGTGTTTGACGGGAGCGGACGCGACCGGACGCGAACGAATCCGCCCGATGTCGAGTCGTCGGAACGGAGGAGAGACGCCCGCAGTGAACGGCGTTCGCAGTCAGTCGCCAGAGAGCGCTTCGCACGTGATCACGCCTCCTCGCGGCTCTACGCTCTCTCGGGCAATCGCAACTGCGCAATCGTTTTCAAACGTCGTTCCGCAATCGGCCGGGAAACACGCACGCGCTCGATTTATCCCGCCTCGTCTTGCTCCGTGTGTTATTGCTGGAGGCGCGTGTGCGAGCCGGGTGCAAATTATCTGTCACCAAGTCGGCCGAAATCGAAGAGAAAGAGTGGAGCGCGGGAAGCTTCCGACCGTGAATAAAGCCTGGCGTCGACATTCGCTCAGTGGAAAACTTTTACATGGCAACAAACAAGTCGGGCTCGCGGTGTGTGTTACGGATCGTTGAGAGTTATGCGACGACGAGAGGACTAACGTTCAATTTGGATTTGACGATGCTGAGATTCTACGACTAAATAACAAATATATATACATATTTTCGAGTGATATAAACGACGAAGAGAGTTCGATTTATCAACACGAGATTCACGCTCTCGGTTCATAGACAGCACGGATACATTATATCTCCGCCGTTCCCTGGGTGTAGCGCGCCCGCGCACGCGCAGTGCAAGTGCGACGTTGCCGCCAGTACGAGAGGCCCGTAGGGATTGTTCGCTGTTGCTGGACGCTCCGGTGTCCGTGTGTGTGTTCATATGTGTGCGTGCGCGCGAGAGCATCGACGTTGCCAGGAGAAAAGCTAGCCGAGCGAAGGGGGAGACACTTGTGAACCGCAATATTCTGATTTATTCACGCAGTGATAAATCGAACGAAAAAAAAAAAAAAAATCATAAGAAAGAAACTTAATTTTTTTTTGTTGATCTTTCCAACAAACTATATTCCGTAAGAGTGGTGGGAATATCGTGAAATTGACTCGTGTATTAAGTTTCGTACTAGAGGGAGATTTTATCTGTGAAAAAAAGTTTGAGACCCGCGCGCGTTGCGCACAGCGAGTAAGAAAACGTGCTCGGCAACTCCCGCCGAATCGACGAGAGCCATCGTCATTCGTCGCTGCGCGCGCACTATAGCGTAATCGGGAGAGACGAAGCTATACTCCCGTAACTTTCGAACTGGGCGGCTCGGCGACGTTGCCGGTTTTAATCGCGCCCCCAGGCTCCCACACTGTACACGTTCTAGTGGCCCGCACTCGCGTGCGCGGCTGTATGTGTGTCTTTCGTATAGCGCTCTCAAACAGTAAACGTGTGTATACGCGGGGACGCGCCCGTGTATGCGAGAGATCGGCGTCGGGAGAGTGACTCCGCAACGGACGCGCGTCTCGCTGCCGCCTCGCGACGCCGCAGCTAGATTCCAGGAAAGCCATCCTCGTGCCTTCTCGCATCGCGCCTAATTCCGAGCAACGAACGAACGAGAGACGGCCCGAGCCAATTCCTCTTTCTCTCGTCCCCCTGGCGTTATCCACGCAATAAAACCGACACCGACCAATGCTATCACGAAAGTCAGGCTGGCTCAATTTATCGGCGCATTTGCACACAATTATTCACAGCGCCGGACGAGTCTCCGAATCTATACGACGGTTGTTGAGATCCAACAACGCTTTAGCCGGTTGATCGCAGTTGCATCCTCGTGATATTGAGTTGGCGGGTTAAAAAATACTAAAAGAAAGACTTTAGAAAAAAAGAACATTGGGCCGTAATTGTAGTGGAGGAAAATAATTAAGGTACAAGCGGACAAGCTTACTGGGACAAATATGAGCGCGAGAGTGTTGAATCCAGCGATGATGAGCGAGATGGGTCATCGAGGCATCGTCGGTGGTGGCGGCCCCGGCCCGAGAGTGGCCCCGAGTCGGGCGGCTCTGGCCCGGGTCCGACGGGACCTATTCGGGCCCGTGGACCACGCTGCGGCCCGTGCCTTGGCCGAGCGTGAACTCCGAGCCCAGTCGTTGCTCGACGCCGAGCGTTGGGGATTCGACTTTCACCTCGAGATACCGCGAACGAATTCGCGCTACGAGTGGTCGCCGATAAAGTCCCAGGACGTCGTGCCCGAGCCTTACGCCCTACGCGGCATGCCCTATCTCCGCAGGCACGCGCCCGGAACGCCGACCAAGAACGAGCCGGTCGCACAGAGCGGCATCGTTAAATTTTCCACGAGAAAACGCACCATCGTCGCTACAGCGCCGATATCGCCGATCACGATGGCCGCGGCCGTCGCCCGAAAGGCCGAGAGGACTCCTCCGCAAGAGCCAAGAGTACCGGCCAACGGCGACCTCACCACCAACGTTTCCGACGACGATCTCACCGAGGAGACGTGCGCGAGGAAAAAAAAGTGCATCGTGCCGCGGGAACAGACCACGCCGGTACTACCTCCTGCTGCAAGGAAACAACCCTCCATAACCGGTATGAAAAAATGTTTATTTGATATTAATTTTAGGAAGTTCGAACGCTTCGCACTGGTCAAATGAGTCCTGCATTTTTAAACCTTAGTGTGCGTCGGAGATCATTTTGAACCCAAGGTTTTTTCGCCTAACGCGTACTTGGGTGACCCACATTTTTTTAAACTAATTTCTTGATACGAAATACCGAGATTCTGTTTTCATTGTGTTGAAATGTATGGCTCAAAGTGTTAAGCACTTTTTGAATGGGTAAAAAAGGTTTTTTTAGAAATGTGACTGCGCGACCTTAAAGTTTTATCAATTCACTGCAAAAAGTGTCACAACTTTTTTTTCGAAAAGGGTATCGTTACCGAGATATTCGAGATATTCGAGGCCGAAAATTAATGATTCGCTACGGAGTCGTGCACTCTAAGGGTCAAAGTAGTTTATAGAAACTTTTACGCATCTATTGATTATAGTTGATGGTTAGTTGTATTAAAGCAGATATCCTTAACATGGAATAACTTTAATTGCAATAAATTTTCGAAAATATTGACTGGTTTATGCTAATTTTCAAAAAGGTACGCGTTCATTTTTTTCAAAGAATAATCCATGATTTTTGTTAAATTTTTAATGTATTGCGGTCTTTCTTGTAAGATGCTTCACGAATTCACCGTCCACATATTCGATAGTATTTTTCGTTTGTTTATGAAGGAATTTTGTCGATGGATAAAAAAAGGCTGTTCATTTTAACCGGAAAATACTATCGAATGTCTAGACGGTGAATTTCTAGAGCATCTTTCAACGAAGAGAATGAGTCGTAGTACATCAAAATCCGAGCAAAAATGACGGATTATTCTTTGAAAAAACTGAACGAAAATGTACCTTTTAGTAAATTAGCACAAACCAGTTAATGTTTTTGCAAATCCACCGCAGTTAATGTTTTCCTAGGTTAAGGCCATTTGCTGTGTAATACAAATAACCATACAATATAATCAATAGATGCGCAAAAGTTTGTACGAGCAACTTCAGAAAAATAGCTCTCATTTGACTAGCGTGAAGCTCCCCAATCATGTTAAAAGAAAAAAAAACTATTCAGTGTCACGATTACCACTTTCGAGAAAAACCTTGACTATCCGGGTCAAAAACCACTGAAAATCGGCGACGATCACGAGTTAATTTTACGATAAATAACAATGTGTTTAAATTAGTATCACGTTGTTGTTTTAGACTGCACGAAAAACGATTTCAGCAAGCAGAAAGTACGAACGGAAAATGTATCGTCGGTTTTCAACAGTTCAGAGGTCATTCCTTTACAAAAAAAAAACCAGGAAATAAAAATGTTCGTTGTGTTTTTTTATTTAACTTAATTTCTGGAAGTCGTGAATATTTTAAATCGATTCTCTAGCTTCATTGTGACTCAACGGTTTGATGGACGTTGAATTCACAAACTGTCCATGGAAAATCGAGGTTTTACTTCAATATAATAATGAGATATTAACCGGGTGTTAATATCTCGTTGATATTCACAATCGGTGTCGGAGAATGTTTTCGTCGCAGCGTGCCAAAAGTTCGAAAGTTTATCGCGTGTATGCATATATAATTTTTTTTCGTGCATTCACCGATTAATCAAGAGCTTAGCACCAGTGGCAAATCGCATCGGTTACTCTCGATAAGACTATAATATTAGCACAATTAGATACACAATTTACAGTGACCTTTTCCTCGTATGTTTCTTTCTTTTTTTCTTTCTTTTTTTCGGGCACTTGTCGCGGGGACCTTGACGAGCGAAACCGAGCGGGGTTTTACGAGAGACAGTAAATCGATATAGTATTGTGTAAATACAAACGTGGCGAACTGCGAGCCCGGTAAGCGAGAGCGCGAGAGAAAGAAAAAAAAAGTAACTAAAAAGAAAAAACAAAATACGCAGTGGGTCAAGACAATTCCGACACTCTCGTCCACTCGGTTTGTGACTCCTGAGCCCCACTGGAGTGAATTATAAATTTGTCGTTTACGAGGCTCGCAATTGAAATAATGACGCGTAACGCGCGATAAGACCGCAGCGTGACGTCGGCGCGCGGGCAACCGAGCACGTACTCGCCCCGCCTCTTTCCCTTCGGTGGAATTGTTTTCCGGGTATGTATGAGTTAATTGCATATTAGATGCAGTTTCTTTAGTCCCTTGTGGAGAGGTACACAGGAACACGGTGGCCACCGGTCACGGAAAATGAGCCAATTAAAGAATGGTCAGGCAAAAGTCAGGGAATTTACTGTGGTTGGTAAGGAAAAAGTGATTGGCAATACTGAAAGAGAGGGGAAAAGAATAGACTCTCCATGTAGAAGCAAAATTGGAAGAATCATTTCTTCTTTTTCACATTAAGAAATTATTTTCATCAATCGATGAAAATAAAGTTTTGAAATTTTTATTGCATCCAGGGAATCGCAAAATATTTTGTACTGTAGACAAACGACGTGTAAAAGTTATTTTCCATCACCGTTGAATCGATTTTTTAATACCGATTAATTTCGAGTTATGTTATAAGCATTGGTTTCAATTTTTATCGGGGGAACATTTTTTTATTAGGTCGGCAAAAGTCCGGTAATTTCTTCCACGGCCTTTACTAATGACCTTTACCACTAATGACGAAAACTATTTTATTCGCGACAGCGGTAATCTTGCAAACTCTTGGAAAAAACAATTTCCGTTCGTGCTCCGTCCGAATTCCCACTCAATTCGAAATACCGACTCTACAGTAATTCAGAAGCTAACTCGGGGGATTTTTGTGTATTCTTTTTATTATTCGGCGAGTGGATGCAAAATCGGGAGAATAATTTTTATTTCCACACAAGGAATTATTAATCGATGAGCATAAAGTTTCGAAGTTCGTTTTGCATCCAAAGACACGGAAAAAATGTTGCACTATACATACAAACGATGTGCAAATGTTATTTTCTATCAACGTTAAATAGGCAGTAAACCTATGTTTTTTAATACCGATTAACACTAATGAAGAACTGTTCGATTGAAAATTTTGCAAACCCTCGGAACAAAACCATTTTCCATCGCACTCCGTCCGAATTCGGATTCATCTCGAATTCCCGATGTAGTGTAATTGTCTTCGGAAGCTTATCCCCCGGTTCGAAAAGGGGACTCCGAGTACCGGAGTGTATTTTTGTTATTATTCGGCGAGTGCAAGCCACCCACGCGTTGCTACTATTTCGGAACGCGCCGAGACCAACCGCGCGCTACGCTCGTCGCTTGCAGCGACCGTCTTGTACTCGGCAATCTCCGGCCTTTCGCCAATTCCTTTGCGTCTTTTCGCCTCGGACCCGTTAAATTTTCATTATTTGTCGCACACCACCGCACGTATTCTCCAAAATCCAAGTATCGGCTAGGATTGAAAACATATCGGCCCGACATAGGGGCATGATAGATACGAATTTCGTAACGTACTTTGTTAATGAGAAACCGGTCAGCTGTTACGGGCGAACATGCGGGGTGGAGAAACTCAGCGTTACCCCCCTCGGCTGTTATTCCCGGGGCGCACACCCCAATGACTCTCCGGCTCCCCTAGTCGTTCACCCCCACAGAGAGGGAAGCGCCCATACGGCCGTGGAGGATATCAGCTGTGTGCATAATGGACGATGCCCCGTCGGTGAATTCACACGAAGGGGGGAGGGTAGATCGGCCAGCCGGCTTTTAAAATCCGTAAACGAATCGTTACTGGGATCGCATCCCTCGCCGACTCTTGCGCCCTTCGCGTTCTCGCTTAATTTAATTTATTCTCTTCTTTCTCTTAGTGATTAAAATATTTATTTTTAATTTTTTTATTATTTAAAAATAAAAAACCAAAATTCTCGTCAGCTGCATATTATAATATAATGGTGAATAGTTATTTAAAATCCGTTAAACGAATCGTTACTGGGATCGCATCCCTCGCCGTCTCTTGCGCCCTTCGCGTTCGCGCTTAATTAAGTTCATTCTCTTCTTCCTCTTAGTGATTAAAATATTAATTTTTTTTTTATTTAAAATAAAAAACTAAAATTCTCGTCAGCTGCATAATATAATATAATGGCGAATAGTTATTTAAAATCCGTTAAACGAATCGTTACTGGGATCGCATCTCTCGTCGACTCTTGCGTCCTCCGCGCGCATAGTAAATTTAATTTATTCCGCGCTTACTCTTCGTGGTTGAAATGTGATAAAATTTTGTTTTTGTTTAGTAAATATTTTTGTAATTTTCTCCGCCGCACAATGTAGTGGTGAATAGTTATTCGGACCCTAAATTTATAATAAGGTCGTACATAAACTTGGTCGAAAGTTAGAGCTGACCAAGTTTGATATGTATAGTACGACTGTTTATGTGTATACGCTGCTTTTGCGGGGTGGAAATAAAAATAGTGGCGTAAGCTGTCGCGATCCGCGAGAGAGACATCAGTCCTGACCAGCCTCAACTTCTACGCGATTGCGTTTCTTGACGACGGCGCTGCTTCCTTTCTCGTACGCGACACGTAATACGAGGTATATATATATATTTATATATACACATATATAAATATATGTATATCACGTATATGCATATATATAGATATTCACGACACTACGAGACAAGGGCGACGGGGACGTCTGTCGATAGATTATCGTGAATGCTTAGAGCCAAGAAAACAGCTGTCCGACCTCAATTATCGAGAGCGCGTGTACCGAAAATTTGCAGTTCGTCTCTTTGATATTAGGCAGCTATATTAATTTTTTTTTCTTTATCTACGGTCATGCCGCATGAGTCATAACGGGGACGTAGAGAGTCTTGGGTACTCTAGAAAACAACGTAAATTTAATGTACCTGACTGGAGGTTTTTATGAAAAAATTGGTACGTTAATTTTAATGTACAACTGT
Source organism: Stenichneumon culpator (assembly GCA_964017025.1). Taxonomy (NCBI): domain Eukaryota; kingdom Metazoa; phylum Arthropoda; class Insecta; order Hymenoptera; family Ichneumonidae; genus Stenichneumon; species Stenichneumon culpator. The sequence continues at coordinate 3,898,253 of OZ024772.1, forward strand.
GAAAGATTAATGTACTTTTATAGTATTTACAATGTTTTTAATATACGGAAGCCTAACTTTTTATAACAGTTGTACATGAAATTAAATATACACGTTTATGCACAAAAACTTCCACTACCAGTACATTAAATTTTATACGCACTTTTTTTACAGTGTAAGGTGAACTCGGCCTGCGTAAACCCTTTCGCGGAGCGCAATACGCAGAATGCTTAGAGACAAGAAAAGTGCCACCCGGCCTTGAATACCCAGAGCGGGTGTACCGAAAAATGTGCAGTTGGCCTTTTTGATATTAGGCAATTGTATTGATTTATTTTTTATTTTTTTGTTCTTTATCTAGTGTCATGCCGCATGAGTCATGATGGGGATGTAGACAGGCTTGGGTAGGGTGAACTCGGCCTGCGTAATGTAAATCCGTAAACCCTCTCGCGGAGCACAATAGGCACCACACAATCTGACCGGAAGGGCGCAGCCGATTCTGTCTGCGGTACTTTAACGTGTCATGTTTGTGTCGCGTGCTGGAAAGCTCTCGCGGGGTCGGAAAATCGGACAGATGTTCGATCGCAGCTTTCCCTTTGGGGGGGGGGGGGGGGGGGGGTGTATGTGGGGGAAAGCGGGGCAAAGCGGGGCAACACGGACCAATTTTTTTTAATGCCACATGAAAGATCGGTAATAATGGTCCCTTTTGCCCCACCCTTCCCTATACGCCGTTCAAAATTCAGGGGGAGTATTCGGACTTCGTGTCTACCGAGAGGACACCCCTTGGCGATCAATAATGACAGATTGACAAATGTCCGTACACCGGGAATTTCGCAAATTCTCCTCGCACCCCTCGAGAAGATCGCGTCCGAGAGCGTGTAATAAATAACATTTTTCCAATATATATATATGTATATATATATTTTAACAACAAAGAAAATAAAATCTCTGAAATAATCTGATAAAATTTCCAAAAATGCAGTGTTGCATATAAAAATAGTCAAACGATAATCCATAATCGACAGATTTTTGTTCTAATTTTTTCAGTTTTTTTCTTCGAAGAAAAACATGGAAGGTGGCCGACCCGCTTGGGCCCAAATCTTACATTTTTTTATATATGACCATTTTCTCGAATTTTCTTCGGATTTTTTAATTGTGGTAATCAATAAGTTTATTTTTTTATCATAAATAATGACAAACGATTTTTTAAAACCTAATAAAAAATCTGAGGGATTTTGAGTGTTAGTTCCGTCACATAAAAAATCGTGAGGCCAATCCAAGATGTGAAGATTTAGACCTAGGTCGAGATGGAATGCCCCATACATATGTGAATACATATTGATATATCACCCCTACTACGATTCAACGTAACGTCGAAAGAAACCTAGAGAAAGTCGCAAAAATAAAAAACAAAATTCTTTCTGTCTGTTACAGATTTCATGAAGAGTCGCAAGCGCAGCCTGAACGGCAGCGCGAAGAGCATCGTCGAACTACCGGAAAAGATCGCCCGCAACGCGGGTCACATACGCAGCTAAAGACCCCCGTCCATCATGCGTCGCCTGTTTCCTTTTTTTTACTCTTCATTATCGTGTCATGATTGACTTATATGTACTCGTGTACCCACCTCTCAGCTACTCTTAACTATTACGACAATTACCTGTGTCAGTTCATCTATCGCGTTAAAAAAAAAAAGAAGAAAAAGCACAAGAAAAAAAAACATTGTTTTTTTTCTTTCGGTCTTACAAAGATGCACTTTCTTTTAATCTCGCAACGAGTATAAAAAAAAACAATTGCGCGGCAGTTCTCCCGTTTATTAAATTATGTGAATACCGGGACCGTATGAAATTGCGATGTAATAATGTTAATAACGAATGAGATAGATGACAAAAAAAACGCGGTTCCGGATAGAGCGACGGGGAGAACCGCCGAGTCTTTTGGCTGTGCCATTCACGTAGAGTTTATCCGCCTGACACGCACTGAACGTCCGAAAGACAATATATATTGTACAGATATAATAAAATAGCGGGGCCAGCGAACGATGATGATCAACGGGAGCGCCGCGTACACGGCATTTGTCGTTGCAGCGAGCGTCGACACAAAGATAAACAGTTTCCGGGAGGGGGGGGGGGGGAGGCGGAGGGATGAGTGCGAAGTAGTCTTCGTCGTAGGTTAGGCAAGAGACATGGTCAAAATTTATTGTAATATATATTCTTCGCTACGTTTTTTTTTCCTCTTTCTCTTATATGCTTATATAAATTGAGAAGAGAAAAAGCGCGCGCGGATAGGCGCACAGCGCATGCTACAATCCTAGTATAAGATATCAATAAACTGTTAAACATAAGAGAGATAGAGAGAAAGAGAGTATATGTATTTTCTATCGCGCCTTGAGCGGCTCTTGGACTGGTCTCACCGCTCCGACAGCGGACGTCTTTGATTTGATACGCGTCTCGTTCGAAAAATTGCATCAACTGCTGTCGCCGTTTAATGATTTTCGAAAGTGGATTTTTTTATTTTAAAAGATTTTTTTTACGTTCAAGTTTATATTGTGCAATAATTCGCAATCTCCGCAGCGAACCATCCGAGATAACTCGAGGAAACGTGAAAAATCCGCTGGCTTCTTCGCGTTTCCCCGAACAGGCGATTCTTGCAATAAAACAAGCACGGATTGGAAACATGAATGACAGAGTGAATTTTTTTTATTTATACTATCCGAGCGAAGAAATTCGCGTGATTTGATGTATTTAATTTTATTATTTTCGAGTATTGGGCATTTTAATCAAAAAGCTGTCCGGTAGCGGAAGGCACGAAACCGCGAGGAGTCAAATCAAGGACGTAGGGTCGAGGCGGTTGTCTACTAAAGTGGAGAACGAGAATTCGAGATCCAACATACCTCGGCCACGAAACGAATCGGCGACCATGCGTGCCGGAAAAAATAAAAAAAAAAAAACAAAAAAATGTATATTCTCGGGAGAGTTTTAAAAATCTCGGTTGACCGAGCGTTCGTTCGTTTTTCGAAAAATGACGGCCGGAGTGTTGCGCGACGAGCCCTACCACGCTCCGTCGTCAACCGCGGATTGATCCTTTCTTCGGTTGTTACTCCATTTTTCGAAAATCGAGGTTGATCCTCCAATATCGGGGATATATTTATTTTTTTTGTATTTTTTAAAGAACAATTATTATCTGAACGGCGCGTCTCACGTACTCGCCGATACATTTCGTCAGGCCTCTGATGGGTCTCGAATTTCGCACGCGAACTGCACGCGACGAGACTGCGCAGAATGAGAGACCGATCAGTCCCGAGCGCTCTCGTCGGAGACTTCGAGTAGCTGTACCTACGTTACCCAAGAGTTTAAGCATTGATCTCCTGTACGACTTTACGAAAGTACAGCCGATGCCAAATCCATTGATCCTCGATTTTTCTTTTCATTTTTTTTTCTTTTTTTTTCTCACCTCTCCTTCCGTACCTTAAAGTTCAGTTTGCCGTTCATCAGTTCCCCCCCCCCCCCCCCTCCCTCCCAGTTTCTCCCATTCTTGGTATTCGCGGTTTAAACGATACGAACACGGGGCTCTCTCGACAGCCAAATGCTACCAAAACGTGAATAATTGTCGTTGCCAAATAAACTCCATTACTTTATATGCAGCTCGCACACTCGTAGATTACTCACCGCAACGCGTATCGGGGAATGTCTTCTCGCGACCGAAGCTAAAATTTTAAGGGGCATTATCGAAAGTAAAAAGAAACAAATAACGGAGAGACATATTATTGCAACGACCTATATCCGTACCCTCCGAACACATACAGCTCACGAAGCCTTCCCAAATTTTTTTTTTTTTTTTTCGAGTGTTCCGACACGAACCCTTTTCGTCGATTCCACGAGAAACTCTCTGTAATTATTAATACAACACGTCATCCGGCTGGTCAAACCGATGCGTGTATTTTTTTCTCACTTTCACATAATTTTTTTTTCTTTTTTTTATATTTTGAGATTATAACCAAAAAATACGACTGGTGGTTACAAGCTATTTTCGTCCCTGTTCAACGAGTGTTTAATTAATGCGATAGTTTTTTCTTTTTTCTTTCCATTGTCGATATTCGGACCGTTCGCCCTGATAATCGGACGGGAACGCGAGATCGCGCGTCGCGCGTGGACCGCGGCTGAAATCAATTTTGCAGGCAATTTTTTTTTTTTTTGTCAACGTGGTACAAGAACCGTATAAGGACCCTCTGCAAATAGTGTCGGATTCGAGACTTTTAATTCTGTAATCTCGTACCATCGAGAATCCCTTCGTCCCTTTAAGACGATAAGCTTTTTTTCTTTTGCAGAAAATCGGAGACACAAAAATAACAACAATGGAAAGAAAAAGAAAAAAAAACTAATGTCTATGTAACCCTGTGATGTATTAGTATGATCTCAGTAAGCATAACTTAGCTCGTACTGTGTTAATGTCTAATTAGATTAAATTTCGATATAAACAAGTAGTAATAATCGGAAAAGGAAACCGTTCGTGGGGGTTTGAGACTGTCTGTGTTTGTGTGACTGCGACTGCGAGGATACAAGTGTATGTATGCGCGCGAGCGAAAAAAATCATGAAAAGGGGGAGATTAGGGGTTTTGATAGCGGATGACCCAGTGAATCATACCTTGCCTTCGTTTGCCGGAACGTGCGTGCAAGGCGCGTACATGTATGTATAACTATTTTTTATCAGAAAATCGTAGCTGTAAGAGAGTATAATTGAAAATAAAAAATAAAAATGAACTAACAAATACGGAATTAAATACTAAACGTCTATTTCTTTACAAAACGAAAAACACCCGACAATAAAAAAAAATTTAAACACAAGATGTAATTAATAATTTTTGAGCCTTTGATTATTGGGTTGGGGTTGATAAAAATCTATCATTCTGAATAGGAACAATAATGTGCAAGCTTTTTCCGCTTGAATAATTTTCGAGCTTTTTCGGTTTGAATAATGTTCGAGCTTTTTTCGTTTGAATAACGTCATACGAAATACCCGATTTCCGGTATCCCTGCCCTTTATCCCGTTGTCTCCGACCGGTTTTTGTCGTTGATATAAACGTTTACCTCCGAATTGCAAATCTCAAACGTTTGTTACCATACTTCATGATTTTGATAACATTTAGCCATGGTCAGATTCAATGAAGAAGAAATCGATAGTGTCGGAAATATGAAGAATTCCGAAAATTTATCTAGCGCAAAATAATTTTAAGTTAAATTTTACCCAGACATTTATTGAGGCACCTCTTGAAAGATCACATTGAAATTTTTCTAGAGTATGAGTTGGGCAATCATTTTTATTTTAAATCAGCAACACCCAGTCTGCGATATAGACATTAAATATGTGAAAAATTTCGAGAGAAATGTGGAAATGTGAAAATTTCAAATCGCAGGTGCTTATCGTGTCCTGCGGAAAAAAATACACATGGTAGGGTGGTTTTGAGAATTGCTATCTGTTTTTTCGAAAAACGCAGGCTGATGAGAATGGGCAAAAAACCACCGAGAAACCCTCAATTTTACATTTTATGGGCAAAAATGTACAATTTTGTCACATGAAACCAATGGCGGTGGAAAAAATCGGATTCCTCGACATTTTTTTTTACCTTTTCCGAATTGGAAAAATGCGAAAGCCTTACATGCGTCATCCTTACAATGTTTTGTCCAACATTTTTTTTTGTACATTTAGCGAATATTGGAATTCGATATTGTCTAAAGTCAAGGCGGTCGTTCATTTTTCCCTGTTTTCGGCAATATTTATCATCAACATTATGCGCGATGTCTCGTAATAAAATGATTATCGTCACCATCGGTCACACGACGAAGAAACAAACGAGGGTCTGTTATCTAAAAAAAATTCTTTCTCACCGTCCAGAGACGCACGGCAGGTATATTTTTCGGTTTTCTCTCAAGGTCACGCGGACGCTGCGTGGGACCGGAAGCCCAAAAAAAATATGGCGGATTTTTAGCATTCTCGTGCGGTCTACGACGGGATAGAGGGAGCATCGTCGAATACCGTGTGGAGTACGAGGGTACAATCGGCGATTATTCAACACAGTCCCGGGACGCATCGGGCGGCTTCTACATTCTCCTGCAGGCATTCTTCTGTTGCTAAGGCCGCGGAACTCGCCTCGGCTAGCCCATTATTTTTAGAATGTACGGGCGTACATGCACGCCCGTTGTATAGACGCGCGGTTAACCGAGTAGCCACTGTTACGTTAAAAAAAATTACCGAGCAATAATTCACGCATCGGTACGGTTCGTTGTAAAGCGCGATAAATAGAGGATACATACGTACTTGGGACCAGCGACGACAATGAAAACCGGAAGCGATGGAAATAAAACCGTCGGTTCGGAACAATGTTCGCGTTTACGATTCGCGTCTTTTTCGAAGACCGTCGTCGCGAATCGTCAGTAATTAATTAATGAATTTATGGATATAAATAACGGTAATGATTCGACAACATCACGCAGCGATGCAACAGCGAAGCTACCGTCAGACTCCATTTTCGTACCGGTAAATGGTACGAAATGCTCTTTGGGTACGAGCAAAGATCCACGCGCGGTTACCGAGTCGCTGTTATTACGTTAAAAATAAATAATCGAGCAGTAATTCACGCGCCGCTACGGTTCGTTGTAAATTGCGATGAATCGAAGAAACATACGTACTTGGGACGAGCGATGACAATGAAAACCGGAAGCGATGGGAATAGAGATCGAAAAACGTTCACGTTTACTTTTTGCGTCCGTTTCGAATCTTTGTCATAGTCGCGAATCTTTGTCCGTACGAAATTCAAAGACATTCAAGGACAATTTTCAGGACATTTCAAGGTTGTGTTGGGATATTTATAAAATATGAAAATATGCAATTGCGCGCGACGTACCAAATAACATTTAGTTCGATGACCGTTTTCGTTTACGTTGGAATTGGTTCAGAAAAACGCTAATCACTATGCACGAATGTATACATGTATCTCAGTGAAACTGAGATACACATTTTCTCAGGATGGTCGTTAGTAATATACGTTCTGAAACAGGCTCAAATTTGCGGGGAAATAAAGAATGTAAGGACATTAGGCAAAATTAAAAAAAAATGGAGAACTTTTTCATGGTCAGGCAAAATTCAAGGACAGTTCCAAGACTTCAAGGACTGCTGGACACAATGATTACAGAGCCGGCAGCGATACATCAACGAAGCCGGCGTCAGACTCCATTTTCGTACCAGTTAATGGTATGAAATGCCCTTTGGATACGAGCAAAGTTCCACGAGCGAAAAAACTCGACCACAGAATTTAAAAAAAAACGGACGAAATTCTCGAATCATTAATTAAAACCGGAAGCGATGAGATTAGAGCCTTGAATTCAAGGTACGAAAAAAGTTCAAGCGTACGCTTCGAAGGCCGTAGTCGCGAATCTTCGGTAATGATTTGTCAACATTACAGGCCCGGGCGCGATACGTCAACGAAGCTAGCATCAGACTCCATTTTCGTACCAGTCAATGGTACGAAATGCTCTTTGGGTACGAGCCAAGTTCCACGGGTGTGAAGAATCTCGACCACAGAACTAAAACAAAAAAAAACAAACGAAATCCTCGAATCGTTAATGGGAAGAGGGAGACTACTGAACCGAGACAATTATCGACCGTTTCACACAAGAAGTTCGATTTCGTTTTGAGCATCGGCAGAAGCTCTCGGCGAGAAAACACTGCGCCGCGAGCGACGCTCTCGCCTGGAGGCAGCGCCTCTTGCGAGGGCTCGACGAACTCGATGTATATTCGAGTCGGTAACACAAGTAGCTACGACTGATGAGGAGCGAGGGTGGGGGTAGTTTTTTTTTCTACTGGCGCGCGGTTTTTTCTACTGGCACGACTCGACGAGCGTAGAGCTAAGATAGTGTTTCGACCGTGCAAATTAATATTGACAAAATTGTCGAGGATCGGAGGGAACGTTGGACTCGACACGAGTAACCTTGAATATACCACACGGAGAAAACAGTAATTAGTTGCACCAGCCAAGTGGGTTAAATACGCTCTGGACGATTAATTTGTTGGCGCAAGGAAATTAATTTCCTGGGCCAATATAATTAATTGGTTGGCAACAAACTTTTTTTTCACTTTTTTTTTAATTTGCCGAATTAAGTGCATCTCACCCGCAGCGTATTTAACCAGGCGGTTAGTTGGAGTAACTAATTATTTTGTATCCTGCATACAAATTCGTGTGAATAGTGCGATAGATTAAACCATTTTTTCTCTCTCAATATTTCATCCAAACCGGAAGTTCCTCTCAGCCAATATTAGCTATATCCGCTCGGGGGGGATTCGAAGCGACGATTTCGCAGTGACGATAGTAAACAATTCGGCGCATCATCGCACCATCATCGTGGACGAAGATGAGTGCAACGGACTTGTTGTTTGGCAACGCATTTTTAATTACTTTTTTACCGAACCAAATTTCCATCACCCGGAGCATATTTAACCACAAGGTTCGTTAAGGTAACTAATGCTTTATTATCCCGCGTAAAAGTTCGTGTGAATATTGCGGTAGGTGGAAAAAAAAAGTAACAATATTTTAGCCAAAGCGGAAGTTCCCCTCCGTCAATATCCGTTACGCCCACTAGGACGGCAGAAGAGGACGCTTTCGCGGAAACAATAGTAAACAATTGGCCGCATCATCGCACCATCATCGTGGACGTAGATGAGTGCAAGGAACTTGTTGTTTAGCAACGGATTTTTAATTATTTTTTTTCCGCACCAAATTTCCATCACCCGCAGCATATTTAACCACAAGGTTCGTTAAGGTAACCAATGCTTTATTATCCCGCGTAAAAGTTCGTGTGAATATTGCGGTAGGTGGAAAAAAAATCAATATTTTAGGAAAACCGGAAGTTCCCCTGCGCCAATATCAGTTACGCCCACTAGGAGGGGCAGAAGAGGACGCTTTCGCGGAAACGATAGTAAACAATTCGGCGCATCATCGCACCATCATCGTGGACGCAGATGAGTGCAACGAACCTGTTGTTTACAACGGACTCGCGCACTGGGTTCATCGACCGGCCGTGCGGAAATCTCGAAAGATTATTTATTCGAATATACGAACTCTTACTTTTCAATACATCCACCGTGGCTTACTATACTCATTACGTGGCCGACGGTCCTTGACGGCGTGGGCGAGATGCCCATCCACAGCAAGACAGTGAGGGAAAGGTTGAAGAAAAAAAAAATACAAAACAAAATTGAGAGGCACTCCTGAGAAGGCGTGTCCCACTGGGGGCCGTTAACTCGCGATGCACTTGGCGTGTCGCGCCGGTGCATCGTGACCGCTGCTGCACCGCGGGGCCCTCTCTATCCACTCCGGAGCATCCTTCTTCCTATCACGATCATCGTTCGGGCCGGGTATGCACTCCGGAGTTCGCGGAGTGGTCTCTCTTGCCCCTCTCCGCTAGTGGCCCGTACCGCGTTGCCGGTGTACTTGCGAATCATCGAGAAACGCGCTTGCGGGGTGCAACGTACCTGTTGTTTACCTGCATCCTCCGGGTTCAAAGTCCGCTCGGTGCAACGGTCCCTCCTCTCCACTCTCTCCCCTTACTCGCTTCCATACTCCACTGTGACGCCGTTCGCTCTCTGTATCTTTCGCTCTTGCCGTATCCCCTTGTCTCTCGGACTTCCGCAAGTCGCTCGAAAATCATCGTAACTGCATATAATCGTACTTGCATCCTACAAATAATAGAGGTACGTTAGACAGTTTTTTTGATTACCAAATAATCATAATCATAGTAATAATTTTTTAAGTCTTCTAAAATTTTCTGGACCACATAATTGATACCCCTTATCAGCTTGACTACGAATCCGATATCGATTTTTGCCTAATATCGAGCGATACCCGGCTGGATGTTATTTCATCACACAAACCTATTTTTTTTTTACGAAGGAAAGAATGGCAGGAATACTCGAAATAAAATGCACTCCTGTGCTAACGAAAATGTGTCAGTGCTGCGTTAACTCGTTATAGGGCGACTAGCGCACATACCTGTTTATTTACTACTTGTTAGTGGCTTCCGCAAACAAACTCCAACTTGGTGCAGGGGAGGGAAGGTTTGGGGGGGAGGGAGAGTGGAAACACGGTCACTGCTCAGCACGACATTAAATGCCGATAGGCGGTTGCATTGTAAATAGGACGTTAGTGAAAAATTTCCGAGAAAGATGTGCGCATGCGCAGAAGCGGGAACATTATTTATTTGGCCATTATTTCATTACACAAACCTATTTTTGTTTCGAATATAACAGAATGGCAGGAATACTTCTAAAAAAGTACACTTCTGTGCTAACGGAAATGTGTCAGCGCAGCGTTAACTCGTTATCGGACGACTAGCTCACATACCAGTTTGCGCTACTCGATAGTCGCTTCCGTAAACAAACTCCAACTTGGCGGAGGGGAGGGGCGGTTTGCTGAAGGGGAAGTGGAGACACGGCCACCGCTCATCATAACATTAAAGTGGGGTTAAAGATCGACATAACCACAAAATATTTTGAAGCTATTTTTCTCCGAAACGGTTTTATAAAATAAAAAACGAATTGTGGGGCTCACTGCGTATTTTATTAAAGCTGTGCGCCCTCAATTCGTTTTTCATTTTATAATATCGTTTCCGAGAAAAATGGATTCGAAATTTTAATTCTGTTTCACGCGCACTCATATGTGTTTAACGCAGAGCTGAACAGTACTTAAAGTACCAAAGTACTTTTTGGTACTTTAAGTACTTTTATAATGTACTAAGTCCAAAGGAATTCTACTATTCCTTTCCAAGCACGATTCGATCAATATTGCAATTTGGAATGTTAAATATAAAAAGTTGCAAAGTACTTTGCACATGGCTTCCTCATTTGTTACAATTTTACGCATAGCTTTCTCTATGAGAAAGTTCGTTGATCGATTTTGACTTCCTCAAAGAGGAACCTATGCACAACATTGTAATATACGAGGAAGCCATGTGCAAATTACTATGCACCTTTTTTCGTTACATAAAAAATTTCTATACCTCATAAAATTGAATGCGTCAAAATTTACCGCGAAATTGATTGTACGAAATCGCAAACTGAAATTTGCAAACTTCGTCGTTTTGAGACAATTTTTCATCTATTCTTCACCGCTGATTACAAATCTATAACTCATGTCATTTTTTCCTCTTAGCATGTATTTAATTCAGAAACGTAAAAAAAACAAATTTTCGTAAAATGAAAATTGCTCAAAATCCCATCAAACTCAAACGGCTAGTACAATGTTCGACAAATTTAATACCAAAGATTGTACAGTGTTAGTCCATTCCCGTATGAAATTTGAGCTCAATACCTCCATGTTTACTCGAAGTAGACTGTTTTTAAAAAATCAAAATCTCATAAAATTTGACCGCTTTAATTTTGAACAAATGTAATATCAACAAAGAACGGCCTTTGATGAAAAAAATTATATTCGTATGCAGTTTTAGGACGACAGCTCAAAATTTACGCAAGTTAGAGATACCACGGACATGAAAAAGAAAAATCAAAATCACTTAAAATCTCCACTCCGGCCTCAAACTTCATAAAAATTGCACTTAAGGAAGAGACTCTACGAGTGTACCAAATTGACGCCAGGTAAGAATAACATATTTCGACCTTTCCAACTACTTTAAGTACTCTGACACTAAAATGTCGAATTTTTTCTACGAAATCAGCTTGATCATACGTTCACAAAACTTATTTTTAGCTGCACTACGCGCCTAATCTTACTACTTGTGCAGTATTTATTTTCTCTGTCTTGTTTTGCATTCGACATACGTCCAAACGTGATTACGAAGAAAATCGCGATTACAAAAAAGTACTTTGTACTTTGTATTTTATTAGAAGTACTTCAAGTACTGAACTTACTTTGTACTTATAGTACTTGTGGTACTTAGTACTTTAAGTACATTTAGTTACTTTGCCCAGCTCTGAGTTTAACCTCTCCTTAACCCTGCGTATGTACACTGGGTCTTTGAAGGAGCACTCGAAATTGAAAGAACAGCCGATTTTCCGCTTTTTGAAGAATAGTCGATACTTCAATTTTTCTTAACAACGGTTTTAAACTTTTAACTTTGGCAAATACTTGCCTATGTAGTAGAGACTTCATGAAGTAACCCAGAATTTTTTCAGACTTTTTGAAAACCTAGAAAACTTTGAAAACCCGCCTGTTCCCTAAAAGACCCAGTGTACACACCTGAATCTCTGAAAATCACACCAGTGTATCTCTGAAAATATAGTTTACACACACAGGATTAAACGCCGGTAGCAGTTTGCATTGTAAATGGGACTTTAGTGCAAAAAATTGCGAGAAAGATCTGCGCATGCGCAGGAGATGCCAGAAAGCGGCATCGCTCGGTGGTTCCGTGGATCATCGAGCGCGTCAGGTTCGATGGTGTGCGCGGTGTCTGCCGAACCGAGAAAAGGGATTGCGCGCGGTCAGCCAATCGGGCGAGATCTCGGTGTACAAGCCCTCTACGAGCCACTTTGTGTATGTATGTATATATACGTAAATATATATATGCGCGGGTAGCTACGTCGTTCATACGCGAGCGTAGTATTCGGCGCTGCGGCGTTGCTCGACGCGGTCGAGCTCGCAGGGTTCAAAGCCCGGTCATACACTCTCATAGCGGACGAGAGAGACTCTCCGTGTGTGCAGGCTCCATCGAGTTTGTTAGCCAGCCGCTGGATAGAACGACTGCCGGGGACACACAGGCATCGCGCTAGCAAGCCCCGTACTCTTTTCTCCCTCCTCTCAGCTCATAAACGTATTATGGTCGCGAGACTCTAAGTAAGGTGCATTAAATAATTACGGCATGGGTCGGAAGATTTCCGAGGCACGGACTCGCTTACTTTCAGGGGATGGAAGCACGGAGGAGATGCTGCAATGAGAGCGAAAAAAGGAAACAAAAATACAATGTTTCTGAATCCGGTCCGAAGGAAGAAAATAAGATACCAAGTGGTGGGTAATTTCGAGGTACAGCCGTAATGGCAGTGATACTTTCGTATGTAAGTACTGCTGCGGAGAAGAAGAGTAGAGCAATTTGTTCCCCGCTCGCTGCGTACGGTTATTATAAGTTCTTACGTTACATTGGTTAAAAAAAAATCCCATGCACATTTATAGTAATAATTCGACTACGCGTAAGATTTGCAATTTTTTCCGGTCGATGGGATTTTTTTACACCCATGTACAAATAAAAATTTGAGACGCTCAGGAGGATTTCTCGGGTTCTCAGGGAGCGAATGATAGTTCGCTAATGGATAAACAGCACGGCGAATAAGAGTGCTACGATGCGTATTCTGCGAGCGCAAGAGAGGGGGGGCGGTGGTTAAGAAGGGAATAGGCTCGAAGGGTAAAAAGGGCGCGGAGGAGGCAGAGCTGCGGATAAGAAACCGTAATTGCCAGGCAGTAAGTATGCCGAGGAAAATTGTACGGCACGGAGGCCGGTGGAGCCGTCACGGCGACAATGACGGGTCTTCACCGCAGTCCGCTCCAGTCACGGAGAGAGTACTTCTACGCACTCCGAGGAAGTGTCCGAGGGGCTCGAATGGCATTGGGGAGATCGTCGATCGTCGATTCCCGCGGCTTCACGAAAACGGATTTCGGGGGTCCCGTACACTAGGACCTTGATTGCCTTCACAGTGGCGGGACGGGCTCCGCATTGCACTTAAGAAAATCAAGGTTGCGCATGCCCCGCCCATACTAACTGTCGAGAATGGCACATAGCTTTCTGTGTCGATCAATATCCGCTCCGTGGGGGGGGGCCTGTTAAGAAAATCAAGGGCGCACAAATCAAGGTCCTAGTGTACTATTTCGACGCTGCTGCCGTTTGCGCCTCCACGGTGAACTAACCGCTGGAGCTCGTGGAGGGATCACTGAGCGTCATTCAATTATTTCTTCAACTTTGAGAGACAACGATACGGACGAAATGACAATCCTTAAGGATGTGGAAGAACCGCTAATTTTATCTCGTAAACATTTACAAAATGCATTGCAAGTTTGTATCGCGTAAATACTACCTGGTATAAAAAAAATCTTCCTCGATCTGCGCGGCTTCACGAAAACAGACACTCGGGTTCCAGTATTATTTCTCGACGCTGCTGTCGTTCGCGCCTCCACGGTGAACTAACCGCTGGAGCTCGCGGAAGGATCATCGAGCGTCACTCAATTGTCTCTTCAAGTTTCAGGTTCGATTCTGTAGAGTTTTTCTCCGACAATTTTCTTACAGATGTCTTCTGTGGTTGATGTTGAATCCATCAAAAATAAAAATGGGAAACTATCGAGAGCTATTCTTCTTCTGATGAATTAGTTTCGACTGAGTAACTTCGTTCGTTATGAACTTTTGCCTAGAAGACGTCGCAATCTATGAGCGCGTTGCTCCCTCACTAGTAGTGGGCTTTACCCCAACCCCAACGAACATAATCGAGAGAAGAGACTCGTGAATAAAAACTCTACAAAAAACGCTATAAGCGATCTGACCATTCGCGAATACTCTATATACAACCTTGGCTGGCTCGGTTTACCCAGTGGCCAATCCGGATTACCTAATGTGTGCTGCTTCAGGCTCGGTCTAATTGATTAAAGAAGAATAAGAAGAAGATCTCTTCAACTTTGAAGAGAGTTGCACAGGTCTCTCCAGAGATGAGCCAACCGACAGTAAAAAAAATTAAATAAAAATCTCTTCAACTTTGAGAGACAAGAGTACACATAAAATGACAATCCTTACACAGATACATCCGATCATTTCGTGGCCAATATATCAGCTTTAATCTATTCTTACTCTGTCCTTACGCTTAGGTATATATATTTTTTTTCTGTCTACTCTACTGTTTCTGGATACTGAAATTTTTATTGAATTCAATTTTTGTTTGGCAATGTACACTGAGAGAAGGATCTAGTAAAAACTACTATATCACTTGAGAGATATTATCATAGCATATAGTAGAAGAGCGTTAGGGCGACACCTATGGTAGAAAGGACATACCGGATGTATAAGAATTTTTCTTAGATTTGATGGTAAAAATTCTTGGAAATTCTGAGACTTTCCGCCATAGTTGGTGCCCTGGCGCCGTACTACTATGTCCTATGGTAATTTTTCCTTAGTTGATTGGTAATTTTTACTAGATCCTTCTCTCAGTGTATGTGTGATGCATTCTTAAACATTGGCAATCCGCATTGAAAAATTTGATCGCCTAGATATTAATAGCTGGTTAAAAAAAGAACCTTCGAATTGTTGTTGCAATTTTACGGCAACTTCGTAATTTTTTTTCGTCATTTTATCTGTCGCCGAGGAGCAGCGGTTAACTCGATCTACCCGCGACAACGAGACGACGGTCGTTGCATATTCAGAACGCAAATTTGAATGGGGATAAATCTTTCGTACGCATCGTTCGGCCGGCAAGATTTCCTCGTTCCGTCCCTTCATCTTTTTCTGACGCGGCAGTATATTCCTCCGTAACTCTTACGCTGGCTTCGCAAACGACGCGACTCGGTGATTGAATCATCTCCTTCGCTTCGCCATTTACGAACTGACGAACGAACAATCAAGAAAAAAACGTTTGTTCTATCGCGCACTTTTGTTCACGCACTAAAGCTCGGTGTACAATAAAGCCAACCCTAAAACAAAAACTTTTTAAAAACATGGCCTCCATCTTTACCGAACGTGCCCGCTTGTATATATATCGAACCGCTCATTTCTCTCTTGCTCGCGCTTTTGTCCACCGATAAATCTTCACCGATGTTTACTTTTCTATTTTTCTTAACTTTATCCTTTCTTTTAACGGATCGTATTATTAGGTCCAAAATCCCAATTACGACCACTTTCTCTGTCTCTCTCGCCGGAGTCACAATAATTACGGGGGAGTGCGAGAAAATTTTAGATGCGGAAAGTCTGCTAGTTTTCCCTCATAAACATTTACGACGCGCATTGCAAAATTTTACTGCCTGGCTATTAATGGCTGCGGAAAAAATCGCATCGTGGCTTTACTGTGTATTTTTTTGTCTTTGTGTTTCTCACCGCGAATCATTCGGTAACTCGAACCCCCGCGACGAGTCGGCCGCCGTTGCATATTCAGAATGCAAATTTTTAATGGATATAAATCTTTCACACGCACCGTTCGGCCGGCGAGATTTCCATCGTGATGCGCAGCTCTCTTCGTTTCGCTCCTTCATCTTTTTTTCTGACACAGCATTATATTCCTCCGAAACTCTTACGCTGGCTTCATACACGACACGACTGCGGCGATTGAATCCTCTCCTTCGCTTCGCCGTTTACGAGCTGACGAACGAACAATCGAGAAAAAACCGTTTGCTCCGCCGCGCACTTTCACCCGCGCACTAACCGCTCGGTGTTCAGGAAAGCCGACCCTAAAGAAACAAAAAATTTCGTAAGTCGTTGCGGATCCTTCCCACTTGTATATATCAAACCGCTCGTTACTCTCCTCTTCGCATTTTTTCTCTACTGACAAATCTCCCCCGGATGTGTATTTACTTTTTTGTCATTTTATTTTTTATTTTAACGAATCATATTGTTGAGTCCAAAAAGACGATTCCATCGGGAACGGACATTCGCTCCAGCGGATCTATATGGGACATTCCATACCATTTCGACCTGAGTCTTACTCTTCACATCTTGGATTGGGATCGCGATTTTCTATGTCGATAACTAATTTTATATTTTTATTAAGTAAAAAAAATGCGTTGGAAAAATCTGAAAAAGTTCCCAAAAGGGCAGTCTTACATATAAAAATGGTCAAGCGATAACCTATAATCGACCAATTTTTTCCTGACATTTTATTCACTGTTTTTTTTCGAAAAAAATTAGAAAAAGAATAGAAAATGACGTCGGCCCACTCCAGTTTAAATCTTGCAATTATTTATATATTCATTTTTGTAAGTTCATTTTTTTACCATAAATAATTATAAACAATTCTATAAAATCTAATTAAAAATCTGAGTGCTTTTGAGAGTTAGTTCAGTCATATAAAAAATGGCGGGCCCAATCCAAGATGTGAACGCTTAATATTATTACGTTTCCTCGCGTTTTTCTCCACTGACAAATCCCCCCTAAGGTTTACTTACTTTTTCGTAATTTTATTTTTTCTTTTAACTAATAATATTGTTAACCCTTAGTACGCATTCGTGGTCATTTTGACACCAACGTTGCCCCGTGTTTTTTTCGCCTAACGTCAACTTTCAGGAGAGTCCAAACTCCTCTCTTTCTCGCTCTCACAATTCCCATGGCGCTGCCTCTCTCAGACCCAGACGGTGGTTGCTTCGGTATGAGAAAGTCAGCGCCATGGGGATTTTGCGAAAGCGAGAGAGAGAGGAGTGTGGACTGTTTGGAAAGAGACAGAGTAAAAAAATGTTGAATGCATTCTTCTCCAAAACTATTCTATGAAATGAAAAACTACTTGAGGGGCGCACTGCGTTAATCAAATATGCAGTGCGCACTCCAATTCGTTTCGGCTTGGGTGTGAGAGAGACGGCGCCATGGGGATTCTGTGAGAGCGAGAGAGAGAGAGAGAGAGAGAGAAGTTTGGACTTTCATTAGGGTGATGTGAAACACTATGGAGTGCCAGAGAGACAGGCTGAGAACGTGTTCCACATCACCTTAAGGGGAAGTGAAAGTCACGTGACGGGGCCATGAGTGTGAGAGAGATAGTTGCAATTTTCAAATTAACTTTATATAATGGTGTTAATTTTTTTGAGAAAAAAATGAATTCGGGCCGGCTGCGAAATTACCGTGTGCATCCGACTCGAATTTGCTTTTTCCTCAAAAAAATTAGCACTCTTGAGAAAAGTTCATTAAAGTTTTCATTGCCAGCCGCGATATTTCACTTCCCCTTAAGGACATGTGAAACGACTCAGTCGGTAACCAAAATCTGTAATCAATGTAACTCAGAGACCGTAGACTTTTCGGAGAAAAGCAAAGCATTAGCGGATGTAGAATTTAATACCGCGTCCGATGATGCTTCCGTTTTATCTGAAAGCTCAACCGTTTTTAAATGACATTGATTCAAAAAATGCATCTATCTCTCTTGCACTCATATGTCACGTGGTACATCTTTCACATGGCCTTAAAAGTAGTCTAAACCCAGACGGCGGTTGCTTGGGTGTGAGAGAGACAGCCCACAAGGATTCTGTAAGAGCGAGAGAAGGGAGTTTAGACTTCCCTTAAAGTGGGGCTAAAGATCAACATAACCTCAGAATATTTTGTATCCATTTTTTTCCGAAACAATTCCACACAATAAAAAAACAAATTGCGGGTCTCACTGTGATTAACGCAGTGCGCTCTGCGATTCGTTGTTCATTTTATAGCATCGTTCCGGCGAAAAATGGATTCAAAATTTTAACTCTGTCTCCCTCGCACTCCTACGTATTTAGCCTCGCCTTGATTGGTTACGGAGGTGTGCGCACTAAGGGTTAAGTCCAAAAAGCGAATCTATCGGGAGGGATCTTGGCTGCAGCGAATATATATATACAGTCAATCGTAATTACGACGTCTCTCTCTTGCTCGCTCGAGAATCGCAATAATTACGAAGGGTGCGAGAACGGGCTCGACTTCCACGAAAATATAAATTCATCGAGAGACGACGAACGAGAGCGGGACGGGCGAGGGGAAGGGGGCGGGCAGGGCGACGGAGTAAAAAAATGGCGCAGTAAGGAACGGTGCATCTTTGTTGTATACATTATATTGGCCTCCGCGTCTTTTCGATACTCACTCCGTACAATCTCCCGATTCTCTCCCGCTACTGCTGCCGTGCTCGGTTCTCCTCAGCTTCTTCTTTGTCCTTTTTTTCATCCTGTTTAAGGGCCTCCCCAACTCGTAAACCACTCGTCCGCGTCTTCTTTCTTTTTCGCTACTCCTCCTCGCGACTCGCAGCGCCACTCTTTCTCCCCTCATTCCCCCCCCCCCCCGCGCCCCTCGCGCCGTACCGCTCTCCTCGATCGCGTCCAGTACTCTCGGCGGACTGTTCGTACGTGCAGCAGCTACCGCGCAACAAACACGGGGCTCCCGTGCTACCGGTACTCTCTTCGGCCGACGAGATAAATACGCCACGTGAAGAAACGCGGGGAAGGCAGGACGAGGGAGGACCGGAGAAATTGGGCAGCGATAAAGGCGGACGGGTGGCACTTCGAAACAATCACTCGAAGGCGCAACTTCTTCACGGAATATATCGACGAATCAAATCGACGTCTCCTCTTCCTCTTTATATGTCGATGAATAACAATTTACGATTCAATTACCGATACAATGTAATATATCTTTGACGCGGCAATAGCAGCATCCGTAGGAGAGAGTCCGAGACTCTACGTCGGCACACATGGAGATAAGAATACAATGCCGACAATTGGCGGATGGCAACACTGGGTAAAAACGACTTTCTCGATAATCACGCATATCGCACCGCCGTGCACACGATTACCCTCCTTTAAGGGAATGCTAAATACGTATGAGTGCGAGAGAGGCGGAGGTAAAATGTTGCATCTATTTTTTTCCGAAATTATTGTAGAAAATAAAAAACCTTTGCGGGGGAAAGTGCTTTCAAAATATTTTGAGGTTATGTTTACCTTTAGCTACACCTTAAGGGGAGGCTGAATGTATGAGTGCGTGAGAGACAGAGTTCAAATTTTGAATACATTTTTCTTCGAAACAATTCTACGAAATGAAAAACTAAATGCGGGTCACTGCGTTAACCAACCACGCAGCGCACCCCACAGGTCGTTTATTATTTTATTACACACGGTGCGAAACCTGCAGTTTTACGGGCATTTACCGTGCGCAAAAGCCCCATTTTCGCACTTTGGGAAATAGTATTTGGTACGATACTCATGCGACAAACTTGTTTGCAGTACGAGCCAAAGGCGAGTGCTACAATCACACGAGTTCTGAAAAAGTTTTACCGCACAAGGATCGTACAAAATTTTACTTAACGAAGTGTGAAAATGGTTGTTTTGCGCACGCGAAGCGTGTGCAAAACTGCGATTTTTCGCACCGAGTATAATAAAGCATTATAAAACCATGTCGGAGAAAAAAATGGATTCAAAATATGTTGAGGTTATGTTGATCTTCGGCCCCACCTTAAGTGAATTATTGTGTGTAGCTTACGGTTATACGTCATCGTCTGCACAAAACGCAACGTTTTGATTTTGTGAGAATTTCGTGTACCATGACTAATTCGGACTAATACGAAAATTGTGAGGTTAGATCGGAACGAAAATTGCCAAAATTATCGTTAAGAAGGTTAGAGGGCTTCACGCTAGTCAAATGAGTGCTGCATGTTGAAGACGTTTATACAAACTTTCACGCATTCATTGATTGTAGCGGATGGTTATTTGTATTGCATCAGATGTCCTCAAGCTATTCAAACATTAATTGTAATGGATTAGAACAAATATTAACTGGTATGTTTTTTAATTTCTGTTTGTTCGTCAAGTTTTTTCCAAAAAATTATCATCCACCAAAATAAATCAATAGATGCGTAAAAATTTCTGTAAACGACTTTAAAAATGTAGCACTAATTTGACTACTGGGAAGCGCTGGGAACCTCTTTAAGTTATCGTAGATCTCGCACTCGTCAACAGGTGGCGACACAGTCGACGGATATCGCGCGCACTATGGTATTTTTTTGTTTCAGACTCATAGATCCTGTTTGCCGTGCAATAAAAAAAATCAATGGCTCGTTCGAAGGATCTCCGCAGAAGTATCGACGATGAGTCATGCGTCAGTGTTCGTTGACCGAAACATAAAATGCAGTAAGTATTCAATATAGGTAAGATCGCGTTTTTGCGCAATAACGTTATACGATATACACTCGTGTGTAATACGAGTGGCTCGAAGCGTACAACTCATTTTTTTTCGTTAACTTGTTTTTTTTCTCTTTTTAGTACACGGTATAATTGTGGAGACGTGACGGGTCGAACCGGCGCAGGGCCTCGAGCGAAACAGCATGTAAGCACGAGAGTATACGATGCCAACGATCGCCGAGTCAACGGCCCAAAAAATCTCGGAGGGCCTTACAACGCACAGTTAGACACCCCTGAAATCTCCCAATTTCTCCTCGCCCTTCCCCTCCACCGGCGTCCACCACCTCCTCGCCGTATCACCGGTGCTTATCCGCGCGTTCCCTCGTCTCGTATACTTTCGCTCTCCTCTCGCAACGCACGTTAGTCCGGCCACGCTGCGCCGTCGAGGGCCAACCCTCTTAGTTTTTTATTTTTATTTATTTTTTTCAATTTTTTTTCCTCGACTCGCTTCTCGATCTCCGTTCGTCTTTTTGCCACGGCGTCGCACGGCTCTCCTGCACTTCTTCCTCCACTGTTTATCATCCTTCTCTTTCGTCAATCGTTTTATTTTATATCGTCTTTTCTTTTTTTTTTTACCGTTGCGAGTCACGTATGCGCCCCCTTCGTCCCTTCGCCGCTGTTTCTCTTTCGTTTTGGCCCGCTCGTCGTCTTATTTTCTTTTAGGCAAGACCGCTCTGATCCAGGAGCCTCGGGAACCTCTCCCCCTCGCGCTCGTTATACTTCGATCTCTCTCGCCTCGCTGGACCGTCACACTCGTCGACGCTGCTCACGGATCGCGTCCTCGGTCTTCCTTTTGTTTTCAGAAAGTCCATGCAGCGAGGAATGAAAGAGGGAGACCAGGATTGGAGGGGGGAGGGAGCAGCTCAGCGAAGCATCTCCCAATTCCCGGGCACGCGATATCGGGGCATCCGAAATTTCGATGACTGCGAGATATTGCACAGTGTCCGGCAAATCGATGCGAAGGAACGACTTTTCAGATCGTGACGAACGAAATCTCGATGTTCAGATAGGAGGATCTTAATCGGACTGCCGATAGCTACACGCTACTCTAGTAATTAAAAGGGGCATCAACGATAGGCCGGTAGCGATCGGTACGTATTTATTATATTCCATTTTTATTTACTTATTATTGTTTTGTAATTTTTTAAATTTATTTATTGATTACTGAAACGATTAGCTCCGAGATGAGAAAAGTCTTCGTCGAGGGATGACGAACGAGTTTGGATTGGGCGCGAGCCGCGCAGTTTGCGAGACCGGACCGAAGCTGCCGAGGAGCCAAGTGAGGCGGGACAGATCTTTCGGGTGCAGTGACCCCGCACACTCTTCGCCGCTGCCGGTCATCCTCGTGGGCCCTATAGGCAAGCCGAACGCCTTTTTTACCCTCTCTCGCTCAACCGACCGACCGAGGAGGGCTTCCCACCCTCCGCGCAGCGCACCTTCTCATTGAGCCGATAATTATTACTGACCAAAAAATAAGAAGACGTCGTCGCTAGTACGAGACAGAAATTGGCTTCCATACAGAAACTTTTTTTTTCTCTCAACTCAGTATCCATTATTCGAGTCACCGAGGTATACTCATGCAATCTATAGGTACGAATAAACTCGAGATCGAATCCCGCCTCTCGAGTATGAGACTCGGCTGCGAGAATTAACTATTATCCTGACGGCAGAGCGACTGGGTCCACGGGAGCCCGCTCTGAACAGGCCTTTAATACGATTTAAGCCGTGAGCTACCGTGTTACGAACCCGGGCGAACGTCGCTCTCTGCGTCCTCCCGTTCTCGCTCGACCGCCGAAACGACGTCCTTGAAGACGAAAGGGGGTTTGCTTGCTCTGCCGCTCGAAGGTACACAATTCACAACGTCAACCGGTTAGATACATCTTTCGTCGCGCACATCTCGTGTTTGCCTCTTCTTCGTTCTACGATTCGAAAATTTTTCTGCAGACTCATACTGTTTGCTCGACCGTTTCATTACCCGAGCCACTTGGATTCAAGTGAGTCGATTCAAGTCGATGTCGAAGGACGGATAAGAGCACTGCGTACAAACTTTCCTGTCAAGGTCATTAGGTATTGCTTTTGCTCTTTCTGATTTACTTTTTTCGTTAGTTTCATATTCTGGCCGCTATTATCTACATAATAATAAAATTATTATGTAGATAATAACGGTAGCGGTGTAGATAATGATATGTACTCACAGATGTAGATAATGATATATACTCACAGACATAGGGAGACACAGACACTCACAGATACTCACAAAGACTCACGTATACTTGCGAAGGGCGCAAGCCGACATTACCGCTAGTTATTATTGTAATTATTAATATCTTTTATTATTATCTTAGGGGGCTTTGCTTTGGAAGACGGGATAAACGACCCTTTCTGTCGCAATTTTTAAGCTCACAGCTTACGATTTTGCACGGCCGCTACTCTGTGCCATAGTGAACATACGGCATTCCTCGAGTGTCAGTCTGGATTTGTATGGATTATGAGTTCGAAAAGGCCCAAGCGATACACGGTCGGCTGGACAACGAAGAAATTGCCAGAAAGAGAAAGAGCGCAGTGTGCAAAAAGAAAAAAAAATCGGATACCGGAGGGACGGTGGAGTTTGCGAAACAACGCGAGTACCCGATACGAATCTACGAATATAAATTTGTAGCAGCGATATATCGTGGTATAATGGCCTTTCCTCTTTCGCTTCATTCCTTCTCATTCGTTCCGTGTCTCGGTTCGAAAAAAAATCGTGATAAACGCCTCAGCGGATCTGTTAAAATCTGTCAATGTTTCTTTTGGATTTTTTTGTTGTTTTCTTTTTAACGCCAAGTCCCCGTGCAAAGTTAATATATTCTCTCCGCCGAAAAATATATTCACGGCGAATTAATTATTCGGGAGATCGAAGGGAGAAAATAAAAAAGTGAGACTGCAAAGATAAAAAAAGAGACAACCATGTGCGGCGCAAGTACCAGTCGAGCCTGTAATAATATCTCGCTCCGGACGGGCGCGCACATTCGAGGACGAGGCATACCCCATAATTACGAAATTGCGCGTTACACGTTGCATCGACGCATCGATCGGGCGGGGCCTGAATGCCCCCGACTATACGACTTCCGTAGAATCCGAACGCGTTATAAATAGCAGGCCTAAGGGATACGGTAATGGCCCCGAGGTTATCCCCCAACCGGCAGATCCCTATCGGCCCGCCCGAATAATCATTGTAATTCGCCCGAATTGATGTTCACAAAAAAATAAATAAATAAATAAAAAATTGTCCGACAGTCTGTATACATCGCGTGGAATCCGATAAATAAAAATAATCGTAATATATCCAGTATATCATTCGTCATAAACTGTTTCGAAGGAACCGTGAGAACCCCGAGAGCATATATATATATATATATGAACTGTAAAAAAAAATGAGTTTGAAAATTAACGAACGGTACGCGAAGCTTTTTTACATAAACAGTTTCTGAAAGTTCAAACATGTGTATTGCAATTAAAGTAAAATCTTTATTTTTAATTAAAATTTTTGTGAATTTTAGGCCAAAAATTTGCAATTTTTATGTGGTATTTTTATTTTACGAAAAAACGTCCAAATGTTCAATTAATGTAAGTAATG
The DNA here is from genome assembly GCA_964017025.1 of Stenichneumon culpator. NCBI lineage: Eukaryota > Metazoa > Arthropoda > Insecta > Hymenoptera > Ichneumonidae > Stenichneumon > Stenichneumon culpator. Next base: position 3,922,699 of record OZ024772.1, read on the forward strand.
TAAGCAAATTTCAAGTCCCAGTGCACTAAAGTAACAATTTATTTTTACAATGCATTGTCACAGCTACAGAGTAGCACAGTGAGCGGAACGAGCGGAGCATTCGTTCAGCCGCGCACGTCCTTAAGAGACACAGTGGCGACATCTTCCAGCAGAATCGTTCGGCGTTATTCACAGCCGCTGTATTTTCTACCACCGGTATGTGAACTTTTTTTAATACAGAAAACAAAGTAAAACCCAATTTAGTTAAGACTCTAAAAAAATCTAATAGCTATTTTACGTATCTGTAAGGTATTTTTTTTAGATCGGAATCTCTTGGAAATATTCGGGTGACGAACGTGCAGCAACGAGATGGCGTCCGAGCAGCTGATCTGGTGATCCGTTCCCACTTCCGTCGCTGGAAACGCGATCTGCCGTGTTGTGCTAGCTGCTCCAGTAACTTACTACATATATCTGTATATATGTGTGTATATATATATATATATATATATCTATAGACAGCTTTGAATTTTGGACGAGTACGATAGAAAGTTATCAGCGTGACGAGAGGAACTGTTAAGAATATCGCATCTCCATTACCGGCTGCAGTATGCAACAAGCCTCGAAACGCACGAAAATTTCCGAGGAAGCCATGATCGTAGATATTGCAGCGTCCATTGGTGAGTTGTAGCGTCGTAACTTTCAAAAACTATCGACATGCACGGCCTTTACCCGAAAGAGACGGCGGATAATCTCCGAGGGCGCCTATTATCGAGTTCTTTAATATTACAGAGTCGTTATCCGGATCAGTAAAGTCTATCGGGAATATTCATTGTTCTCTCCTGCAGGCGAACAAGGCGGTCGTCGCGTACGTGCAACAGGTTAAGAAGAAAACAAATCAGGAATCGTTCGCCGTCTCAAACCCCGATAGGTCGGATTGAAGAGGGAGTCAGCGTTTTTTTCGGATATGGAAGAAAAGGAATGGGACATTGAGCAGACAATGTAGATCTTTGCTGTACACATACATGTGTATGTTTTATCGAGATAGCGAGTACAAGCCCGACGTACGTTCTGGCACACAAACGCCGAACGGTAAAACGGAATGGATCTTTATAAATCTCAGACTATTTTTTTACTCACTTGCTGTGATATTATTAAGAAATAAAATTAATGGAAACTACGACGATTCAACCTTACCCTCCCCTCTCATTTGTCTTTGTAGCTCTCTCTCAAAGGTCTCGAAACGAATAAAATAAAAGAGTGCGATTTTCTGTGTTTCTTCTTTTCTATCAGCATTTTTTTCCGGGTATGGAAGAAAAGGTGTCGGAGGTTGAGCAAACAATGCAGATCTTTGCTGTATGTGTATCTATGTTTTGTCGAGGTAGCTAGTACAAACCCGATGTACATATTCTGGCACACAAACGCCGAATGGTAAAACGAACTACAAGTTTATAAATCACAAAGACAATTATACTCACTTGCGGTGATATTATTAGGAAATAAAATTAATGGAAACTACGATTCAACCTTGTCCCCCCTCATTTGTCTTTGTACCTCTCTCTCAAAGGTCTCGAAACAAATAATAAAATAATAATGTGCGATCCTCTGTGTTTATCGAAGTCGTCAAAATAGCCGCAAGGTCGCGAAATTATACAGTAGTAGCTGATTCTTAAAACTCTCGACTAGGTGACCTATAAATGCTTATAAATAATCCTGCGAGTGTGTTTTTATAATCCGTATAAATAAGTAACGAGTATGAATTAATTATATGTACGGCATGATTGACGCGCGATATTCCGATCTCGAAACAACCGCGAGAACGAGTTATCGAATCCGACAGTGATGTCTCACATTTCCGATCCGTCCTTGTACGCGGATCATTGTAGTCTCGTAGTTTCATTGATTTTTAAATAAAGAAAAAAATTAACGTTCGATCACAACATTTACTTGTACTCGGGATCGTCCTTGTTCTTTCTTCGCGGATCGTCGGTGCTAAGAGGCACTATTGGGGGGAAGATGTTGGGCGATTTCGATGTTTCACGTAGCCTGTATCCGGGTTCTCTCCCGTTACCAATACTCGTTGGAAGCGCTAGCTTGTCGCACCTGAAAAAAGAATTTTTAACATGTCACTTCTGGAAGCTTCGAATACGCTTGGGTTTTATCTTTTTGTATGACTAGTGCCGAAGATGATCTGGCATCATGCGATTAGTTCGTTTTAGGTAAAAAAAATTATTAATTTTTTTGGAGAAGCATTAGTAGCATTACGGATGTTGGAGCGCTTCACACTAGTCAAACTAGTGCTACCTTTTTCAAGTGGTTTATACAAACTTTTACGCATCTATTGTCTATCGTGGAACGTTCTTGTATTACAGCAGATGTCCTTAACCCAGAAATACTTTGGTTGCAATGGATTCGCAAGAAAATTAACGGGTTTGTGCTGAATTTCGAAACGATACACATTCGTTCAGTTTTTTTAACGACCCACCCATAATTTTTGCTCGATCTTCATGTACAACGGCTCATTCTCGTCCTTGAAAGATGCTTCAAGGATTCACTGTCCATATATTCGATAGTATTTTCCGTTTCATAATGAAAGCTGTTTGGTTATGAAGGAATTTCGTCGATGGATAAACAAAAGGAAAATATTTCTTTTAATCGGAAAATACTATCGAATATTTAGACGTGAATTCGTAGGCCATCTTTCAAGGAAGAGAATGGAGCAATTGTACATTGAAATCAAACAAAAATTACCGATTTTCGTTGAAGAAACTGAACTGCGCTTTGATTAGCACTTTGAGTGCTAATTTACCTTTTTGTAAATTAGCACGAACCAGTTAATATAATTGCAAATCCATTACAATTTATGTTTCTCTAGGTCAAGGACATCTCCTGTAATACAAACGCGTAACATTTTTTTGAAGTACTTGGCGTCGAGACGCTACCGCGTCTCTTGATAACCACCCACTATAATCAATAGATGCGCTATAGTCATTTATATGGTAAGGGCGTAGAAAGAGAGTTCTTGCCGAGTGTGAAAATGCCAGGACTCTCTTTTCTAGGCCTTTGCCAATCACATCATTTTTCCTAACAAATTCACGAAAATCACTCTTCTTTTTTGAGAAGTGTGCGCAAAAAGGCACTTTATTACACTCGGTGCGATAATGTCAGTTTTCCGCACGCTTCGCGTGCTCAATACCCCCATTTTCACATCTCGTGAAGTAAAATTTGATACGACACTCATGCGAAAAACTTTTTCTGAACTTGTATGATTGCAGCACGAGCCGAAGGCAAGAAAGTTACTCTCGTCAGAAAAAGTTTTACCGCATTAGTATCGTAAATTACTATTCTCGCACTAGTGCAAGAAACAAAGACCATATTGTGTTTGTAGGCATGCGCAGGATTTTTTTGCACGCGATGCGAAAAAGTGCCTTTCTGCGCTCACTTCACAGGAACGGAAAGCGGAGTTTTACTTGCACGCGTTAGGAAAAATAAATTAAAAAATGTACCATTCATTTCACTAGTTTAAAGCGCTCCAACCTCCTCAAAATGGTGATAATCGAGCAATGCAATAGCCTCATAATTATCCACATAGCGATGGACGGAAATTGGAAGACATCGAGGATTAAAAATAAAAAAAATGAAAACATAATATCTCAAGATTACGAATGCGATCCCTTACACAGGCGAACAGACGATGAATACAGTGAGTTAATTGTGTCTTTTTTGTTTTTCATGAACCAGTGCCCAAGTTAGAGGTAATCGATCTCGACGATCGATTCACACCTGCATGTAACGGGATTAAAGTAGTATCCGGTATTACACTCTAGCTGATTGGGGCAGAGACATTTGCAGAGTTTCACATCCCAAAATTTCGCGCTGTTGTGTCTACACTTGTCCTCCTCGTCGGGATTCGGGCAGCCGCACGTGCACTCTTCCGGGATGTATATCTGTTTGCCGACGCAGTCCTGCAACACACGATTTTTCATTTGAAAGAAGAACATATAATAATAATAATAATATCACGTCATTGGATGAGAATTAACGTCGCGGTCGTCTCGGGAATGCTTTCGCGCGTGACATATCTTCCGAGCTCTGAGTTGCTCAAAGATACCGGGGAATTTCCCGAATATCTACATACCTCGGGCTGGACTCTGCATTTGCATTTGCAGCGCGTGTGCTCCTCCAGAGGAACTATCCGTTTCTCTCGGTATGTTATAGTGTCGTCGGCATTAACTTGCGAGACTACAACTTGAAAATTTTTCATAACCGAGGCTGTGGGCTGGCACGAGAGAAAGGGATGACTGCAGCAGCCACCGCACTGCTTTATACGAACGCAGCTAGGGTAGTAGACGATCGACGGATCCGGGTCCTCTCCGGCGAACGACACAGGCTGCAGTTCCGGCATACACTTGGCTGCGACTGGAATTATGGCGTTCGAACGTTCCACGTTCCCAAATCTGCCTGAAAAAAACAAAAGGCAGTGATCGATAAACTTGTTCCATAGATCGATGCGAGGGCGGATTTCGCATACAAATATGCAAAGGTCTTGGAAGATGCGAGCATTGGTTTAAGAGTGTGAAAGGCATACATTTTTTTGGATTTATATGTGATACAAAAAAAATTAACTTCTTAAAATAAAATTACAGCAAAAACTTTAAAAAATCTTCACTGTAAAAGTTTAGAAGTTGAATTCTTTTTGAGTTTATTAATTTTTTATTTTATTTTGAAGAACTTTGATTTATACGAGTACTTGTTAGCATTCTCATGATGACATGTCTGATTCTGGATACATGGTAGACAAAATAAGGCCCACGGCCAAGATTGGGTTAAAAAACGAAGGAAAAAAACAGTAGCGTCACGATAATCCGAGCCTAGTCATCTTCCCGTCGATTCAACCATGTCTCTATCCACCTTTTCGAAAATTATTTAAATTCCCCGTAAAGCACCGAATGGATTAAAAGGCATCGAATTCAAACATCTATAGATGTGTCGCCCGTATATCCGGAACTGATTATTTCATGATCTTACCATCGACGCAGCGCGTCTTATCTCTTTATCAGCGATCGAGCCTTAGTAAATAAAAATACGGATTAATTTTGTATTGAAAAAATCAAGGAAACTCGCGGGTGTCAAGGACAAGCAAAATTCAAGAACCGCCTGGAAGCCACGTTGTTTGCGAATTTTACTTGAGCTTTGCGTTCTCGTCCCGGAAAAAAAGAAACTTTGCAATTAGTCATCGATCGGACGTGCACGATCGAGCAGAACCGGCTCGCGCACATTATCAATACAAATATGGAAAATATAAACTAATGAGTTCTCAACGTACTGCCAATACTCACTACCAACGATAACGTCTTGCTGCTCCGTCGGTACACCTATCATTTTCAGAAATTCTTCCACGCTGTCGATCGAATTAATCTCCTGGGCTTGTTTGATGGATAACTGAAACACCGATAAATATTTTTTAGATTTCATTCATCACGGTTAAACGCTCGACGCTTATCCGGTATCCCCAATCTAATCGGAAACAGAGAACCCCGGTACTCCCAGACCGCACCTACGTACTCAACCGGCCTACAGGAAAACCGCACAAAGCGGTTTCACAAACCTCTATTACTGTGTAGTTAAAAAAAATCGGAGCACCGATAAAAAGCCGTTCGTCATACCGGCGGAAATTTTAATTTTTTAATTTTCTTTATTAACAAATACTAAAAATGGACATCGCTTAACAATCAATTGTTGTCGAATGTACGTCTTTTTTTTATCGTGCGCTGTAACGAAATTTTTATTGATTACTATTGTCAAGCAAATTTTTGTAATTGAAACCTCGGTACCCTCAGACCGCAGCTACGTATTCAAACGGCCTGCAGGAAAACCGCACCAAGCGATTTCACAAACCTCTATTAGTGTGCAGTTAAAAAATAAATAATAAAAAAAATGGTTAAATCGGAGCATCGACAAAAAGTCGTTTGTCATCGTACAAACTTGTCCTTCCGTTTGACGCGTTATGGACCATTTCTTTAGACTAAAACTAATGTTGTGGACATCGATGAACAACCAATTCTTTTCAAATGTAATTTTTTTTGGATGGTCCCGGGCAACGAAATTTGTATTACCTATAGTAACGAGCAAATTAAAAAAAAAATCTAAACGCTGGTAGCGCCAGGCCGCACCTACAAACTCAACCGGGTTACAGGAAAACCGCAGAAACCTCTATTACTGTATAGTTAAAAAACCCTGAAAATCTGAGCACCGACACAAAGTTGTTTGTCATCGTACAAACTTGTCCTTCCGTTTGTCGTGTCACCGACCATTTTTTAATTATTTTTTAATTAACAAAAACTGAAATTGTAGACATCGCTGAACAACCAATTGTTGTCAAATGTACAATCTTTTTGTTTATCGTGCGCTGCAACGAAATTTTCATTGACTGTATAAACGAGTAAACACTTTTTTATTACTCGTTGCACAAATTACGCTTCACGATAAACAAACGTCACGAAACGTTTGGCGGTTTCTCTGTTCGGTTACCCAGTCATCTTCAAACACGATAAGGATCATGCGCCTGAATGTGCGTTTTATCGCTTCGAGAGATTCGCATCGATATCCTATGTTTTGTTGTCTATAGCGTTAAACAGAGTATTTCTTTTCTTCGGCAATGCCACGGAAGTGAATCACCGGCTCTTCGCATTGGCCTACGCTATAAAATTAATTTGATATATCGGTACGATAGTAAAGGTGAGAGCCGATAAAAATATCTTGTCGAGTGTTTCTCGGAATATTGTCCGTTAGTCTCGTCGCACGCGGACGTATCTTTTCCCGGTCACTTTTTTTTTCCTCTCGCGAACTGAAAGGCTTAAGAATGTCGCGATGCCTCCGTGGCGCCGAGAGAGGTGCAGAGATAAATTGGCATGCCAGAAACGGTATGAGTCGATTAATCCTGTGCAGAAAAAAAAATCCTTCGTGCGACAGGAGTTGCTGTGCGCTGAGTCAACAAATTTAATATTGTTTTATGATTTACGGAGGACGGACAACGAAGTACAGCATTCAAACGGTTTATTAACCCACTCGTATCGCATATCTATGCTTTGATAACAATATCACATATATCGTAACCTTACGTGCGTCGTGAAACGTGTATCCGCTTTGGGGCTCAAAATCTGTCGTAAGTTGTACTTTTTTTTGATAATCGTAATTTGTCCAGCCTAGTCCGAAATACCGTATATTAGTACACTACGTTAGTAACAATATTTTTTTCGGCTACCAATAGTCCCTTAAATTCAGGTCTAAACGCTCGTCTCGAAAATTCACGAAAATAGTCCCAGACAATTTTTTTAGCAGCCTTTTTTTCATCCCGCGAATCGAAACGTTTAACAACGTCGCTATAACGCTGGTGTGCCGAGAGAAGTGCTGAGATAAATTGGCATTTCAGAAACGGTGCGAGTTGAGTGCTCCTTTGAAAAAACAAAAAACAAAAAAATTCGTAAGTGGAACAGAAACTGCTGTACGCTGAGGCAAAAAATTTAATATTGGTTTACGATTTACGGAGGACGAACAATATGACATACAGTCACATATATACATGAAGTATTCGAATTGTTTATTAACTCACTGCTATTGCGTATCTACGCTTCGATAGCAATATCACATATATCGCAACCTTACACAGTAAAAAAAATTGTAAGCTTAATGTACCGGACTGGAAATTTTTATGCAAAAACTGGTACATTACATTTAATGTACAATTGCGATGACAAATTGATACACTTTTTCTTTGAAATGAAAATAAATTATAAAAATTAAAGTACTTTTATAGGAAATTTGAAGTGAATTATTAAAAATAAAGTATGTCCAATGTTTCTAATACACTGAACATTTTTCATCACAAATGCACATGAAATTTAATATACCAGTTTTTACGTAAAAGCTTCCAGTCCGGTACGTTAACTTTCATACGGATTTTTTTTTTTCACAGTACGTATATCGTGACACGTTTATTCGCGTTAGGGTCTTAAGAGCAGATGAAATGCCGAGGTAGATAATAAAAATTGTAATCAACTTTTTTTACGGACAGTGGTGTCTAAGGTCAAAAGAAAAGTATCATCGAAGACCACACTAGTCCGAAATAGACTACGTTCGTGACAATATCCCCAATAGCAGCCCCTTAATTAACTTTAGGTATAAACGCTCGAGGCGAAAATTGATGAAAATAGTTCCAGAACATTTTTTTTTGTTTTTGATTCTTCATAGAGGGAGCTATGTTTTCGTAAAAAAAATCGAGATTTTAATGTCAGAGTACTTAAAGTAGTCTAAAACGTCGAGAATTGCGATTTTCTGCTGGCGTCCGGATGTGTTAGTGTGTGACAAACTTGCGTCGTTTAAAACGAGTATAACTCGGAAACGACTCGGGATAGAGAGTTGAAATTTGGTACACTAGCAGAGTGATGTCGTCTCTTCCTTCGGTGTAATCTTCATGAATATTGAGGCGCGGTTCGATACTTTACGCGATTATTAAATATTTGAAAAAAAGTGCGGTAGCTCTAAATTGTGTAAATTTTGAGTTATCCTAAAACTGCGTAGAAATATAATACTATGATCAAAGACCTTTGGTATTGAACGTGGCCGAAATGTATTCAACCGATCAGATTTAATGGATTTTGATTTTTTTTTTAACTACTTAAAACGTTTTTAATCGAGTAAATATGAAGGTATCAAGTTAAAATTTGGCACGGGAATGGACTAACACTGTATAATGTTTAGTATCGAATTTAACGATAATGGATCTAACCGTTTAAATTTTATGTAACTCTGACATTTTTGAATTTTTCGGAATATTTGTATTTTATGTCGGACACGACTTTATGCATCAAATGTCGCTCCAGGAGTAATGTAATTCGGAGATTCATCATCGGTGGGGAAAAATACATGAGACATGGTCTCAAAACGATATAATTAAACAAATTCATCTGTTAGCGATGTTCTACAATAAATTTTGACCTGATTCAATTTTAAGAGACGTAAATCTTTTAATGTTACGAAAAAAGCTGTGAAATAATTTTCAGCATGGCTTCCTCATTTTTTACAATTTCGTCCATAACTTCCTATATGAGAAAGCCAAAAAATCGATCAGGGAACGTTCTCATAGAGAAAGCTATAGGCGAAATTGTAAGAAACGAGGAGGCCATGTGCAAATTACTTTTTTTTATTCGCAGTGACTTAAAAAAGGGGTTGAAGATTCATTGGACCGGACTCGAACCCCACCATCGGTTCTCCGGCGCTCCTACCACATCTCAAACAGCTTCATAAATATCAGGACTAACGCGTGGCGTTCAACTTTCTCGGAAATTCTCTGACTCGTGCGCTCCCGGCGCCTTCGCGTGTCGATTAAATAATTCAAACAGTGAAATTCCCTGAACGGCTCATCGGTAAAAAATAAATAAATAAATAAATAAAACTCCTCCAATTACATTTATCCTCGATTTAAAGTCGGACTCGATGGTTCGGGTAAGGAAACTATTCCAATAGAGCTATCAACGTCATACCCATCGCAACTTCAGAGGCGACCGATAAGTTTAATGGTAACTAAAATTCGGTACGGCGCAATCCAAGAGGGCACGTGCGAATTAAAATCTGCCGAATTTTCGTGCTGGCTCGAAGGAAAATGTTTCAATGGAGCTACCAATGTCAGTGCCAGTAATTTCAGAGGTCACCGATATGTTTAATGGTAACTAAAATTCGGCACGGCGCAGACCAAGCGCGCACATGCAGATTAAAATGTGCCGAAATTTCGTGGTCACTCGAAGGAAAACTTTCAAATGGACCTGGCAATGTCATTGTCATCGTGACTCCCAAAGTCACCGATAAGTTCAATGGTAACTATAATTTGGCGCGGAGCATTCCAAGAGCACACGTGCAAATTAAAGTTTTCCAGTGGAGCAAGCAATGTCATTACCATCGTAAATTCAAAGGTAACCAATAAGTTCAATGCTAACTAAAATTCGGCACGGCGCAGTCCACGAGCGCACATGTGGATCAAAATATGCCGATTTCTCGTTCTCACATGGAGGAAGATTTTCCAATGGAGCTATCGAGGTCATTCCCATCGTAACTTTAGAGGAAACCGATAAGTTCAATGCTAACTAAAATTCGGAACGGCGCAGTCCACGAGCACACATGTGGACCAAAATATGCCGATTTCTCGTTCTCAAATGGAGGAAAATTTTTCAATGGAGCTATCGAGGTCATTCCCATCGTAACTTTAGAGGTCACCGATAAGTTTAATGGTAACTATAATTCGGCACGGGGCAGTCCAAGAGCGCACGCGCGGATTAAAATGTGCCGACTTTTCGCACTCGTTCGGACGTGCATCCTTCGTTCAATTGAGCCGAATAGCAATGCCGATGATTCTCACCGAGACGACCTTGCCGCACGAGAGGCCGGATGATTTTTAATACAGTCGTTGACTCAATAATCATAACGCACTTGGTGTTTCGCCGATCGAGCCGAACGCGCATGCGCAGCTGTACCTGCTCGTCCGTTTGGTTTTTTTTTTTTTTTTTTATTATTAAAGCAATCCGAGTAGAAAGGGTCGTCCGGCGAGAGCACGCGTTCTATCGCACAGCTGAGAGATTTAGCAATTGCCGCCTACTCTTGCCTGTCCGCCCGATGTACCTCCCGGCAAAGTGTTATCCTCGACACTATTGCATCTCGGCCTTCAACGTGTCTTGGACCGCGCGACAGGAAAGCGTCACTCCGCGGAAAACTGTTCCGACGAGAATTAATTTGCGTTACGCCGCTTGTGTGACAACGAAACGCGTCACACAAGCAGTTGCTCTCCGATCGTACCGCGCACCACAGGTGCGAATACGTTGGCTTCTTTTTTTGTTTCCTCTTCAAAATACGCCAATTACTCTGTTGCGTCGGAAAGCTCGTCGTCCGATCTTTTCGCTCGAGCGCCTTCGCGAGTTTATGCAACGAAAATCGACTCGTCGGTCGATCATTCAATGCAGGCCGAATTTACCGAGCCGTCTTACAGTTCAGCGAACCCCACGTTATTCATCGTTTTCATACATTTTTCTATGCTTCAAACTGTGAAATAAAACGGTTGCACATTCGACAGACATTTATCGTCCGCAAACGTCGACGATTGGTTTCTCGTTGATTTTATGATCTTTTTTGTTGTTGTTTTATTTTTTTTACAGGCTTTCTTACAGGCTTTCCCATTAAAAATCCATTTAGGTGAAGAAAAAACGAGAATTGTAAAATTAACGAGAAATCGTGGACCTTTGTGGAAAACAAATTTTTTGTGAATACAATTTAATAGTATAATAGTGATTTGTTGAATACTATTTACCCGTACACCGGCGGTTCTCTGCTGGCTGGATTTCACGGGACCGGGAAACAGTAGCTCGTCGGGATTCCCGTAGAATTGTTGCCCGTTTTGCGCCAGAGCGAGGCCGCACAGAGCCAGTAACGTCAGAATCTTCATTTTCTTCACAATTACTTTCGCAGCTTTCTTATCACTCGTTGTTTTTTTTACGCGAGTTAAACGTTAAAAACGGAAATTAGACGAAGATTATTATTTTACAGAATCGCGAAAGGTGAGCTTGAATTTACAGTGTTTAATTAAATACCGCTCGAGGCCAAACTTGGCGCCCAATATTCGAAGAGCTAACACTCGACGTCTGGTAGCGTACGTGTGCGCCACTCGCGAAGCCTCAACTCAACTGTTCGACGACGCCGAGTCTCGAGGAATTTCTAGACTCGAACCGCAACCACATATACATACGTGTATAGGTGAGAGCGACTCAGAGCCGAGGTAGAACCCCGCGCCTCCGAGCGCAAACAACCGGGATCCGCGTAAAGTGCGCACGCACTCCACGAGCGAGTACCTGTTCGCGTGGCATAAGCCACGCGGGCTTGACCGATAGACTCAGATATGAATCGATTCCCAGGCAATTTTTTTTCATTAATCGAAAATAATCGCTCCCGAGTGATTAACGCGTCATTTTTATTTTTAGTTCGTATGTTATTATCGGGTTTTGGATTCGACAAACTTATGAGTGAGACGCTCATTTAATTTTCAAATAGCCTCGTTTGTTTTATTTTTAATTCTTTTGCTTCCTCATAGAGGAAGCTTTCTTTTGTTTTAAATGGATTGTACGTTAAAAACTTAGTACCTTAGCTCGGATATTATCATCGTATTTCCGATTCAACGAAATTATAACTGAGGGGCTCAAGTAATTTTCAAATACCCTCAGTTTCATTTTAAATTCATTTTGATTCAAAATGGATTTTACGCTAGAAAAAAACCGCCCGAAAAAACCTCAGTACCTTTTTAGTTCGTGTATTGTCATTGTGTTTCCGATTCGACAAACTTACGAGCGAGATGCTTAATTAATTTTCAAATATCCTCAGTTAGTTTCATTTTTATTTCATTTTCATTTTAAAAGGATTTTACGCTAGAACGTTATTCTTCTGATGATTGGTGCGAACGACGGAGGTATCGTCGAGCAATAATTGGGTCTCCAGCCAATCTGTGAGGGTGTCGCAGATCCCTCGGATCGGACACTCTCCCTCCCCTCATTCCCTCGGATTGCGGAAATTTGTCGCAGTTCTGCAAGGACTCCTCGAGTCACTCGTCGGCAAACTGTGCCACTCACTTCAAACGCATCCTGGTTGTTCTTGCGTATATTGTGGATTGCGCAACACGAGGCGATTATCTGCGGAGCTCACGTTGGCCGCCGTACGGGCTTTCAGCCCGTTTCGCGACCAACTTTTTTTCGGAGCTTTTGCTTTCGATTCGACAAACTTATGAGTGAGATGCTCAAATAGTTTTCAAATATCCTCGTTCGTAATTTAATTTTCATTTTAAATGCATTTTACGTTAGAACGTTATTTTTCCGATGATCGATGTGAACGAAGGATGTACTGTCAAGCAATAATTGGGTCTGTAGATAATCTCTGAGGGTATCGCGCATCTGAAGATCCCTCGGATTGGGCTCTCTTCGATCCCTTGTTCTCTCGGGTTGCGGAAATGTGTCGCAGTTCTGGAGGGACTCCTTGAGCCACTTATCGGCAAATGGATCCTGGTTGTTCTCGCATATGTTGTGGATAGCGCAACAGGCGGCGATTATCTGTGGAGCTATCTTGTAGCTCACGTCGATCGCTTGACGAAGAATAGCGAAACGAGCTTTGAGACGAGCCAGAGCTGCAGCCGAGCAGTATCTCACTATTCTCAGATGCTCGTTGAAGGTAAGGTCCGACTGGGTTACGGCTGGTTCGAATTCCGGCAAGAGCCAGGGTAACGTCGGATAGGTGAACGACGCAGCTATCTTGTACGGCACCTCGAAGCCGTTCACTTTTCGGGTATCCGACGGTATCACACGCTCGTGGAGCCTGTAGATGCTCGAATCCTCGAGGACACGCCGATCGTCCGCGCTCCCCGGATGTCGCACGCTCACGTCCCGAAAACTGGAAAACAAAAATCATGTAACTTTTGTACCGATGATGCCTTCGACTTTTCACAAAAATGTTGTCGTCCGCATGAAAAAGGGCCCGACGTCACGTACAATAGGGTATTTCGAGATTAATGTTATACATTTAAAAAGAGAAAAATTCTCCAACCAAAAAATACATTTTTTTCCAAAGTGAGAAATGCAGTTAAAAACAATGGAAATTCTGATACATTTTTTCGATAAAATAACTATAAATTCGAGGCAGTACGATTTCTACAATCGTTTACCGCAGCGACAAGAGAAACTGTCGATTTTCATTGTAACTTGATGTTCTGAAAGTTACCACCAACGGGGTCCTCTCGCACGAACGATCACACATGGTCCGTTTGAATGTTAGAACTTATAAACAAATGTATATATATATATTCCAAGAATACGAGCGATTGGAAGAATGTGACATAAAAACGTGGCACCTAGAATTCTAAACCATGGTGGCCGTTTTTTCCCCGGCAAAAAATTCCCTGACTTTTCACTGACCAGTTAAAAATTTTCCCTGATCAAACGAACGTTTTCTAACGACTTCTATTTTTAAAAATTAATGATGCAAATAAAAATGCCTAATTATTGTATTAATATTTAATTATATATTTTGATTCCAAAATGTCCCAATTTTTTTTTGTAGACTCCTTTTTATGTACTTCTTATTTGATTTATAAAAGGTTCGGCGACAGTATACTTTTTCCCTGACCAATTTTGAAATTCTTTGACTATTCCCTGATTCCCTGACCAAGATTTTCTTTCCCTGACTTTTCCCGGTTTTCCCTGACCGCGGCCAACATGTGAATGCATTATCATCGGGAATCAGAGAACTAATAAACAGAGGTGCAATAGGCAGCCTACAAACAGCAATTGAATGGTTATGAGGAGCCACGGAAGCAAACATTGCTCAATTTCTTTCACGAATATATTGTGAGTGCAGAGGATAGATTGATGTAGGAATGCCTTTAACGCGAGGACTGAATTGTTACATGAAACGTTACTGTTTAAGACATGACATGCATGGAGTATTACTCTATCGAACCTGCGATATTTGTACCTGAAGATTTATGATTGATAAAAAAAATACAAGTGATATTCGTGTACAAACTTAAAAGCTTCTGCGGACAAAACGAATGTGTGTAAATAGTTTTGTAGTTAATAATCATTCAATGATAAATGAAACAAAATATTTTGTTTACCAGCAATTCGCATCCACGACAGTCTGGAGTATGAAAGATGGATAGTTTTTCGAATTCGTGAACACCGATTGGCCGCTCATAGAAATCGGTATGTGAGTGGATTCCAGTGAGCCGATAAGCTGAGGTATTCTGGACAAAGTTTGAAGCTGCCGGGCGATTTTGCACGCCTCGTGACGCGTCGGCATCTTGATGACTGTCTGTAGAAGATGCTTGTTGACACCCTTGATGGCTTTGTAAAGTATCTTGTGTACAGTGGATTTGTGAATTCCGAACATTCCCGACACAATCGCATAGTCGTTGGATTGCACAAGCTTGTGAAGCATCACAGCAACTTGTTTCTCGACACTGACTCCCCTCAGCGTATCTGAACGCTGTCTCTGCGGTACTGCTCCGACTCCGGGTGTTATGTGAGGACGCAACGACTTAACAAGATGAATGTACGTTTTTCGAGAGCATCTCAGATATTCCAGGCACTGCTCCTGCGGATAGCGCTCCTGAACGAATACCTCCCACCAATTGCGTACCGCATATGGCGTTCTCGGCACGACGTCGACATGTTTTTTTGTTTCATTCAAAAACGTCATTGCAGCTTTTGCCAGATTCATTGCCCTCGTGCGTGAACGAAAGCTGTAATATACATTATTTATTTATTTATTTTATTAACATATATGGGCAAAACCATTTTGACGTTGATATACTTGTGCGCAACTTTTTTTTCTTTCTACTGTTTAGCGCTACTAATTAACTAAAGGTAAATATTTTTTTTAAATGCATCGTCTTCGAAAGAAAAAAAATCAATTTTGGTTATGTTTACATTCGTAAAGTAAATATGAAAATTTCTGTCCGCTCACTTTGCCGACGAGTCCAGACACTCTTCGAATTTCCGGTTAGCCTCGGAAGCTTTGTCGTCCAACTCTCGTACGATTGTGACATACGCGTCCATAGTGAGTACGATAACGAAATACTCAGCAGTTTGAAATATATTTTGTGCGCTCTTTGTTTTATCGCCTTCTTCGCAAACTCCGCTGTTGTGCAGTACGGATGACAGACGCCGGTTAATGCGTGGACGCTATTGGCTGGAAATTGGTGAAAGCGATCAGCTGATTGGCTAGCTTCCGTGGACCGCCGCTTGCTGCAGGCACGGCGCCGTGCGGCCGTCGTTCTTTCTTGAAAGTGCTTGGAAGTGAGAATCATTCTCCAGTGGGACGCGCAGCTGACTGGACGTTTATTTGCGTCGTCAGAAATAAACCGAGAATATCGTAGCAGTCGCCGATGAAAGTAGCTGGAAGGAATGGACAACAATCGACCAAAAAGGGAGATCATCGAGACGAGCCGTAAGGTAATACAGTGGACAACCGGGAAAGTTGTATCTAGACAAGTTTTACCGACCGGATGAGTTGGACAAAGCAAAACCGGGTAAGTCAGATTGGTCTCTTCTGGAAGTCCGTCTATCTGAGGTGCTTTCAAATTGGCGTTTTTTCACTATTGCAACGCGGCTGCGTATGCGCACGGTCGTTTTCTGGAATGAATTCTTAACAAAAAACGACCGTGCGCATGTGCAGTCACGTTAAAATAACGAAAAACGCCAAATCGAAAGCATCTCTGTTTGTCGTTTCTTGATAGTGAGAACCATTATCGAGTGGGACGCGCAGCTGACCGGACGTTTATTTGCGTCGTCAAAGATAAACTAAGAATACCGTAGCGGTCGCCGATGAAAGTAGCTGGAAGGAATGGACAACGATCGATCAAAAACGGCAATCATCGAGACGAGCCTTAAACTAATACAGTGGACAACCGCGTAAGTTGCATCCAGATATGTTTTACCCGACCCGATAAGTTGGACAAAGCACGACCGGATAAGCTCGGCCGGTCTTTTCTGGATGTTCGTCTACCCGAGGTGCTTTCGATTTGGCGTTTTTCGTTACTTTAACGCGACAGCGTATGCGCAGGTTCGTTTTCTGGTACGAATTCGTAACGATAAACAACCGCGCGCACGCACAGCCACATTATAATAACGGAAAACGCCAAATCGAAAGCACCTCTGCATGGCGGGAAGATGAAATACCCCTTCCACTTTGTTACCGGCCTATATCGTTTCTGCTCCAAGTTTTTGTACGGAAAGGGTGAATTGGCAGATACTAAGGCAAGTAGTGGGGAATTCAATTTATCCAGTCGGGCATACCTGGCTTGGCTCCCCAGCATGCGACTTACACGGTCGTCTACTTTAAGGTCAAATTCTATTTACCAAAAGTATTCCGGTACCGAAACTTATGATTTTGAACAACTTTCCCGCGTAATATATTTCTCTTCTGACCCGCGCTAAACAGCCGACTCTGTGTGTATTCCAGATAGTCGGCAAAACGTCGCATGGAATTGCATTCCCACGAGAGTACGTTAATGTCTCCTCGAGAGACATTATCTCGTCGATATTCTTGATGCAACACGATACCGGCAGGCGACAAGCGTACAGACCTAGCGCGTCCGTTGTATTCGTTTCATCGTCGCCATTGTTGTTTTTATAGCACCAATCGAAACGGCCATTAGCACCGCAACACTCGAACTACTCGACGTTATGTACTTTTTTATTTGAACGCTCGAGGCAATGACGACGAGAGGTGTTTTCGATTTGCCGTTATAATGATGTTGGCGACATAATAACAACGAAATTCAAAACGAACAGCGCTCTAGTTAGAATACCTGCGCATACGTATTGTGATCATACGCGAGTACACCTCGTCCATTCGTGGTAACCGTTATATGGGTCGCACAAGGCGCATGCGCAGTGATTGTAACTTTTCAGCTTCGTTATCATGACGCGACCATTATTACAACGGCAAGTCGAAAGCACCCAAGACATGCTTTCGAGTTGGTGTTTTTCGTCATTGTAACGTGAGTAGGCATGCGCACGATCGTTTTTTGTATGAGAATTTCAAACGATCGTGCACATGCTGACCCTAACAAAACTGAGGTGACCGTCGGCAGACTTCGATAGACCAGTGCACAATATTCAAAATTTGTATTCGCTCTACAGTCGCGTATACCCTCGCGTTCTGACTAACCTAAAACCAACCGGTCGATTGGTGCACCAAACAACTCCGATTCGGACCTTCGAGCGGTTGATTTTTCGGGGATATTCAAAAACCGACCGTAATAACAACCGTTATTATGTGTTGGATAGGAGGTTGGTTTACGTCTGGATTTTCCTAAAACTACCTGAATTCGAACCCTGAGGCAAGAGCTATCTGTGCTCTTGACGTAGAGTCGGAATTTGCGTTGTTTTAGAAAGTCCAACTGTAAACCAACTTTCAATCCGATACATATAACGGTTGGTATTACAGTTTGTTTTCAAATATCAACAAAAAACCAACCTCCAGAGGGTTAGAATCAGAGTGGCATCAATCGAACTGTTGAGTTGGAGTAGATTGTTAGAAAACAACCCAAATCAAACCCAAAGTTTTACGGTTGGTCGGTCCGCGAGGGTAACTTTTATTGGAACGTCATTTTTCCTGTAACCCTTGCAACCATCGCTATATAGTCTTATTTATTTGATTTGTAGTTGCATCGTGATCGCTCGAGTCCATCAGAACAGGGTTGCATAAAGGCTAAAAGTTTGAACAAAGCGATCGGTCTCATTTCAGTATACCCGGAGTCTCGTTATAGTCATTGCAACTCGCAGATGCATGTCTAGTTAACCCTAGTGCGACTACGATGCAACTCCGAATCCGTGCTTGCACCAGTTCCGGTTGGGCAGTCACGTTACAATGACGAAAAGGGCCAAATCGGAAGTTGCTAAGGCCATTTTGACCAACCGTTTTTTGAAAGTAGTTCCACAGAGCCTTCGCGCTAGTTTCCGGTTCCGTTGTGATGCTCGACATCATTCGTTCTTTTAAATTTGTCTGAACGTTCGTCTGCACATTGCTCTGTAAGATGGCCAGAGAGATAGCGAAGGCGGCCATCAGCAATGAACAGCTGATGTTCTGGAGCGATAAAAAGTCGTAAATACTCGACACATAAAAATTCGTTCGTTGATGCGAGTTTACTCTTTTTATCGATCCGCGGTGAATCGAACAGAGCCGGGTGAGCGACGTAACTGTCAGAACGATGGCGACGATGTAGAAGAGCAGTACGCACAACGCGTAAATTCGGTATTCGACGATTATTAGCGCACTTTCCCTATGGATGGTCAGGAGTACCCCGGCGACGAGATAAAGCAACGCTGCGACCTGAAAATACATATTCGTCCGTCGATACACGTGTTGAAATTGTGGACGGGCAATTGTCCTACCAAAATTATACAATTAAGGACAACGAAAATAATTCGTAAGTTGCGGCGACACGTAGTCGGGGGGTATCTTGGACGATCGCAGCTTCCGCCATCTGGCGCTTCCGTACCGAATCTCTGGTCCTCGACCTTGAGGTCTGGCGTTGAGACCGTTGTGCTTCGTGGCCACGGACCATTTTTAACTGAATCACAGACGATCGCGTCAGCTTAGGGAATCCCGGAAAAAATGACCCCTGAAAATATACCTCTACACCCACACACGGGGAGTTTTTTTCGGAGGTATTTTTTCCGCCTATCACAGGTGCAAATCGAAATTTTTAAGTTAAACGTACGCGCCGGAAGTGCCGTGGATTGGGTCTTCCTTATAAAATTAGCGTCCTCCCAATCGAACGTAATTTTGTTCTTCGAGACTGTCCGATGAGGCGATAGATGACGACTCGCCGGCGATTTTTGACGAATATTAGAGTTTCCTTGACCGGACGATGACGGAAAATGCATCTGGGTTCGTCGAAAGTGCATCCAATGAGGAGAGCTGTTTTTTTTTTGGGAAAAGTAGGCGATATTTTTGAAATATCAATCAAATACCGTCGGTTTCGTGATCCGCGGTGACCTTGGGATAGGTGACCTTGGATAAACGAGTCCGCTCGTCATGTCCATTTCTTCATTGAAGAGCCTTACATAAATAAATAAATATTGATGAAAAGTAATAAATAATTTTGACAAATATTCCATTGTGTTCGCGGCACTCACGCTCGTTTGTGTGTGGTCGCTGAGTCGTTGGACATCGTGCCAAATGGAAAATCCGAAAAATCGTCGAATAGTCTAGGAATTGATCGAACTAAAAAATCCGCGATAATTTTACGTTCCAATTCCATTTATCCAGTTACCTGGCCAGAGCCCCGTGCGCTATGTCCTCGGGAGACAAAATCCGAACCTCCGATGGTTGAAAGAGCACTTCCAGTGAGCCGATATTTTCGTCGCTCGAATCCTCCGTAATATCGTTGCTCGGTGAATTGGAAAAATAAATTTTGTCGGACATGAATGTCTCGCACGGGGCCGGAACGACTGACGAACTAATTAACCAACATAGCAAGAGGCGAATATACAGTTTTGACGCGAGAGAGCGGTGCGTGTGTGGTGCATCGTATTTACAAAACAATGACGAATCGACGTAGGAATTACTGGACGACCGGCACGGAGAACCGCATCAGGAAATGCATTCGTCAGTAGTTAACCGGGAGCGGTTGAGACCGGTTGCATTTCGCGCGTCTCTAATTCCAATCGCGTACGCTAAATCAGCAATTCACAGCTGATTGGATGAAATCACACTTTGGTCGAGTCGAAATACCGGCAGTGACGGAGCCAGACGTGATTGTAGAATATTTGAAGATAACAGCGTAACACAGTGAGATAAACGCTGACGGTGAATCACCGAGCTGAATAGCGTAGCTCCGCGTGATGCAACACGAGGAAAATGGACCGATAGAATGGAGTGGTAAACCGCGGTGCATAAAATGGCATCAGGTAAACGCACGCGCATGAACGCCGTTGTAATTAAAACCTACGTATATTTCATATATATAATAATTTACTTCTATACAATTTTTTTTTCGATAATTCCGAAGTATGTGGAATATCGTAATTGCGGTTGAATACTTGCGTAGTTGAGCAGCGAGTCGGCAAGCTACCGAGTGTCGTATGTAAATGCGTACGGAGGTAGAATTCATAAAATGAGTTGAGTCGCGTTGCACGTAAATCGTGTGTCGCGTCAGCGATAGAGTCACGCAGCAAAGTAATACGGCAGTGTGTAAAAATTGAGTCAGTCGAGTTAATCGGTCG
Organism: Stenichneumon culpator; assembly: GCA_964017025.1. Taxonomy (NCBI): domain Eukaryota; kingdom Metazoa; phylum Arthropoda; class Insecta; order Hymenoptera; family Ichneumonidae; genus Stenichneumon; species Stenichneumon culpator. The sequence continues at coordinate 3,943,491 of OZ024772.1, forward strand.
ACGTCGCGAGTCGATTTTGTAAAATATAAAATCGAGCCCGTATAATAAAATTGTATAAAATAACGTCCCTGCACGAAGTTGCATCGATGATGCCAAATTCGGCGAATAAATTAGTGGCGGCAGTTATAATATCGTTAGCCCGGCGCACAATACTTAGTCTTCTAAGTCCACAGCGACGTTGGCATTATTCCCTCGACGGTACCAGCCGCCGGTGTCAATGTCTCGTTGCACAAGAAATTCAGCGGCAAGTCGACCAGGTGTCCCTGAATAATTATTGTCGTTAGGTATTTTTGGTTCGCCCCTCGGCAATCATCACCTAAGAGCAGAGCCAGGCAAATACACTAAGTACTTCAAGTGCCAAATACTTGAAGTACCGGGGGCTGGGTAGTAATTGAGTACTGGCAGAACTTAAGTGATGAAGTTCAGAGTACTCGCTACTGGCTGAGTACTCCTTACTTCAATACGTACTTCAGGTACTTAGTGTATTGGCCCAGCTCTGCCTAAAAGTATTCGACGCACCCTCACGTCCGCCAGCATCTGCTCCGCCTGAATCGGATCTGTCTGGCACATGCCTGTTTCGTTCTGATAGACCTTCAGCATAGCGAAGTTTACCACTTTGTCCGAGGGAATACACCGAAATACTTCCTCGAATATTTCCGTGTTCTTTTTACTCCTAGCGCACCACACGTCCTTGTAGAAAGATTCGTTTATTATGTCGTCTATCTGAATGACCTCGTCCGTCCAAAGGAGACCCAAATGTTCGCGGAAAAGTTGCTTCCGCAGAGCACCGCAAAATTTGCCACTGCGAAATGGTATCCCGTTCATTTTGGTCTCGTCGAATTCTTCGTCCTATCGAAAATTGACCTCGTATCGATACAGATCATAACAACAAATAAATCATTATAATAATTGATAATAATGACCATTATCATCAATTATTAATAATTATAGTAGAATAATTATAATGGTGATTATTATTATTATCAATTATTAATGATTATAGTAAATCCGCTTACGTGAATAATCACCGCGATCTCGCTGTCCCTCGTGGCGATCATGCTTCTGTCGTTAATATTAGCGGATCCGCATATAACCGTGCTGTCATCGACGATCATTAATTTGCTATGAACGTAAATGAGTTCGGTGACCATGGTGCCGTTTAGCAAAGAATGATTCCTCAGGCCGTGGAACGTTATGTACTCCCGCGGATCCTCGATGCCCGATTCGATCAGGCGACTCAGAATCGAATCCCTGCCTCTGTTCGCCGACGGCACGAAAATTTTTTTGTTAACGAACGAGAAAGTCCAGTCGTATCGGTAATTTAACAATCGAAATAGTTTGCCTCGATATCGAAGAATAATTCCAGTGAGTTATCGCATGAAGCGCGGTCCCGCTCGAGTCACCGACTTCTCCCTCGAAACCCGGCAGCAACGGCATCACGACGAAAACTTTGAAAACCGAGCCCTCCCTGTGAGCGCGCAGTATCCTCTTCAGCAGAGTCTCCCCAATTCGATTTTTCACCGAACTGCTCTCTATTGTAGCGAGCGTTATGAAAAACTGATTCTCTATGTAGATGTATCTGTAGCATAAAATAATGCCGGATATCGTAAGCGCATTGTCGATAATAAGTACGAAAAGTAGTTTTTTCCCGACTTCGCTAAAATAACCACATCTCTTGTGTGCAATACGGGCGGAAAAGCGCCTATTATTGACCGATGATAATTATTAACCTGTGCGCATGCGCAGTACTAATTCACTACTCCCTACACTGCTAAAAAGAATTGTAAATTTACTGGAAGTTTGTACGCAAAAACTGGTACGTTAAATTTAATATACAATTGTTTTGTGATGAAAAATGTATGTACTTTTATAATAAAATTAAAATGAGTAAAAGGAATTATATTACAATTATTGTAAAATTAAAGTAAATTAAAATGAAAATGTTTCCGAAGTGTATAGCGTACTGTACATTCAATTTCATCACAATTGTACATGAAATTTGATCCACCAGTTTATGCACAAAAACTTCCAATATCAGTACGTTAAATTTCATACGATCTTTTTCACGATGTACAGAGTCATAGGGCACATTACGCCCTCTGGAAGCCCTATTACTCCCGCGGAAATTATGGTCATTGGCGAATATGACGACGCAAAAAATGTATATATTTTAACGAAGTCAGAAAAAAAGTATCGTACGCAATACGGGAGTGGATTTTCACCTCGTGTGTTTGCTGCCCTCGGTTCGCTCGGCCAGCAAACATCGTGTTCGACGAAAATCATGCACTTCCCTCCCTTGTAGTATAATATAATATTTATTTCTCGAACCTTTGAGCGTTGCTTATTGCATCGATGTAAGCCTCGTGAATACTTTGTTCGACAGTGTCCGGCTCGAGGAAACCCGCTGACCAGGAGCTCACCGATCTCAGCACCTGACAGTTTACCTTACGAGTGGAGGACCGATCGAGGAAGGGTACGTCAGTCCTGCAATCCCTGTATGATTTCGGCAGTAAGAATGGGTAAGTCGAATTATACTTTGCTTTTCCCAGCTGCGAAGATAAGATCGAAACGGTTAAAAAAAATATATGAAAAAAATGTATTAATTAGTTATCGTAAGAGGGCACGGGTTAATCGATAACTCCGTATGCTCACTTTGATTGCGTTCCATCGTTGTATGAAATGCCTAGCGACGTCTCTCGCTGCGGCTCCTTGCACCATAATTCCAACATCGTGCCACGGCATTCGAGGGGTCGTGCTCCGGTCCACCAAGTCCTGATAAGGTCTCTCCAGATTATCGAAATCCTTGACGATAAAATTCGTGTAGTCCTTGCCCAGCCAGAGTTTCGCTGTGCCCGATAAATCGCTCAAGAGATCGTCGCCCCTTTGATATAAATCTCGCAGATCCTCCGAGCTGTGAACATGCGACGCGCTGTGTGTCGCCGAGACGATTGGGAACAAATGAAAAGTTTTCCCAAAAGTTTTTCATGCTGTTACTTCTCATTGCTAAATCAGCGCAAGCTCGGTGAACAGACTCACTTGTCGGTCTCGTCCTCCTCACAACGGACCTCGTTCGGACTGTAAACCATGCTTATCCATTCCCTAGGTTTTACGATGACGTTTTGCTTGACCTTGTCGACGGTAGTTTTAGCCATGTCGAACAAATTTTTTCGCTGCAACTCTGGAGTGTTGCATTTAACGCTTTCTACGGCAGCGCGAGGTAGTGTGATCGTCAGATGATCGGCAGACATTGATCGTGGTATCAGCACCGCATTCCGTTTTCTCTTATCGAGCATTGGCCTGTAGAATAAATAACTCGGTTCAGTCTTTACTCATTTTTAAACCAAAAAAAGTTAAACATTTTTTAAAAAGTTTTCCAATTATTAAAAAACGGCTTCTCATACAATAAACTTTGTTTTAGTGAAAAAAAATTTCGAGATTTTAATGAAAACGTGTTCAAAATTTTCCAAAACATCGGAAAATCACATTTAGACAAAATGGCCGAATTTATGTGGTACGTGTATGAATCAGAGACGAATAATTCGAACCGCTATAACTCGAGAATGCCTCGACCGATCAAGCTGAAATTGCATACACAGTATGTGCGTTCACAGTAAAAAGTAAAAAGTTGTTCACAGATGGAATATGATCGCTCGATGATCTTATTAAATTTGGAAAATGAAATTTTATGTCATTTTCGAATTTTTTGATTTTCATGAAAAATGTATACTTTATTTTAAACGCAATTTTCCGTATGTATTATTTTTATCATCGGTACTCACAGTATCGGCAAGAATTTCGTTGTCGCCATTGCAACGGTATTGGTAGCGATAGCCAATGGCAGGACAACGTGTTTGTTGGCTTGAATTTTTCTCGTTCTCTTGCTACTGGTCGTCGTTATTTTTCCCTTCGATGGAATATAAATGCTAGATTGGTGAACCGAACCTGCGGAACGTCGATTATTAATTAACCCTTAACGTACGGGAGCCTCGCTGTGCGCTATAAAAATCGTTATATCTAAAAAAAATATTGATGATATCGCCATTTGGAAAAATACTCTTTGAAGGGTAATGTTCGCGATATTATATTTGTGGAAAATAATATTTTTATCGTCAATACGTAGTGTGCTATAGTTATTCGAAATTTATATTTACATTTCAGCTCGCGGAGCCCCCGGCCTGCGTAGTCACGCTCGGCGCGAGGCTCCGAGTCGAATCTCGATCTTACCAAGATCCGTTAGTCTGTGCTCGTTGTTGTCCCACCGACCGTAGCACAAATCGATTCCTCCGACGAATGCGAGCGACTGATCCACGACGACGATCTTCTCGTGATGGGCCCATAGAAGCACGCCGACCCTCGCGTGATCTGGATGTCGCAGGACTTTTATATTCTCCGGACAACCCTGTACGAGCTTCTGCTTGCTGTAGTAGCTGTTTATTCCCAGCGCGATTTCCACCTCTTTGTAAATCATCACGAACACCTTGACGCCTTCGAGCTGCACAGCGATTGAACAAATCGTTATCGCACAATCGTACATTTTTCTTCAATCGCGATTACTCGATTTCCTTACCGAGCCAACTGTATCCAGTTTAACGTTACGAAACACAAGAATATAAGTTTCCAAGATGGCATTCAGTTTACATTTAATTGAAGCGATAAAAAAAATTGTACTCACTGCTTTTCTCTGGAGGATTTTATCGAGTCGCCAGTAATTTCCGTTTATCGCCGGTCTCTTCATGTATATCTCCGGCGAGAGCCACCAGTCGGCGATAAAAATTTCTTCCTTGGCGTTCTCGAGAGCGTCAGCCACAGCGGCCATGTACGCCGAACCGTCGACGAGCCACGTGGCCAAAGTCGACGGTCTGCAGGGGGCGAACGACTTGTGAGGGTTCGCTTGAATGAATGGCCGGCCCTCGTTGCTCGCGATATCCCGAATGAATTCCAGCCACTCTTTGGCCTTTCGTCGGGTCCAACACTTGAAAACTATGTGCCGGCTGAGATTCAATATCTGCAGACCGTTTCGCAGCCCGGTCGCGTACATTCCCGAGCTGACCTCGAATCCGGTGTCCATCAGGATAACCGACTTGATGCTTCCGTCATTCGGGCTTATGTGCGCGACGAAGGTATCTTTGACGACCAGGTGTCGGGAGTTCCACTTTCCGCACAGCGATGTGCAGAAGTAGTTGCAGCTAGCGCAATTCGTGCTCTCCGAGAGACCGAAAAAATTGCAGCCGGCTTTAGCACTCGATCCGGTTCTCTTGAGGACCAGACCTTCCTTCCCTTTTGTACCGAGATCCTCGACGAACGATAGATACGACAATTCCATGAAACTGATCTGCGAGATATTTGTAGTAAAGTAGAACTCCGTTTATCCGAGGTAAATGTGGGGAGATGAGTGAAATCTCGGATATCTCATCGCGTAAGATTTGACTCATCTCGTAGGTCGGATGAGTGAAATCTCGGATAACACTGATAACAGGACGACTCCGGGCGCGGGCATTGCTGCTTTACCCGTTTTATCCGGCCATACACCTCGGTCAAGGTGAAGTGAAACACATTCTTTGTCGCTCTCTCTCTCGCCCCACCGTAAAACCAATGCCGCTATCTCTCTAACACTCCTAGCTCCGTCACGTGACTTTCACTTCACCTTAACGCGGAGGGCTCGGACGAGTTGGGTCCTTCGGATAAGGGAGGGAGGAGCTCCGAAACTGTACGCCGGTTTCTGTCGGTCGAAATGAAGACTTCGCTATGTAAACACCACTTATGTTATCGCCTACCTCTTACCCATGAACACTATAATATCCACTGAGATTATCAGTACGTTTAATGACCAGAAAGCTTATTTAGGAAACGTGATTACCACTTCCGGATGACGTTTGTAAATCTCGATCTTCAATAGATTTCCCAAGTAGTCCTCGAGGGCTCTCATTCGTTGAGCCAAGTCTTCGTAAGACACGAGAACGTCCGGCTTATTCGGGAACCTGTCGAGAAATATTCTTCGTTACGCAATGATTATTTCGCGTCGATCTAATAACGGGTGTATAGCCGATCTTTACCCACCTTGGCAAAGCACCCTTACTGCCGCGCTTTACTTTGTCCCCTCCAAGATTCTTCAAACTGTTTCTTCGCTCTCTGTGGCTCTTGGTCGGAAACGGTATGTTCAGAGTGGCTCGATAAATTTTCAATTGATTGTGAAGATGGTGAATGTGCTTGTAACGTTTTTTCACTCTCCACACAAACGGTCCATGCTCAAATTCTATTGTGTACAAATTTGGATTCAGCGGATGAGTCGTGACGCTTCGTTCATTGTCCACTATTCTCACTTGAACATCCTCGCCGGGAATAAATATGTTGCGGTTCTGACTCTTGAATTTCACGGCCGGAGAGTGAATAGTCGAGAATGGAATAGTCCCCCGGCGATCTGTAGCAATGCGGTATATAAATATTTAAAAATACAGCTATCCATAGGGAGTGAGTAAATTTGATGGATATAATACTAACTTGATCGATATAATTTGAACTCGATAAGTTTAATACTAACTCGATAGATATAAGTCAAACTTGATAGATATAATACAGAGCTGGGCAAAAGCTATAAGTACCTACTACCTGTACTGGAGAGGCGCGAGAAAAGAAGTGACGTCCATACTTTGCCTGACAGAGCTGGCGAGATCCAACAGGCGATGTATCGACCTCACTTCTTTTCTACCTCCTCTTCAGTACAGGTAGTAAGTACTTATAGCTTTTGCCCAGCTCTGATATTATACTAACTTGACGGATATGATACTAACTTGGTGGATATAATACGAACTTGATAGATATACTACTAATTACCCTGAGAGTTTGACTGGACACAGTTCCCCTTGCCATTGGCGATGCCGATAGCATCTCCATTTTCATTTATCGTTATATCCAAGGAATCGGGTACACCTAGCTCGTCGTCAAACTCCGAATCGTGTGATCCTGTGTTATCTTCAGTCTCGTTGTCCTCACTTCTGCATGCTGCGTCCACCAACTCGATATTAGACATTGCGGATAAAACAAACTGCCTTGTGAGCTTGTCTTGACGATATTGTAACTAGGAACTCGTTAAGGAATAATGTAAAACTATAATGGCATATCCAATTTAGCATAAATACATAACATATATAAAATGCGACTAAAAACAAAAGCACATATTTTAGATGCTTTTCATTTTAGTCATGTGATAATATTACAATATAAACTAATTTTTATATAATAAAAATATAATTGAATGTTCAGTACAGTATAATAAGATAATGTAACGTATGACCAAAACCAGAAAAGGCATATTTTACATGCCGATACATAGAAAATATGTGTCCTGATTTCTTCACGCGATAAAATTGCAATATAATAATAGTATTTTCTGTATAATAAAATTATCGCGTATAGCGCATGTCCGTTGCAAACAATGCGAACAAAGAAACAAACTTCAGTCAGCAACTACTATCAAAAAAATGAGGTCACAACTCTCTTCTCCAAAATCTTAACACTATTGTTCACCAAAAAGCGTGGCATGAATGAAAAGTTATTGTCATAAATTCAAATGAAAAGAAAAAATTGATTCGCGACGAAATAACGATGAAAGTAAGTTACAAAAAGGATACGAATTTCACAGGTGGTATCGTCACTGTTTCGAGGCTTCTTATGCGTACAGGTGGCTTTGAGGTTAGTTCGAAGACCCAATGTATATTAATGATCGACAGAATATCACCAGCTACGAAAATATTTCATCAGTCCCGATATCGTTTCATTATCGCGGAGAACGACGACGATCGTTGGATCGTTCGCGCGGCCGACAAATCGTTATTTTATTGTCCCGTCTGACAGATCGACACGCTGACGCATCTTGTGGGTTTTTTAAATCCGACCATAGCCGACACTGTACGAAATTACACGAGCGCACCTTTTCGGCGATCGCTCGACGGTGTCGATGTCCCGTTTAGTTAACAATGACAGTGTAATTGTCAACGGTCCGTCGTCCATTAATCGCTGCAGCGGATATATGTTCTAGGTCACGGCGAAAAGAAAAAAGAAAAAAAAACCTGCGATTATCATGGGATCCAGTAACTCGCGATTTCGATCCGACCAACCGATGCGTGTAATTATCGACAATCAATGTCGAAACTGGATCGCTCTCACTGAGAAATCATTCGATGCCGTTTTTTATTTTCCAAAACGTGCGATTGTTCATCGGAACGCGAAGATATTATTATACGCCCGTTGGGCTTTGTTCCGAAGACCGCGAGTGTTGATACTTCGAGCGATCCACGACTAACAGTAACGATGGTCTAGTAACGAAGATGCTTACTGATCGTCACTGAGCGCCGGGACGTTTTGGCGTCTCTAAAAAATATGGATTCTTATCGTGCGAAAAGATTATCACGGATTGAAAACAAGATACAAGATACTCGGTTATCGCACCGGATAATCATTTCTCGATTAGCCGAATGTACGAGCATCGTCGGCCTCAAGGTGCGCACGATTTGAAAAAGATGCTTTCGAATTTAAGCGACGCATCAGACGTTCGTTAATCGAGGATGTGGAAACGAATGTGATGGATTACTACGGACAGCGTATTTGTCGTACCAGCGCAAGGCTGCAGTGGTCGTACCACTGCGGCGCCTTTGCCGACAAGCAAGTGGAATGCTCGGCACTGGTCAGACGGCGGTAAGGTAAAGGTACTAATGCTCGGACGGTTGAGAGCATCCCCAGATTCCTGCAGTTATAACGGCAGGAATCTGGCATACTGAGCGACCGAAGAAACGGGCCTAAAAGCGACGATTGTTTTGTTCAAAAAATTAACCACACTAATTACCGCTGAAGCGACCTCTCTGGCGACATTTTTTTGCCGTGTTTCAGCAATGAAGTCGTTTGTTTGATTGGCGACCGAATAAACGACCGTAATAGCAACCGTCCAGAAAAGCGCGTCCCGATCGTCAAAAAGCTGATATCTGGACGGTCGTTTGTTCGGTCGACAATCAAAGAAGCGACTTCACCGCCGAAATGAGGCAAAAGAATGTCGCCAGAGCGGTCGCTTCGGCGGTCGTTAGTGTAGTCAATTTTTAGCACCAAACTACCGTCGCTTTTAGGGTCGTTGTTCACGGTCGTTTGGTTTGGTAGAGTAGTAATCGGTTAAGAACAATTTTTTTGTGAACATGACTAAAAGCCATGTCAAGCTAATAGTTTCTAGTTTCCAAAAAACATCGATTACACCGAATACACGGAACCCGTAGGGACCGGGCCTAGTTCGGCTAAGTGAAAGGTTCGGATTATCGAGATGCAAGTTTTTTTACGGGATCATAACACGTATATAAACAAAACATAGTTAAATGAAATAACAGTACATATATATCCAATAATATTATTAATTTAATATTTCTATCAACGAAGTCTTATTTCAACAATGTTTCGAAATGAAGTCATTAATTTTAATTGCCGAACGCTAACTACGCGCTTTTCAGCAAATTGTCAGATCTTCCGAGTTGCTTATTTAATTCGCAAGAAATTAGTTCTCCTAAATTTCACTTTTGGACAAACCACCTTGGGATAGCATCATCAAGATCTTGATCTTTCGATCTTGATCTTCATCACCCTCCTTTTTTTCGCCCCATCACCACTACCCATCTTAGATGCAAAAGATTCGAGGAACTCTTGATTCTTACGTATATCGGTGATTGTTGATTTCCCGACCTTATAAAGGCGTGCTATAAATGCACTCGTTTCGCCCGTGTTTCGCTTCGAAAAAATGTAGTTTTTTTCCAACGTAAGAACATTACGTTTACGCTTACACGTCGACGAAATCGGCGTTAAAGTCATCCCATGTAGGTTTTGCCGATGGAACGGACGCGGCCGATGGTCGGGCTAGTGTTGGCGTAGTGATTGTCGAAGCCCCAAAGCTCGGCAAATGTTTGGCCAAGTATTGGTTCGCCAATGGCTGGTTTGACAATTTGCGGCCAATGCTCGGCCGCGGTTGACTCGTCAATTGTTGGTTAGTCGATTTGAGGCCAATGTTCGGCCGAGTATTTGGTCACCATTGGTTGGTTTGATAATCGCCGGCCAATGCTTGGTCGAGTATTGACTTGCCACTTGTTGGTTTGTCGATTTGAGGCCAGTGTTCGGCCGGATATCGATTCGCCAACCGTTAGTCGGTTGATGCATCTCATGTAGGGTAAACCGATGTGGCCAATGGTTGGGCGAAGCTCGGTACCGATGTTGCCAACATTGGCATGCGGGCTTGGCCCAATCATCGAGGGAGCCTTGGATGATAAGTACTTGCCAATATTGGCACCCAACATTGGCCCCAAGGTCGATCAAGAGGATCGGCCGATTATTGGTTGGCAATTTTGTCCCTCTACAGGTTACATATATAGGGCGAGAGTGGTTTTAAAGCAATACTTTTGTTTATATTGTAAAGATTAGAATATCCCTTTTTTTAGGCTTCGCATGTCTACAAGAGATTATACTTTATATATTTTCTCCTGCGAGAATTCTCAAAGCGATCATATTCAATCAATGTATTGGCAATATATATTGCTAATACATTGATTTCGTACATACCGAGTACGAAATCCAAAAATAATACGCATACTTTGCGCAAGTTAAAAAAGGTGTCAATTCGCATGTTCTTATATTGACGCTCGGGTACACTTTCGCTTGCGAGAAACAACTTGGGTCACCGCCATCTAGCGGCGAAAGCCGATGAATGATGGTCCAATGCTGGCATCACATCGGTAAACCAATGATTGGCGACTCGATATTTGGCCGAACATTGGCCTGAAATCGGCAAACCGATGACTCGTGAGATCAGGTATCAACAGACCATCTGTTGGCAAATCAATATTCGGCCGAACATTGGCCTGAAATCGGCACACCAATGACCTATGAGATCATCCATCAACCGACCAATGGTTGGCGAATCGGTATTCGGCTGAACATTGGCTTAAAATCGGAAAACCAATGTTTGGTAAGTTCATACTCGGCCGAACACTGGCCTCAAATCGAGAAACCAACAATTGGCGAGTCAATACTTGACCAAGCATTGGCCGCCAATTGTCAAACCAACCAATGGTGAGCAAATACTCGGCTGAACATTGGCCTCAAATCGACTAACCAACAATTGGCGAGTCGAACGTGGCCGAGCATTGGCCGAAAATTATCAAACCAACCATTGGCGAGCCAATACTTCGCCGAACATTGGCCGAGCGTTGGGGATTCGACAATCGTCACGCCAACATTAGCCCGACCATCGGCCGCGTCTGTTCCATCGGCAAAACCTACATGGGATGATCTCATGAATCATCGGTCTACCGATTTCAGGCCAATGTTCGACCGAATATCAATCGCCAATCGTTGGTTTACCGATGTGACGCCAACATTGGACCATCAATCATCGGCTTTCACCGCCAGATGGCGCTAACCCAAGTTTTTTTTCTCGCAAGCGAAAGTGTACCCGAGTGTCAATATAAGACTATGCGAAATGGCACTTTTTTTAACTTTCGCAAAGTACGCGTATTATTTTTCGATTTCGTTCCCGGTAGTCAATAAATGCATTGACATACCAATATACAATATGTATTGGCAATACATTGACTGAGTGAGATTGTTTTGAGAGGTCTCTCAGGAAAAAGTATATAAAATATAATCTCTGGCAGATGCGAAGCATAAAAAAAGGGATATTTCAACTTTTACAATATAAAAAAATGAAATATTTCTTTAAAATCATTCTCGCGTTGTATATGTAACCTAGAGATAGAGGGCCGACATTGACAACCAATTATCAGCCGATCCTCTTGATCGACCTCGGGGCCAATGTTGGGTGCCAATATTGGCAAGTACTTATCAACCAAGGCTCCCTCGATGATTGGGCCAAGCTCGCATGCCAATGTTGGCAACATCGGTACCAAGCTGCGCCCAACCATTTTCCACATCCGATCAGCCTACATGGGATGGCACATGTGAACTGCATGTAAGGCCATTATAACGATTTAGTATACACAGAAACTTGTTCTATCTGATACGCGCTGTCCGACTCTCCTGAGGTCGGGGCAATTGCTCGGGAAGTATGTTTCGCGCTAACCTTCGGATAACCGAGCGTTTGGATAAACGGAGTCATGGTTTGAATAGTTGAGGGTTTGGATAATCGAGGTTCTACTATAATTACAGAAAGATAAATATTTTTTTAATTGTGGAAGAAAATAGCAAGAAAGTCCAAATGTATCAGTTCTACGCGGTTTTTCGGCATGTCCCTAAATTCGGACACTGTATGTCCCAATCTTTCGGACAATCATAGATTTCGAGAGTTGTGACGTACGAACACAACTGATTCATATTAACTAAAATAATTTCTTTGCCATTTATTTAAGTAAATCAATAAAAAAGTTATTGGGTCGCGTATGTAGAAACGCCTGGACCAATTTTCGGACACTATATCGTCAGTCTTTTAACAAAATGTAACAACAGAACATAATTTAAGCTTAAACCTTGTATATCTTTTTTATGTGCATCAAGTTATGTTTGTAGATACGATAACACGTGTCACATTGGATCTCTAATACTTAAATTTGGCTTAAATCAAATCCGCATAGGAGTTCCCGACGACTGGGATGTGACTGAACATTGGAACTGCGGTTTCCATAAGCCACCGACTCGGTTTTCCGGCTCCTGCTTCGAATACGGCAACGCTCTAACGACGATTTTTTTTTTTCAAAGTTAACCGCTGGTCCTGCCGGATGTTACACAATGTCGCGTTCGTTCATTAGTGAATCGTACCAGTGGCTAATTATTCCGCGCGACTGCATGCGAAGGTTAGGGATATCGATCTCTACATAATTCGTCTAATACGCAATACAAATGAGGGTACTTTTACTTCTTGCCTATCCGTTAGAAAAAAAAAAGATCCATCTTGTCTATTGGCAATAAACTTTTCTACACGATATAATACTCGTCAAACTCGATACCGGACGCTCGACGCACGATGCGTGGACAACGTTTAACGTCGCTCCTGTGACCCAGTTTTGATGTATGATTAGAAGAGCCTGTCGAATCGAGAATGGGCCCCTTCCGATGTCGCTGCGATCGCCGTCCAGGGAAAGCGACTTCCCGCGGAATTGTATGTCGGTATGTCAGGTCATCATTTTTTCTTTCTTTAATTACGTGGATCTTCTCGATGGCGACACAATCGTCGATTCTGCGGAGATTGGTCGAATCAAGGATTAGCGAATAACGCGAGTTATTCCTCGATAACCGGTAAGTCATAATTCATAATCGTCACGACCCATATAGCACGGAAATATTTTTGAAATATAGAAAATATTTTACCAATATCAAAAAATATTTGTGGAATGTTTTGAAAACATTTTGGAAACATTTGTTTGTGTGGTCATAAATCTTACATTGAAATGGCTTCGATTTTTTCTTTTTTTAGCGATATTCCAAAGATTTCATTACCAGTCCAATTCGCATCTACACACCGGCAAAAATACGGAACAATCGTAGAAATGTTTCGGTGAAACATGAAATTAAACGAGATATTTCAGATTCGTTGAAATATTAAATATATGTATATATATATGTATAATATATATTAATTAAATGTATTTCTGAAATATTTCGTAAGATTCGAAAGATTGAAAATATTTCCGAAATTCCTGAATATAATTGCAATACTACTTATAAATATGTAAAAGGCCAGGGTTCGTAAACGAATAAAATAAATTAATTAAAAAAGAAAAAAAATGATTTCAAAATATTGACTGCTATATGGGAAGGATATCCGGTTCCTTGTTGGTTATTATCCCATCAGGTACTTTATGAATGTGTGGACGTCTCGTGGATTTGTATATCGGTACGTCAGGTAATTTTTCTTTTTCTTTTTCTAATCACGTTGATCCTCTAAGCGGCGTCACAATTGTCGATTCTGCGGACATTGGTCGAATCGACAACCGGTGAATAACGCGAGTCATTCGTCGATAACACGTAAGTTATAATCGTCAACCTTGCGAGGATAGCTGAGGTGTTTTCGATTTGGCGTTGTTTCGTTATTACAACGTAACTGCGCATGCGCACGGTCGTTTAGTTATACGTACCAAAAAACGACCGCGCGCATGCGCACCATCATTATAACGGCAAATCGAAACCACCTCTGGTCCCTTGTCATTATCACCCCAGGTAGTTTATAAATCTGTGGACATCGCGTGGGATTGTATGTTGGTACGTCAGGTCATTTTTCTTTTCTTTTTTTAAGGTGATGTAATATAACCGTCCGCCCACCTGCTCCGCACCCAGTTGGTAACAGAAACTGTACTGAATGCCTTCCTGAGACCGCAGAATGCCGAGGAAAAAGAAAATTGTCTTTCCCTACGTCTGCCAATTCCCCAGGTAAAGACAGTTTTGTTTTTCCCCGGCGTTCTGCGGTCACGAAAGGGCATTCAGTACAGTCTTTGTTACCTGTGGTATTTCACATTACCTTAAGGTGATGTGAAATACCACTGCCGGTAACAGTGGTATTAACACCGAGGAAACAGAAAATTGTCCTTCCCTAGGAAATCGGCAGACGCAGGGAAAGACAATTTTCTTTTACCTTGGCGGTCTGCGGCCTCAAAACAGCATGCAGTACAGTTTTTGCTCCTAACTGGGCGCGAGGTAGGTGGGCGGGAGGGTGTTGCACATCACCTTAAGGTGAAATGAAACTCACGTAAAGGAGCCAGGAGTGTGAGAGATATAGCGATTTTGGTTCTACGGGGGAACGAGAGAGAGCGACAGAGAACGTGTTTCATTTCACCTTAAGGTGGAGTGAAACACGTTCTCTGCCGCTGTCTCTCTCTCCCCACCGTGAGACCAATGCCGCTATCTCTCTCACTCCTGGCTCAGTCACGTGACTTTCACTTCACCTTAAGGTGATATGATATAACCGCCCACCCACCTGCTCCGTGCCCAGTTGGTAACAGAAACTGTACTGAATGCCCTTCTGAGACCGCAGAACGCCGAGGAAAATGAAAATTGTTTTTCCCTAATCTGTCGATTCCTCAGGAACAGACAATTTTCTTTATTTCCGGCGGATTGCGGTCGTAAAACCGTATTCAGTATAACTCTTATTACCGACGGTGGTACTTCACATCACCTTAATCACGCGGATCCTCTAAACGGCGACTCAATCGTCGATTTTGTTGAGATTTATCGAATCAACGACCGGCGAAAAAGGCGAGTTATTCGTAAATAAATTGCAACTTATAATTGTCAATGTCGCGAGGATAGTTGGTCTCTTGGTATTATCCCATGTTGTAGTGTATGAACGCGTGGACCGAGTGGCCACCGATATCGTCGTTCAGGGCTACGTGAGACAAGTGTGAGCCGCTGGAAAGGAGAGCTGCTGCGTTTTCGTCTCGATCGAATGGTCGAGCGAGCGGACTTTAGCCGGTGCGGAGCGCGCGCGCGTGGACGGGCCCGAGCGCGCGCTCGCCCAAGCTCGGACGCCTCGCTCTCCCGAGTAGAGAGGGGGCCACTGCCGGGCCCGTGGTAGGGCGAACGCGACGGCGAGCGAAAGGGAAAATGTCGGGTTGTCGGCACGCTCGCTGGTTGCTTGGCTTCTCGCTTTTTTTCTACTTTTTTTTTCCTTTACTCCTTTTTATTTCTTTACCTCCCTCGTTGCCCATGCCCCGTTTTTTGACACGGTCGATTCGATCGAGTTTCATTTGTCTTCGACACTCTTCCGCCGACCGCCAAGCCGCGCGCACGCTCGTGAATTTAACCCTAACAAAAAAAAATGCTCGCGCCGACCGTCTGACAACCCGCTTCGTCGCTCAACCCTCGAAGCAAATATATTGCCCTCAGAACTCGATTTTCGATATATAAAAAAAAGTTACAAAAAAAATTAAGCTTCTCGAAATATACAGAGAAATTGACGTTTCTTGTCGTCGTAATTTTTATTTCTTTTTTTCCCCTTATCGACTACAATCAAATAAAGTGGCATTTTTCGTTCGATTCGAATACAGTGCAGTGTTTTACATTCTCCTCGAGATTCAAGCTGCGGAGTGAACTGTGATATATTATGTCCGATAGATTGGATTAGAAGATCAAGGTGAGAGTAAGTCTGTTTGTTTGTTTTTGTTTTTGTTTTTTTTTCGTGTTTCGCCTTTTATCGATTTCGAGAGGCTAAGGGCAGCGCCGACCATTCGATTTTTCCGTGCACTTGTTTGCTCGGCATAGCTAGGCGATTAGAAACCATGAGAGCAGTGCACAGAGCCTGGCTCCTCGGAGCTCCTTAGACTCGCTACCGTGCGGGAACGCTGGCAATTCGCGGATAAAAAAAGTCACTGGAGCAGTGCAGAGTCGAGAGTCGGTTCCGCAGTCGCCGTTCGTTCGGCTCGGTACACATGGAATGGAATTGTGGAATATTAACCGAGCGAACGAGATTAACTGACCGTTGCTGCGGCTGTGTCGCTGACTTGTCTCGATGAGCGCCGCGCGACTTTCACGGGAGCGCAGCATAAACTCCACAGATTTTCCATAACCGCCTTACGTAAATAGTGGAATACCGAGAATCGTGTACAAAAAAATGTTTATATAAAGAAATTAATACAATTAATTAGTCGATCAGTTTATTTTGTTGTCGGTATAAAAAGTCAATGGGTTGGTACTATATTCGACACGCTGACTGAAACCTAATTGATTCTTCGCTCGGGATCTTCGGATTCGCGACATTTCAGAGATAACGGGGCGTAGAGAAGAGCGGGGTAAAATGGTCTCACGCCGTCCACTTTAGATGAATATTTTTATTTTCACTCACGAAAAATTGGTATAGACCGTTTTGCCCCGTGTGCCCGTTTTGTCCCGCTCTACTCCTGTAAACGATGAAATTTATTGTTGTATTAAAAAAAAAAATTCATCTTAAAAATGAAGAAAGGAAATTTGCAACCGCCTTACGTAAATAATAGAATACGGATCTAGCGTCAAAAAATAAATAAAACGAAAGTAACACAACTATTGTCCATCAGTTTATTTTGTTGTCGCAACGAAATGTCAATGACCGAATTTGCGAAATTTCATAGGTAACGGGAAGTAGAGAAGGACGGGGCAAAATGGACTCGCATCGTCCATTCTAGATGAAATGTTTTATTTTATTGGTGACGGAACAACCTTCACCAACCGTCTCGTTTGTTTGCGCCAGTTTTGTTCCGGGTGCTTATTAGTATTATAAGTTTATTTTGTTTTTTGCGACAAAAAGTCAATGAGATTGTACTGTATTTGTATGCAGACTACCACCTCAGTGATTCTTCTCTCGGAATCTTCGGATTCGCAGAATTTTATAGATAGCGGGGCGTAGAAACGAGCGGTCCAAAATGAACTCGCGTCGTTGATCTCGGATTACATTTTTTTATGTTGCGTCTCACGAAAAAATTGGTATGGTCCGTTTTGCCCCGGGTGCCCGTTTTGCCCCCGGTGCCCGTTTTGCCCGGCTCTACCCCTGTAAACGACGAAATTTAATATTGTATTAAAAAAAAGTTCATCGTGAAAATGAGGAAATTCATTTGCAAAATAAAATCAATGCGAGTGAACCCGGAACCTTGAGCGGCGAGCGATTGAATCATCCGCACTCGACTGGAGCGCCAGGCTGAGCTCGAGCTGCCTTAGTCTAACGGTTTTATGTGTACTACGAACCAACGGCGCCAGCCTCAGCTCGCCGCCTCTTCCTCTGTCCCGTCCCGCCGATCCCGATTCTTCGGTGACTCTCATTTTCCTCCGATTCCGATCTACGACACGAACTGTCCGTATTATCAAGTCCAAGGTCTTCTCTCAAGATCGAATGTTTCATCATTTGTTCTTCTTTGATCGAGAGTTGGATATAAGCGAGCGAGAATTTCAATTAAAGACATTTTTATTATCGAGCAAAGACAAAAATTTCATGAAAAATGCAATTAAGTCGCATTGAACACGTATACCGGAAAGCGGGGCAAAACGGACTACCCTTAAAATTTTTTCGCGAATCATAAAAATAATAATAATAAAGCACACGGGTCATTTTGCCCCGGTGTTCCGTTTTGCCCCGCTCTGGCCTACCCGTGTGTCCATGTAATCCTACGGCGCTCAATTATTGTGCATGTACCAAATGTGAGGATTTTATGGATTTTATTTAACGAAATTTTTATTATCGAGTAAAGACAAAAATTTAATGAAAAATGGAATTCTTAAATCGCACTGAACACGTATACCGGCGAGCGGGGCAAAACGAACTACCCTTACAAATTTTTCGCGAATCATAAAAATAATAATAATAAAGAACACGGGTCATTTTGCCCCGGTGTTCCGTTTTGCGCCGCTCTGGCCTACCCGTGTGTCCATGAAATCCTACGGCGCTCAATTATTGTGCATGTACCAAATGTAAGGATTTTATGGATTTTATTTAAAGATATTTTTATTATCGAGTAAAGACAAAAATCGAATGAGAAATGGAATTCTTAAATTGCACTGAACACGTACACTGAAGAGCGGGGCAAAACGGACTATCCTTACAAATTTTTTACGAAAAACAAGATAAAAAAACAGAAAGAGACGAATCAGTTTCGCCCCGGTTTTCCGTTTTGCCCCGCTCTCCCCTGACCAGGTGTTCATGTAATCCTACGGCGCTCAGAGATTATGCATGTACTCCAAAATGTAATTAACTGCACAATTCTCACTGACGGATGAACATATGTGCGTTGGCTGGAAACATTGGAAAGCGTTTCTCGCGTGAAACGAAAGATATTAGCGATGAGTAGCTGTAACACCTTGCGAGCGAATCGTTCTTCCATTATAGCTCGTCGCGTTGAAAAATTGATCCGTGCCGAATCACGGTAGCGCACGGTAATAATCCTGCAGCTTTTTTTTCTTTCTTTTTACTTTCTTCGTCCAGCATAAATGTACTTCCTCGTTACATTTTCATTTCAATTTTGCAGAATGGCGAGGCGGTCTCTGTGGTGTCTGGTGGGGCTTCTTCTGGCGCTGCTATTCGTCACGGCGAACGGACTCCGAGGACCAGCGAGCCAGGTAATTATATTTGTCCATAAATAAATATTCGCACGAACTCACCGTATTCGATTAAGATAATTCGTCCGGCGATGAACCCATTTTAACCACCGGAAACATCGTTACATGTATACGGGAATCGGACGATCTTAGAAAAAAAAATCTTACGTCTGCCTGATTAACGAACGTGAAGGAAACAATGTACAACGCTCGGATGGACGGATGCTCGCACGCTTGTACTTGTTACATGCGAATTATTTACTGGGCAAGCACATTGCCGTACGGCTGCTCGTAAAATGTATATTTTATAATCACAACGAGCCCTGCCGCTCGACAGCTGTCCATTTCTCTCGTCAAGTCCGTTCGTACGCCCCGTGCAATTTTTCACCGGTGCAATTTTTTCTTGCGGTACAGTAGAGTCAATCGTACAAGGATTTCGAAAATTTGCGGAAAAATTACGCAGTTTTTTTTACAGGCAGTCCTTGCGAATAGTGTGCATTTCGCATAAGTTTCAGAGAAATGTGAGGGAATTGCAAACACTTCTGGATGGTATAAAAATCTGAAAAAATAAAGCGTATTAAAGGTACTGAAAAGATTAATTTTGCATTATAATAATTCCAAAGTGTTATTAACAAATTAATGAAAAATAAAATTGTAAAAAAATATTTTTTTTTTGTAAAAATGATCCGTTTACTGTTCTGAATACATATGAATCTTTTCAGATT
The DNA here is from genome assembly GCA_964017025.1 of Stenichneumon culpator. NCBI lineage: Eukaryota > Metazoa > Arthropoda > Insecta > Hymenoptera > Ichneumonidae > Stenichneumon > Stenichneumon culpator. The sequence goes on from OZ024772.1 coordinate 3,963,239, forward strand.
TTTAAATACATTTTGAATTTTTTTCTTTTTATATGGGATACACGTAGTAAGTCACAAAATTCAAAGTGAATTTAAAAATCTGAAAAAATTCATACGTTTTCAGAAAAATGAACGAACCATTTTCCTTTTAAAGAAAGTTAGATTTCCGGGAGATTTGTTAAACAATGTAATTGTCAGCAATTTGTTAATAACATTTTGTAATTATCATTAGGTTAAATTAATCTTTTCACCATCTTTGATATGCTTGATTTTTTCCAGATTTTCATATCATCCAGAAGTGTTTGCAATTTCTTCTCATTTCTCTGAAACTTATGCGAAGTGAACACTATTCGCAAAGACTACCTTAAGCCGAATTGTTCATTTTAGTTTGATCTCAACGAGCAAGAGCTAATTGTTTTTTTATCGATAGACACTCTGCGAATTTACCGGCAAACATTTACCATTATATTCGTAGTTTGCAAATTACAGTCATTTTTTTTTAACGACAAAAAACTAAAAAAATTGAAACCTCAACCAAAGTGAGATACCTTTCAATCCATTTAGTGACCATGATCTATCATCCGATATCACTATTTCATATTTATCGATGATTTATCTCTGCGATATTTTTTTAACACGTCCGGTCATCCGCCTCTTGAATCCAACTCTTCCCTGCGTCATAGATTTCACCTTATCGGTGTAACTGTGTCACGCATGCGCGCCGCAGGTAAGCGCATGTGCCAGAAGCTAGATCGAGTCCGTGCAACAAGTTCTTCTTTCACATTAAACGCACATTTACCGTCGACTTCCCGTCTCGGCCGAACGGCCCCTTCTCGCCGCTGTTATGCCCCGAAGATCCTGGGCCGTGCTCATCTTCCCATGTCTTGCACTGCTCGTCCAAAGGTCAGACGTGAATGTGCCCAGCGGTGCGCTGTAGAACAAATGGCAAGGTGAATGGTCGAGGGTCGTTTAGCACGCGAGCTTTCAGAATCGGTCAATTCAGCGTACAGGATAATAACATGTCTTTAACGCTTTCGTTTCGTGTCCCATCCGACTAAATACTGTAAATGGTCACTTGTCGGAGATAAACAAAAAATCCTCCTGCATGTATCGTCTCTCCCCAATTGACCTATGCGGTTGAAAGGTTGTACGTTTAACAAACATCGCATGTTCACAAACGTCCAAAAAATGTCGTCTCGTCAATTTACCGGCATGTCTAGTTAAAATCACATCACTTAAAAAAAAAGAAGAACTTGTAAAATTATCGATGGAACAAAAAATTGCATGCTTTTTCCCCAATTGATCTATGCGGTGAAAGTATTGCGCGTTTAACAAACGTTGTCTCTTAACAAACGTCCAAAAAAAATTTTTCGTTAATGTTACAGTTGTATTTAGTTAAAGTTACATTAACTTGAACACAGAAGAACTTGTAAAATTAACAATAAAAACAAAAAATTTGTGGTCCCTCGTGAAGCAGAAATGCTCGTCGAAACCTTTTCTCCTGCGACCGAGCATTGCGAAGCACGTGCTGGGAAACGGTATCAACAGACGGATATCGGAATGCATTCGCGAGTCCTCGAGGAACTGGAACTCTTATATATATCAGATTTCTCGAGCTATCGGTTCTCCGCTGTTATGTACCGGGTAGCAGTAACGTGGCTAATACCACGTTATTACACACGAATACGTTTATACCACGCCTAGTCGCACGCCAGTCGTCCGACTGGCGCGAACAGTTTACACTACACCGAGTGTGTGTATACAGGGTGGCTTTGCAATAAGCGGTTAGGCACTCGGGCGAACACCCGGTCACGCTGTGCTAGGCAGGAGCTGACCTTTAGCGTCGACACTCGTGTGTCGACGCACGCGCGCCACTCGGGCACGCGATATGTAAAGGAGCCAGAAATATGCGGGGTAAAAAATTTTATCCCTGAACGATAAAGAAATTTTGAAATGAAACACCGGTGCGAGATTGCGGAGCTACTTCGTCGTTATAGTATAGATGTAAAGTAATTAAGTTAATCTCGAAACGCGTTTGTGCTTATGCACAAAGTTAAAAGCGGGACACCCGTTGTCCGTGAACAGACTCTTGCGGCAGGTATCTAGTTCGCATGTTTATCGTGCGGCGCGCGCACACACTTACTTGCTTGGAGGATTAAGGAGGATCGACTATGAGACGAAATCCAACTTAAGGACTCAATCTTTTGATATGTTCTGCATTAACACTCTACGCATCTATTCCCGAAGTCTGAACAATTTTGATGGTATCGTTTATTTGTAATTCAGTTTAGAAGCTGACTATTTTGACCGTATCATTCTATATTCTAAATTCTAACATTCGCGTCGGTCGGTTTGGTATAAAAGATCATTAATTTACTACTATCAAACCAACTTGGAGATTTGAAAAACTAGATTCGAGTAGACGAAGGATCAAAGATTATGTCGATGCGAACCCAATGATTTATCGATGCGAATAAGTTTATTTTGTGATCGCAGTCTGTCAATTTATCTGTGCCAGGCTTGACAAACTTTCTGGTCGAAAGCCGATGCGTTTAGAGAGCCAAACGCCTCAGGTCCAGTTTAATACACGTCCAATTATACATGTTTTACCACACATCACGAATCCGCGGCATAAAATTATCTATATATCAATCATTTAATGTCTCAAATATGCTTTAAAATGTTTCATATAAGTTTTTGAAAATTATTTGTGATTTCGTTTTTCGTTTTGTAATGTTGGCCAGTAGTTCGTGATGACGATTCCGAAGTCGTTGAGATTCTTAAACTTGAATACATATTTTTCTTAATCTTCGATACATGGATCATTTTTGCAAAATATACCCGATCAATGGCATGCATAATTAATTTTACTAATATTGCATGTTATTCGAGACAGCTGTAATGTAATTATTTTCAATCATATTTTTGAGTCCAAAGAACGTTGATCCTGCAACGCTTTCGTGTTTGATTTTATTGCGGCGCCGTTCCCTACACGCTCGTCCACTGCCATCGCATCGGAACTCAAACGGGCGTGAATCCAAAGGCAACGGTGTGTACGGAATTCAATCACTTTCTCATTCGGATCGCCGCAAGCTGCGATCTCTCGTTCCATTATAGGTTGGGACGAACGAATAACGCCCGGTGGATAACACTACTGGTATGAGATGGGTCTCGACTCCGCAATTCATTCAATACAATCTTCGTCATTTCGGCCGGTCGAGAAACATTTTTAGTACAATTTTTGTAAATTTGTTCCGTTTTTTTGCTTCACACAAGAATCGCCGTGCTTTTAGGGTGAATTTCTTATTTTCTTTATAGATGGCGCACAACGGCATGCAATTAGTGCCGATACAATTTCACCTTAGAACGATTTGCCTTGCAACATTAACGCGTTTATGCCCATTACGTAATCCCACGCATCTTATATCAACGCAACAGCGAATTAATCAATTAATATGCGTCCTTCGAGAAATCCCGAAACCAAACACATCTATGTGTACGGAATTCAATCACTTTCTCATTCGACTCGCCGCAAACTGTAATCTTTCGGTCGATTATAGGCTAGGACGGACGAATAACGCCAGGTTGGTAATACCGGTGTGAGCAGGTTTCAAATAATCGAGCAGTGACGTCAACGCGAGCCTCGACGCCTCGAATTCATTGAGTCTAATCTTCGTCCTTTCGGCCAGTTCAGAAACATTTTTACAGCGATTTTTGTAATTGTTTTAATGTTTGTTGTTTATTTACATAACATTGCATTGTATAGATTTTTAGTATTAACCAATAACATAATATAATACGTCTACGCGGGAAACTCTAGGATTGTTTAGTCCACAGAAACAAAATTTGCTCGTTCGTGACTATCACAGAGTTGTCTTACTCCTTGCATTGCGTATTCCCTTTGCAACAGAGGGGTAATTTCCCTTACATAATCCTATTCCGTACGTGCTATTATACCTAAATTAAGTCATTTGGCTTTCTCTTTTCGGCCTACTTTAAATTTCAATATCATAATTCACCCATGACATATCTTAAAGTCACAAATAAATATCTAAAAGCTCTCCCGCTCTTTTGACGAGGTGAATAATATATCTTAGCGTCTTACCAGACTCTCAATATGGGCATCCCACCTCAGGTGTCGATCTATTATTATTCCTAAGTACCTTATACTATTTACATTTTCGATTAGGACTGCATCCGCTCCTTGCGGATACATTGTGGATAAATTCGTAATTTTTTTTTCCACAAGAATCCCCGCGCACAACAGCATGCAAATAGTGCCAATACAATTGCAGTTTATAATGATTTGCCTTGCAACATTATCGCGGTTATGCTGATTGCACAATCCCACGCATCTTATATCAACGCTACAGCGAATTAATTAATTAATACGCGTCCTTCGAGAAATTCTGAATCCAAACGCAACGATGGAAACCAATCACTTCCTCATTCGAATTAGTCCTGGCGCCCACGTATCTTCTGTATGCAATGAAAGGTCCATGGAAAAACTTGGTTATGTTTCAATATAAGTGGTAGAACACATTGTTAATGACAATTTAATTGTTTAAATCGCTATATCTCTAAAGCTACTGAACGGATCAGAAAATTTCCAAATGATACACTTATTCTCTATTTAAGATGAACAAAAGTTGTTTTAAGAATTTTTTTCGTAATTGCCAATCTTAACGATTTATTGACTGTTAAGCAATTTCACATACGGCCGATGCAGTTTTCGCGCCGGGAATCGCGCTTGCTTCAGTCTCAAGTGTGGTAACTTTTGAAGTATTCAACGTAGCAACATTTCATGGGAGTGTTTTCAACACTAGAAAATGGAAGCTAACTAGAACGGAAACTACAAAATGTAAGAAAATGTACGATGATCGTAGAAATGAAATGAAATTTCCAAAAATTACAAAATGTCTACGGGTTGGAGGTTGAAAATGGTGGAAAAAACATTGTGAGATGTTTTTTGAACATATCTAAGACTATAATTATCCGGTCGAGATATTCCAAAATTCGATTTGAAGGATCTTTCTAAACGAATCAAATGGTGTGGAGCTCTAAAAACATGGAAGTTATAGCCCTTGCAAATAATGGAATTGTGAGTGAGCGCATACGCGGTTGTCACGTTACTCATACACTGTATAAAAGCGTAATAAATTAATCAAGTAATCTATTAATCGATAAATCCATTGAACAATCAAATTGTTCAGTGGATCATCAAATAACAATCGAAATCGAATTTTTTTTTTCGAAAACTTTTATCGAAAAATAACCAAGATTTTCAGATTCTGGAGAACAAAATCTAAAGAACCCACTTAGGTTTTCCCATAGACCTTTCATTGCATACAAAAGGTACGCGGGCGCCAGGACTAAATCACCGCAAGCTGCGATCTCTCGTTCGTTCGTAGGTTAGGACAGACAAATAACGCCTGATGGGTAATAATACCAATACGAGCAGGTTCTAAATAACCGAGCAGTGAAATCAATACGACTCTCGACTCCTCGAATTCATTGAATCTAATCTTCGTCTTTTCGGCCGGTCCGAAATAATTTTTAGTGCAGTTTTTATAGATTGGTTCCGTTTTGTTTTCTTTTCACACAAGAATCGTCGCGCTTCGAGGGCGAATTTTTACTTTATTACTTTGCAGATGGCGCATAACCGCATGCGATTAGCGCACTTTTATCTTAGAGCGTTTTGTCTTGTAACATTAGCATGTTTATACCCATTGCGCAATTCCGCGCATCTTATATCAACGCGACAGCGAATTAATTCATCAATAGGCGTCCTTCGAGAAACGAGTCGTTTTTATAACACCGGATGGTTATTATGTAGAGAACAAAAAAATGAGGCTAGATTGGATGGTTCATACCGGCCGAGATCGGAGGGAAAAAGAGATCGCAACTAGTCGTCCTCGACACGGCATCTCCATACTTAGGCATTTGCATACACTGTGCCCACCAGTTTGTCGGTCCCAATCGATGCAAGGACGAGATAGATTTTTTCAATTGTGAGGCGTGTCGATCCTCGAGCTGGAAATAGTTGGATTAAGCAAGGTACTGTGACCCACGTTGAAAGGTGTTATTTTTTTGGTATAACAAAAATGTTTGTTCGAATTGATTGAAGCCAATAATCGCTTAACAAGACAATGATTTATCTGTACCGAACAAATAACATCTTTTAACGTATGTCACAGCAGCTTCTGGTTAATCCAACCATTTTTGTTCTCAGTGTACGTTCGTTCATAACTTTTTTCTCCCTATGTGTCATGTCTTCCGGAAAAAGAAAAAGCAAAGGGGCTTTGACAGTTCCCCCTATCAAAGCATACGAGTTACGCCTCTTTGTTTCTCAGCAGTCGATATACGTCTAGCATAGTTTGGATCAACAAACAAATTTAGATAATGGACACTTTTCAAATATACAAATAAATAAACTAGTCGTCCTTGCACCCAGAAAAATCATTTCGTGACGGGCGCCCGCAAAAAAATATATATTTAATATAAATACATATTTATTTGAATTAAATAAATATTTATTTGTGGCTCACTCTTTAAATAAATTATTTTTCTGGGTGCGGCAATTTCACAAAATACGGCATTTTCATGCTTAGGCGTTTGCATACACTGTGCCCACTGGTTTGTCGGTCGTAATCGATGGAAGGACGATAGACTTTAAAGTCGCGCGGTGTGTCAATCCTGGAACTTATCGGTAAAGTAAGCGCTCTACTTCCGCTCGTTAACTTTTTTCACGCGTTTGTTTCTTTGCAGTTGATTTACGTCGCACACAGTTTCCAAACAACAACAAAAATTCGGCGCATTTATATCTCTACCAGTCACAACTCTACCAGATAATAACTCTATCAAAGTCTCTACCAGAAAGTAATAAAACTCTACCACAATCAAAATACTTAAAACTCTACGGGACTTGAAATAAAACTCTACCGGAATACAAGTTTTATTTCAATTCCGGTATAGTTTTATTTCCATTCCGGTAGAGTTTTATTTCAATTCCGGTATAGTTTTATTTCCATTCCGGTAGAGTTTTATTTCAATTCCGGTATAGTTTTATTTCAATTCCGGTATAGTTTTATTTCCATTCCGGTAAAGTTTTATTTCAATTCCGGTATAGTTTTATTTCAATTCCGGTATAGTTTTATTTCCATTCCGGTAAAGTTTTATTTCAATTCCGGTAGAGTTTTATTTTGATTTTGGTCAAGTTTTTTTACTTTCCGGTAAAGATTTTGATACAGTTTTAATACGGTACCGTTGTTATCTGGTAGAGTTGTAAGTTGTGAGATGTAAATATGCCAAAAAATCGGATAAACTGAATTTTTCATTTAAAAGATATAAAACGGAACGAAATTTTCGTATTGCGCACATACAAGTTCGGATGATCCGAGACTCTACTGTATTTGGATAATTCAGTTAGATGTTTTTGCACAAAGCGAAATGCCAGGCCAGAGTTGCGCAACGAGCTGTGCGCGCCTCAGACATCGTCGAGTGTTTCAGGAAGAGTGACGAGCGCTTCGGGATCAAAATCTCTGCTCCGGAGAGATGAATGCTGAAGCGGCGATGTCCGACCCGCTTCCTCGTGCGATAGCGGGATGCGCAAGCACATGGTTTGATTAATAGCCGCGCGCGCGCAGATCCGACCGGCTCTTATGCTTGAATGTCGAACGATCGTGTGGTGCAAAGAGCATCGCGGGATTAGCTCGAGGCGATTTGCGAGAGGCGAGATTGCCCGGCTGAACAAAAAAAAAATGTTAATACAAAATAAAAAAATTCATGATGGAAACTTTCCAGTCGTTATTAATATAGTCTCCCCGGCAAGTGGGGGGATACGCGTTCGGTTAATTATCATTATACGACGAGTCCTTGCGCAGCATTACTGTGTTCCGCGTCGTTGAGAAACATGCCTATCTCACCCAAATCGATTGAACGCATTAACGATTCTCGTGTTCGAGCACGGCACCCTGTGAGCTCAGTTATGCCCATTCGCATCGTTATAGTTGTCGGAACATACGATATCAAGAATTCGGAATACTAATGGGGATTTTTTACGATTTCGAACCATTTTTGTTTCTTTGCAAAAATAATTTTAAAAACTTGCGTTTTTTAAATTTAGCGTAAATAATTTTAAGCCCTTGCATTTTTTTTAAATGAGCGAAAAAAAATTTTTTAACGTTTTTTTTAATCGGCGAAAATAATTTTTAAAACTTGAATTTTTTTTATTGGAGAAAATATTTTTTTTTTAAGAGTTTTTTTTATCAGTGAGAAGAAAAAGGAATCTATCGTACGGAATTTTTGATACGTCTAATTTTTGCAGGAAAAAAACGAAACAGCTTTTTTTTACTGAATTCGTTATCCCCTCCAATACGGAAGCTAGGTTCGCGAATTATGAATCGGAGTTAGAATTAACCGAATAAAAAGACACCGCGAGAGCATAGAGTGTATTTTAACACTTGCTTATTAGCGACACGATAAAGCGGAAATTTATTCAAGTAAAAACTTTCTAACAGGCTCGATCCACCGAAGTGATGATAAATCATAATCGGCAGTCCTTGCACCGAATGCCTCTTCCTTGCGAAATTGTTCGCGATAGCTCACGCACAGTCGAACTACCTCGTGTTCCCGTTTATACATTAATATTACGAGGGAGATACCGATCCGTGGATGCAATTACGCAATTACGCATGTTGCATCCACGAGTGCTTGATGTCCATCGCTACTTGGCGTGATCTCTTCTCTCTTGCGCGTTTAGTATTCCTGACTTTTTTGTATAACGAAGGCGAGTACGTAGTACAAGAAAAATACTGGTATTTACATGCTCGAGTATATCGGAATGCGTAGTGTGCGAGCCTCGTTACCGATTATAGTCGCGCTCGACTTGCATCACGGCTAACCGAGTCGAGTTTGTTGCTAACCGGCCGTATCGTCATTTTAACCCGTCCGCGCCTGCGGGACGCATTTGGCAACGCAGTCACGGATAAATCCCGCAACGTAACAGTCAGAGAATGAAAAAAAAAAAAAACAAAAAAACTACTATGAAAGAATTGATCTGTTATACGTTTGTCCCCCGACAAGTTTCTACCGTACAGGAAACAGCGAGAGAAATGCCGGGCAAGATGCACCGATATAGACAACTTGAGATGAGATTTTTGAAAATGAAATTTTTTTTTTCGGCAACATAACACACGGTACCATGCATCGTAAAGTGTTGTCTCAACGTGTCACCCGTTTTACGCCCGGTCCACCGTTTTTAGTGATTTATTTATTCACTTAACCCTTTATAAATCACAGTGCCCGAAACCGTACCGAAATGGGACTAACGGACGCGGAGTGGGGGCCACGCGTTGTTGCGGTAGGGCCTAAGAGTGGGGATAGAGGTGTGACTTATAAAGAGTTAAGGAGGTTGGAGCGAGTGGTGTTCATTTCGCCTAAATTCGAGAAATTCGGGCAAGAATTGCAAACACTTCCCGATGTTATAAAAATGTTAAAAAATTCATACTTATTAAAGGCACTGCAAAGACTAATTTTACTTAACAATAATTTCAAAATGTTATTAACAAATTGTTGAAAAAAAAATTGTTCATCAATATATGCGGTACCTCAACTTTTTTTTATGAAAATGATTCGTTCATTTTTCGGAATACGTATGAATTTTGTCAGAATTTTATCTTAATTTTGATTTTTCTTGTTTTTTACATGGAAAAATGTGCAAATATCAAAATAAAGATAAAAATCTGAAAAAATTCATACGTATTCCGAAAAATGAACGAATCATTTTCATAAAAAAAAAGTTGAGGTACCGCATATTCTGATGACCAATTTTTTTCAACAATTTGTTAACAACATTTTGAAATTATTATTATGTAAAATTAGTATTTTCAGAGCCTATGATAAGTATGCATTTTTTCAGATTTTTATAACATCGGGAAGTGTTTGCAATTCTTGGCTGAATTTCTCGAATTTAGGCGAAATGAACACCATTCGCTCCAACCTCCTTAAATGAAAATGGGCTGAGCCCAATTAAAAGTTCATGGGAAACACCAGCAAGCGATTTGAAACAGTGAGAGTGACCAGACGCCAGTTGATACAAGGCGAAAAAGAAAAAATACATAAAATAATTAGCGAATAAAGGACAAAGCATAAAAGATAGATGCTAAAAATAATTCAATAATTAAGTAAAAAATTATTCTGCCTCATAGTCTGCCTTCGAATAATCGTAGGAGTGTTTTGCCCGCTCTCCCCTAGCCTTCGCGAGATAAAATACATTTCCGCGAGATAAACCACTGTTTCGCCGCTGCGATTCAGTATATTTGGAGTTTTTCATCTAGCCGGGAAAATGATTACGTTAAAATGCCGGATCGATTTGATTGGTCCCGTCTGTCGATACTAACATGGTCTGACATAATGGACCAATCAAATCAGTCCGTCATTATAACGTATTCATTTCTACGGCTGGACGTAAAGCCTCAATTATTGCTCAATGATTGACGTTTTACACCATTGCGACATGTTCGTAGTGTGCCATGTCGTCCATTTTATTTATTTATTATTATCATATACGGGTCATGTCCTTTTTACATCGAATTTATCTGTTAGAGTGTATATTGTTAATAGTATTACGTCGTGCAAACAATTTCAACGTTACTAATCTAAAGCAATAGAGAATATCAGTCAGCCATGTTTCGGTAACCGGTTTCCTTTGCTTTTCGACGATTTTTTTCTTTTTTATTCGCGTGGACGCTTGTCCGTCGATTAAATAGAAATGCATATCGGGCCGCATCTCACTTTCTCCATCTTTTTTGTTTTTTTTTTTTTTTTTTTTGCAAAAGGTCGTTGGTATTCAAAGGCCGTACGCGAAAGCGTTTCTAGTTTTATGAATCCATTGGTTCACCGTCCTCGGCTTTCGGCAATTTTTCAAACGTCCCAAGAACGACGATCCGTCAATCGACACTTCGTCCAGAGCATACGAAAACCGAGATCCTTTCACTTTCGAGCCTGTCCGTAATTGTGGCAGGACTGTCGGGCGTCGGAACTGGCGAGGACTCGGCCGTCCGTTAACAAAGTTCGAAGCGAGATATTTCACCGAGATTTTAGGCCGACCTTCTTCCGTTCCATCCGGCCGATCCTCCTTGCACGTACATGGTAGTTATTAATCACGGAGCAGAACGTAAGACGTTTCGTGCCGAGTTGCAATTAAAAGCGAGAAAAAAGATCGAGGCGAGGACCTTCCACCGCTTCGCGCACCGCTGTAGAAAGTGAAGGTAGCCGCGCTCGCCGCGCCATATCTCGAACGCTCGTTCGATATTGAATTCGCAACGAAAGCACTATACTCTCCACCTGCAGCAACGTCATGCGACACCAAGGTCGCCCGGATGCTCGGCCGATCGAAACAATGCCTATTATTAATTGTCTGCTGCTAATTGATACGCGTTCGGATTAGTTTTTGCGCGCCGTGATATTACCCGAGTGAGTTTTCTCACTTACGAGACAGTGCAGACGGCACGACGAGGCGCGCGTGCCACTTCCAAGTCGTTTTTGTATATCTCTCGGTTGCCTCACAACCGCCGCAACATGTGTATCTCGACCTGTGTCTCGTATACGGCGTGAGAGACACGAGAATGCCGGTGGCCGAGTTTTTCAGTGACCATAGCAAGTACGCGAGAGAGGTTCGTGAAAGGACGTCATCGTAATTTTAGCCAAGGGATCGTAGAGACCACGCCCTCGGCGAGGCACTCTTGAGCCCGGTTTTTCAGGTTGATACGGCAACACGATCGTTCGGCCATTTTGCAAAAGTATATATTCGACACTGCCATCGACTCCGAGCCTCGGCGGTTAAAAAATAATCCCCTTAACCTCCGCGGTTAAAAAAAAAAATGAGAGAGTTCTTACATTTGACACACGTTTCTCGGCCACAAAGGCTCATGCTGGTAGTAGTAGTAAAAGTATTTGTTGGCATTAGTATTTGCAATAACAATGGTGAGACATTTACAAACGATATGCAATACATATAATGTCAATGGGCCATGGATCGAGGTCCTTCAGCCCAGAGTAATCTAACGTATCGGGTGTAGTAGTTTTTACGCTTCTAAGGAGGTTCGAGCGCTTTGCATTAGTTGAATGAGTGCTACATTTTTAAAAAGTAGATTATATAAACTTTTATGCAGCCATTGATTTTTGTAGATGGTTATTTGTATTACGTCAGACGTTTGTAACCCAGAAAACATTAATTGCAATGGATTTGTAAAAATCTTAACTCGTTTGTGCTAATTTTCGAAGAGGTACATATTCGTTCAGTTTTTCTAAAGAATTATCTGCAATTTTTGCTCGATGTTCATGTATTCAGGCGTATTCTCTTCTTTGAAAAATACTCTGCAAATTCATCATTAACATATTCGATAGTATTTTGCGTTTAAAAATAACAGCCACTTGTGGATGAAGGAATTTCGTCGATGGATAAACAAAAGGCTGCCATTTTTAAACGGAAAATACTGTCGAACATGTAGAGAGTGAATTCGCAGAGCATCTTTCAAGGAAGAGAAACATTGCGGATTATTCTTTGAAAAAACTTAATAAATATATGCGTTTTCGAGAATTAGCACAAACTAGTTAATATTTTTACAAATCAATTGCAATGGATGTTTTTCTAGGTTAGGGGTATCTGCTGTAATTCAAATAACCGTCTACTAAAATCAATAGATGTCTAAAAGTTTGTATAAACGACTTCAAAAATGTGGCACTCATTGGACTAGAGTAAAGCCCTCCAACCTCCTTACAGGCGTAACAAATACTGTACCGGTACAGTACCCGGATTACCCTGCGCTGAAGGAATTCGGTCTATAGCCCATTGACATTATATTTATTGTATATTGATTATAAATGTCGTGTAATTCGACTAGTGTGAAGCTCTCCAACCTCCTTAAAGGCGTAAAAAAATACTACACCGGTACCATACCCGGATTACCCTGCGCTGAAGGAATTCGGTCTATGCCCATTGACGTTATATGTAAACGGAGAGAAAGGTATGGTAATAATCTCCAGATTCGTATAGTAATTCGAGGACGAAGTGGAAAAATTACGATTTTAACCAAAAGCATCGCGAATTTCGCTATGCATGGGCCGCTGTAATATTTACGGCATATCGTAATTATTCCCATACTTTGCGCCAACAAATGTTAAAGATTATTCTCCAGACGCATATAAAATGCCCCAAGTTAGTTCGGTATAAACTACTAGAAGTTCAGTAATAGATTGCGCACGCTTCATAATTTCTTGCTATATTCGATTTAGTAACGATTACTTTGGCGGCCACATCATACGATTGAATAGTTTCATTGGTTTAGTTTGTCGTTCCATGCGGTGTAGGAAAATTTCCCAGATTTTCGATGTGTCTCGCGTTTGCTATACCGTCTGGAGATTATTCCCAAACTATTTTAGATGATATTACTATATTTTTCTCTCCGTGTATTGTATATCGTTTATAACTGTCGTATAATTCGACTAGTGTGAATCGCTTCAACCTCCTTAACCCTACAACTCGTGACTGGGGTCCGAACGCATCCCACGCGAACGCGAAAAAAATGAGCTTTTTGCTATTTTGTTCCGGTTTTCAGTCTTCGAATGGGTTTTCCATTAACCAAATGTTCCTTATGAAAACTCTTCTTTATGAAAAAACGAAGAAAAACATGTGTGAGAAAGTCTGTTTATCAGCGTAGGACCGGTGTTATAATCAAGAAAAGCGTGGAGTGCGTTCGGACCCCAGTCATGCGGTTGAAGGTAAAAAAAATTAAGTCATGAGTTGTAGGGTTAATGATAAAGGACTTGATTTTATATATTTTTGTGGTGTGAATTGGTGTAATATACTTTATGTAACTCATGCATGAAAAGCGCTACTTTCCTCGCCTGCCGAGTTTAGTAAATTCCCGGCGCATGCGCAGTTTGGCTCCTTCGCGTGCGATCGACTTTTGCGCATGCGCAATTCGGCTGCTTTGCGTGCGAATTTTTTTGGGTGCGATTTCTGGTAATTATTGCACGCTGCTCGCAGCGCCACAATCAGCAGGCATGGAGTAGCGCTTCTCCTGCATTCGTTACATAAAATAGTTCGCGATACTTGTACGTAAAAGCGGACTCCCGACGGCGGTTGTGAAGTGGCCGCACTCGCCTTCTCTCGCGTTACATCAGCACTAGAATTCGCCTCGTGTCGCTGTAGCGCTCGATCCGGCTCATGCAGCCACTTCCCAACCTTCGTCGAAAGTCCGCTTTTACGAACTAGTATCGTAATATACTATGATTCAATTAACTCTCGTTGAGCATTCCTTCTAAGGTGTGCAATATGGTGTGAGTGGGAAATGATATTCTGGCATATTATGGTTCATACTATTTTTCTTATTAATTTGACATTTAAAAAATCAAATATATGGTTTTTTAATTTAAAAATTAGAAAAACATAAATGAAAATTGTGAAAAATAATTGTTTGTTAAATGCGCAAACTTTTTTGTTATTTACTTTGCGGAACGGTATTTTGTAAAAAAAAATACTTTCTTATCCTCAAATGTCCTAGCGTGATCTGAGAGACGGTTATTAATCGAGCGGCCTTTCACATCGCAACCGGTGGCTTGAGATGGCTCATCCTTTTTTTTTCATTCGATTCTATTTCCCATAAACAGTTCGCACGATTAAATTCATACTGCTGGTATACTTCTCACCTACCGGTGGTCTCGGCAGTGATCGAAGGCGTTCATTTGCACGATAGATAATGAGCCCTTGCCGTCTGTGTACTGTAATTTCGATGTTATTTTTCTTGTTACGTGCCCGTGTCGACGTCGAGTTAACTTAATTGCTCGCTTGATCTTCTCGTGCATCCTCGCACCTCTCTCGATAAAGTTCCACTTCCAAGGGAACACACACGGCATTGGATCGTGTGAATTCTCATGAAATGTCAAAAAACAATGGCCTTATACGTGCGCAGCGTCAAAAAAGTAAATAATCGTTATACGTACATCCTAATAATAATTTAAAAAAAAGCTGAAAATTGAAATTTTCATATCGCTTCCTCATAAAAGTTGAAAGTTGAACGTTGAAAGTTGAAAGTTGAAATTTTTATATCACTTTCTCATAATGGCCCTTTATTCGCAAAGCTCCTTCTATGAGAAAGCATTTACTATATTTTTGGCTTCCTCATAGAGGAAGCTTTGCGAATAAAGGGCCATTATGAGAAAGTGATATAAAAATTTCAACTTTCAACTTTCAACGTTCAACTTTCAACTTTTATGAGGAAGCGATATGAAAATTTCAATTTTCAGCTTTTTCAATATCAACGTCGTATTTAAATTTTAAGCAAAACTGCTGGCCGACTCAGGTTTAGTCCGAAAAAAAACCAACCTTACGCTTTTGGTCAAAACGGCTGTCGAATCTGTACTCGAGGCGAAAAATACATAGAGTATCATAGAGTATTCATCGGGAAGCAAAGAAATTGCTGTTTGAAAATACCCAAAATCACTCGTTTTTCCAATTTTGGCTATAAAAATGCCCTATAAACTTTTTCGTTAGCCGTCACTCCGGGATTGTATTATAAGTATTTTTTCACGCTGATCGCGAATCTGAAACTTTTTTATTCGTAGATTAACATTTAATACGGAAAAATGCGTCTTGAAAAAAAAAAAAAAAATTTCATGAAATTCAAAAAATTCAAAATGACATAAAATTTAAACGGCTCGATCGATTTTCTTGAAATTTTAATGGGATCATCGGGTGATCATATTCCATCTGTGTACGCGTTTTTAGCCCGATAGCTAAAAAATTGCGAGCGCTACGGTGCGCACAGACTTTTTCGAAGAAATTAAAAATGGCGTACAAAAAAAACAACTGAACATTTTTGGATGAAATTTGGCAGAAACATTGACTATTAACCACACAAGCTGTGTGCAAAATTTCAGCCTGATCGGTGGAGGCTTACCCGAGATATGGCCATTTGAATTTTTCGCGTTTGATTCACACACACACACACACACACACACACACACACACACACACACACACACACACACACACACACACACACACACACACACACATACATCCGGACATTTTTTCTAAATGTGATTTTTCGATGTTTTGGAACATTCTGAACACGTTTTCATTAAAATCTCGAAATTTTTTTTTTTCACCATCACAAAGCTTCCTCTACGAGGAAGCAAAAACGGAAAAAATATTTAAAAATGTATAAACTCGAGTTCCTTTTCGCCGGACGAAAGAAAACAAAAAAATAATTCGCGAATTGTATTTCGTGCTGCCTCTCGCGCTAGCTAGGCCCTCGGACACTTGCGGAACCGTGTTTAGCCACGTAAGTCCACGAGCGGACTCGTGGGACACCCACTTTTACTTTCAGACTCGATTGTCCGCGTCGGCGAGATAACGATACGAGGGAGACCGGTAACCGGACGAGAAATTGCCATAGCCACAACAGCCAGTAAACCGAACCATTAGAACTCCCAATGCGTAAATTGCTCCGTTGAAATACACGCTGTTGCGTTCACGACTCTATACGACGACTTCTCTAATCTCACTGTCACTGTCACTGCGGTGCGGTGTCACGCACACGAGACCCAGCGAAATGAGATCTCTCGTTCGGATCAAAATTTGCGGGTCATTCGGCGGTCCGGACCGGTGAACCGGTAGATTAAATGGGGCAACAACAAACACGCGCGTCAACCATATGGCGAGCTACGGGAGAGAATATGCGCACGAGAAAGTCTACGGACGGCTGCGATCGTACAGTTAAAGAAAAAAATTAAAATCAACAGCCTCTTACATTTAACAAACATTTCTTGCCCACGAGACGCGGCAATCTGTTTCTTGCTGACTGTGCAATTTTTTTCTAGTCAATGGACCATATCTTTAAGGTTAAAAAAGTACTGGCAGAAATTAACAAGGAAAAAAATTGAAATATTTATTTTTAATTAATTTCCAAAATTGTAATATTTACGAGAAAAAGACGTTTGGGAGTTTGTAGATGAGAGGTGACTGTTAAATTTTTTGTATTTTTTTTGGAGCGCGTCACAGTACAAACTTTTTTTTTACACTTTTCCGTGTCTAGAAGATTCAGTGAATCTCTTCCGTCGGTCTCTACGCGCGAAATGCAATAGTAATACAAATTAACAAAGTAAGAAAAGATCGTAACGGCATTACGATAATTGTAATATTGACAAGAAAATGATTTTTGGGAGTTTGTGGACGACGGGTTTATTTATTTATTTATTTAATCTATTTTTCGAATTGAATTTATTGAATTGAATTTATCGTCCAAGCATACAATACAATTGCAGTACTCGTATAATACACCTTTGCACGTAATTTTAAAAAAGAAATACGAAGTGAAAGTCGTGAGTGATTCCAGAGTATCGAAGACAATGCTGCTATACAAGAAAAATAGAAACAAATATAAGACTAAACGCGCAGTGAACTAAAATAGAAACTAATCAGTAATAAATTGTAACATCAAGTGTGGACAAAATTGAATCGTAGTCGCATACGAAAGGCAAAACGAATTCACTGAAAATTCAGCAATTTTTCCAGAATTCATACGAGTTATTCAAGACAACAGTTAGACAGTAATTAATTAGGCAATAGTAGATAATAGTTTATTCCACACTGCCATTTATCTTAACCACTTTTGAAACTTCATGTTACAACGTAACTGTCCATTCCATTTCGCCATTCATCCTATGGTCCTCCAAGTTCCTTCAGGCCGCCACAAGTTGCTCAGTTAAATGTGTAAACCTTGTTTTTCACACGTTTACCGTTCTTAGAAGATTAAATGAATCTCCTCCGTCGCTCTCTAAGCGCGCGAAATACAACATTAATAATTTTTTTTTAAAGATTGTAACAAAGTTACGATAATTTTTACTTGCAATATCGTCAAACATTATTGGGCCGTTTGAGCGTTTCTGTACTCCGCGGAGTGTATTACAGCTCGATAGGCGATCGAATTTCGAGAGCGTTCCGGAGGCAGGGAAACGCGGCGATCGAGAGTCGGCTGGCAGTCGTCCAGCGGCCAGATATCCTTTCTAATTGAGGCATGAAATCGACGGCTGCTCGCTTCGCGTTATGAGTCGCCGATGGATTTTTTTTTACAATTTTTCTTTTTTTTATCCCACCGTGCAATGTCTTTGTTTAATTTTCCGCTTACTTGGAAATATCACTTAAATCGATCGAACGAAGCGGCGATCAGGCACACTGCGTTTAAGGATGAAACGGAGCATCGTGGGACGGCGATGGATAATTAATAATCCCGCTTCGGGCAACGATCGACTCATTGTAAATTCATTCGCAATCTGCCGAGATCGGGACACTGGCGGTCCGTGTGAAAAAGTTGCAGGCTTGCGAACTTTGACTTCTCGCAAATTATTGTTCAATGTAATATTTCCCTTACTTAATTCTTTGTAAACTTTATTTTTCGATTATTTTTTCCACGCTCCTCTTCCCAATTGTTGGAGTTAACGAGAGGTCTCGTCGCGCGACTCGTTGAAATGGCACAGCGATTGACGTTTGAACTTGCCAAAAGCTGATCGGCTCAGTCGGTCAGACAGATTAGGCGAGTTATTTAAAAAAAAAAAAAAACTCTTCATGTATTTGCCTGCTCAACGGGCACGATTACCGGGAATACTTGCCGATTACCGGTAGACGTCCGACGACGAAACGACCGGCTGGATTATCGAGGAAACCGCGCGGAGAGAGAGAGAGTGTCGAAATAAACACCAGCCGATTCCGCCGGGACGATCCAACAGTTCAACTGCCGGGGTCGAGGCGCTTCGGCAGAGTATCCAAGAAAACCCCTGATTCACGGTAATAAGGCCCACCGAATTTGCATACCGATCGTGACGCGACGCTCTGTTCTCTCCGTAATTCGAGTTAGCGAAGCTCAGTGAAAAAAGACACACGAAGTTGCGCAGAAATTATCGGCAGGTTATTTCATCCCCTCGTTCAGTCCGACGAGATAGACCCGTGTGAATGACCCCGGAGCGAAGCCGGTTCATCAGGAAGTCGAGATAATCATCACTTCGGGACACCCGATCGGCAGCTGTAATTACTCTTTTAATTCGATCGGAACCCTCGCAATTTGAGCGGGACTGAAATTGCACTTGTTAGAGTACTCGCTCGATACTTTCGATAAGCGGACCGCGGGCCTTGTAACCGATATCGGGACGGTCCGTTCCTTGTGGGAAAGTCCAACCGAGGGGTGGATGAAGAGACGAGGGACTTCAGAAACGAACAATCACGTTGATTGGCCCGTAGATACCGTGGAGAACGTTTAACGCCGTCGAGATTCCGTTCGAAAACGCAGACGAACGGCGTCGCCGAGAATCTACAGTAGAACCCCGATTAACCGGGATGCTCGGGACCAAAGAGTCGCCGGATCATCGAAATCCCGGTTAATTCGACACTGGACAGCGGAAGTATATGAGTCAATAATGGCTAATGATACAACTTTATTTTTACTAGTTACAATGGCATTTGATACAACTTGGACAATAACTTGGTACAACTAAAATGTAAAGCTTTGGATATTTTTTTTAAGTACTCGGTGACTTTGGTTTGTTCCGTGCATAAAAAAACATCTGAAGGCGTACGGTTAATTTGCTTCTCGGCTAATCCGACCCCGCTTAATCGGGATTCTACTGTATCGCGCATGCGCAATATAAATCTCGACCGATACACCTTACAAAGCGATACTGCGCTTCTTAAACTATCACTACTACTATTACTATACCATACTTTACTATGTTTTACTATACTATAGTAGAGCCTCGATTATCCGAATCCATTGGGACGGGAGCTCGGATTAACAATTCGGGTAACAGAATAGTGAAGCTGTTGCTAAGCGATACAGCGCGATGCATATAAAAAAAAATTACAGTACCCATATATTTTAAATAATTATGATATATATTTGAGGAATAACGTGATACATGTATTTTTATTATATTCAACGGTAACTTCAAATTTTCTTCATCACGAAATCCACAATTTTCGTTTGGCGTAAGAGAATTGTACGTTTTTTCGCAGCCACATTTTTTTTTTATGTTAGAGATCGTTGATTTGCCAACATCATACGAGCGCGCCAACAATGTGCTGGTCTCTCCCTTATCGAGTATCGAAACGTTTTTTAATTTTATTTTCCACCGTAAGTACATTGTGCTTACGCTTAGAGGTCGAAGGACTGAACATTGAATCCATAACGCACCAAACTACGAGACTAGTAGATTAACGAAAATAAATTTTGAATATGTGTATATTCAAAATTTTGCTCGATTGAGAAACTAATAAATGCTGCGCATACGACTGCATGCCCGGTAGTGCTGTATAAGTCCTATGCGAGTGTTGTTGAATTGGCTTGGTGTTTGCAGCGCACAACAATGCAAGGATACGAGAATTTCGCGCAATAGTTCGGTCAGTAGAAACTTTATCCGAACCAGCGGCGGTTCGGATAACAGAGTGTTCGGATAATCGAGGTTCTACTGTATAGGCTAGACTGGGCCAAATCAGGGACGCTAAGCAATAAAACCTGCTAAAACAATACCAAAAGCATGCATCCATTGTTTTTCACACCAAAATTGTATTGGCACCGGTTTTGAAAGGTATTAAAAAAGTAAATGATCTGGGGCAAAACGGAGTACCCTTCGATTTGACTTGCGGCAACTTTTCTTAACTTCATTATTACTAAATTTTACCGCACGTCGATATGACATTTCATGTCCCCATTTTGCCCCATGTCCCCGCTTTGCCCCGGTTTGCCCTACTATATTTTACTGTACTATATTTTACTTTACTAAAATGTACTGTACTATACTATACTATTTAAAAACAAACAATTGCATTAATTCGGCCATAGATACCGTGGAAGTCGTTTAACGCCGGTGAGATTCCGTTTGGAAACACAGATGGATGGAGCCGCCGAGGATCTATCGCGCCTGCGCAATATCAATCTCGACCTATACGCCTCGCAAAACGATGCTACGCTCCTCAAACTATCAATTCCTCCGTGTAACGTACAATTTTAATCTTTCTCCGGCACTTACCGTCATAATAATCGTTAATCCAACTGCAAGTGTAACGAGAGCCTTGTACCCGATTTCCCATTGTGCAACTCCGCACGCTACCGCTCCAAGACTATTTGTTTGGGAGGGGGGGGCGTTGGATGTTTTTTCTTTTACTTTTTTTTGTTTTAGTTTTGTTTTCTATATTGTTTAATTGTTATTTAATATTCAACGACGGAGTCATTGAGCCGGTTTGTATATTTATTCGAGCTTGGGGAGCCGGATCTCGACCTTTGAAATATTATACAGGCTATGTCACGCGTGATCGTTAAATTGCGAAACGACATGTGGATCTAGCTCGGTCCCGGATCGATGGCTTATTAATCTCCGCACCAAATCGTCTCGACCAGTGGCTTCGCTCGCTAAGAGCCTCGGTGCATTGAGCTTGTTGCGTAATTTATGTAAATCTGGTGGAGCGACCAGAGGTGCTCCAATGGGTCCTCTTAGGAAATTTGGATCCCGAGACCAAGGAACGAACCGGCAGGAGTGATTAAATGACCGCTAATTTTTTTATGAATTCTTTTCACTATATGTTTTTCCGCATCACGACGGCTCATGATAATGTCTTGCTCCCAATTAATTACACGGTAAAGGATTAATAAATTTGATGGTAAATAAATTTAATAATGATATTTGACAACCATCAAGCAAATTCGATGGAATTCGAAACGAAATTATTTATTCTCTCTTACGTCCGCTTTTATATATATATATATATACACATATATAAACGCGACACTTGAATGACCTTGCTCGGATATAAAATTTATGTAAATCTGGTGGAGCGACCAGAGGCGCTCCAATAAGCCCTTTTAGAAAATTTGGCTCCCGAGACTGAGAAATAAATCACCAAGAGTGATCAAGTGACCGCTAAATTTTGTTTATTATATTTTTTCAAACATCACGAGGCTCACGGGAATTACTTGCTCACAAATAATTACACGGTAGAATTAATCAGTTTGATGGGTAAATAATGTTAATGATAATATTTACCGAACGTCAAAAAAATTCGATAGTGATCGAATCAAAATTATTTATTCTCTCTTACTTGGGCATTTATGTATATCACAACGAGACACCTGGATGACCTTGCTCGGATATAAAAAGTCTGTGGGTAATTGGATCGCTGCTCGCACTCTCTCTTTCACCCGAGGCAGCTCCGGTGGGACATTCAGGAAAAGGATTGTGCAATAAAAGGGTATAAAAAAACGTCCGATAAGCAAATAAGTGATCCCGGACTCGCGTGTGTCGCTCAGATTTCAAGATCACATTTGACATTCGTTTTAACGACATCAGTCTAGATCAGCTTGCTCCGGAATGATTTTCAAGATCTGAACAGCTTAAAACCATTTTTTGTTGTTTCTTGCACGATTGGAATTCCTCACGAACGGATTCCACCCTCGGCCTCGAACCCAGAAAAAAAAATGTATTTGACGGCCACAGTTTATTTGGTTTAAGTAAAATATTTATTTGATTTAAATAAACATTTATTTAAGTTAAGTAAAAATTTACTTAAACCAAATAAACAGTGGCCGTCAAATAATTTTTTTTTCTGGGTACGAAGAGCCAATCACCGCACGAAAAAACCTACCAGATATCAGAGCTGGGCAAAGTACCAAAAAATACTTCAAGTACAAAGTACGAAGTATCACACATTGTTGAAGTATTAAGTACTTTTTGTACTTGAAATATCTCTCGAGTACTTTTCACAATCAGGTTCTTAGTGTTAAGCGTTATGTAGGCTTTACACAAATGTGCAAAGTAACTTGCACATGGCTTCCTCATTTATTATAATTTTGTGCATAGCCTTCTCTATGAAAAACTTCGTTGATCGATTTTGGCTTCCTGACAGAGAAAGCTATCCGTACGATTGTAATAAATGAGGAAGCCGAAAAAAGGTGCAAATTACTTTGCGCCTTTTTTCGGAACATAAAAAAATGTTCAAATTTCATAAAATTTAAACGGTGAAAATTTGACGCTAAATTGATTGTAGAAAATAGCCAACCGAGATTTTCGTAATTCGTCGTTTTGAAGCTATTTTCAATCTATCCTTCACTTTTTTCGTTTAAAAAAAATCCATAAAATGTTTCATAAAAAATTCCAAAATTGTCTTTTTCATAAAAAAACGAAAATGGCGAATCGTGGTCTTTTTTAAGGGATGAAAAAACAATTAATTCCCGATAAAATGATACTTAATGAAAAGTTTAGACAGATAATCATTAATAAAAATAGGATGTCATGCTATTCATCGAGTATCCGTAATGCGAGCGTGCACTCAAAAAGTACTTGTACTTGGTACTTGAAATTGTAATAAAGTACTTCGAGTGCGTACTTGAAGCACCAAACAAGTACCCGGTACTTCAAATACTACGCAGCTCTGCCACAAACTAGAAAAAAAAACACCCTCGATAGTTTCGGTAATCTTTGTGCTGTTGACTTATTACCGTTATGACCTAAAAAAAAATCGTATTACGATTTAATAATACTGTCCGATTGTGCGTTTCAGGTCGAAGGTCACGAGACGAGGACGACTCCGAGGGGTCGCGGAGGCTCGCGATTCAATCTCAAGGCGAGCGAAGGACCGGAGTCGAGCACAACACCTTTCTCTTCGTCGAGTCCGGGGTCGAGTCGTGCCCGGAGTGGAGGCCGAAGAGGAGGATCCCGCGCAGGAGAGGCGCCAAGATCCGAAGCGGCCACCCTGAAGAGTCGTCTCGATCATGATCGAGACACGAAGTTTCCTGGCGGAAATTCCCAAAAATCGAGCGGCTCGGCCAGCTTCCTGTCCGGTTCCGAGAGAAGAAGACCCTCGTCCGGCACCGCGGAAAGAAAATCTCCGTCGGAAGTTCCTCAACGTACCACTACCGAGGACACTCCGACGACCGAAGTGTACAAACCGATAAAAAAAACCGAGCGAGCAAATGACTCGCCGATAACGAAGGATAACCAGGAACCACGCAAAATCGGCCTGTTTCGTGCCAGAAACGGATCGCCCTCCAGAAGAGGTTCGACGACGGCGAAGTCCGCCGAGGACTCCGGCGGCTCTGGAGAATTCGACACGACCGGCCCATCGGTCTTCGCCGGGACGACGGAGATACCGAGATCTAGAACCGGAAGAAAAATCCAGACGACCCTGTCTTCCAGGGACTTGAAGAGTGGACTGCCGACTTCCGGCAGATACGCGTCCTCCAGGCAGAAAGCGGAGAAACCGCGCGTACAGGAAGACGAGGCTTCGGGGAGGGTCGACGCTTCCCCGAGGGCTCAGAGACGATCCAGTGATCTTTCAGCCAAACGAAGACACGACGTCGTCCTGCCCTCGGGATCCGAGAGCGTCAGCATTGACATCCCGTTGATCTCAGAGCTTCCAGCTCGATCGAGAGTCTCCAATTCTCCGGAAGTCGTGGATGGCTCCGCATCGTCGCCCTCTCCGAGAAACGGGCGAGGCAGAAGCAGAGGACGATCGGCTGAAGAGAAGAGCACGGAGAGTTCGACCTCGAGATCCGGATCCAGAAGAGGTTCCTCGAGATTCGCCGAGCCCGTGCCGGTGGTGAACAACTCGCTGGAGAGGCCCGCGAGAGCCCGAAGCGAAACGCATCCGAGGGGCAACGAGCAGCGCAACGAGAAATCTCGTTCCCGAGGCAGAAGTCAGGAATCGACGGCGAGCAAGTCGTCGGGACGATCCGAGCCCTTGGGCAGGAGTGCGGACGGGAAAGGAAGCGCTGGTCGACGAGACAGAACAGCCGGATCAAGATCCACCGCGCCCGGCAACAGATCTCTGGAGTCCGAAGGGCGCGGGCGATCGAGGATAAAATCGAGAGCGACAGTGACTTCGACGACTCCTCCAGCGACCACTGCCGTGGCTGAAGAAACGACGATCGTTGTAATCGCGACTGCCGAGAGCATAACTTCGAGTCAGGTTTCTTTCGCGCCGACGACCACTCCGTCGGCGACGTCGCGGACGGTGCAGGAGCGATCGGAGACCACGGTGGAGCCGAGAGGCGCAAGAAATCGCGGACGAACGAGCGCACCCTCGACGACGAGCGAGAAAGCTCCGAGGGAGGATTTCTTCAACCATGGACTTGGTTTCCGGGGCAGGAAGGTCGCTACCGAAGCTCCGAGTGAACCTTCGAACACTCGGAACGAGGCGAAGAGCGAAGCATCGCCGAGGGGAAATCCCGGATGGACACTGAAGAGAAGACCCGGTCACCATGCCGAAGACGTCCTGACGACTTCGCCGCGACCGAGCGCGACCACCGAGAGCGGAGCGGCGACGATAAGCAACGAAATTCCAACGGCGAACGAGAATTCTCCATCGACGATCTCGAGTACTTCAGACGGGTCGAAAAAAGCCAGGGGATTGAAGAGGCCTTCGAGACCGACCGGCGACGCCGACGGAGCCGGCAAGACCTCGAAGAAGACTTCCGGTCAGAGCAAGGCAAACAGGGATTCCGAGGAAAGCGACAACTATCCGCCGGAATTCAAAGCGAAGCTCGCGCAATTGGTGAGTGCAGAGGCGAAACGCGATGTCTCTCTGTTCGCTGCACGGTAGAACCCCGTTTATCCGAGGTAATGTGGGGAGAGCCCACGTTGGATAACACAGATAACCAACCGTAGCACAAGCAAAGAAGGGCAATTGCTTGCCACCAAACTTTGAGGTTTGCTTGCCAGCAATATTGCAAGAATAGTTTCTAGCACGAGATTGCAGCATATTGGTAGCAAAAATGCAACATCGGTTGCTATGAGTTGATTTGTTATTCTTAACAGCCGTGCAAGAGGTCAAAATTGCTGCGCATCAGAAGCCGACCTTTGATTACACATTTCCTCAATCAGCGTTATTGCTAACGATAATGAAAGCTTATTTTTTCATGCGATCAAAGAGTTTGATAATGGTTGATAATTAATTACGTTACATGATAATGAGTTATTTAAGAGTTTGTTTGCCTAAGAGTTCCTAACATTTCATGCACAATAACCGGGATTCAAGCAAATTAATCTTCGTAGTGAGTCGCAAAGCACCAGCAAGCCTTGCTGACACCTTGCTGATAATATGCTTGTAAGAATTTTCGGCATTGAATGCTGGCAAAAACATAGGCAAGTGCGAACGCACATGCCGTAATTTTGCTACCAACCTGTGCAAACATATTCTGCCCATTTGCTGGCGGGTTGTTGGAGAAATGTTATCTGGGTAAGTGAAATCTCAGATAACATGGATAACAGAACTACTCCGCGCGGGCATTGTTGGTTTATCTGTTTTCTCCAAATTTTCCGTATTATCCGAACTTATACCTTGGTTAACGCGGAGGACGCGGATGAGTTGGATGCCTCGGATACCGCGGAGGCTGGGTTGATCGCAGGTGGGATAAGCGAGATTCTACTATACGAGACTTTTTTATGTACGAGCTGCACTCTACGCCGTAAAAGCCCGTGCATGCAGTTCGCCGACGACGACGCGTGCCGAGCTCCCGACAGGTGGTGATTAATTTTACAGCGCAAAACGGAAATCTGTGATATAGTTCGTCGCGTGTGCCTCGATCCTTTCCTTCGACGAAATGGAGGAAAGGCTTGGTTTCGGTTCGTTTCGTTGCCAAATTTACTAACGCGTGTTTTTTTCTTTCTTTTGCTTTCAGAAAAATGGCAATGCTCAAGATGCGACTGCGAAACCTATCTCGGGGGTAAGTTGGACCGATCGACGATCTACTCGCACGAATCGAATCGTGTACGGAAAACAATGATTGGTTGTCCCAAACGAACTGTGTGACTAAGAAGGTTCGAGCGCTTCGCACTAGTCATATGAGTGCTACGTTTTTAAAGTCGTTCATGCAGACTTTTACGCTTCTGTTGATTATAGTGGATGGTTATTTGTATTGCAGTGGAGGTTATAAATGCGGAAAAACATGAATTGCAATGGATTTTCAAAAATATTGGTTTGTCGCAATTTTCAAAAAAATATTCGTTTCATTTTTTCATAGAATAATCCGTAATTTTTTCTCGATTTTGATGTATCGCGACTCATTCTCTTCCTTGAAAGATGCCCTACGAATTCACCGTTTAGATATTCGATAGAATTTTCCGTTAAAACATTACAGCTGTTTGTCTGTCAAGGAATTTCGTCGAGGAATAAACAAAGGGCTGTTATTTTTTGTTGTAAAGTTTGTGTTCGAATTATATCATGAAAGCGTTTTTGAAATTCGATGCTTCGTTTGCAAATATGATCGATTCAAAGATTCCACTTCCGGCATATCGAAGTATAACTACTTCATTGATAGCGCCTCGCTTAAAACATCTTTTTTTTAAGTGCTCGGCGCCGAGATGCTGCTGCGTCTCTTGATAACTATCCGCTATAATCAACAAATACCTAAAAGTTCCTATAACCGACTTTAAAAATATAGCACTCATTGGACCAGTGTGAAGTGCTCCAATCGCCTTAATTACGCTCGAGACGATTCAAGTTTGTGCGGGCCAAACGATTGATCGATTGGCAACCGATTAATTTATCGGACCAGCCAATTAAGTTGTTGCCCGACAAAATTAATCGCCCGGATCAACTAATTATTTTTCTGCGTGCATATTATTATTTTTTTATTCTTCAGTTTACTCTTTTACATTGGCCTTACATTTTAACATCTAACACGATGTACTGACACAATTTACTCTATCTTTGATTCTTTTTTAAAATGAACATTAAAAAAATAAATAATAATAATCTAATGCTTTGCTGCCTACGTCCAAGGTTCGGGAGGAATTGCTCTATGAGGGTAACACAGTCAAGTACAGTGTCGCGTGTTAATGACAAAATAAAATCGACGAGTGTGCTCAAAGTTTCATTATAAAAAAATACAATAAAAAAGAACCGATATATATCCTTGACACGAATATAGGCATTCTCGGAGAAATACACGACTCGGCATACACGCTCAACGTCCGCGACTTCGGAGTTCGAAGCTCCCGGCGAGGATCCCGAGATCGAACGTCCAATACCCATTTCGATCGTTCCTGTGTCAACGACACCTCTATCGGACCAATTTGTCACCGACACATCCGACCTCGGGACCACTATGATTGAATCGGTGAAGCAACGTTTAAAATTTTTTTTTATTTATTTTTTTAATATATTATTATTTTTTATATCATGTACGCTAATAGCCTGGAACGATAAACGTACGAATCGTGCGCAGGCCGGCTTGTCGATGTCATTGACGACCAACCTAGACTGGACAATGACGCCTCGCTTGTTTTTATCACGGCAGTCTATTCCTCGGTACGATTATCCTTCCGTTCGGATATCCCGGGCAGATAAAAAAAGTGCACAGAACGCCTGCAAATCATTCCTCGGTTGCTTTTTTTCGTCGAAGTTCGCAAGCATGTGAATCCCGTGTGGCGGACGTGGTCAGGCTCAGAGTTCCTCCGCCTTATATTTTTGTTGGTCGTTCGAGTAGTTGCTCTTATTTTTTTTTCTTTTTTACATCCATCCTTGGAGAAAGTAACGGAGCAAGGCGGGCGAGGTAAACGCGATTCGGGTCGATCGCGTGAGAGTAGCTCGCCGGTGCGAGCGCGAAAGGTGTTCGTTGCGCAATTCACAGTTCCGGCACGTGAATCTTATTCGAGATAAAGAGACACTGGCTAATACCGATCAATTCGTTCGTCACCTATTTTTTTTCTTTTTTTTTCTACCACACTCCGATACTCGATTCATCAGTCTCATTGTCATTTG
Source organism: Stenichneumon culpator (assembly GCA_964017025.1). Classification (NCBI taxonomy): domain Eukaryota; kingdom Metazoa; phylum Arthropoda; class Insecta; order Hymenoptera; family Ichneumonidae; genus Stenichneumon; species Stenichneumon culpator. The sequence continues at coordinate 3,992,028 of OZ024772.1, forward strand.
TCTTCTTATTCACGTTGGCCACATTGCCGCATACAATTAACATTCTCCGACAATCGTCATAATCGCTTGTACACAAGTTTAAAAAAAATCTTTTTCAGTTTCTATCTGATGCGATGAGTATTTCGACATCGTCAAAATTCAAGGTTAAACAACATCTAAATTTAAGTGAAAATTTTTTTAACATGTGCTATAAAAGGGAAGGCATCATTCGTAATTCGGTATTATTTTTTTTTCTACTACACTTCATACTGGATTCATCTGTCTCATTTTCATTTGTCTTTTTATCCAAGTCAACCACGTTGCCGCACACAATTATCATTCTCTACAATCGTCATGATCGGTTGTCAAAAAAAAAAGTTTTCTGTTTCTATCTGGTGCGACGAGTACGTGGTTCGACATCGTCATGCGGTTATTCGTCGCTTGGACATCATCGAAATTCAAGTTTACACAACAACTAAATTTAAGTTAACATTTATTTTAACATGAGCCATAAAAGCGAAGGCATCATTCGTAATTCTATATTCTTTTTTTCTATAACACTCCATACTCGATTCATCTGTGTCATTTTCATTTGTCTTTTTATCCACGTCAACCCCGCTGCCGCACACAATTACTATTCTCTAACAATCGTCGTGATCGGTTGTGCAAAAAAAAAATCGTTTTCAGTTTCTATCTGGTGCGATGAGTACGTGGTTCGACATCGTCATGCGGCCATTCGTCGCTTGGATCGTCTCGCACTTTCGCGCCTCGTCCACCCTAGATATCGCCTATCCATTGTACTAAAAAAATGATAATGTCGTAACGCCGGAGTATAGAACTTGTATGATTGGCACAACGTGACGAAACGCGCCAGCGAACTCCCGAGTCGTCCTGAGCGTCGACTAGAGTGTTTTATCGCGGAGTGAACGACGACCGGGAGTTGCGCGAAAAAAAATAAGGGAGAAAACGCATGCTGCTTTATTGAGACTTCTAATAAAAATAAAAAAGAAATTTTAAACGAATTAAAAACAAGAAACATAAGGCGTATCATCGAACGCATCGCATATTCGGTGACTCGCCAAGTGCATGAAGCATGAACAATGATAATATAAAATAGATAGTGCCCGTACGGTGCATGTTTTTTGATTATCGGATCGACGATCGTCGTTGCCGATCTCGTGAGCGACTAACACCAATCGCTGTTGCTTGAAAAAAAAATTCAACAGACCAAAAAAGAAGCACTAAAAGCTTCGTGTCTGTCCGCTGTTGCCGATGCTTTCCGACGTCGAGAATATCGATAAAAAAATAATCGGCGAGGAGAAAAAAAAATCGTGAGAAAAATAGAGACGAACGAAGAACGGTTTCAGGGACTCTTCAAGAAGAGACCGACGACGGATCCTCAATACGTCGCGCGTTCGAGACAGAAGTTGGACAGTGCAGTCAAGCTGGTCCTCAAGAGTGAGTCGAGCGACGAAGATCGAAACCGGAAGAACGAGCCCACCTCGTCGAGTACGCCAAGTTTGTTCGCCACGAAGAAGAGGCCGGACGCGACGAGAGGATCGAAGGTCGGATCGAAGCTGGCCACGACGGTGAAGAGCCCTCAGGAAACCAAGGGCCACAAGTTCGCTAAGAGATTCGGGCCTTCGAAGACCACATCGGGCACGGCAAAGTTCGCCGGACCGATCAAGCTTCGAAAATCCAAAGAAGCGACCGAACCGACGACGCTCAGTGAGATCGACGAAACGAACGACCTCATCGAGAGCACGACCCTGCCCTACTCCAGGGACGCCCCGCAGCCGAAGAGGACCGAGGCTACGACAGCGGCGACGCAGTCGACCCGACCCAACATTCTCTCCCGACGGGCCAAGGAACTGCCGCGCGAGAACGTTTCCACCACGACCAGAAAACCGAGAGCCTGGATCGCTCAGCACATAGACAAGAACTTCGAGGAACCCCGGTCGAGGGACGTGCAGGAGTCGTCGACGAGGCGCAGCGGTTCGTCGACCACGACCAAAAAATCGAGAGCCTGGATCACTCAGCACATAGACAAGAATTTCCAGGAACCCCGGTCGAGGGACGGTCAGGAGTCGTCGACGAGGCGCAGCGGTTCCTCGACCACGACAAAGCGGTCCAGGGTCTGGAACCTCGCCTACATCGACCGGGACTGGCAAGAGCCGACTCGAAGGACCACGGTCGTCGAGGCTTCGTCGACGCCGGAAACGCGCACTTCGGCGACGGCCCGAGGGAAACCGGAAGTGGCCGTCACCGAGGCGTCGTCCGCCGAGAATGCACCGGGAACGGTTTCGGCCGATAGTCGGTACACCCGGAAGAGAACCGATGTGTTCAAGCCTTTCGAATCGGTACCGAAGATCGCCACGACCGAGGAATCGTCTTCGTCCCGTCGTCGGGAGTTTCGTCCGAGAACCGCGACCTATCGACGCCACTCGGAGCCACCGCAGTCGGTCTTCGTGGTAAACGCGCTGCCGGTCGGGAAGTCATCGTCTGGCAGCAGCGTGGCTATCACGCCGAAGGCTCCGGTTAAATTTCACGCGACTGTGAGGGGCGCCGCTGAGAGTTCCACTCCGCGTGTGGCAAGGCAGGAACCGACTTTAAACGTGAAGATCTCGGATGAGAGCGAGAACGCCAATACCAGCAGCAGCGGCGGCGCCTCCGGTATCGTAGGGAGCAGCAACGGCGCCAGCGGGACGTCCAACAGCAATATCTTCAGTCCGACCAGATCGACTTTTCTCCTCAGCAGCAACTCGACCTTCCTCGATCAACTGAGGAGCACCGTTGCGCCACTTCTGAGCGCGCTCGGTAACAGGACACCGATATTCTCGACGGTCTACAATGCGACCAATGGCACGGTGAGTTGGGAACAAGGGCGAGTAGGACCGTACACTGTGAACAAAAAAATTGTAAATTTAATGTACGATTATGATGACAAATTAATATCATTGAAATTACAGTGAATTATTAAAATTGCAGTAAATTATTAAGATTACAGTCAATTATTAAAAATAAAGTATTATCAATGTTTTTAACACACTGAACATTAATTTTTCATCATAGTGGATCATGAAAATTAATATAACAGTTTTTGCATAAAAACTTCCAGTCCGGTACACTAAATTTACATTTTTTACAGTGTACGCAATTGTACGTGAAATTTTTATGCAATTGTACGTGAAATTTAATATACCAGTTTTCGCATAAATACTTCCAGTCCGGTACATTAAGTTTCATACGAATTTTTTTATAGTGTACGATGGGATGAATGGAATTTAATTGTTAATCGATTTTTTTTATTTTAACTAGGACAATTCGGCAGTCAGGATAACACCGAGCGGTTCGCCGCCGCGTTTCAGCGCCCGCTACAAAGGGGCCGAGCTCTTCGTGAGAAGGCCGAACGTCCTTGAACCAGCGGGTCCTTTCATCACGAGCTCTACAACGCCTTTCACACCGACCGAGGTAAGCTTCGTCCCGATAGATTCCCATCGTTGTTCTTTTTTTGTTGCCATGCAAATATTATCATTCAATTTCCTTTCTCCCAAGAATAGTTCAAATATTTACGAAAAATATATTCGATATGTGTGGATTTTCGATACATGCCCAATATATCTTTTTTTCGACGTGGGAAAAGCATTGTTTTGCACTGAGAGATGGATCATAATAGAAATTATCATAAATCCGGTAAAAACCGACAGAACTTTTAGGTATATGGGGACTGCAGCGACATCCTAGCAAAACATTCGTAATAAACTTTAACACATTTTGCTAAAAAATATGATAATTTTTGCTATCGCAGATGTTACCCGAATTACCGAAATTTTTTGCTACAACGTAAGTTTTTCTTACTAGAAAACACTGTAAAAAAATGTAAATTTAGTGTACCGGACTAGAAGTTTTTATGTAAAAACTGGTATATTAATTGTCATGATCCACTATGATGAAAAATTAATTTTCAATGTATTAAAAACATTGGGATTACTTTATTTTTAGTAATTTACTTTAACTCCAAAGAAAATAATAATTTGCAATATACTAGTGCGATAAAACTTTTTCTGTCGAGTGCTGCGATCACACGAGTTCAGAAAAAGTTTGTCGCTCGAGTATCGTACCAAATTTTACTTCACAAGGTGTGAAAATGGGGCAACTGCCATTTACGCACTAAGTGTAATAAATTATATTAATTTTTTATCACAACTGTACATTAAATTTAATGTAGTTTTGGCATAAAAAAGTAAGTACCAGTTTTGGCATAAAAACTTCCTGTCCGGTACATTAAATTTACAATCTTATTTACAGTCTTGGGTACAAAATTGCTATGGTGGTGACGCCGGCGTACAATGTTGCCTGATCGAACATTACCATATGACGGTAGTTTTTTCGAGATCCTTCTCTCAATGTATACATGCGATAATCGAATGTACAGTCACCGATTGCATGACAATGACCTCGGTTGACTATAATTTCTGGACAGTGGTGTTCTGGGTAGATTAATCATGCGATTGCACGTTGTTTTTATTTTTATTCTTATAATAAGTCGATAAATTATCGAGAAGGATTAAGGTGGTGCGGTTGAGGATTAATGCTCGCAAATGGTGTCTCACTAGTTGCCGTTCCGTAGCCAGCGTTGTTGCACAACTGTAAAAAAAAAACTTTGTACTACTAATTTTTTTGTTTGTTTTGTAATTGTATCGAAGGTACTCACAACAACGAGGGCACCCGACGCGGGCTCAGAAATAATTTCAAAAACCGATCTGCCAGATATATCATCGATCGTCTGGACGGATGATGATCCCGATAACACCAACGGAACTTTCACTGCTAACGTCCTCGGGACAAACGACCTTCGTTGATGCTGCGATATATGCATACTATTAGTCACATCCACCTTTCACATCCGCTCTCTCTATTATCAGCAGAAACTTATCCTACGACCACATGCTCTCCTCTCTGATCACTCGGAATAAATATACTCCTCCAGCAATGTAGGATTCGTTCTTACCCAGCCTGTAACGAACGTTCGGTCGGGGTCGAATGGCCAAATTCTGAGTGGCGAACGTATCACGGGTGTGAATTTCTTCGATAAAAAAAATATATATATTTATATAGATATATATATATATCTATACCAGATCTGGGCAAAGTGCCAAAAAATATTTCAAGTACAAAGTATCAAGTACTTTTTATACTTGAAGTATTTTTCCAGTACTTTTCGCAATTAGGTTTGTTGCGTTAAGCGTTATCTAGGCTTTAAAAAAGGTGCAAAGTAATTTGCACATGGAATCCTCGTTGTAAAAAACCGCTAACTGAAATTTTTGTAATTCATTGTCTTAAGGCTGTTTGAAATATATTCTTCAATTCCTTTTTATAAAAAAAAAATCCATAAAAAAATTGTATAAATAATTTCATTTAAACAAACAAAAAGGGTTCCTTCACGGTTATTTTAATGGCATTTTTAGTGACATTTAAAAAAATAAATTCTCGGTAGAATTTTACTTGTTGAAAAGTTTACATACACAATCATATATTAAAAGATACAAGATGTCATGCTACTCAACGAGTATCCATAATGCGAGCGTGTACTCAAAAAGTCCTTGCACTTGGTAAATAAAGTATTTGAAACACTAAAAGTAATTGTGTACTTCAAGTACTTGTGCACTTCGAGTACCTGTGAACTTCAATTACTTGTGCACTTCACGCACATACTTGAAGTACCAAACAAGTACCCGGTACTTCAAATAGTGCGCAGCTCTGATATATATATATACATATTTTTTTTATTATTTATCTCGGTTCATTGGCAGGCAAGGCTTTTACGTAGTTTCTCGAGAGATCATACCCAGGGACAACGTTTTACGCACGACGGTGAAAGTAACAATGTTTCACGAGGCGATCGAGTGTGTTACGCCGTTGGCGGATCAAACGCCCCGGCATACGCGATACACTTATCCGTGCGCTGTGCGTATTCGCGTGTGTTGATACTTTCATATCTGGGACAGCAGTGTGGGTGGCTCGGCCGACGTTAAAGAGTAAAAATTAATTGCACGAGTCGGCCGTCGCCCGAACGGTGTCCCACGGAACACCCCACGGATATCGCATATCGTTATCCGATTTGAAGAATTGCAGAATTTATCCTGGTGAAATACTTATATATTTTCACGAGTTTTGTGACTAGAGTACAAAACATTAAAACATGCCGTTCAATCGTTATCGCTCGTCGTCTATGGAAACGTTGCTCCCCATGTGCTCGCGGGTCTGATTGTAACGTAACATTCGCACGAAGTTAAAAAAAAGAAAAAAAAATAGAGGGGCTGATGGAAAAATGAAAGCCTGCCCGCTGGGTGATCGCGGGCCGTTAACGATCTCAACTCGCCGAACTGGTTTCCGCCGAGCCCCTCGAACCGGCATAGCTTCCTCATATGAGAAATTCTAGTTTTACCAGTGTCGATCCGCAGATTCTACTTCCAGGATTGGTTCGAGGATCTGCCGGTAGATGGAGCACGGAGTACACTGAGCCCCAGACATTAAAGCCCCGTGGAATCTGCAGCGTCGCTCGTTACCCTGATTTCAAAATTACTGAAATTTTACCTTTTTTTCTAATTTTATTTTATTGTTTTAAATCGCAGATCACGTTCGTCACTGCTATGAGTACACCGAGTCCCAAATTAGAGCCCCTGGAAAGTGTATCGTCGCTCGTTAGCGAGATAACAAAATTAATGAAATTTTCCCTTTTCTTTCTAATTTTATTTTATTTTTTAAAATCGCAGGTCACATTCGTCACCGCTATGAGTACACCGAGACCCAGATTAGAGCCCTTGGAATCTGCATCGTCGCTCATTACCGACATTTCAAAATTAATGAAATTTTCCCTTTTTTCTAATTGTATTTAAAATCACAGATCACATTCGTCACCGCTACTCGCACCAGTCTCACAAACAAAAAGAAATGTACAGCACCCCGCACAACTTTTTTATGCTTCCAGAATTCAGGCTCGGCCCCTCCAATATCAATCGAGAGTCCCGGCGAGCCTAGAGTGATAACATTCTACCAGGCCCTGGAGTCCGCGAGCATAAACAACGAACTCGGACAGACTGACGCACAGCAGGCTCGAATTGTCGGTGATGCCCAGGTAGACGTCCCCCCAAACGCCACCGTTAACGGCTCTAACGACACGAGTAACTCTAACAATGACACTATCACAACAATCCCAACGACCCGAGTAACGGAGATGAGCGTAGAGTCGGTAACAATGGATGTTAGTTCGTTAACCACAATAGAGACCACCCAAATGCCGGAGACGACAGTTCGCCAAGACGATACGACGCAGAGCGTGGATGTAGCTACGATCTTGTCCGAGACCACCGAAACGACCCGTGCCGATACCAGCGCTCCGGTCGAGGAAAATCCTTCCACAACTCCCCTTGCCGAGGCGAGAACCGACGCATCGATCATCGACAGAACCGCGAGCCCGGACGATTCGTTGGGAACAACTCCAGAAACCAGTACCCGATTCGAGCCGACACCGGAAGCAACGACCGAAATGAGTACCCAATTCGAGCCGACACCGGAAGTAACGACCGAAATGAGTACCCAATTCGAGCCGGCACCCGGAGTAACGACCGAAACCAGTACCCCATTCGAGCTCACACCGGAAGTAACGACAGAATCTACTACCCGATTTGAGCCCACACTGGAAGTAACGACCGAAACCAGTACCGTATTCGAGCCGACACCGGAAGTGACGACCGAAACCTCCGCATCGACGGAAACGGTCACCGAACCTCCGACGATTCAGAATACAATCCCCGAGGTTAACGCGAACTTCCAAATGACTGCGGTCCCTTCGATAACCGAACGTGCTTATTCGGACATTACCGAGAGTTCGTCGATGACCACCGAGCCGATCGGAGATATGACTGCTCCGAACGCCATGACTGAGGTGACTGACGCTCGAGTCGTGGATGAGACTGCCATGACTACGGAGCAGAATGTCGAATCCACAACATCGGTTACCGGAAGAATCGTAAACGGCGAAGTCGATTCGAGCTCGAGCGTGAATTTGGATTCGGACGCTACTACGACCGTCCAACCGAGCTCGGAATCCGCGTCGACGATCATTGCAACAACGGCTGAGAGCGTCTCAACGCTTCAGCCGGATGGATTCGATGGTACCACTGCTGTGCCTTCCGATACCGAGAGCACCAGCACCGAGCCCCAAATTACCACCAGCAACGATGCCCAAATTACCACCAGCACCGATGCCCAAATTACCACCAGCACCGATGCCCAAATTACCACCAGCACCGACGCCCAAATTACCACCAGCACCGATGCCCAAATTACCACCAGCAGCGATGCCCAAATGCCCACCAGCAACGATGCCCAAATTACCACCAGCACCGATGCCCCAATCACCACCAGCAGCGATGCCCAAATGCCCACCAGCAACGATGCCCAAATTACCACCAGCACCGATGCCCCAATCACCACCAGCAGCGATGCCCAAATTACCACCAGCAACGATGCCCAAATGCCCACCAGCAACGATGCCCAAATGCCCACCAGCAACGATGTCCAAATGCCCACCACCGACAGTGTTTCCAATCTGGAAGTCACTGTCGAAATGGCCACCTCGACTCTTCAGACGACCGTTCCCACACCCGAGTCCACCGAGGCCTCCACGCCTATGATAGCCAGTGAGACGAGCACGATGGGGACTTTGGAAGTCACCGCCCAGCTCGGAGAGTCCGCGACGACGCCGCAGGTAACGCAGGAACTCGAAGTAACGTCCACCACCACGTTGGCTAACAGTTCGGATTCCCAGACCGCCGACGTTACCACGAGTTCCGTGATTCCGAGCACCGAGTCTTCCCTCCGTAGCAGGATCACTCTAAACGACATAGGTGCGAGACTAGGGAACTACACGGACATTCCCAGTCTGTCCGATAACAGTCTGCTCTCCCGAATGATGATCAGGCTCATGACGACCCTGTTCTCCGACTCCTCGGAGGAGACGGGTTCATCGTCGGGCACTCCGAGCGCCGATGTAACACCGGCGCGGAGTGACGTCGAAGGGACGAACCCACCGGAAGCGGCGGGCCAGTCCCCCGCGGACGAGGTTCCCCAATTGTTAGGCGGTTTTCTCGATAATACCGATAAAAATGCAACCGGCGTCGATCCCAGTCCCAAAGGCCTCAGCCTCGAGACAACGAGCGCGGAAACGTCGAGCCCAATGTTCGAGCCACAGTCCACTCAGCCCCCAGAAACAACACCGATGATTACCGAGCCGCCGATCACGGAACCCGTAGTAACGAGCACACAAGTAACAACGCCGTCGACGACACCAGTAACTCTTAGTTCGTTAGAGGAAACAACACTAACACTGGAGAGTGGACAAACGGAGGATGGTCCGGGAGTCCCGGAGGATCTAACGTCGACCCCGGCTATGGATGATACTAACTTCACGACTAACCAGCCCTCCGAGTCGACACTAACAACGTCCGACACCGTAGAACAGTCGGATATTACGGTAGAGAACGAAACGGGCGGGACAAGTCCTGTCGCCGAAGGAGACGTAACGATCAATGGTGTAACAACGGTAGACAACGGAGTAACGAGTACTAACAACAACAACGTCCCCGATATGACAACGCCGATAACCGAAACGAGCCCCGAACCCGAGAACGACGATCCTAATTTGCTTGCCGGTTTACAGGACACGACCACAGCAACCGCCCAAAGGACGGCAGGTGACGACGCGCAAGCGACCACGCGACCCGAACAGACTACCGATTCCGTCACCACTCCCATTCCCGAGACCACGACGACCATCACTGAGACGATGACGATCACCACCACGACCGAGACCCAAGCATCTACGGTTTTGTCGACCACCACAGAGACTTCCGTAGAGACGAGCACAATTGACTCTGCGACGACTGACACGCCAACGGAGCAAGCCACAACAGCGCCGGAAACGACCACGGCCCCGATGGACGCTGTTCCGGCGACATCCGGTTCCACACCCGAGAGCCCCGCTGCGACGACGAACGAGGCTACGACCGCCGGCATGGACACTACGACCATGGCCAGTCTAATGACCAGCACAGAGTCCTCCGTCATGACGACCCAGACGACCATGGCCATGATGAACTCTACCGTTGAGACGTCGATGGCTCCACCAGCCACGTCGACGTCTCCACCAGCCACGTCGACGTCTCCACCAGCCCCGTCGATGGCTCCACCAGCCACGTCGATGGCTCCACCAGCCACGTCGATGGCTCCACCAGCCACGTCGATGGCTCCACCAGCCACGTCGATGGCTCCACCAGCCACGTCGACGTCTCCGCCAGCCAGGTCCACGGCTCCATCGACGACCCCGTACCTCGGTCGATTCGGCAATTCCAGGATCACACCCGCGCCACGTTTCAGCGTCAGTTCATCGACGACTACGCCACTTCGGGATTATCTCGTTTACGGAATATATCCGAACAAGACGATCGTAAGGAAGCGTCCGGAGGACAACCTCATCGACGCGAGGAACGTCGACAGCCCATACGTTATCTTCGGGATATTTCCAGACGGGAGGCTCGTCCGGAAGTTTCCGAACGGAACGGTAATACCGGATCCACCGACGAACCCCGTAGAGGTCGTCTTCTCGCTTAAAACTACCACGAGCACGACTAACAGGCCCAGACCACCCGTCTTCATTGATAATCGGCAGTCTAACCCGGGCTATTACTATAATCAGAATGCCGCTCTCTATAATAACCGGGGACCGTCGATATTAGCAAGTCCCGGAGGCCAGCCCGGAGGCTTCCTCAGCCAGGTCGATCTAGGACTTACCGGTAACGCTATAGGCCCCGGCGGAGAGGCTCCCAATTCCATCGCTAGTCAACCTTCCAGCACTAAAATGGTATTTCGTCTATTATTCACTTCTCCGATTTCTCTCGACTACTTCTCTACTGAATTTGATGAGTTATTACCATTTTTATATACGTATACTTTTTTGTTTGTCACGTTTAACGCTTCGTTTCTATTTAATGTTCAATGTTGTAGCTTATCGTCTCTCTGTCTTTCTGATAGAACTTTCTTTGTTTTTTTCTTCGTTGCTCGTTTAAGTGTGTTAACCCAATCCAATTAATGATCGATTGTAAGTTCTAAAATTATCGACAACATACGCAGAATATTCGGATATTTTTATTTAAAATGACCGCTTTAATTTTCAGGTCTTGTTGTTTCTCTATCTTTTTGATCACGCTTTTTCGTTGCTCGTTTAAGTGTAGATTTTAATGACGTTAGTTTCAACGTATGATCGCTCTTGAAATCGAATTTCATTGTGTGCTTGAGGTCTATCTTCGGATCGAACTTGATTTCGTGCTTAAATGTGACTTTAAGTTCGAACTAAAATCTGAACGCAAATTCGATCGTAAGTTTGAACTTAAAATTGATCTTAAGTTCAAATGAGTAAGAAACGATAAGAAGATATCCTAAAAACCTTCTCATCGCCCTCCGAAAATCGTTTTCCACACATTGTCACAGTCACTGATCGTGTCATTGAGAACAATCGTTCTCCATCAATCATTCCATCGAAACAGATTAAAGTAATTCGTTTGCCAAATCGAATATTCATGACAAGTGTCATCAAAATTAACCGCTTTTGGGATCCAGATATCGATGCTACGCCGAAAAAGCGTAATAGTTCATTTTTAAGTTCGACTTGAAATCAAACTCGAACTACAATCGAATTTGAGTGCAGACTTAAGTTCGAACTTACATAGATCTTAAGTACGCAATGATGTTAGAGCTAAACTTCGATCTTAACTTCGATCTCCAAAGCGATCTTAAGTTCAAACCTTGGGCCGAACTTCATTGCATGATTAAGTTCGAACTTGACTTAGAATTCGAAGTACAATCGAATTCGAGTTGAGACTTAAGTTCGCACTTAAGATCAAACCTAAGCACGAGATCAGTTCCGAACTGCGATTCGATCTTAAGTTCGAACTTAAGTTAGATCTTAAGCACGCAATGAAGTTCGATCTCCAGAGCGATCTTACGTTCAAGCTAATGTCTTAAAATTCAATCCAATGCAGTGAAACGAATTAATGATCGATCATCAAGTTCCAAAATTTTTTATAAGACTCAGAATATTCGGATACCATAATTAAAATTGCGGCTTTAATTTTCAGAATGATAATATCGAAACATGATATCGATTCGTCCGTGATTAATGCACAGTGTACATATAAACCGAGCTGTAATTTTTTCGGCTTTTTTTTATCGCAAACACCAGCACACTCGCACATAATTGAACACTCGCACTCGGCACTGTGTTGTAATTAGATTTTGTTCGGCATTGGTTAGCGTTTTCGACACCTGTATCAATTTTTCGATATTTATCAGTTATCGTCAATCTCAAAAAAAAAAAAAAAACATGAATACCGTCCCGGATTCATCGAATCCGAACCCAAGTTCTAATCCATCGGCCGATAATTTTAGAGCGACTCGTTGCTAAACACGCAGACGGGCACTGCGTCGAGGATAGCCGGTGTGCCGACGACGACGTCGAGTTCGATCGCCACCGACGGACCACCAGCAAGCGCGACACCGTCGAACGTCAATCCGCAGGGTGGTCGTATTATTCAGGACCGAGAGAGGGACGAGGCGAGCAGGAGCCGCGAGGCCGGAGGTCAGCGTAGCACCGTGTACATCGGTCAGGTACAGCAGAGAAACGAGGGAGTCCGAGAGGCCGGGGGCAGCGAATCGGCCGAACGGGGTGTGCATGTGCTGAGGGGGCCCCCGGCGTGATTTACGATCTACGTCGATCGCTATTGAGAATCCCAACCGGCCACTGTTGGTGGCTGTCCTTTGATGTTTCAGGAGAAGTTCATCAACTATTGGAGCAACGGCAACACGACCAACAACAATTCGAGGCTCGTTAGCGTCAAAATAAACTCGGTGGCCGTGAGTAATAACTTTATACGCTTTGTTGAAGAGACGCGCACATTTTTTTACTCCTTTCGATAAAAGTTTTAACGCGCGCGTACACACACACACGGAACGGAATGCGGCAATTAAACGTTTTATTGTCGTTGCCTTCGGGCCGGGAGAGTTCGAGGTCCTCCGCTTCCTCTCATTGGCAATCGTAAACGGATTTGCCTTGGAACGTCCAGATACGCGACGCGGATTTAAATATATCAGATCCCTCTTCGATAGCGACTCGATATCATTTTGTCTGCGATATTGACTTTTTTTTCTGAAATCTGCACAGCGCTCACTTAACGAGGGTCCGGCATCGAGCTCTGGTTCCCAGCAGTTACGGACGTCCTTCGATATTCTGCCGAATAGCGAACCGAACGGTGGTCCGGTTACCGCTCCACCGGGTTTCCCATGGAAAGATCCACTCGATCAAATCTTTGGTATCACCACGGAGTCCCAGGTCATCACAGCTTCTATAGCTTCCAACACTCTGGTGAGCATTGTTTGCTGGTCTCTCTCTTGCCTTCCGGCGGACAAAGGAATTGTGCAAGTATAATTGTAATGTTTCAGGACGACTCAAGCCCGTCGAGACCGTCGATATTGTCCGGAGCCGTAAATCCACTCGTGGAAGTTTTCGGCCGATTGTCGAGTTCGAGCAGGCCTCTAGCCGACTCGGCTTCCTCGAGCACCACGACGACATCGGCACCTATGTCTACTACAACGACCACGACGACACCGGCGCCAACAACAACCACGACGACACCGGCGCCTACAACGACCACGACGACACCGGCCCCTACAACGACCACTACGACACCGGCGCCTACAACGACTACTACGACGACCACGACAACACCAGCGCCTACAACAACTACTACAACGACCACGACAACACCCGCGCCTACAACGACCACGACGACACCAGCGCCTACAACGACCACTACAACACCGGCGCCTACAACGACGACGACGACACCGGCGCCAACAACGACCACGACGACACCGGCGCCTACAACGACCACGACGACATTGGCACCTACAACGACCACAACAACAGCTCCGACGTCGACTACGGCGATTCCCACAACGATGAATCTTCCGAAGCAGACGGCCTTCGGTACCACGTTCAACGACCTAGCCTTCCTGAACTCACTGGTAATGTAATTCAAGCATTAGAATAGAATAGTGTTGTTTTATTCGTGTCCCGAGGCAAGCTCCCTAACGACACCGTGCCCAAAACATACAACGGTGACTGACAACAAGATGGTGCAACGGAAAATCTGATAATGAAACTAACAAATCATAGACTTAAAAATGAACTATCAAAAATGAATTTCATGTAGCAAAGATATGATAAAAATGAAAACATTAATAACATTAATTAAGGCATTAACCGAGGCGCTGATGCCCTCTCCTCTTCAGATTTTTCCCAAGAGATCTTTTTTTAACTTAAAACAAATAAAAACTCTTCGGAAAAATCTGAAAATTTCGTAATTCTGAACCGCGATAATGCATTATCGACTGATTTTCTTCTTCTGATTATTTTCACTGTTTTTTCGAAAAAAAATCATTAGAAAAAAATAGGTGACGTTGACACACTCCGGCTCAATCCTTAAAATTGTTCATATATGACACAAGATTTTTCAGATTTTTAAATTATGGCGTTCAAAAAGTTAATTTTTTGAATCATAAATAATCATAAACAGTTTTAAAAATCTAATTAAAAATCTGAGTGCTTTTGAGAGTTCATTCAGTCATACAAAAAAATCATGGGCCCTATCTAGAATGTGACGGTCTCAGGTCGAAATGGTAGGGAATCCACCATTTGCAAAATTTTCCATGGTACGGACATTGGTACATCCGAAAGATTATTTAAAGTATATATTTATATTTCAACTGTTATTGCCAACGGGCCATCGAACTGAATCCTTCAGCCCTGTCAATACTTAATTATCGAACAATCGCAATAACGTATGATTACTTTCTCAGTTGCAGGCACCAACCTCGAAGAGTTCCACGCCGAAGACTCTCACGGAGGTGGAACAATTTTTAGCGAACAAGGTAAAGCGTTCGAGCACCTGGCGCGTTATCGCAATCGCTATCAAGCAATTGCAATTTAATTGCTATCTCCCCAGCCGTTTCAACAAATTTCCTCGTAAATGGTTGTTCAATTCCATTATTGGCAATAATTTTCCAACGCGTCATTGGCACGCTCGACCCATACGCTCGATCACCCGGGGTCGTTCGAGCGAAGCGAAAACGAAAACTCCGCTCTCCCTCTCGGTGAATGAGTCATTGGGTTCTCTCGCGGGCGGCCGGATCGACGATAGTCAGCTCGCTTTGATTTTGTTCTGCTCGGTGCAGCGGCGGCTCTCCTGATCTATCGACTCGTTTCGAAACCATCGGACGCAGCAATCGTGAGCCATATGTTCCTGGGCGTTCATTATCGGTGCATTACAGGCACGGTGAGAGGACGGTGCCGAAGAACGGCCTTGCCGTCGGCCTTCGCTCTATGACGCTCGACTTAAGCGCTCGCTGACCGACATTTATAGCGCGCGCAATCGTTATTAACAGGTTGCAACCGTGTCCCTTGAGGGCGTAATATTTTTAAGGCACAGAGCGATTCCATTGTTGCCTGTTTATCCGGAGATAGTTTCCCCATTTTTTACCAAAGTGTGTTACCCTCCATATTTTACGGGTCGGACGGTCGGGCCGGATTCACATTGCTTTGCCGAAACTTCAATCGGCCGAATCGTCGTACGGCCGAAAATCAAACTCCTGAAACTTTATTTTTCCGAAGGTTCAAATTTACAAAACTTTTTTAGTCTGAATCTTCATTCGAACGAACGTTACTCTTTGGAAATAGCAATCGGAGGAACGTTATAATAATTTCGCCGAACTTCATTTCCCCGAATCGTTAAACCTGCAAACGTGAAGTGGCCTCTTTCATCCAAACAGTATTTATCGGACAAGTCATACATCCGAATCGATTCGCACTGAGCGTAACATTTTTTTACGAACATAGATAACAGCAGCTGATCACACTATTCACTCGTATTATATGGTTTCGTGATTAGGTTGATTAGCGATTCGTAAGAATGACGATTCGGCGACTTGATGGTTCGGAGGTTTAACGATTCGGAGAAACGAAATTCGGTGAAATTAGTAGTAGTAGTAGTGAACGTAGTGACAGTGCATAACATGGAACAGTTTTTGATATACATATATGCTGCCAACTGGCCATCGACCGAAGTCCAGCCAACTCGGTGAAATTATTGTTCGGAAAAATGACGTTCAGTTAAATAACGAATCGGGGGAATAACATCCAGCCAACTATCATTTCCAAAAAGAGGCGACGTTCGCCGAAATGCAAATTCGGATAAATCAAGCTTTGGAAATTTGAAAATCCGGAAAAATAAAGTTTTGGAAATTTTACAGTTCGGAAAAATAAAGTTTCGGCACGTTGACGATTGGGAAAAATAAAGTTTCAAAAATTTGAAAATCCGGGAAAATAAAGTTTCAAAAACTTGACGATTCGGAGGAAGTGCGTTCGGACACATGATTTTGGACCATACGTCGATTTGGCCGATTGAAGTTTCGGCAAGACAATGTCGCTCCGGTCGCGTGCTTCGGCGTTCGGAAAATTATTGTGTATCGCGGAGAAAAAACTTTACCGTCCACGCTTTAGCCGCCGCGCGGTACGGAGGATTTATTCTCTCCCGAGACCGATAATTAACGTTTAACGCGCCATTGGCATTGAACGCGGTAACGAGGATGACGTCAGCGGGAGAGGCGACTACAGAAGTCGAAGTCCCTCCTCGCGAAGATTGCATCCTTTGTACACTCGGGTTTTTATTTATTTTATTTTTTTACTTTTTATTTTTTTATTATTGCGTGCCAGCCTCGGGCGATACTGATGACAGGCTCTCGCTAGCGACCAATTACAACGGAAAGTCCTGAGAGAAAGAGAGGCAGACATAGCGCGAACGAGCCGCGCAATTGCGCCGGTACTCGCGAATCACGCACAAACACTGAGCGAACGACAATTTTGTGTCCTCGCTCGTTGTTTCTTGCGTCCAAGAATATTATGTTATACGATGTGCAGTAATTGATAAAACAAACAAGTCCACCGAGCCAGCACGGCGAATAAAGTTACAAATTTGCATAATGTGTTTTATACCCGTCGAGCTCGACGGAGACGACGATTATGGCCCATAAAGATTGAATTCCATTTTTTTTTTTTCAGATACTATCGCTCGCCCTTGGAAATCCCGGTCCAACCCGATCGCCGAAAGCAATTCAATCGTCGAACGTAGGCTCGAACTCTGTGTTCTCGGATTCAACGCCAGGGCCTTCGTCTCGGCCGATAATAATCGACCTGCTGCAGACGACGTCGACGACGAGGAGAGCGCCGATTCCGAGGACGAGCACGGAACAATTTACCTGGAGACCGGTGACAACCGTCACGCCGACGATTACCACCGCCAAACCTTCCGAGGCACCGAAGACAACGACTGCCAGACCCGCCACGACAACCGCTGCTAGTACACGAAAACCTGTAATAATTACTGCGAGAACCGTCACGACTGCTCGTCCTCAGCCAAGGACCACGCAAGCGCCGGCTCCTCAAGGCTTCGGAGCCAGTCTTCTGCAGTCCCTGTTCGGAGGAAACTTCTTCGGAACCCCGACGACTCAGAGACCCGTGCAGACGACCAGGAGGCCGGTGCAGACAACGAGGAAGCCCACTCCGACGACCACGGCGCCGATACGAACTACGCAGGCTCAACCGCCGGTCGTGCAGGAGGTCCACGTGACGCCCCGTTACGTAGAAGCTGCGCAGATTCAATCGAACACCCCCAATGCGCTGGGATCGGCAGTCAAGCCGATTACATCGACTTCCACAGCCAGAACGTCGACGTACTCGAGCGAGGAGGACGAGAAGTTTTTGGCTGCTCTGTTGAAAGCTGCCGGTCAGCGCGCTCCGGCGAAGGGCATCAGCTCGACGGGCTCGTCGCAGAGTCTTCCGAACAATGATGAGGCGTTCCTCAGGGCCTTACTGAACGGTCCGGCGAGCGTCAAGCCAGCTCAGGGAAGCTCGACGGGCTCGCCGCAGAGTCTCTCGAAGGACGACGAGGCGTTCCTCAGAGCTCTGCTTAACGGTCAGGCGAGCATCAAGCCAACTCAGCAAAGTTCGACGACCTCGCCGCAGAGTCTTCCGAAGAACGACGAGGCGTTCCTCAGGGCTTTACTGAACGGGCAAGCGATCGTCAAGCCAACTCAAGGAAGTCCGACGGGCTCATCGCAAAGTCTGCCGAACAACGATCAGGCAATTCTGAGAGCTCTGCTTAACGGTCAGGCGAGCGTCAAGCCAACTCAGAGAAGTCCGACGGGCTCATCGCAAAGTCTTCCAAACAACGACGAGGCGTTTTTGAGAGCTCTGCTTAATGGTCAGGCGAGCGTCAAGCCAACTCTGGGAAGCCCGACGGGCTCGTCGCAGAGTCTTCCGAACGACGACCAGGCGTTCCTCAGATCAATACTGAACGGTCAAGCGAGCGTCAAGCCAGCTCAGGGAAGTCCGACGGGCCTCAGCGACGCTGCTTTACTGGCTGCGTTGCTCAAGGCCCAGGGAATCGAGCCTTCCACACCAGCCAATCGGCTGCGGGAGCAGCTTCAATCTGTGGTAGGAGATATCGAATCCCGAGACATCATTTTTTAGTCGGTTGATTGTAGATATGCCTTAATGTAATTTATTTGATCGTCGCAGGCTACGACCTCGACGACGACGACGACGACGAGGCCGAGAGTCACTCCGGCAACTACGAGAAAGCCCGTGCCGACGAGACCGAGAGTTCCCCAAACAACATGGTCTCCGAGCTCCACTTACCCACCACCGCTCTTCAGCAACTTCGGTAATTTCGGCTCCGCGCCACAGAATCCAAGGGCCGAGACTGCGAACGCGGCCGGAGACGGCAACGTACGGAGTCAAGTCTTCAACGCTGCGATCGGAGCTACAAGGGCCTTCAGTCAGTTCCTCGGTGCCGCAATCACGGTAATGACGGATACTATCCCCACCCTCCGATCATATTAGTCGCGATTGTACAGGTGAGAGGGGCACACGACTGTTGAGTCGCGGCTTGCAGACACGTCCACTGTGCAAAAGAAGGAAAATGAAAATCGGGTTTTGCTCAAAGCTACAGCATCTAATCTACTTTTTTTGTACAAAGCTTCTATGAAATAGTATATTATTCCACAAGGGAGGACGATTGTTGGATAAGTGCGTCTTTCCACCGAGTGCGAAGTTTGATGCCCGAGTGAAGGGAGGGCAGAAATTCACACGAGGTGAAAAGGCACTTCCTCCCGAGTGTTATTTTTTGCTCGGCTATGCTAAAAAATGGCCACATTTCTATGCCTGCAATGGGGATGGAAAGTGGCCGATTGTAATAGGGCTTTTTTAGCATAGTCGAGAAAGTACTTTTTCCCGACTACGCTAAAATACCACATTTCTACCACATTCCTTGCGTGCAATACGTGCGGAAAATAGCCTATTATTGACCGATGATCATTATTGGCCTATGCGCATGCGCAGTACAATTTCGTTACTCCCTAGGGAGTAATAGGGCTCATTACTCCCTAGGGAGTAATGGGGCTCATTACTCCCTCTGGAAGCTCTATTACTCCCGGGGGAGTAATGGTCATTGGGAAATGACGGTTATTTTAACGAAGTCGGGAAAACATATCGTATGCGCAAGGGAGGAAGTGCATTTTCACCTCGTGTGAATTTCCGCTTCAAACTTCACACTCTGTGAAAAGACGTACTTTCCTCCCTTGTGGCATAATATACTAATTTCGGCCCACTGTAGTACTTTTCGGCCCGCTTTAGCAACTTTTCCGCCCGCTGGACAAGAATCGGCAACTATCTTTTTTTAGCGTAGTCGGACTTTTTAGCGTAGTCGGGCAAAATATACTATTCCGTGATTACTTGGCTTCCTCATAATCATAAAGGAAGCTTTGTCGGTAAAAGAAAATATTCGCGTTTATGCAAATTATCGTTTTGAAAAATTCATTGGTTTCTAACCGAACATCTTTATTATAAAACACCAAGATTGTGACGGTTACATATTATATTTTTTCGAGTCTTTCGTCGCGCTAGATACCTGGTGTCTTCTAGATTCCATCGGGAAGCGAACATAGCTGTTTGAAAATACCAAAAAATCACTAATTTTTGTAATATTCATTGCAAAGATTGGTCACAGAAATTGTAGTTATTCGCCGTTTCAAGGTCACGTCTGATGTATTTTTTACCGACTGATCACGAATCTGCCACTTACTTCATCCTTAATTATCCTTAATTAAAAAGCAAATAACAGTTTTTCGTAAAATTCAAAAAATTCAGAATCTCATAAAATATAAACGATTCGATCGATCCTCGCTAAATCACATAACGAGCATCGGTCAATAATAGTCCTTTTGTGTACAACTTTTTAGCCTGCTAGATAAAAAATTATAAGAGCTTGCGTGTGCAGAGACATTTTTTTAGCAAAGTTCAAAACGTCGTAAAATTGTTATAACTGAAAGCATTTTGCTAAAAATTTAACCAAACATTGAGGAATGATCCCTCTATCTACCTTAGATCAAAATTTCAACTTGATAGGGCAAGCCGTTTTCAAGTTATAAGATTATTTTCAAGTTATAAGTTATAGAGTTTCAATTTTTCTGAGACACATACACATATACATACGCACACATCCGGACATTTTTTCTGAAAATGACTTTCTGATGTTTTGGAATATTCTGAAGACGTTTTCATTAAAATCTCGATTTTTTTTTCGTGAAAACAAAGCTTCCTTTATGTAGAAGCCAAGCATTAAAAATGACAATTAAGATGAAAAATGAAAAACAACAGATGAAAAATGAAAATTTGAAGTCTCGACCGTTATGCCGATAGGACAGAAACAGAGCGTTTCACTTAAGAAAAAATAAAATCGCCTACCGTGCCCCACTCCGACCTACGTCTCGTTATCAGCAATACGTCAATGTCTCGTTTGTTTGTCTCTTTGATCCAGGGCGCAGCGCAGCAATTGCAATCCTTCGTGAGGAACGGCACAAGGTACGTTTCCCAAGCGGTCGGATAGTCGACAGAGTTTGCAAGGGAGAGTTTCAACATCGACGAAGGTAATTACACGAGAGCAACGACACTCACGAATATGATCGATCTTTTGTAGTTAATTTAGAAATCTCTGGAGGCTGCGATATCGTCCGAGTGTCGTGGAAACTACCTTGCTGCACATCCCCACTGCACATCCCTGTATCATCAAAATGGCACGGTGTCAGTTTCTCGAAACGCTCCACCCGTAGATGAACTAGAAGGAATCTCACCCCGGTATAAGCCTCGCACCCCGATGCAAAGTGCACAGAAAAATGGCTCCACGCATTTCGTCGGCGTTACCGCGGTATTTACAATATGTGAAAAAAAAATCGTCATCGTCGATGGTGCTCTCTTTCCAATCATCTCATCTCAATCCCGGCAAACGTATTTTTTTAAAGATTTTTTTTTTCTTTTTTTTCAATCATTCTCCTTCCGGTCTTGTCCGAATGGCGAAGAACGCCGATCGTTTGACGCTTTGCAAACGTTTCTAGGGTAAGCCGAGTGAAGATTCAAAGTTTGAATCGTCTCCTCCACTTTTCGCTCGGCATACTCGTGAGACATTTGCAACGTAACTTGTAATTAATGTAATTAGTTCCGCGCGGTATTTGCTACTTGTGCAGTCCGCTCTGGCGTCTATCGCTTTATTATTATTATTTTTATTATTATTTTTTTAATCTTTTAATGAATCTCACTCCTCATCGATGCCCACCGTACATTCTCCTTTACTCTCCGTAACGGGAACGGCGTGTGGTTTATTCGCTCGCGAGATTCGCTAAATTATATTTACTTGTGTTGTCTGTATAGTAAAGCTTGTGTCTACAATAATGTCTATAATAATATTTTATATATTTTATACATATATATATATATATATATATAAATATTTACTCCTATCTCTCTCTGTCGTAGTGTGTTGTGTTTTGTATAATAAATTTTAATAATTCTGTATATTCGACGTTTACTTGATCAGCCAAATGTCGACCTTCAGCGCTCGTCCAGTGCACCGAACGGAAGCAGAGCGTCCGAAGTCGGAGCCGACTTTCTTTTTCTGGGCTCGCTGTCCGGCGATGAGTCGCTCAAGATTTTTTTTTCTTGGTGCTCTCCATTGCGGTTTGCTTCTCTCACCGTGTCTGCGTAATCTTTTTTCAAGGATATTCAGCCTCGGATGTATTAATCGTGCGGAGGCTCGACGTAATTTTATGGATCGTCGAACGATACGGGAAAACGATCGAGGATCTCAACGTTTCGATGACTCGTCCAGGTCATAGGGCGGCGGCGTTTATCGAAACGCGGGAGGCTCGACGAGGACGCGCGGAATCGACCGAAAGAGAAGGCCCGTGAGAGTCTTCTCGAGGAAGAAGAAGAAATCGGCATCCCGGTGTGGTCCGCCGACGTTCGCGGAGGTGAAAACGATAAATAACGAAATCCCATTGACAATGGGCAAGAATCGGCGCTTCGTCTTCCCCGTATGTACAGAGAGCCTCGCCAAGCACATGCCATTCGCGCGCCGGTAATTTAAATAAATTAACGAAGACGCCAGGCAAGAGAATATACTGCACTGCACTGCACAGTTCGGTACAGTGCAGCGAGAAGAGAGAGGTGGTTCTTCTGTGCAGAACTAAAAAAAAATAAGTAAAAAAGGAAAGCAAGCCGGTGGCAGGACAACGACGACGCGGACCAGGACGAGTGAGCGCGCGGTGTGACCTGCTGTAGGAACACCCACGTGTCCCTGACGCGAACCGCGCATTTGCACAGCCCCGTACCGTGTACCGGGATCATTTTTTTCCCGGCTATAATTACGGCTAATGGCAGTCGTTGCGAATGCCCGCTCTTTCGCCTCGTACCGTACACCCGGAGAATCTCCGCTGTATGCTGTAGAATCTTTAAACGGGCGAGAGCAAAGCGAGTCCGAGGACCAAGAAGATGCACAGCTCCGGACGTCGGGCGGGTGCATCATGGGCGGTTATAGCGCTTAGTACATACAATGCCGAAGATGCCCGGTAGGGGCAGAGTGCGCTTTAGGACAGACCGTTCGGTTGCGATTTCCAACCAACTCGGCTGGCATTTTTTTTTTTTTTGAACTTTCACCCAGAGTCCATCGATAGTAGGTACGTTGCTGCGGATCGTAAGGATTGTCGAGGTATCGATATTTAATTTATTGACTGGATTCATCGGGCAGGTGCATCATGGGCGGTTACAGCACGTAGTACATACAATGCCGAAGCTGCCCGGTAGGGGCAGAGTGCGCTTTGGGACAGACCGTTCGGTTGCGATTTCCAACCAACTCGGCTGGCATTTTTTTTTAAATTCAACTTTCACCCAGAGTCCATCGATATTAAGTACGTTGCTGCGGCTCATAAGGATTGTCCAGGTATCGATATTTAATTTATTGACTGGATTCATCGGGCAGGTGCATCATGGGCGGTTACAGCACGTAGTACATACAATGCCGAAGATGCCCGGTAGGGGGCAGAGTGCGCTTTGGGACAGACCGTTCGGTTGCGATTTCCAACCAACTCGGCTGGCAATTTTTTTTTTTTAATTCCACCTTTCACCCAGAGTCTATCGATAGTGAGTACGTTGCGGTGGCTCGTAAGGATTGTCGTGATATCGATATTTAATTTATTGACTAGATTCTTCGAGCAGGTGCATCATGGGCGGTTATAGCACGTAGTACATATAATGCCGAAGATTCCCGGTAGGGGGCAGAGTGCGCTTTAGGACAGACCGTTGGGTTGCGATTTCCAACCAACTCGGCTGGCAATTTTTTTTTTTTTTTTTAATTCAACCTCTCACCCACAGTCTATCGATAGTGGGTACGTTGCAGTGGCTCGTAAGGATTGTCGTGGTATCGATATTTAATTTATCGACTGGCTTCTTAAATAGGATACTGTTATCGTATACTCGGCTGCGATCGGTCTCTCGACCCTGGCTGCCCTCGCGCTAGCGCGATCTCGAGAGCCTCCTCTCCTCCTTCCCCACATCCTCATCGTCCGCCCGGCCGATCGCCGAGATAGGATCAAGAATCGCCGGGCCACTCAGCTGCTCTCTCTCTCCCTCTCGCACCCTTTCTCGTAACGAGATAGAATTGAGACGTTCACGTGGCGCAAGCTTTTTTTTTCCTTCTCTCAGTTTCTTCGCGGATCCTCGCCTATCGCCGCGATTTGTATCTACGAACGTTCGCAATTTTTTATTTAATTTTTTTTTAAATCTTAGCAAGGCGTTAGTGAATGTAATATAAATAAAAATAAATAAATAATTTAACGTTTGCTGAAAAATTCATTAGCATCGGTAGTTTGCGCACACACGACGACCCAACGACATAAGCAATTATAGAGCAAAGCAATAAGATTATTAATAACGTGGAATAACGCCTAGCAGTACTACATCGTCTTCGGATGAGCGTGTCTATAATTATCGGTGATCCATCGCGGTTTAATAGCAGGATTAAGTAATGATTGACTTCCATTCCAGAAACGCACTGCCGTTAAACCGTGAGCGTGAGCATTAAATTCTCGTAATGAAGCATTGGAAAATCCGAGTTGCGCCGCGTCGATATCGGGATTAATCTCTTCCGTGAGTAACGAGCGGCAGTGTGTCTTCCAATACGTACGTCCAGACAGGCTCGCTTCTACGAGGAAGTGAATAAGTTTAAAAAATTTGCGAAAAGATATTGAACGAAAAGAGGCTGCTGCAAGTTTGTAGAATTTATCGCACACGTCAACATTTTCCGCAATTGAGTCCACATTTCTTTTCTCTCATACATTTTACAATTTTTCCCTCATTTATTTTATAATTTTTTCTCTCATTAACTCTACAACAATTTTCATCATAATCCAAGAATTTGTATTTTCGTTAATTCCACAAGTTTTTTTTTGCATTTAAAGATCCGGCTTTAAAAAAACCCCATAAAAGGAATTGCAAAGTTAACAAGCAATATTGCTCATGGTAAAAAAAAACCGTCCTTCTTTAAAAAATGTATCATTGTATAACGACCCAACTTGCGTACGATGTCTGGCTGTATTGGCGATTTGGGAAGCGATGCTATTCGAAACGTCGCGTGCTCTCGCACTGTAAAATAAGCCCCTCATTTTCCGCCACGTCCTATCCTCGCGTTTTTGTTTTCATTCTCGGTTGCCCGAGTCGATCCCCGCGGAGTCCCACGCTCCTCGCGATCCTGCGTCGGTCCGCGCATGCGCCCGCGCTGAATCACGGAAAAATATGTAGCAACCACGCATATACGCGCGTGAATCAAAACCCGATAATCTCTCCGGTTTGCCGAGGGCCACGGTCCGTCTCCTCCGCCTTTCCCTCGCTTTTATCTCAGCGTCGTTTTACTTCTTCGATTCTTCGCCGAGCCGCGCGTACAGGGCATATCGGGTCTTTACTCGCTGTACACATGCACGCGTGTTCTCGTCTGCATCGCTGACCCGTACAGATTATACTCCTCTCTCGGAGCCAGGCACTGTACCGGCATCGAGTCGACGACGAGAGAGAGAGAGAGAAACCGTGTATAACATTCCCACGGTATAAGAACGATGTCGCAATTGCAACAATGCCGCAGAAATTACGCGCAGCGAGATCGCGAGAGACTCGATCGAATCGCAATTACTGAGGACATTGCGGCTGTACGAACGGCGCGGAGGAAACTGTCCTTCCCCCCGTTCCTCACCTGAGAACGAGATGATATATGGAAGATTCAGCTCGATCTTTCTCGACTCGTTGTTATTCTTCCAGGTACTCGGTCTCAATTTATTTATTTATTGTGTCGGCTATTTGTCGGACGGCGCGCACTTTATTCAGTCAAGATTCTCCGGTGAAAAAAAGTTCTCATCGTTATACATTATAGGTATCGTTTATCCTCCATATCTGTGATTAATTACGATTTTTTTTTATTATAATGTTAATTTTTATTTGAATTTTAATTTTGATTTTCTTTTCCGCATCCCAGCTTCAGAGTGAAGTTAAAAGACAAAAAAAGGTAGGAAAAAAGGAAATAGCTTATCTGTCACCGCGTTGCATCTCGGAAGCGCGTAAAGAATAATGAACGGTAGGTAGCTGAGAGGATCGTATTGTGGTCTCGGAGAATCGCGATTTAGATAGTATTGCCAGACCCCTATATATATGATTAATTTTAATTTTAATTTTAATTTTAATTTTAATTTTAATTTTAATTTTAATTTTAATTTTAATTTTAATTTTAATTTTAATTTTAATTTTAATTTTAATTTTAATTTTAATTTTAATTTTAATTTTAATTTTAATTTTAATTTTAATTTTAATTTTAATTTTAATTTTAATTTTAATTTTAATTTTACCTCATCACAGCTTCGCAGTGAAGTCAAAAGCCAACCAAAAAAGGTTCGACATTTTTTTTTTTTTCAAATACCATATCATCCGGCGCATTGAATCTCGGAAGCGCGTAAAGAATGATGAACAGAAGGTGGCCGAGAGGGTCGGAGTATTGAGGTCTCGGAGAGTCCCGATGCCTGATCGCCGCAGCGAAAGCTGCAGCGAGAGCTGTTGCAGCAAATAAACGGGGCCCGGGGGGTGAGGAGGTGGCGGCGAGAGAGGAGAGGGTGAAACAGAGGAGTAACGCAGGAGCAAAAGGCAGAAAACACCGGTAGGCAGTTTTGTAGCTGTTTTTATCAGCTTCTGGGCATCGGGGGTCCAGCAGCAGCAGCAGCAGCCCAACGCCGGGACGCATCTTGGGGGGTTCGTGTGGGAACGTGGTACGTCTCTTTAGCGTACTTTTATCTCGCTCGCTCGCTCAACTGCCCTCTCGGTAGAATGGTGAGAGAGCGTTGAGCCATCCTCTCTCATTCTCTCTGTCCGTTCGGTCACTTTTTTTTTGTATCTTCTCCGTCCCTCACCCACCGTTCGCTCGACTGAGACGCTCGTATCCTTTACTTCTTTTTTCGCTCCACCCTTGCTCTCGCTGCTGCTGCCGCAGCAGCTATTGCTGCCTCCCGTCGCCTCCCGCCTTCGCCTGGAAAGCGTTACTCTTCCCTTCTTCGAGCTTCGTCGTCTTCTTCTTCTTCCTCTTCCTTCTTCTTATTCTTCTTCTTGGCCTCCTCTTCTCAGGCTCGACCGGGGTTATCGGGGTCACCCTCCACGGTGCATCGCTACGTGGTGCCCTATATTTACGCACGGTAAGAGCACCCTCGAGAGATGCCGGTCCACCGCAAGACCGAGAGACGGAAGATGGGCACCGGCGAAGAAGGAGGACGAGAGATAATATGGGTGGTGGCCGCTCAATAAGCACCGTGTTCGATATACTCTTTAAGGATGCGCCACAATGAAATCCTATGTAAAAAAGAATAGAAAATATTTTTTTAACATAAAAAAATGCGAGCTTTTGGGTAGATGCTCTTGATGGATCTGCAGCGAGTCGATGGCAGGCTGGATTTTCTTTCTCGGTACCATCCCGAGTAGAAATTTTCGAGCGTTACATCGGGCCCTCACAGACAGTAAATAAAGTTTGTACTTTTTACAACAACTTATTGTCCAAAAACTTCCACAATGTTTTATTTGTTAATATTCGAGTTTTACAAAAAAAAGTGCAAACTAAAATTCGAATCTTAATTGTATGAGAAATAAAAAAGCAGGTTTATAATATTCAAACCTGGACAAATAATTTTGTCACTTATTTAACAAAAGTATTTCTACGAAACTTCGTATTCCGATTTTACGAGATTATTTTTTACTTTCTAGGGTCCTGAGGAGGCCTGACCAGCGCCTGATACGGCCTTATCAGGACCCTATCAGGAACCGATGTAACGCTCGAAAATGTCTACTCGAGATCTTCCCGAAACGGCACCGATTAGTGTTTCCTCGTCCGACTGTACGATTGCTTGCAAATTATTCTTTTAATTTAATGGAAAGATCAATTCTCAAGAGGAAGCTTGTATGCGAGCGGGGGAAATACTGTTTGGAGAACCGGCTCTTTTCGAACCAGCCGATACCGTGTATTTGCTATGCGCTTGCCTTGCACAGAGCATCCGGCTGAGCGTCTATTGTCATATGCAACATCTATATTCTAACAGCGCCGCCTACCGGCCGGCTCAGTCCCAACTTGTACACCCAGCTCTTTGCATGTGTACGCAATGCACACCCATCCGCTGAGCTCGTGTAGGACATGCGTATAGCGAATACGGGGATTGAAGTGGGCAGGAGAGAGCCCGCCCCGGAAAAATAATTTATTTGACGGGCGCGCAAATAAATATTTATTTGGTTTAAATAACTATTTATTTAAATCGATAAAAATTAGGGGTGTGCGAATAATTCGGTGCAAATCGAATACTGATATTCGGATCGAAGTTTCGAATCGAATATTCGACTTTTCGAATATTCAAATTTATTTAAAATATTCGACATCTGTTCGAATAATACGAACGTCTACAAGATTAGAATAATTAAAAATATATGCTTAATAAAAAAATGTATATAAAGGTCGTGCAATTTGTTGTGTCAGAAATGTACAACGCTACGCCGTCCTGGGAACTACCATTGATAGGCACTGCAAAGCGTGAATCTTGTAAAGCAATGAATTAACTAATTATTCGAAATAACTTCGAATATTCGATTTCGCCCAAAAAATTCGACTTTTCGAATATTCGATTCGATTCGATCCGATCATTATTCGCAAATCTCTAACAAAAATATTTATTGAACCAAATAAATAATGTATTTGACGGGCATCCTTCAAATAAATTATTTTTCTTAGTGCGCGCAAGATATAGCGCATGATAAGGAAACTTAAAAATAAAAATGCGAACGCTTGGGAGATGCTCTCGATGGATCTGCGGCGTGCCGATGGTACACTGAGAAAAAGGATGGTATTTCCTACTATAACGAAAAGTTCCCAGGGGGGACGTCTATATTTGATAGTTTGTAATAGTATATATTCAATTGATTACACTATAATTATAGTTACAACTACAATTTTTGGTCATTGTCGTAACTATAAAATATAGACGTCCCCTCTGGGTACTATTTACTATGTAAGTTTTTCTCAGTGTAGGACAGGATTTCCTTCCGCGGTATCTCTTACCGATATAACTCCGTTTAATATTCCTTTCCTCGTCCGACTATACGTAAACTTGCAAATTACTCTTTTAATTGAATTGAAAGATCAATTTTCGGGGCGAAGTTTGTATACGAGGGAAATGCTGTTCGGAGTACCGGCTCGATTCGAATCAGCCGATACCGTGTGTACGGGGCTTGAAGTGCGCGGGAGAGAGCTCGCGCAAGATATCACGGACTCTTCGCGATACGCGAACTTTACCGATCCACCTCAGCCCCCGTCGAAACAATGGGGATTACGTCTCGAGGTGCGCTCGCGGGTGTACATGTGTATACTTATATCGAATACTCGTCCCGAACGATCCTCGATCTTTACAGTCTAATAAGTGAACGTCTCGTATTCGTGTAAGGAGAGCGTTACATATAAATGGAATGAGAAAATCAAGTACTCTCAAGAAAATGTTTTTTTAATTATAAAAAAATTGTGTTAAGTTCTTCTTATATTTCAGTCATTTGCGGCGGGCCTTTTTTTTGTCGCCTCGAAGTCTTTTTCCCAAGGCGCAGGCTGTCGGGGGACGTCGGTGGAACGAGGACGAAACGCGCACGGTGCGCTCTCGCCGACGTCACGAAGGGACCGACCTTTATTTTTCCATCAGAGTCACACGATTTTGTGATCCACCGGCACCGCATGTTTTTATCGCTGATGCGTCGTTAATGCGAATCGCCCTTTTTATTCTCATTGCCTCGACTCGCTGACGTAGAACGACCGAACCCGCCTCGGATGTCTCTCCTTTTTTTCGACACTCGCTCGTATGCCCTCTTCGTCGATCTGGACGTGAAAGCTGCGACGTACTCATTCGGCAAGGAACAAGAGAAAGAGACAATTTTTTTTTGCAACTTGTCAGTTGCAAAAAATTACAATTTTTTGCAATTTTTTAATTGCAAAAAGAAACTATTTTCTTTGCTATTCGGTACTTACAAAAAATACTATTTTCTTGGCAATTCGATGCGTGCAAAAAAATGCTATTTTCTTGGCAATTCGATGCATGCAAAAAATACTATTTTCTTAGCAATCCGATGCGTGCAAAAAAAGAGATTGTTTCTTTGCGATTATTTGCAAAAAAAAACAGACCATTTTTTAGCAATTTGTTAACGTCCAAACAAATGGTGTAAAAATTATACCAAAAGATTGGAAACGGTAACTTGGCTAACTAATTTCCTTCCACTCGCCAGTTCCGGTTGTCAGTACTGATTTCTAAAAAAAATTTGTTATGATATTTTTTATTTTTATTTCGATTATACAAGAACTTTATTAGCTGCAGGATAAATTCTTCCGCTTTTCCACGGGACGAATTAACGAGACATTGCGCCGTGAGGGCGACAGAGAGGAATGTGTGGTGGTCGACGCAACGAGGAAGGACTTTCTCGATCTCCCGGGAAAAACCAGATCGTAATGCAGGGCTGGCTCTACAGCCGACCGTTGCCATCCACCTGCGGGAACTGCTACGCACAATCACTCTGCACTAGCTAGCAATGATAAAAAAAATTGATAGTAATATATAAACTATCGCAAATTGAAAATAAAATTCCTCACAATCATGTGGATCTATCGAATTCGACTAACTTTGACAATGTGTAATTTCTTCAATTTTCCTTATTTATCGAAGTTTTATTTTTATTTTTACTTCTCTCCTGTCCCAATAAATATCGTAAATTATTTATTGTCATTATTTTTCTTACTTAAAAACAAACTTTCATAGTAAGATTTAAACTATCGCAAATTAAAAATAAAATTCCTCACAATCGTGTGGATCTGTCGAACTCGACGAACATTAACGATGGATGATTTCTTCAATTTTCCATGTTTATCGAAGTTTTATTTTTATTTTTACGACTTCTCTCCCGTCCCAGTTAAGATCGTTAATTATTTATTGTCTTTTTTTTTTGCTACACTGTCTTTTTGTTTGACGATCAGTTAATAAATTTGTGCGTCGATTATCGTGGGACCTTGGATTATGGAAACACGTCGGAGTGATCGAGATATATTCTCTCATATTGTATCGGCTCATGGAAAACAATGATCGCGATTGAAAACAATGGTTTAGACTATCACAAATTACAAGTAAAATTTCTCACAATCGCCTGGATCAGTCGAACTCGACGAATCTTGACGACGGGCAATTTCTTCAATTTTCTATGTTTATTGAAATTTTTTTATTTTTTCGACTTCTCTTCCCCAGTAAATATCGTTAAATATTTATTGTTATTTTTTTTTGCTGCAGTGTCTCGTCTTTCAACGATCAGTCAATGAATTTGTGCGTCGATTATCATGGGACCTTGGATCATGAAAGCAAGTCGAAGTGATCGAGATATATTGTATTGGCTCGTGGAGAGCAACGATTGTGATAAAAAAATTGCTTTTCGATATCGTCGCCGTCTCAATATTGTTAATCGTTAATCAGTGCACTATCGTGTTTACTTCAAGCTGGACGGAGAGACACCGTGGACCGATAGAGCGCGGGATAATTGTGCAACCCGAGCGTACTCTGATCGAGCAACGCTGCAAAATTGCAGCCGGGAGTCAGAGTGCGAGAGAGAAAAAAAAATCTGATTGTTCCTCCTCGCCGCGTTGCGATCGAAACAAATTGCGAGCGGACTGTGTTGCGTCTGTCCGTGTGTAGGCGAGCGCTAGGTACGACGATTTATCGGCTAATAGTCAGCGTATATCGTCCGAACAAACGCTCGTAAACTCCGAACGTACGTGCGGTGCCCTCGCTCAAATTCTCCCGATAAACTCCGAATCACTTTATTTACAACTCTTCGGCGTTGAGCTGGCCAAGATTAAGTATCACGGCACCTATCGAGCGAGGCCATGGAAGCGCGGAGAGAGAAACAGCGCGGAGCTCTCGTGGACCAACCAGCCGTAAAACTTTGGCTTGGATTTGGGTTGTTTTTCTAACGATCTGCTCCAACTTAACTAGTCAATTGGTACGCCAAACCAACTGTGCAATCGTAAATTAATCTCTCATCCGACCCATATAACGGTTGGCATTACGTTCGGGGTTTTAAAGTAGCTACTACACGGAACAGTACACTTATAAAAAATCGTATGCATTCTTATGTACAGGTACTGGAAGTTTTTATGCATAAACTGGTATATTAAATCTCATGTATAATTGTGATGAACAATTAACGTACAGTATATTTAAAACTTTAGAAATCCTTTAAGTTTAATAATATACTTCAATTGTAGTACTTTAATCCCAATAATTTACTCTAATTTCACTCTAAAAGTTCATTAATTTTTCATGACAATTGTACATTCAATTGAATGTAGCAGCTTTTTGCATAAAAACTTCCAGTCCGGTACATTAAATTTACAATTCCTTTTAACCATGTAGTTAAACGGGTGCCAAATTTTCACAATTTTTTATTTTTAAAAATGCGTGTATTCATTGACAGTAATGGAAGTGAATTTGTATTACTGCATGCGTCCTCAATCAAGGAAACTATCCATAAAAATGTTGTTGCAAGCACATGAATTAATAAATGCTCATTTCTATGACTATACATTTTCGTTGAATTTTTTCAAAGAAAAATCCTTATATTTCAATAATTTTTAATGTGCCACGGCTCATTTCATTCCTCAAACATTGTTGTACGAATTCGCCGGGCAGTTAAAAAAAATATTTTTGTCCGTCCAAAAATGACAGGTATTTGTTTGCGAGAAAAACATTCACCAGTTAAACAATGGTTCATATTTGTCAAACGCTGAAACTTACAAAAAAAAATCTACTTGGTGAATTCGTAGAGCAAAGTTCAAAAAACAAAATGAGCTGTAATACATTAAAATCGATTAAAAAAGTACAGATTTTATTTTGAAAAAACCCAAAAAAAAAAAGTACAATCATCGATGTTTGCATTGACCAGTCCTTCTTCTTGCAAGACGATCGTGACTAATATTTCACTTGGTTGAGAAATCATGCCATAATACAAATCAACCCTCTTTACTATGAATAAATGCATACAATTTTGGATAAACAATTGCAAAAATTTAGCACTCATTTTACTAGTGTGCCACGCAGTAGCTACCTTAGTATCGCCGAAAAATTAACTTTTCGAAACTGGACATCGGAGTTGGTTTGCGGCATTAATCAACCACTTGTTGTTCAGATTGGTCAAAACGTAAAGGCGACCGGAAGACGCCATAACGAAAGTTACGAAAATTAAATATTGCCGCAACATTCTTTTTTGAAACGATCACGACCACAACCGGCGATCTAACACGCTCTCAGAAATTACAATAAAAAATGCTTTTTTACTTCTGTAGGTTTTCCCGTCCAATTATGATCCGGGAATGAAATTGTCCGACTAATGAAACAGCAACGAGATCGAGCCTCGATTGAGCGTACAGTCACGGTAGTGAGGTACGTCACCGGTGTCCGGCAAGGTGTCCTGGAATTCGTTTCACAATCGGCTCCCGTATAACTTCGCGCAAACAGCGCCGGTGTCAAGACGGTCAGGAGTGGCGGGAATACGACTGGTAGCTGAGCAGAAGCCGAGCCACGGGTGTATACAGCGTGTAGTCTGGGGAAAAACTGGCGTCATAAGTCGTAAGTCACAAAGGGCTATTGTCTTGATTTTTTTTTTTTTTTTTCAATAGCAGTAGCCCCAGCTTGCTCGCGGATCTAATCGGGCAGGCTCGCGCGCCCACGCGAAATACTTTTGCGGGTTCAGCTCCGTCGCAGCTTCTGGGAATAAGAGAAAGAGATATTACCTGCGCCATGCGCGTGTCTGTGTGTGCGCATGCGCAAAAGATCGTTACTCGCATGCGCCGCATACCGATCGACGACTGAGCTATCTATTAGTATCTCAATTGTCAACGGAATCCACCCTCCCGAGAGCAACGGGATTTTATGCACGGGGAAATAGAGACGGAGAGAAATGTAAGGTTTACTGTTATTATTATTATTTTCTTTATAATGAATATTATTATTATTACTCGTGAATAATTGTGAACGGAATGTGATGTGTACGGGAAAGGTGCGCGCACGTGGAGTAAGTCGCTCGAGACGAAGCTGCGAGTTTGCCCACGTGAATTCTCGGGAGCAGCGAGCGAATCGTTCGCGTTTACGAGAAAACTTATTACAGCTACTGGGCGAGGTGAGAAACATGGTAATATTGAGCGGCGTCCAGGACTGGTGCGTGTCAAACACGCAGCACCCCGGATTCGCATCAGACTCCGCTCTGATCTAATTCCCCACGTTCAATGATCTATCGGGTCCGTGTTGTACTCGTGCACATCTATAGTTGTTGCACTGATGCGCGTAGTTCCGCGCTAAGATTGATTTCACTTATTTATCGGCCGAAAAATCTTTTCGATACCCATCCGGGATTTTTCGCTGTTCTCCGATAATGTAATTCTCAGTGAAGATATAAACTCCCAGTAGATAATGCGGGCAGTAGGAACCGTTCGGTTACATTTTCAAACGGGTAATCCGTTCTGTGCGCAGATCCACTGCGCATGAAGAAAATTCGGTGGTCAATGATTTGCATCGGAGCCACATCATTTTGCCAATCATACTCCAATCCCCTAATCGTCGTGTGGCCGGAAGTCATTGGTCGGAACGCACTTCATTCAAATAGTTAAACTTCCGAAACTTAATTTTTCCGAATCGTCAAACCGCTGAATCGTTATTTTTGCGAATCGTCGAATCGCTGAATAGTTATTCTTCCGAATTGCCAAATTTTTGAAATCTATATTATTACAAATCTTCACTTTAGCGAACGTTACCGTTCGGAAATAGTAATTGGTCGAAAGTTATTCCTTCACATCGTCATTTAGCCGAACGTCATTTTTCCGAATAATAATATCACCGAAAGTCATTTTTCCGAATCTTTTAACTTCCAAAGATCAAGTCGCCGAATCGTTATTCCTTCGAATAGTCATTCGTCCAAATTGCCAATCAACCGAATTACGAAACTAAATAATATATCTAGTCAAGTCTAGACTAATGAATATCAATTTCAGAGATTCAGCACGAATCGATCATATTTTCAAATTGATAATCCGTCCACTGCGCAGATCCACTGCGCACGAGGAAAATTCGGTGGTCCAGGATTCGCATCAAATTCCGCTGTGATTTAATCCTCGTTCAATGATCTATCTGGTCCGTGATGAACTCGTGTACACTCGTGAGCTCTCGTGTACACCTATAGTTTTTGCACCGATGAGCGTAGTTTCGCGCTGAGATTGATTGCCGCATTCTACTTATTTGTCTGTTGAAAAATCTTTTCGATACTCGCCCGAAATGTTCTGCAGTTCCCCGACAATTTAATTCTCAGCGGAGATAATAACTCTCGGTGAAAAATACGGACAGTGAGAAACGCTCGGTCGAATTTGTAAATGCCTAACCCGTCCACTGCGCAGATCCACTGCGCACGAGAAAATTTCGGTGGTCAGGTATTCGTAATTTTAAGAAAAAAGTTGTCATTTTACCCCCCATACAGTTGTGTACAGTATTCGTCTTGTTTATTCGCGCATAGAGATAACAACTTGACATGAGTCAGACGCCGGGTCGAGGGGTCAAGCCCCGCGGAGACGTACACGCGCTCCTCTGTGACTCCGCTAGTATATAAACGCCGTGGGAATTTCGAAATTGCGCACAATCTGTTACAACCGACTTCGCTTCAAAGTAAAGTAAATGCACGAAGTGCTTCTATTGAGATTAACCGAGGATCGATTATAGACAATATATGTATATACATACAAATTACAAATAATAATATGAAACGAAGGAAAAACCTTGACCACGCAGATATATAGATACAAGATGCCAGGCGAGAGAGGAGCAAGATAGGTGTGATGCAAAGATCGAAGGAACAGGCCGCCAGGGAGGGGGAAGCACGAGAGTTAACGGCTACGGCGCGATATAGACGATGGTGGTGGAGAGAAAACGAGAGAGAGAGAGATATACATCATCTAACGAAGAAGACGACGAAGGTAGTGGTGGGTGGATTGCTTGCTCGTCTCGTTCGTTCGTTCGTGCTTTCTGCTCCTGCTGCTGGTGGTACACTACGAGCGCGCATGCGCAGTAGGAGCGCTTAGTAGGTCGCCGTTCGCCCGTTCGCGCGAACCCGCTCGCTCGCTGGCCTCAGCCCGTTCAGTCACACGTAGGCCTTCGCTGGACGCACCGCGCGGGAGAGAGAGAGAGAGAGAGAGAGAGAAAGAGTGAGAGAGAACGGAGGAGTAGCGGTTCCGCTAGTTTGCCGGCACCACAGTTTTTTATCGTTTATAATTCTTCGCAATTTTAATCGTCCCGCCGATACCGCGCTTCAGCGGTAGAATTTTACAAAAATAATAATAAAAAAACGTAAACAAAAAAAAAGTAC
Source organism: Stenichneumon culpator (assembly GCA_964017025.1). Classification (NCBI taxonomy): domain Eukaryota; kingdom Metazoa; phylum Arthropoda; class Insecta; order Hymenoptera; family Ichneumonidae; genus Stenichneumon; species Stenichneumon culpator. The sequence continues at coordinate 4,028,557 of OZ024772.1, forward strand.
AAAGTACAACAGGTGATTCGCATCGGTGACCGTTCGGTTTGTTTATCCGAAACGCGTCGTTGCTAGTATTTATGTGAGCGCCCGTGCGCATGCGCGACACCCCGTTTCTCAAGCGGGCTTGTGTCACTTGCACGTTACCCGTCCCGTGCGAAATTAATCAACCGCGGAGGATAAACCCGTTGCACCGAGCACGTGGTGTTTGCGAGATCACGTGTAAAACGAATTGAGCCAGAGTTTGCCAGACGGAATAACTCTCGCGTCACGTGTAAGGCGAGGGAGGAGAGAGAAGAAGGCGGAGAGAAACACAACGAAGAGAGTCGGCGAAATTCCGTTGACAGTCGTGAGTGCGCGCACGGGAAAGATCACGCCGAAGCAGCGAGTGGTTTGGCAGTCTCGTGGCGGGCGAGGAGAAAAAAACAATCGAGGACGCGACAGAGCACGGACGATCAGGGGGTAGCCGGCCGCCAGTGATATCGGCAGCCGCGTCGAACGTGGAGCTACGAGCCGGCGAGCGCGATTCTAACCAGCGACGAGGGAATCAACAGGCGGCGGTCGTCACGATGGTCTACGGCGGAGATTTCGACATGGAAGCGGTGAGTTTTCGATCCAAGTGTATGTCACGAAATAATCGTTCGACGAACGGAGACACGGGAGGGAGGCCGCGAGATTCGACGAGAGGAATGACAGTACGGTAACCGCAACGCAAAAGTTGTTATGGGCAGAGTCCCGCCTGACCCAGTCGCGACGCGTCTGCGCGGCGAATAGAGAAATCTTCGCAGGAAAGCCACCTGAAGTGAGGCGCTTTTCCTCCGAGAAACATCGAACTGTCGCCACTCGTACGCGTCTCGAATAAAAGTATCCGTCGAGTATTCCGAGTAGCAATCTTTTAGATTACGAAAAAGTTGTTTACGTAAAGGTTGACTTACGACTAAAATGTTGTGCGTAAGCCGTCCATGTCCGAAAGTTGACTTTGGGACATGGCATATCTTTACGGATAACTTTTTGGCGGTCACGAATCAACCAGAGGGCAACTTGTTCATAACATCTGAAGAATGGCAGCTTGGGATATGAAGAGAAGCGGTAACGTTGCGTCGTCGAGTATTTGAAAGAACGATTTTTTTTAACCCTAGAACTCATGACTGGGGTCCGAACGTACCCCACGCGAACGCGAAAAAAATGAGCTCCTTGCTGATTTTTTGCAGTTTTCAGTCTTCGAATGGGTTTTTCATTAACTAAAAGTAAATAAAATCAGATTTCTCGTACACCATTCTCTTCCTTATGAAAAACGGAGAAAACCATGTATGAGAATGTTTATCAGACAGGACCGGTTTTATAATAAAGAAAAGCGTGGGGTGCGTTCGGACCCCAGTCATGCGTTAGAAGGTAAACAAATTAAGTCATGAGTTGTAGGTTTAAGCGAAACGCTACCGAGTATAGTTACGCAAATATGCTAGAAGTGAAACCTTCATTTTCAATTTTTTCTCTAAAACGAAGCATCAGATCGGAATTTCGACGACACTCTTAAGACTGTATCAACTTTTACAAATCGAGCGGGTCTTCACAGTCGAAAGAAAAGTTTCACCCGAGGCTGACGCAATGTCCTCTTCCGATGAGACTTCTTTTCACCGTCATTGACGGGAGCCATGAAAAAACTTGATCACAATTTCGGACACTAACCGAGCTCGGGTTAGGTAGGGAAGAAGGTGTTTCGCATAGCGTTGACCTCTACGCCACAAAGTGCAGTTCGCACGTCGCGTATAGACGAGAAGAAAAGTTTGCTCGATCCGAAAAATTTTGGCAGCGGATGTACGGTTCTCATAGCAGTCTCGGGATGGGATGTTTTTTTTTATTAATTCTTTTTCTCTTCTTTTCCACACTCGAATATATATGTTCGGAACAACAATGCATAAGCGGGAGCGGAATCCTGTCCGGTCCCGGCAGGAAATAATACGAGCGTCGGAATCGCCCGCGATGTTTTTTGCCGACGATTTGCAGCCTTCGCGACGAAAAGGTCAGACGATCTCGTGTTTTATTGTTGTCGGCGGGACGGCCGAATGTAGATTAAATCGTTCGCCAAAATAGGGTCCTATTTTTTTTTATTTATTCAATTTTTTTCTCTAAATTTGCTTGTTAGTTTGTTATGTTTTATTCTTGCATGTGCGGGGATCGTCTCGTCGGTCGTAAACTCCGGCGCGTCGTGGAAGAGAACTCGAACGACTGCGGACGGAACGTTATAACTTTCGAATCTACCGCGCGGCCGCTCCGTTGCTGCTCGGCGTATGCGATTAAAAGTTTCACCGACAATCTTTGCGGGCAACGGAGCGGTCGCGTCCAGAAACAGTTTCCGTTTGGCTTTATTGTTTATTTTTCTTATTTTTACACCGAAATACCCGGGACGAGCGTCGAGTTCGTTCAGAAAAAGTTTGATTATTTGACGCGCGAAGATTCGCCTTATCGGTGGAAGAAATCGCGCTCGTAATTGCATCCTCGATATCTTTGTGTTTACGTTCGAAGTTTTTTTTTCTCTCGAAAGTTCGTATCTTACTCTATCGCTCTCGGGCCGTCAACTCAGTCCGAGAGAGCGACCCGTAACTTTTCGATTAATACCTAAACAAAAATTCGATAAACACGCGTCGTAGAAATGCTCCCCTTATCGTTTCTCGTACAAAGTCTCTTCGGACGTTGTACTTTTTATTTTTCATTTAAAACACACAGATATATTTTAATACACAGATATATTTTCAGTATTCTGTTCGACTATGGACTGGATATAATAATTCGCCCAATTTCCATGAGTACTTTTCGACTGCTGTTTCCAATAAGATTACGGCTCCGATCGTCATTATATGAGAGACAAACACCGAGGGATGTTGCCTTTTTTTTCTTTTTTTACGAAAAATTCACTGCCGCGTACTAAAGTTGAAGCGGGCCACAGGTTAAACGCGGTGAAAATACGCTCTACACGACGATCGGCGTGCGTGCGAGCGTAGTGGAAGCTGGGAGTTAAAAAAAAAAAGCGCGCAGGCCCAATTAGCACGGCAGCACTGGTCACGGCGTGGAATCTCTTTAAGGATTGCGCGCTACACATATTGCTTGCGCACAGCTACTGTCGGCATTCTCGTGCCGCACTAATGCCCGTGAGTAATTCTACGAGTTTCGGTGACAGTCTACCAATATGTCTCTCCCAATTATCATGTATTGATTTCCCAATGATCATCCAATGATGTCGCAATTATCAATTATTATTACAAAAACGATCAGACACTCCACGAGTTATACTGATTTTTTCTTCATCTAGATCTATATATTTCTTCTTCATTGTTGTTTTTCTTCACTGGAACAAAAAAGGTTTGAAGATTTAACTAATATTTTTTATCGACAAAGCTTCGCAATTTATTGTCCTTGTCAATTTTACAATGTCGTTTGTTTACTTCGGAATCAAACAGTATTTTCGACCAAAGAAAAAGGCAAAATTAAAGAAAAAAAAAGATTGTGAATGTTTTTGGACGAAGTAAAGTTTTTCAAACTTAAGTCTCGGGCGTAAGTCTACGAGTTTCGGGGACCAATATCCTACCAAAGTCTATCAATATCCCTCTTCCAATGATCATTTATTGATATTCCAATTATCAATAATAATAACAATAATAATTGAATTACTAGAACAAAAAGGGTGTGAACATTGAACAAACATTTTTTGTCCACAGAGCTTCTCACTGTTATTTTCTTGTCAATTTTACAATTCCTTTTATTTTTAACTTGAAATCGAACAGTGCACCCAGAGAAAAATATGGTACTGGAAACTATAAAAGGACAACTATAAAGGACAACTATATTCATAGTTGACGTAACTGTGAATTAGTAGTTCGGACAACTATAAAATAGTTGGTCGTACTAATTTATAGTTGATTGAACTACTAATTCAGTTACGTCAACTATAAATATAGTTGTCCCTTATAGTTATCCCTTTATAGTTTCCAGTACCATATTTTTCTCTGGGTGTGGTTTCGACAAAAAAAAAAATTAAAATTAAATAAAAAAAAAAGATTTAAATGCTTCTGGACGCAGAAAGGTTTGTCAAACGTAAGCTGCGTAGTGCCTGAGTGAGTTGTTCACCGACGAATGCGTCGGAGCAGTTGAATCCCATCGACGTCCGATGAGCTCGTTTTGTTCACCTAAAATAAAGAAACAAAAAAGAAAATAAGTCCCTTGTCCGAAACGCGGGTTACTTTCACACGTCCGTCATTTAAGCATCGCGCGTGCAAAACGCCCCGCTCTGCCGACTGTCTTTGTTGCCCCGCTGTTGCAAGTCGACGTCCTTGCGTCCGACGTCAATTCGAATCCTGATTCGCGTCCCGTTCTTGCATTAGCGCGAAGGCGTGGTTGCGCCGCTCGTTCGGTCACTTTTTTTCGAGCTGGAGAGCCGCGAGAAATAGATAGACGGGGGAGGCGGCGGAGGAGATATGCGCTTTCTGTGCCTGACTCGGGTAATTGCGACAGAGACTCGTTCTCCACGACTGACGTTTGTTCCGTGCGACCTCGCTGAGTTTTGTTTTGTTTTTTATATTCTACCCCCCAACCTCTCCCCTGCGTACACTGAAAAAGCTGAGCCGCGTGAACTAATAGCTAGTTGAGACAACTGATTTTTAAAACTTTTTTTTTACCCTTCGTGGTCACCCTGGGTAGAATCCACCCGACGACCACCTTTCGGCGTGCATACCTAATAGTTTCCCAACTTTAGGCAACAATATTTAAAATTGACGGGGTTATAAGTTTTTTTAGTGAAAATACTTTTTTGTTCCGTTTTTTCATCTTAATGCATTTTTTTGAATTTGTTGCCATTTGATTTCTCAAAGTTTTTCGTATTTCAACTAGAATGTTTGAAGGATGTTCTGTAGTTTTTAAAGATTTTTGCGACCGATAGCTTGGTCACGATACTCAAAAATGGTTAAAAAATGGACCGAGTAGAATCGACTCAGTGTGATCACGAAGGGTTAAATAAAAGAATGTTTTTCTTTTTAAACAATTTTTTTTTATAAACATTTTTTTTTTACCGACCGTCTATCAGTTATCCCAACTTATAGGTTTTCTCTTCGTACCTCCGACCACTTCCGTCGAATTAAATAGAGGAGATAATTCGACGAGCGGATAAACAAAATTTGCGAGACTACCGTATGTTAGTTGGAGGTACTGCGAGTCATTCGGACTCGCGAACACACGAAAGAGCAGCGAATAGTCCCTCGGTTAATTAGGCGCCCGAGCCCGTCTCATTATCGCATCGTTATCCCTCTTATCGCACGGTACGCATTAACGATTCGCTGTACAGCGAGCTCCGTGAAAGGATCGGAAGAGCCAATTTGTGCGGAGCGATACACGTACGAGTATTACCTCTTTCCAACTCTTTCATCGTGTCGAGGAAATAAGCCATCCCGAGCAGATAGTAATAATAATTATTATAACAATTATAATAATTATAATATTGATAATATGCACAATAATGATACTAATAATTATTATTATAACAACTATCATAATTACAATATTGACAATATGCGTAATAATGATAATAATAATAATAATAATTTGGCTCATTATGATTCATAAAGTATGTTGTCCGTGTGTGGAGAAAACAAATGAGAACAGCGATTTTGTCGAATGTCGAATGGGGAGTTGTTGTGATTTGCCGTTGAACGATTTCGCGAAAGGGCGCTCTTCGAGATTCCACAATCCGAGCCGCGAATTATTTTGACGGACCGGGGAAAAATTACGCTTCAGGGTAGATCCCTCATCAGCTGGCCCGTTCTGGGTGATTCCTCTCCGGGAGAGGCTACCGAGGAGAGAAGAAGCTGCGCGATACGCCGTCGTCTTCTATCGCGTTCGGTCGCGGCCTTCTGCGCTTTCTCAGAACTCATCCTCTCGCCGGCGTTGTACGCCGAAGTGTACGCGAAGCTCGGTCCTGCCCCCCTTACGGGCGACCTGCGACCGAGGCGGAGACCGGCCGCGCGGCTCCTTGTGGCCTCTCCAGAACGATTCTTTCCTCTCAACTGTATCCTCTTCGACCTGAGGTCGCGCAAAGAAAAAAAATATAAAAATTAAGATTGAAAAAAAAAATTTAACAATAAATTTAATTAAATTAAAATCGAGTCCTTAAGCGGGATATCGACGACCGCGCTTACACTGTAGCCCATCCGATCCATTCGGAAAAATCTCGCTCACCTCGCTCAGTCACGGACCATCCGACAATACGTTTGCATATTGGTGTACCGATTTTTCGCAAAATCCGTACTAAAATACGAGATTTAAAAAATAATAAAAAAGAGAAATGAAACATACCGCGGAGTAGTTGTCCCTGTGGAGATTCACGCCGTGGCGCGGGACGGCGGGGGACGAGTACCGGGAAGGAGGGCAAACAGCCAGGATGCGCGTTTTCCGAAGAATTTTTTTTAATTAAAAAATATATAAAAAATAATTCTTAAAAGTAAATAAATACAAATAGAAGCACGTCGTTAAGGGAATATCGGCGACCAACGATGCTTACGCTGCAGCTCGATCCATCTTTACGAAAAAGATCCTGCTCACCTCGCTCGGTCACGGAACACCTGACGATATTTACAGATATTGGTGTATTTAAATATAAGAATATAAGAATATAAGAAAAATTAAAAAAGGACGTGAAGTAGTTGTTTCTATGGAGGTTTGTGCCGAGTCAAGTACGGTGCGCATTTTCCGATTGTGATGAAAAAAAATTCGAGTTTTTAATAAAAACGTGTTCAGAATGTTCCAAAACATCGAAAAATTACATTTAGAAAAAAATACTCGGATGTATGTATGTATGCGCGCGCGCGCGTGTGTGTGTGTGTGTGTGTGTGTGCGCGCGCGCGCGCGCACATCGGACGCGAAAAATTCAAACTGCTATAACTCGAGAACGACTCTAACGATCAAGCTGAAATTTTGCACACAGCATGTATGATTAATAATCAATGTTTCTGCAAAATTTCATCCAACAATGTTCAGTTGTTTTTTTTTTACGCCATTTTTAATTTTTGTTAAGTAAAAAATAAAAAATATTTCTTTTTTTAAATAAATAAATAAAGCAAAACCGTATCGTTTAGGTGGGTCTAAAGATTAACATAAACTCAAAATATTTTCAAGCCATGTTTATCCGAAACGGTTGAATGAAATAAAAAAAAAATGTGGAACTCGCTGCGTTAATCAAATACGCAGTGAGCCCCGCAATTCGTTTTTCATTTTATAGAATCCTTTCGGAGAAAAATGGATTAAAAAATTTAACTCCGTCTCTTTCTCGCTCACACGTGTTTAGCCCCTTGAGCGGGACATCGGCGACGACCGCGCTTACGCCGCAGCCGGTCCCGTCCGTTTGGAAAAATGTCGCTCACCTCGCTCACTCACGGACCACCCGACAATACGTGTTTGCATATATTCATGTACAGATTTTTCGCAAAATCTGTACTAAAGTACAAGATTTACAAAATAAGAGAAGAAAAAAAAAAGGACGTGGAGTAGTTATCCCTATGGAGGTCTACGCCGAGTCGCAGGATGGCGAAGGAGGGGGAGGGGTTTGCCGGGAGGGAGGGCAAACGGTCAGGGACGGTGCGCGTTCCTCGCGGGAGGTCCCCGTGCCAGCGTCTCTTTGTCTTCTCGCGCTCTGCGCCGGTGTGTCGCAAGCCCGCTCCCGCGCGCGCCGAGCCGCTGTTGTTGTTGCTGCTGGACGCTGGTAAAAGTCACCGCTGTGAGTTTGCGCGCCCGATCGTTCGATCGCTCTTTCTCGGAGTCCTTCACTCTGTCTCTCGCCAGCGCGCGGGCAACAAACGAGCGAGTTGCGCAACTAGCCCGCGTCAAACGCGCACGCCCCCTCTTGTATTTCACTTAGCGCACGGCTATTCCCCCGACTAACTTTGTACCTAATATTTTCCATATTTTTCTCCGCAAGAACTCACGGCGCATATCCCGTACTCCACGCGAGGCAAGAACATGCGAATGCAGCTGTAAATCTCTGTAAATCTCTGACGTACGTACCGTATTCACGGGGTATCGTTCTCTGTTAAGATTACGCGCATGCGCACCGGCGAACACGCTCGGAATACAGAGGGAAACCGGTTGGTCATTGACGAGAAATAGCATAATGGTGTTGCGGTACACAATTGGCTCGGCTACAAAACCAACGACACGATCAGGATTATCAAGAGAAGTGGCTTTATTTAGTCGCTGAGAGTTTAGTCGCTAAGATTCGTCGGATTAACGAGGCGCAAGGATAGAAGGTTTGCGCGTTTAACAAACTATGCTTGAACTACGGAGTATCATCATTTCTTTTGTTCAGCAACGAAACATATTTTGAGATTTGAAAAAAATTTTAACTAACTAGTAAACAAGTGTACAACTATCAATTTAACGAATCGTATAATTATCAAGAAAAAGATGGTAAAATTGCCGAGAATAAACGTTTTTTAAATAAGACTAAAAAAGATTGTAAAATTACCGCAGAATTGTGGCCCAGCGAATGCTCGGAATACAGAGGAAAACCGGTTGGTCATTGACGAGAAATAGCATAATGGTATTGCGGTACAAAATCGGCTCAGCCACAAAGACCAATGGAACGAACAGGAGGATTATCAAGAGAAATGGTTCTTTTTAATCGGTCGCTAAGATTCGTCGGATTAACGAGGTACAGAAATAGAGGGTTTGCGCGTTTAACAAACTTTTTTTGTCTACAGGGTTTCATACAATTTTTTAGTCTAGGAACGAAACGTATTTTGAGATTAAAAAATGTTTAACAAACAACGAAACAATACTACAATATTATGAATAAAAAATGGTATAATTACCAAGAAAAAGAAATTGTAAAATTATCGTAGAATCGTGACTAAGAAATATTTGCCGAACATACGACCACTCTTTTACCGTGCAATTTTTGTTGAAGTGATATGGTTTTTTTTAATCGGTCACTAAGATTCGTCGAATTAAAAAGGTGCAGGGATACAAAGTGGCACATTTACATCTCTACCACTCACAACTGCACAAGATAACAACTCTACCGGTTAACAACTCTACCAAAATCTCTACCAGAAAGTCAAAAAACTCTACCAGAATCAAAGTGAAACTTTACCGGACTTGAAGTAAAACTCTACCGGAATACAAGTTTTGTGTCCATACCGGTAGAGTTTTATTGTAATTCCGGTCCAGTTGTATTTCAATACCGGCAGTTTTAGTTCACGTCCGAGAGTTTCATTTTGATTCTGGTAGAGTTTTTGGTAGAGTTGTAATATGGTAGAGATGTTTTCTGGTAGAGTTGTTATCCAGTAGAGTTGTTTTCTGGCAGAGTTATTATCTGGTAGAGTTGTAAGTGGTGGAGACGTAAATGTACCTACAAAGTAACACAAGGTTTCCGCGTTTAAGGGCATGTGACACACACGTATCGGACCTCCGATGGTAACAAATGGCTTTCCCTATTTCCTCCGTGATGGTTGATGCTTCGACCAAAATCACATTAGGTTTTTGTAGTCTATAGATATAAGTATGAAAACCTAATTTGCTTTTGCTCGTCGTATCAATCGTTTTGGAGAAAACAGGGAAGGCGATTTGTTACCGACTGACTCTGTAACACATGCTCTTAAGAGCATGTGAAACACTCTGGAGTGCGAGAGAGATATCATCAGTCGCGCTCTCGGCGGAGCGAGTGAGACACGCTGAGAACGTGTTTCACATGCTCTTAACAAACTTTTCTTGTCTACAGAGTTCCATATATTTTTTTTTGTTCGGCAACGAAAGGTATTTTGAGATAAAAAAAAATTCAGCAAACAACTAAACAATTGTTCTATTACCAATAAGAAAATAGTATAATTACCAAGAAAAGAAATCAAAAAATAATCGAGAAAAAAAAATGGTAAAAATAAAAAAAAACATAGATTGTAACATTATCGTAGAATCGTGATCTGGACATGTTTGCCAGACATACGAGCACCTTTTTACCGTCTCAATTTTTGTAACATCTGCCTGTCACGCAGAATTTCCGGTTGCCGAGAGTCCGTTTTTGCGGGAAAATTTACCGCATCGATTATAAGCCGACATTCTTCGTATCGTCGGGAATACAGTGGGCAAACATCGTCGAGCCTGTCGTTTATTCTCTCCGTTCGGTTACTCGGCGTGTTCCGCGGCGCGCTCGACGTTCGACCGCTAGCCTTATGTACTTCCCCGCGGATACTCGAGTGTACCGAGTGCCGTTCAATTCTGCCGGGCCCCGCGAGGTCGTCCATATTTTCCCGCTGCGAACGATTTGCCATCCGTGCCTTTCTCTCGATTCTGACTATTCGTTCGTCTCACCCGTTCATAGCCGCTCGTAGAATCTTCGGCCAGACGGTAGAGAGGAACAAGCGCCGATAAGTGAGATCCTGAGGATAAATTCCACGTAGGCACGAATGCGCATGCGCGAAACGTATACGTATTTTTAAAAATCGACGCGAACGGCACCGACCGCGTTATGCGTGTGCCTCTACTCGCGTTCCAATTGCTCTCGGGAGGAGCGCCGGTGTACCGTTCGGCTCGCGCATCGTCGGCACGGGGGCACGCGTAGCACGCGTGCATCGAGGTGCATCGCGCGCGCGCGTCCGAGAATCCGAGAACGCCCATTCATGAACTCTCCGCCGAGTGAAAATCGGTGCAGTAATAGAGAAGCACATCCTTAGCGAGAGGAGAAAAGTCCCCCCGGTTATCGACAGACTTCCTCTCTGTATCCCACAAACTCACGCTCGACCAGCCCGTTCAGCGTACATGGTCGAACGAGGTTTGCATCATTTAACTGACATCCGTCGCGCAAATTTCCACCAACTGTTTTTTTTTTTTGTTAATGTTACCATTTTTTTCGTGGTTATTCGACAATTATATCCGTAATTCCGCAATTGCTTTAGCGGCAATTATAAAATTATTTTGTTGTTCGTTCTACAATTGTTTTGTTGGTCATTCTACAATTATTTTATCGTTCATTCTAAAATAGTTTTATCGTTAATTCTACAATTGCCTATTTTTGTCTAATTTTCTACAATTGTCTAATTTTGTTGATCATTCTGCAATTGGTTTATTGGATCATCCGGCCATTGTTTTATCGGTAATTCTACAATTCTTTTATCGGTAATACCATTGTTTTTACTTATCATTTTTACCATTCTTTGTCTTGATAATTTTAAAGTGTCTTCTACTTGTTAACTTCACCATTTTTTGAATTACCAATTCTAATAATCTAATCATTCTACAATTCTATTCTTGCCCACTTTACAATTGTTTTGTCAACCCTTCGGAATATATCGTTCGAAAATGACTAAGAAAAAAGAGGAAATGTTTGACCTACGCGAGGAATCGTTGTTTGGAGTCGTCCAGCGATGGCGGCGATGCGATTCACACGGGATCCGCGCCTACGTGATAATCTGCCGTGCATTACTATCTAATATAAGCTATTACGCAGCGAGCGTGCATGTGTCTCGTAGGGAATGGGACACGCGCGCGGAGAGGCTCAGCAGCGGCCGCTGAGTGGTAGCGGCCAGCGGCAACGGAGTTTCTTTGGTACGCGGCCTTTACCGTTAGCCACTCGGCGCGATCCACCACCTCTGCCTGTTTCTCTTTGCGATATACTGTACAACACACCGGCACAGTCGTCGTTCGCTCGTCGTATAAAGAGTCGCCTACATACGCGATGTCTGCATATACTGTATGGACGATATATATAGGCATAGGCGCACTCGGGTGACGGACGGGTTTTCACGGGACAGGCACATCGCTTGTGCGCGCGTTTCGTCTATAGGAGCCTATAAATTTCTGACCGCTACGCTTCGCGGTACGCAAGAGAAGCGCGCTTGATCGATGCGCTACGTGCAGTTAAATAAAATTGCTTCATACGCATGCGCCGTTGTTTATATTCAATTGTCGTTTGCTATATCGAGATGAGGGAAATGCCGATGTGACAAAAGATTCTGGACACACTGAGAAAAAGGATAGTATTTTCTACTATACCAATAGTTCCCAGGGGGAACGTCTATATAGATAGTTTCTGATAGTATTTATTCAATTGGTTAAATTATAATTATCGTTGCAACTACGATTTTTTGTCACTGTTGTAATTATAAATGTAAAAGTTCCACCTGGGAACTATTTTTTATGGTAAAAAATCAGTATTGTTGCTTTTACTATGTCATTTTTTTTCAGTGCACTCGACAAACCGTGTCGTCCGCGAATGTTCACAATGTTTCGTGTTGAAAAAAAAAATCGTTTTTAATCCGCGATTCTGAGCTTTGTCAACCCAAGTCCGTAGGATTTTTCCCGTTGAAAAAAGAGGAACAATTCTCAACCGCTTGACATTCTTTTTTAATTGAAAAAAAAAATCTATTTTCTCAAATTATTTATCCGAATACAAAAATAATTATTATGTCCAAAATATGTGTATAAAAATGACTTAGCATCGGAACCATCTGTAAAAAAAATGTCAAATTTTTCGTGCATTAATATCAAAGAACATATATTTTTTTAGATAACAATTTTCAAGCATTGGGTCTTGAAGGTCTAATTTCAGAGGTTTTTGTCTCCGCAACGGGGTCTTCTCGGCTGGAATCTGGGATGTAAATTCAAATACCGGTTACCCGTGGATTTTGTAATAGAAAAGAATAAGCGTATCGGGTGAGCTCGAGAAGGGAGGGAATCCTCGCGTACCTGCGGGTGGAAAGCAACGAGACGACACAAACACGCATATTTACCTCCTTCCCATATAACATATATATATATATACGATATATCATATATGCAAAAATATATATCGTATATGCATATATATATATATATATATGCATATACGATAGGTGGAGGTGATACGTGTGCCGTATGTGTGTTCCGAGAAGCGAGAGGCCATTACTGCCGTGCCAGGGCCACATACTGATATCTCAATACAAACCCCCTTAGTTTGAATCCATTATAATATCCCGAGTGGCCACTGGTCGCGAGAGAGCGAAAGCGCTATCTGTGCAGCCTCTGTGCCTCCCGGACAGTTTCTTTTGCTCTCACTGCCTCCTCCTCCGTACGTTCCTCTTGGCCGAATAGCGAATACCATTCCGTCTCCGGGGCCACCAAGGGTAACTCCAATACCAGGAGCAATGCCGCGGAGAGTCAGCACGATCACCGCGCGAAACAAAAGGGGTAACGAAAGGGTTACCCTGCCATTGTGAGAACGAGATGGTTTCTGTATATGCGCCGCGATATCTTTAGGCGCTGATGCTAATATATCTATAGAATAAAGGACGAGAAGGGATGAGTCGTGGACGAGATCTTCGAAGGGATTGGGCAATGGACATTACGAGCTTGATACGAATGACTACGAATTTATGCTCGGTACCCGAGGCAGTGATAAGGCGCTCTTTTTTCTTACGGAAAAATCGAAAAAATCTCGAAAATTTATATTGCCAAACACAAAGCTTTCTTCTTAAGGCATGACAAATCCCGCTTTCCGTTCGTGTGAAGTGTGCGCAGAAAGGCACTTTTTCGGATCGCCTGCGGGAAAAATACTGCGCATGCGTACAAACCCAATATGATCTTTTTTTACCGCAGTAAAGCGGAAAAGAACCTTTCTGAGCACACTTCTCAAAAACGAAGAACGTGACTTTCGAAAATTTGTTAGGAAAAATTATGTGAGTAGCATGGGCGTAGAAAAGGGAGTTCTGACTCGTGTGAGTGCCGCATTCGTTTTCGGCTCTTGCGGTATCTTCACACTCGGTAAGTCACACTTACCATACAAATAACTATTATGTTAATTTTTATCAATTTTTATTAATTTTTATTAACGTTTATTAATTTTTATTAATTTTTATAACCCGTACGAGCAGTCGTATTGTATTCACCGCACAGCTTCGTATATATTATTCGTATACGTTCTTGCTTTGACCGAACAACCCAGTCCAATCCCTCGCGCCGTAAAAATCGAATAAATCGCGAAAATTGATATTACCAAAAACAAAGTTTTATTTTTATTTCTATTAATTTCTATTTATTATTTGTTACTTTTCATTATTAAGCTTTTTTTCTTTTTCTCGACGGGTTGGAAAAGCTTCGTACGAGTAGTTTGTATTGTATCTACCGGGCGGCCTCGTGTATATATTTCGTATACTTTCTTGCGTTGACCGAACAATCCTCGCCCAATCTCTCGCGCGTATATTCGCGCATGCGAGCCGGGGCTCTCTATCCCAGTCGCCGGTGCCCGCGCGCACGCGCGTTCGCATGTACTACAACTCCTACCGCTGAATTATACATAAGTCGGTGGGTTTTAAAATATGCCATGGGTGTTACGATACGGCGAAAAAAAAAAAATCCCCACAAGACGGTACAACGGCAGGGTGGATATACCCATTCGGACCATGCGCTACGCGTACGTACCTTCAAGTGCGCGCATGCGCATGCCGACTCTCCCGAACGAGGTGTACGTGCGGTCCAGTCCGTGCACACGCTGACTATGAGAATTTGAGGTCGCGTTCTGCAATCGAATTTTCTTTTTTTTTTCTAATCCAATAAACGCATTCGCTTTGCTCCCCCCCCCCCCCCCCCCTCCCCCACTCGCCTGTCGTTCAGTCATCAACTAGGCAACTGGAATCACGAATAACTCTTTTTTTTATTCCTTTTTTTTATCCTCGTCACTCTTCAGCACTTCCAAGCGCGCGCGATCATCGTTTGGACTCTCTCGTCGGTGGAATTCTTACCCGTCGCTCGTTCAGCTCTCTTTCTCTGGCTCGATATTCTGAGAGAAGGGGCTCCGGAGTGATGCCGAGTCTCAAGGCCGGTCGCGTCGGGTTTTCCAAATCGTGGTCCTACAGGCGACTTCCTACCTGCGTCCTCGTCTCGGCTCACGTCTCGACAAGAGAGCGAACGAGAAAGCCGGGAACGATGACGCTCACGAGCTTGCCAAAGGAGAGGAATAAAATGACTGGAGGAGGAGAAAAAGTAATGGGACGCGGCGAGTGGTCGTATAAAAAGTACATATATATATATATATAATATACACACATCTTGTATATATATATATATATATATTATATACACAAATCCACGATTTTCTAATATATATATATATATATATATATATATATATATATATATTAGAAAATCGTGGATTTGTTTGTCTTTTTGTTCCCTTTCGGTGAAGTCGTCCTTGTTATTTTGGTATCGTAATGTATTATATATTTTGGAATGTTACTTTTTTCGTAAGTCCCAATTTTGAAGAATCCAAGCCGCTGATTATTCCAAGTCCCTTTAGGGAGTCCGTCCCAGGTGCTGAAGACTATTCGCCTATAAAACTATTCTGGTTCTGTTCTGTGCGTCTCGATGAGTTTTGCAATGTTAATGCGTTGCACGACGGCGCTGGCCACTATTTCCGTGACGTATTTCCGACATGACGTCACCTGCGGTAGAAAAAGGAGATTTTCAAAGCAGAAGTGACGCATTTCCGGTACATCATCCGGTTTCGAAATTTCATAGTTTACATTCTAAACTAAAGCTTCTAAATTTCATAGCATAAATTTCATTCACTACGACCACTAGCATGTATGTGTATATATATATATATATATATATATATATATATATATATATATATCTCGTAGGCTATGTGCAGCACATCTCCTCAGAGACCGGCACTTATCGCTTCGCCAAGAGAATCGACGGGAGAATGGAAGAAAAAAAGAAAAGGGTAAAGTGAGATGGGAGAAGTCAACCACGGATTGACGTAACGTCGTATCCGACCAGTTGTCACTCAAACAGTGCCAAGGTACTTGATCACATTTTTTTTGCTTCCTCCTAGAGGAAGCTTTGTTTTAATTTACAATTATTTTTGAAAAATAAAGTTTCTTGATAGAACGGAATAATTGAGTACTCCAAGACATTCCAGTGTCAATAATTGATCAGCTCTCTATCTCTGTATCTCGACGACTGTCAGAGAAATTTCAAACCGAATCGAGGAACTCTTTTTTTTTTGTAATCCGAGTCCAACAATATCGATCATCGGTCGAGTCTCGATACTAAAACGATCGGAGACGGTGATCCGTCACTGGGCCGACCTTGAGCATACAACTCACGCGGAAGTCTCGGTGAAAGGGGAATAATTTAACATCGATGTGGTTATTTGTATCGCAAGGTACCGTAAGCAAAAATAAAAAAATAAAAATAACGTAGACATACATTTTCGTAGAGCATTGTATTTCGTGCAACAAAATTTGAAGAAATGGTGATAAGGCCTCTGGTCTGTGTAAAATATTAAACAAAGGTCATCCAGAAGGCACGAATAGTGCGGGCCCTTAAGTTTACCGAGAGACGAACGGACAAAGGGATCGCGGCCTTAACTCGACGTGGTGATGCACCGCGGGTCGTTAAGCTGCAGTGTTGTGGCTCCTCCCCCTCCCCCCCCCCATTATGCGGTATTATGTTACTATTTGTGCTGTAGCAGCCATTTAATTTATTTGTCTTGCTCGTCTTCCACTTTGTCAGTGCTGACTGCACATCTTGCAACCTCACACTTCTTACAGATTCTTAAGGGCGAGCGGGGCAAAACGGACCAGTGTTTTTCATTGGAAGTGAGCCCTGAAAAAAATTGTCTGTTGCCAAAAAAAGATTTGTAAAGACGGTCCATTTTGCCCCGCTCTCCTCTGTATCCAGACTCCGACTTTTAATCACGCGCTTTCTCGATCTCATTTCATTTTTGATCTGCAGTTCGGTGTTGTACCCCGGATATTTCAATACCTCGATTATTAAGGCAAGGTCATTGCACTGGAATCGAGGTATGCAGCTGCAGGCGACGACCGCGCCTCGTTGCGAAATAATAACGAAATCCACCGTACAGTCGAGTCAGCATTTAGGCAAACGCGTGTAACTTGACACCTAACGCAGCATTTAGGCAATCGCGAGCGACTCGGCAAGTAACGCATCAGCTCAGGAATTGCTGAGTCAGCTATTGGGAAATTATTGACGATATTGTATTCTACCCGGAAACGAGAATTGTTTAAACAATTAGCAATCTGACGAAATATCTGACATCGACTAAAATTAAGCTGACGTGCCTGCTCTTCTATCCATATATAGGGAACCGAGAGCAGGCACCCACTAGTCTCTTCGGAACTCCTGATTCTGTACGGTTGATTACGTTTTGCTTGTTACGTTTTGTTGGTTACGTTTTGTTAGTTACATTACGATTCACGTGACAATTACTTGTGCAAGGGCACGCAATTCGGTAGTAAGTGATACTACTAGTTCGGACAAGTTCTTCCACGGGAAGACCACTGTACAAGGTGTACTCGATACGATTAGTAATAAACTCTAATTTGGAAGATTTCTGTAATAAACTTTAATGAACATTGTTGTAATAAACTATTTGGAAGATTTCTCTAATAAACTATAATAAATAATAAATCGTGCGATTATAATTCTCTTGGGCTCTAACCCTTAACTGGATAAATCCCGAATCATAAGAGCTAACGGCTCTCCCGCAAAACCCAGAGTAGCTAACTGAGTTTCTGCGGATATAACATTGGTGGCAGCGGTGGGATATACAGAGAGAATTATTAAAATAAATTAAACTTAAAAAATAAAACATCGCTGAATTACCAAATCGTCAAAATCCGCGAAATGCGGTAATTTGAGACTCTCAGAGAGAGCAATTGGAGAGTACCGCGAACCAGGGTCGAAAGTAGTCGACGAGGGTTTGGGCGGACCACGGAGGCGATCAGAGGATCGACGTGGGCATTCCGTTATTCAAGAGAATAACGACAGGTAACCAACCGTAGTCTTCGAGGATCACTGCAGGATCCCCGAAGAGCGTCGCCAAGGATTGGGACGTAACAGCAGAATCAGTAAAGGAGCCTGAAACCACAAGGGTTATACGTAAGGGCATCCTGTAATGCGGACGGTGAGCATACAGTAATCCCGCATTACTGATATTTGTTAGGAGAGTAACAAATTGGGAACAAGTTGAGTAAAGTTGAGTAACAAATTGGGAACAAGTTGAGTAAAGTTGAGTAACAAATTGGGAACAAGTTGAGTAAAGTTGAGTAATAGATTGTGAACAAGTCGATTAATAAACTAGGAAGTACGTGGAAATATTGTGAAAGCCAGTACGACGCTACTGAAGGGTTAAATAACCAAGCAAAAAATTTAACGGGAACCGAGAAGGGAATATCTCGAAGAAACTATGAGTGTACACAACACTCCGGTGCGGTCGCCGAGACAATCTGGTACAACTCCTGGGACAGGAGACGACGCGCTGCGGGCTGCGGCGGGCCTCGAAAACGCCCTATCAGAGATCACGAACCGAACGCGTCAAGTGCTGGGCCAGGGTTCGGGTGAAGGAAACGAACACCAGCTGGAGGGCTCACCAAATCCGCTGTTCGGGGTAAATACCCAGAGGGGGTCGGCATTCGCCAACCCGACCGGTTGGGAGGACGTCAACGTCCAAATGTTCGAACCCAGGCGCGGGGAGGTCACCCCTGGGATGGTGACCAACGAAATTTCCCGAATGTTGAATG
The DNA here is from genome assembly GCA_964017025.1 of Stenichneumon culpator. NCBI lineage: Eukaryota > Metazoa > Arthropoda > Insecta > Hymenoptera > Ichneumonidae > Stenichneumon > Stenichneumon culpator. The sequence continues at coordinate 4,047,105 of OZ024772.1, forward strand.
AGTATCGCGGGCAAAGGGGTCCCGTCGACTGGAACCGTGAAAACAGCGTGCTGGGAGTTGCAGGGGAAACAGGCAACACGATACCCCTCCGACCAGCCCTGCGAGGAACTCGAAGAACACTTTTCGCCGGACTTGGACCAGTGGGAGAGGCGGACGAGGAATCCGACCAGGAGTCCGAAGATCAGCACAACCCCGAGGACGCAACAGCACGACGATTCACCCAAATAGAGCAGCAGCTCCGGGGTATCGAGCAGCGATTAAGCCAAGGGCAGGCTCAAGCAACGACTTCGCCGGAGGGGGTAGCTCAGGAGAACTCAGTATGCGAGCGACTTTTGGCAATGGAGGAAACGTTGCGAAACTTCATCCTGGAGGGCCCCAAGGAAGGACGGAGGGATGTGACCATCCAAAGGGCACGGTCACCATATCAGCGGCAAACAAGATTATCGGCACCGGAAGAGGAAGAACGGGTATACATGGATGTACCGTCAGCCCTACGGAATATCAAAACTTTCGATGGGAACGACCCTACGAAGCTTGAAGGGTTCATGCTATCCTGCGAAGCGGTCTGGGGTATGGTTCACCCTCGACAACGATCAGACCTCCTTGCACTCATACGGAGTAGCAAATTAGAGGATCGAGCGACGCGAGAGATGCGTCACAAAACTGTCGTCACTCTGGGCGATCTACGCACGGAATTGGAAGCGTTGTACGGGAAACGTGAGTCACTCGCCTCTTTGCAATTCCAGTTTTGTACCCTACGACAAGATACGAAGGAGAATGTCTCCACATACGCTACACGGGTCGAAACACTGACAGTAGAGGTGATCGAGAAATTATGCGAGGGAATCGACTCGCGTGGGGCTCGTTACATCGGAGAAGCCACACGGAAAAGCGCCCAAATGAATTTTGAAAACGGGTTGAAAAAGGAGATTCAAACAATCGTACGATCACGCAATTATCAGAGTCTGCACGACTCCATCGTAGGGGCCATTGAAGTCGAAAAGATGACTACAGGACATCAGGGTACGCCCAGCAATGGGGGAAATAAATCACGACCGCCACAAGGCGCGACTGGAGAAGCCGATCGCACATGCTTCACGTGCGGTAAGCCAGGGCATTTGGCGAAAGACTGCACAGCCCCCCGTCAATCCGGACGACATAGCCTCCCGCTGCCGGCACAACAAGACGTAAACATAGTCAACGTAGCATGCCACTACTGCAAAAAGATCGGGCACTTGATGAAGGACTGCCGGGCACGTATACGGGCGGAGGAAAAGAAAAACAAAAATAACGGGCAGCAACCAGCACAAACGGAGGAAACGCCCACGCAGCCGATACGTGAAGGGACTGTAGGGGCATACCGCGTAAATACACTCACGGCAACGGATGGGCCCATAAGGAAGGCCTACATCTACACTTTGGAAGTATCCAAACCGAAAGAAATCCAGAGGATTGGCGACGAAGAGGAATCCGTCATCAGGAAGATCGACGAAGAGCACAGAGCTGCTGACGAAATATACGCCATCCCGAGGATCGGGGACGAAGAGGAATCCGTCATCAGGAAGATCGACGAAGAGCACAGAGCTGCTGACGAAATATACGCCATCCCGAGGATCGGGGACGAAGAGGAATCCGTCATCAGGAAGATCGACGAAGAGCACAGAGCTGCTGACAAAGTATCCGCCATCCCGAGGATCGGCGATGAAGAGGAATCCGTCATCAGGAAGATCGACGAAGAGCACAGAGCTGCTAACGAAGTATCCGCCATCCAGGGGATCGGCGATGAAGAGAAACCCGCCAACTTGAGAGTTGACGAGCGACACCGAGATGTCGAAGTGAAATCCGTCAATCCACGAATTGGCGAAGAGCCGGTACGGCTGGGAAAACCCCGTCAATCTGAGAATCGACGAAGAGCCCGAGCGGCTGGAAAACAAATTGAGAATTCGGCAAACACACATGTGAAGAGGGAATACCGCCATCGCAAGGATCTGCGAAGAATCAGACGCCGCCAGGATCGACGAACGAGAGCCTGGCAACGGCAAGAGAACAACGGCACCGAGGGAAACACGCCTTGGTACAAGTGTACCGTCGACGTACCCACGTAGAAGGGTCGGAAAAAAAAAAAAATTGGAACGGTCACTGGATTCGATAAGGCTTCACAGCAAAGGAAAAAAGAAGAAAAAAAAAATATATATACTGAAATTCGCATAATACACGGAAAAAGGGTTACTTTCGAAAATTTCCGGGGGAAGAAATGTATTGTCGGAAAGGTAACAGCCGTGCTGTGACATAAAATCAAGATCAAGGCATGCTTCGGGTCATCAACCGACCCACAGTCACACTCGAGGAGCTAGCGTCAACAGAAGAGCTGCACACAGTACTCGTCGTCCTGACTCGCCAAATAAATGCGGAATCGAAACGTTAAGTCAGGGCATGGACGTTTCACGCGTCACACAGGAGGAAGAAAACTCGCTTCAGGAAATATGCAAGGAGTTCGATGGATCGACGAGCTCGACACAGCATTAACGGCGATAACAGGCGACATAGATTCAGCCGGAAGGAAACGGCCAGACGCAGAAATCGGGTGGTGCAACCACCGCAAGGGCAAGAATAAACGCCGCAAATAGGCACATGTTTGAGACTTCGCCTGAAGTAATCGTGCTAAATTTTGTTGTAGAATTGTGTGTAAAACTTAATTAACCGGTAAACCGGCACACTAATAGATAATAGATGAGCAATGCACGGGGTACAAGAGTCGTAAAAAATAAAGCTCGCCGGAGTCGAGCGAAAAGAAATCAGATTTCTTTTCTTTTTAGGGGGGAGGGATGTTGTACCCCGGATATTTCAATACCTCGATTATTAAGGCAAGGTCATTGCACTGGAATCGAGGTATGCAGCTGCAGGCGACGACCGCGCCTCGTTGCGAAATAATAACGAAATCCACCGTACAGTCGAGTCAGCATTTAGGCAAACGCGTGTAACTTGACACCTAACGCAGCATTTAGGCAATCGCGAGCGACTCGGCAAGTAACGCATCAGCTCAGGAATTGCTGAGTCAGCTATTGGGAAATTATTGACGATATTGTATTCTACCCGGAAACGAGAATTGTTTAAACAATTAGCAATCTGACGAAATATCTGACATCGACTAAAATTAAGCTGACGTGCCTGCTCTTCTATCCATATATAGGGAACCGAGAGCAGGCACCCACTAGTCTCTTCGGAACTCCTGATTCTGTACGGTTGATTACGTTTTGCTTGTTACGTTTTGTTGGTTACGTTTTGTTAGTTACATTACGATTCACGTGACAATTACTTGTGCAAGGGCACGCAATTCGGTAGTAAGTGATACTACTAGTTCGGACAAGTTCTTCCACGGGAAGACCACTGTACAAGGTGTACTCGATACGATTAGTAATAAACTCTAATTTGGAAGATTTCTGTAATAAACTTTAATGAACATTGTTGTAATAAACTATTTGGAAGATTTCTCTAATAAACTATAATAAATAATAAATCGTGCGATTATAATTCTCTTGGGCTCTAACCCTTAACTGGATAAATCCCGAATCATAAGAGCTAACGGCTCTCCCGCAAAACCCAGAGTAGCTAACTGAGTTTCTGCGGATATAACATCGGTACACTCTTGCTCATGTATAGGGGTGAGGCGGGCAAAACGGACCACTGTTTTGCATTGGAAATGAGGCTTTAAAAAGAATTAGTTCTCGTAAAAAAAGAATAGAATAAATGGTCCATTTTGCCCCGCTCTTTTCTGTATCAAGACTCCGACTTTTAATCACCTGCACCCTTGATCACATTTTATTTTTGGTTTGCAGTTCTATTTAATTATAAAATTTTATCGTAGATATTACTGATACGATTTTCCATAAAAAACATGCGTTTGTTTGTCTGTCATATATCTTCGAGAGTTCAACATCCACGAGAGCTGAGTCGACTGCAAAGTGGTCGAGCTCGTACGAGTCGATAGTTCGTATGCAAAGTGGGCAATACGTAAGCGAGGTTCGAAATTCCCTGTTTCGCGCAGTACGCGTCGAGGTCCGTAACGATGGAAGTAGAAACAGCCGGTCAGTGGTCAGACAAACCTTCGATTCTCGCACCGTAAGTATCGCGAGAGCTCTGCACGCAAACGCGGCGGATCGTTCTCGCTAACGAATCGTTCCGGTTCTATTCGCGATTAAAATTAATACAACGAGCATCCTCGGATTATTATCATCGGACGTAAAAGTTCATTGGCACATTATATCCTAACGATGTAATTAAATTTTTATAAACGGCAAGTGCGATCGGTGGTCAGTAAAAATATAGCCTGTAACATCTGCGTTGCTTCTACTCGTGTATTCCCGATTCGATCGAAATCGTTGCTTCGATTGCCAGCCAATTGTCAATTAATAAAATAACTCAATCGACGACTACGTGTACTTGGGTAGATAAGAGTCTACAGTAGATAAACTTCATATCGAGTGATACCAAAATCTATAGACGACTCGAGTCTACACAGACTTAGGCTTGTGTAGATAAGTGTCAAACTTCAGTTATTTTCGAAGTCTACATTGAACGTGTACAAAAGTTGCAGTTGGCGGATGCGTCTACGATCTGCCCTAGATAGACTTCACACCAAAGTTGATTAGACTGTAGACTCTGGTCTACACAAATCTACGTGGACTTGGGTAAATAAAAATCTACGGTAGACAAACTTCATATCTCGTCCACCACAATCTAAGACGGCTCGAATCTACGCAGATCGAAGTGTACGTAGACTGTAGATTTTTGTAGAGAACTGTCAAAATTGAGTTCGAATTCTACTCTACCCGCCTGCAATCGTTCCAGTTGGTGGATTTCGTCTACGATCTACTAAATATACCAAAATTGATCAGACTTGTATGAACATTGTGTAGATTCCAGTCTACACAAATAGAAATCTACATAGACTTGGGTGGCTAAAAGTCTGCGGTAGACAAACTTCATCTTGCAAGCTACCAATATCTATAGACGAGTCGAGTCTACAAAGTCTTAAGTCTACGTAGACTGTAGACTTGTGCAGACCCGTTTCAAACTTAACGCTTATGTTGAGAAAACCGATATCTACACCGCCCGTCTACAATCGTCCCAGTAGGCGGACTTTCGATGTCCACTTCATAGATCTATCTCGAGTCTACAAAGCCTCAAGTCTACGTAGACTGTAGACTTGTGCAGAACTGTCTCAAACTTAACGCTTATGTTGAGAAAACCGATATCTACACCGCCCGTCTACAATCGTCCCAGTAGGCGGACTTTCGATGTCCACTTCATAGATCTATCTCGAGTCTACAAAGCCTCAAGTCTACGTAGACTGTAGACTGGTGCAGAACTGTCTCAAACTTAACGCTTATGTTGAGAAAATCGCAATCTACACCGCCCGTCTACAATCGTCCCAGTAGGCGGACTTTCGATGTCCACTTCATAGATCTATCTCGAGTCTACAAAGCCTCAAGTCTACGTAGACTGTAGACTTGTGCAGAACTGTCTCAAACTTAACGCTTATGTTGAGAAAACCGATATCTACACCGCCCGTCTACAATCGTCCCAGTAGGCGGACTTTCGATGTCCACTTCATAGATCTATCTCGAGTCTACAAAGCCTCAAGTCTACGTAGACTGTAGACTTGTGCAGAACTGTCTCAAACTTAACGCTTATGTTGAGAAAATCGCAATCTACACCGCCCGTCTACAATCGTCCCAGTAGGCGGACTTTCGATGTCCACTTCATAGATCTATCTCGAGTCTACAAAGACTCAAGTCTACGTAGACTGTAGACTTGTGCAGTCCCGTCTCAAACTTAACGCTTATGCTGAGAAAATCGGAATCTACACCGCCCGTCTACAATCGTCCCAGTAGGCGGACTTTCGATGTCCACTTCATAGATCTATCTCGAGTCTACAAAGCCTCAAGTCTACGTAGACTGTAGACTTGTGCAGAACTGTCTCAAACTTAACGCTTATGTTGAGAAAATCGCAATCTACACCGCCCGTCTACAATCGTCCCAGTAGGCGGAATTTTGATGTCCACTTTATAGATCTACCTCGAGTCTACGAAGACTTAAGTCTACGTGGACTGTAGACTGTAGACTTGTGCAGACCCGTCTTAAACTTAACGCTTAGGTTGAGAGAATCGCAATTTACACCGCCCGTCTACAATCGTCCCAGTAGGCGGACTTTCGATGTCCACTTCCTAGATCTACCTCGAGTCTACGATAGACCTGATTTTTTCTGTTTAACATCGCCCGATCCCGAGCGAGGTCGTTTCTAAACGAGAAAGCGCTGCTCGAAGGAGCCGCCCCGCGTGTTTCGCATTGTACGTAATAGAATCGCGAAGGAGCGGTCGCCCACACGCACTTTATCGCGGGTACGGCAGCTCCGCGGAGGAGGGCAGAAGTAGGAGAGCCAGCTATAAGCTATCCGGCGAATTGGCTTCTCTCCGCAACTCCGGGGACAAAATAAGCCACTTTACGATTCTTCCCGCTTATTATAGGCACTCGATAACCGCAACGATATACCCGATGGCCCCGTTGACTCTCGCTCGGATACGTACCCCGCACTTTACACGAGATAAATACGAGGATGCCCCGTTTTGTATTCGCGCATGCGCATGCGCATGCGCGGTATACGGCAAGACGGTATTGCACGGCAGCGACGGCATCCGAGATTACACTATTCGGACAGAAATTTTAAGAATATTTGTAACACCGAATAAAAAGCTTACCGAACTCATGAGCCTTCGTCAATATTTATCTTATTTCGATAAAATGAAAATTTTACCGACCAATTACGTATCGGCAAATTATATTATTTTTTGTTGTATCGCGCATGCGCGATATACGGCACGACGGTATTGCGCGGCAGCGACGGCATCCGAGATTACACTATTCGGACAGAAATTTTAAGAATATTCGTAACACCGAATAAAAAGCGTACAGAACTCATGAGCCTTCGTCAATATTTATCTTATTTCGATAAAATGAAAATTTTACCGACCAATTACGTATCGGCAAATTATATTATCTTTTGTTGTATCGCGCATGCGCGGTATACGGCACGACGGTATTGCGCGGCAGCGACGGCTTCCGAGATTACACTATTCGGACAGAAATTTTAAGAATATTCGTAACACCGAATAAAAAGCTTACCGAACTCATGAGCCTGCGTCAATATTCTACTTACACCATATCTATCTTATTTCGATAAAATGAAAAATTTACCGACCAATTTAATATCGGCAAATGGTATTTTTTTTGTTGTTGATTTTTTTCCTTCACGAAGGCAGTGTCTCAGCCGCGAGTAAATTAGCGAATCGTCGAAGTGCTTCGATAAAATAAAATTAAGTACAATGCGGGATCGTCGGTACGCAAACGAACGAGGTATGAGGAACGAACGACACGGAAGAAAAAAGTGCCGATTTGCATATCGATTTCTCGCGGATACAACGGGCGTTATTATTGCTCGGTATTTCTCGAGGCGTACGGGGAGACGAGGACGAGGACTGGCCGAAAGGTCGGCGGAGAAATAAGGTGAGGAGAACGAGATACAAAAAAAATAAAATAAAAAATAACACGCGAAACGCCTCCGCGAACTCGCTCGCGAGCGGGTCAACGCGATTTCCTATCTTCCCCCGCGCCGCTTTTTTCCTTCGAATCCCAGTGGCACTGTGGCGTTCTCCGAGATACTCCGAGCTCGGCTCGGCCACGGATAATAGTCCCCGAGCTGGACCAAGCTCTATCGGGCCCTCGTATTAGCCGCGGCGCGGCCCGCGCGGATCGCCCACGCCGGGGAAATCCGTACGTGGCAATAAAGTCGCGTTACGATTGCCATTGTCGGCCCCTTCGTTACTCGTCGCGCTCGCGATGTGTCCGCTCCGCTGTCGCGGTTCTGTATTTTATTTTTAAACAATTTTCTTTGCCGAACGAGTTCAACGATTTGCCTTGCTCCGTTTGTCTAACGTGCGATCAACGTATCATTAGCAAAAAAAATTAATAAATGAAATACTAAAATAAAAAATTAAAACATAAAAAATAAAATTTGGGGAGATCCGTACGTGGGCAATAAAGTCGCGTTACGATTGCCATTGTCGGCCCCTTCGTTAGTCGTCGCGCTCGCGATGTGTCCGCTCCGCTGTCGCGCTTCTTTATTTTATTTTATTTTATTTTGAAACACATTTTTTGGCCGAACGAGTTCAAGTCTAGCATGCGATCAACGTATCATTAGCAAAAAAAAAAAAAAATAATAAATGAAATACAAAAATAAAAAATTGAAAAATACAAATAAAAATCTGGGGAAGTCCTAACGTGGCAATAAAGTCGCGTTACGATTGCCATTGTCGTCTCCTTCGTTACTCGTCGCGCTCGCGATGTGTCCGCTCCGCGATCGCGCTTCTTTATTTTATTTTATTTTATTTTTAAACCATTTTTTTTGCCGAACGAGTTTAGCGATTCGCCTTGCCCCGTTTGTCTAGCTCGCAATCCACGTATTATTAGCAAAAAAGTTAATAAAGTAAATATAAAAATAAAAAATTTAAAAATAAAAAAAATATATATATACATATATATATAGAGGTTTATCGGGAAACATTGTGAGAGTCTAATGTGATATTTTAGAGAACGTATTATCATTCGTCCGCGGCCTCGCTGCTCCTCTCCGTGCCGCGTATAAACGAGCACGCTATCTGAGTCTCGCGATCTCGCTTGGTTGTTCCCCGAGCTGGCGAGATGAACGGCTACGGGCTTTCCGACGTAACTCGCCCGCTTTACGGGGGATTATACGGTATGTACCCTCGTCCCGGTGCCCGGTTCGGCCATGCCTAAGCTACCGCAGCTTTTTCTTATCCCTCCTCCGGGTGGGAGTATTAAACTCGCAGCAGCATCACTTGTTTGTCCCCTTCTCGATCTACGAGCAATAAATTCGTTCGGTGATGCCGCTGGTTTTACCGGACGGATGTGTTAATCGGTTAACTAAACTTTTAATCTTTTTTTTTCCTTTTACCGCCGATCATAGATCTCCGACGTCCGAGGTGATTTTTTGCCGCCGATTACTTGTGCGTCATCGGCCGGCGATGCGGTTTACAAGTTTTTTTTTTTTTTTTTTTTTTTTTTCTCAAGCGGAATGTTCTCCTGCACGGTCGAAAGGCTTCTGGACAAATTTGAAACTCAGTTTCATACGGAAAAATAAGGGTTACCCAGACCTCAGTAAAATGGCAAAACGGTCCACAATAGCTGTACAATAAAACGTCACAAAGTATCGAAAATAAAAAACAGCAACTGTGCATGAATTCAAGGTAGTGCTTGCGAGTAGTGTTCGCTTCGCGTAAGTTTCAGAGAAATGAGAGGGAATTTTTAGATTCCCTTTTAATTTTGTGACTGTCTACATATTTTTCTCATATAAAAAAAAATTCAAAGTGAATTTAAAAATCTGAAAAAATTCATACGCATTCAGAAAAGTGAACGAATTATTTTCATAAAAGAAAAAAGTTAGGTTTCCCGGAGATTTGTTGAACAGTTTTATTTTTCATCAATTTTTTGATAACATTTTGGAATTATTATTATGCAAAATAATTCTTTTCAGCACCTTTAATATGCTTGATTTTTTACGATTTTGATGTCATCAAGAAGTGTTTGCAATTCTCTCATTTTTCTCTGAAACTTATGCGAAGTGAACACTATTCGCAAGGACTACCTAAAGAGATACAGGGAGGAGATTCTGCAGAGGTAACGACAGGTCAGACAGTCCCGATAAACGAATCTTCAGATTTGTTCCGCGTATCGTGGGAAAATTGACCTCGAGCCTCGATGATACATGCTGGTAACAGTTGGCAGCGGGGGTAACGATGAAAAAAAATACAAATTTGAAACGTAGTTGTATACAGAAAAAGTGAGACTACCGAAGCCTCTGTAAAATAGTAAAACAGTCCAGAATAGTTGTAGTACAATGCAACATCACAAAGTACAGAAAAAAATCTAATTATCCACGAATTATCCACGAATTTAAGAGAGACAGGAACGACAGTCTGCAGAGGTAACGACAGGTCCGGCGGTATAAACGAATCTTCAAATTTGTTCCGCGTGCCGCAGGAATATTGACCTCGAGCCTAGATGGCCCACGAGGCAGTTGGTAGCGGCGGTAACGATGAAAAAAAATACAAATTTGAAACGTAGTTGTATACAGAAACAGTGAGTCTACCGAAGCCTCTTTAGAATGGTAAAACAGTCCAGAATCGTTCTACAATGCAACATCACAAAGTATAGAAAAAAAAAAACTGCGACTATCCACGAATTTAAGAGATACAGGAACAACAGCCTGCAGGGATAACGACAGGTTCGACGGTATAAACGAATCTTCAAATTTGTTTCGCGTACCGCGGGAATATTGACTTCGAGCCTCGATGGCCCACGAGGCAGTTGGTAGCGGTGGTAACGATGAAAAAAAAAATACAAATTTGAAACGTAGTTGTATACAGGAAGAGTGAGTCTACCGAAGCCTCTTTAGAATGGTAAAACAGTCCAGAATCGTTCTACAATGCAACCTCACAAAGTATTAAAAAAAAAAAAAAAAAAAACTGCATCTATCCACGAATTAAAGAGATACAGGAACAACAGCCTGCAGAGATAACGACAGGTCCGCCGGTATAGACGAATCTTTAGATTTGTTCTGCCTACCGCGAGAATATTCACCTCGAGCCTCGATGGAAGCAGTTGGTAGCGCTGGTACCGACGGAAAAAAAAAAAGAAAACAAGAAAAAGTCCTTGTCTTCCTCAAAAGCCACGCGTGTAAGACCGTCGGTATGTCGTTTACAGTACAGCTGGGTTTCTGTGCGGGAGGGAAGGGGTTAGAGTGGATTACGCGCGCGACGGTGGTGCCCGAGCGTTTGCTTCTGGTGGATGCTGAAACCGCTTCCTTCGGAGTTCGCGGAGGCGGCGGCGATGATCTTAAACGCTACGCAACTATCATGGCGGCTACACGTGACGCGGGAACTATAACGAATTGACCGGAGCAAGACTGCCTTTAACGCGCGTTCACGCACAATTTTTTTTAAATTAACAACGTTGTGTTATCTTTTGCGGTGCGTAGTTCAAGTGACTTTATGGTTAGCGATTGCACGATTTTTGGGCTCCGATCGCGAATCGATAATTATTGTTTATTCCAATACCGTGGCAAATCTGTTGGTGACGAAGATACTTAAAGTGAGGATAGACTCGTGATAATTGTTAATCGTACTTTACTTATTTATTTATTTTTATCTTATGGAAGCTTTTCTGTAAATAAACATCGAGCAACTTCGTTCATCGATTAGGGGATGAAAATAAGTGAGTATCTCATTAATGGAGCATCCATTTATTGGCGTGACGATCGAGAGCGGATTTGAAAAAAATAGAATAAATCAAATTGTAAAACCTCGTCAGTCACGGCGCGAATCGATAATTATTTTTCATACCGATAACATGGGAAATCTGTTGAGAACGACGACATTTATAGTGAGGATAGAGTCGTGATAATTGTTAATCGTGCTGTGTTCATTTTTAAAATTTTATTTGATTTCTGTTTTATCGAAGCGTTTCAGTAAAGAAGTATCGAATAACTTGACCGCCGATTCGGAGGTGGAAGTAAGTGAATACTTCATTACTGGAGCACCTATTTATTCGCGTAACGATCGTGAGCAGATAAAAATTAAATTAAATTGTTATATCTCCAACTCACGTCTAAAAAAAAAAAACAATCATCTCTTGTGCGTCCATTCTATTCTCTCGGAGGTATTCCATGGATCAAAACGCTCGACACACAGGAATCGAAAACGTCTAGACGGGGATAGAGCAGCGAGGGACCTTTGACCGATGGCTGTGTGTAAATCTGAGCAGGCTCGAATCTCGATTATGATTTTTCTGATGATCTCGCGCGCGAGAACCTTGGCAAACGGGATACGTCATGTTCATGTTAAAACGTGCGCGCGGGAAGAGCCTCGCATTCTTAGCCGGCCGGCCGATTGCTTTAGTCATCGCACGCGCGTCACGTACTCCTGGGAATCTCCGCGATGCGCCCCCTCCCTCCCCGCACAGGCCAATACGAATGAATGGAAAAGACGTGAGCGTGTAACGTGAAAGGAGAAAAAGTATTTACGTGGAAATAGGTAAAATTAGTTGGCTGCCAAACAATTCAGTTGGCTGCCAAACAATTCAGTTGGCTGCCAAACAATTCAGTTGGCTGCCAAACAATTCAGTTGCCTGCCAAACAATTCAGTTGGCTGCCAAACAATTCGGTTGGCTGACAAACAATTCGGTTGGTTGTCAAACAATTCGGTTGGCTGTCAAACAATTCAGTTGGCTGTCAAACAATTCGGTTGGCTGTCAAACAATTCGGTTGGCTGTCAAACAATTCAGTTGGCTGTCAAACAATTTAGTTGTTCGGACCAACAATATAGTTCGTTTTCAAACTACTTCGTTCATTGTCAAACTATTGAGTTGACTGTGAAACTATTGAGTTGACTGTGAAACTATTGAGTTGACTGTGAAACTATTGAGTTGACTGTGAAACTATTGAGTTGACTGTGAAACTATTGAGTTGACTGTGAAACTATTGAGTTGACTGTGAAACTATTGAGTTGACTGTGAAACTATTGAGTTGACTGTGAAACTATTGAGTTGACTGTCAAACTATTGAGTTGACTGTCAAACTATTGAGTTGACTGTCAAACTATTGAGTTGACTGTCAAACTATTGAGTTGACTGTGAAACCATCGAGTTGACTGTCAAACTATTGAGTTGACTGTCAAACTATTGAGTTGACCGTCAATCTATTTCGTTGCTTGTCGAACTGTCTACTTGGTTGTCACACAATCTGGTTGGTTGTCAAACAGTTTAGTTTGTTGGCTCAACAATTGACTTCGTTGTCAAACAAATGAGTTAAGAACCAACTAGTTCATAGCCCCAACCAGCTAATTCAACCCCCACCAAATAAATAATCCAGACCCAAAATCTGACGGCGCAGGTTTTTCAGTCAACTGACCTACGGTCAACTGACATGATCCTTCTCAGTGTACCGTTAACTCCACCGCAGTGTATCCAAAATCGGCGATTCAGTCAGGACACTACAATCAGCAAGGCGCGGAGAATCCGTCGACTCATGACGCAATGCCACTCCCGGCGCTCCGTATATCCCTTCTATATGGTTCTCCGGCGAGGGTCGTGGTCCTTGAACCCCTCTGTTTGACCGGGGTCGTCGAACCGTCCACGTCTCGTGTCCATCCTGCACAGCCGCATATACACGTACTTTGGCCTGGTACTCTCTGCTGTTTCTTGCCAACATCTCCCCGCCCGATTTGCCCGATCCCGGGGACTGCACACTCCATCGACGCCGCCGCGAATGGGCTACCTCCTGCCCGGCGAGAATCGCGGTCCGCCATCTTGGATCGCTCTAGTTACGAGGCTTCGGTCCCGGCGAACATCGATTCTTCCCACTCCCGCTGTTATACACTCTCGATCCTTCCGAGACCCCTCCGCCATAACTCTCTCGATCGGATCGTACCGATCGACAGAGAACTTCTCGCTTTCCGCTTCTTTATCCCGCCGGTTTCGTTCGGCGTTTAACCGAGTCGCGGCCAATTTTATCGCAATGCCTTTAATGGTTCCTCAGCCTTGGTAGGATTAGCGATCGAGTGTTCGCAGGGTCGTAGCGCCGAAACTGGGTTACATGAGATGTTTGGCGAGTCCTCTTCGTTTCTCAATATCACGTCTTTTTCTCTCTCGAAGGAAAAAAAGATGAGACGTCAGCCGTCGAAGCATTCGTATGCCCAGCCTGAGAGGCGAAGAAACGGCGGGCGTGAGAGCGACGATAACTAGGGGGGCCGTGCTGTACTCCTGAAGCAACTTGCGTACTTCGTGACGTCAATGGAGAGCTCGCCTTCCAGCAACAGGCGGTTGCAGAGGAGTAGCTAAGGAAAAGAATTGGCAAACAAAAATATATGTATATTGGGAAGTGAACAGCACGTACGGCTCTAGCAACGGATAGTAGGGGAGACCGGGGCAAAATGGCACAGCGGGGCAAAACGGAACAATGATGGCAAAATCCAATTTTCCAATAATTGTTGGATGCCCCATTTTCTCCCAATGATAAATCCGGAATTTCAAACCCGTTTTGACCTACGTACCACCATCGCCACCATCCCAAAGTTATTGGCGAATTGCGTTTTGTCTCCTTATCCCGTTTTGCCCCGGTGTGCCATTTTGCCCCGCTCTCCCTTACTTCCTCTACACGATCGAGAAAGTATTGCACAGCTCGATTCGGCATCTCTGCTATGTGTTACGATGTATCACTCTTTCCTTCCGAGTTTCTTTCCCGTCTGTCTCTATCAATGCGGGAATGCTTCCATGCAATTCATTCGGTTCAATATCGGGCCGATCGATCTTCGACGCCCTTTCTCCGGGTCCGGTAGAAAACCCGAACGAGATAAAGGAAGAATAAAAAGCGTAGTCGAACGAAAAAAGAATCGTGGATGGAGTCGGTTTGCGGTAACGAACGGTTATACCACTGGTAGATTTCCAGAGCGTAGATAAGACAATCCTCCTCCCATACGCCCTCTACTTGTTCGTTTCGTTCGGCCGATAGGCAGGAAGACTGTAGGGACAGGTACACTGTACGTTGCTCTCTTTGGTAGGGAATAAGAACCGGTGTACTCTCTTGACTCGTGTCTACACCATCTTCATCCATCTGTCTGCGCCGGGCGAGGATAAGGTAGGATAGGAAAGTTTGTTCCCACATCATGCGTGCCTACTTGATCTTCTTGATTGCCGAAGAATTTAGTTAGGCGTCAAACAATCTAGTTGATTGGTAAACAATTTAGTTATTTGCGAAACAATTTAGTTATTTGCGAAACAATTTAGTTATTTGCGAAACAATTTAGTTATTTGCGAAAGAAGTTAGTTATTTGCCAAAAAATTTAGTTATTTGCCAAAAAATTTAGTTGTTGCCAAACGATTTATTTATTTGCAAAACAATTGAATTGTTTGCCAAACAACTCAGTTTGTCTCCAAACAACTCAGTTTGTCTCCAAACAACTCAGTTTGTCTCCAAACAAATCAGTTTGTCGCCAAACAACTTAGTTTGTGGCCAAGCAACTCAGTTTGTCGCCAAACAACTCAGGTGTCGCCAAACAACTCAGGTGCCGCCAAACAACTGTGTTGGTCGCTAAACAACTCAGTTGTCGCCAAACAACTCAGTTGATTCCCGAACAACTCATTTGGTCGCCGATCAGCTCAGTTGGTCGCTAAACAACTCAGTTGATCGTTAAACAGCTCAGTTCGTTGCTAAACAACTCAGTTGATCGTCAAACACCTCAGTTGGTCGCTAAACAACTCAGTTGATCGTCAAACAGCTCAGTTTGTCGCTAAAAAACCCAGGTGATCGTCAAGCAGCTCAGTTGATCGCCAAACAAGTCAGATAGTCGCTAAACAACCCAGTTGGTCGAACGATTTAATTTCCATCTCTAACAATAGCATACTCCCATTGAGAAAGGGATTTTCCTCGTAAAACCCTTCGTAAACCCCTGGTTAATGGCAAAAGATCTCGTACTCGTATCGTGTGTGTTACGATTAACACACGCAAACAAGTTTTTCGCGCATCTCTATCAAACTGTTTGCGGCGAGCGGATCGAAGCACTCGACCGGCCGGCCGCTCGAGCGTCTTTAAGCGTCCACGCGCGCTCGAGTTCTTCTCTTCTCTCCTTCACCGGAGAGCAGCAGCACAACGCAGCGTGCCGAGTATAATCGTTTGTTTCGCGTCGACCTTTGCGATGCACTACGTCAAGATGTCAGAGCACGACCCCGCCTCGGAGTCCGCGTAGCAAAGATGCACTGGGAACTGCTGTAATGGGCTTACAAAGCGTAACAAACTGATGCGAGGTCAAGCACACGACGGGCAATAAACACACGGTGAAGATAAATGGCCGGTACGCTCTGGACCCGAGGAGAGCCAGAGCTCTCTTCTTACCCCCATGACCATCTAACTATAACTCTATACACAGCATTTCTACCATCGTCCAGGCTCGCGCTCTGCACTCGCGGGGAAAGTGTTTCGGCGCGACGGACGTAACCCCTTTTACATTTATTTTTTATTTTTATTTTTCCTCACCGACCCGCACACATTTAGCCTCCAGCGTCCTCCCGACCGAGAGGCTCACCTCCTCGAACAGCGAACGTTCGTACATTGTACGATAGAAGCACCTTATTGCCGCAGTTAAAGCCTCTCTCGCGAGGATTTTATGGGAGTGCAAAACTGACGCACGTCCGACGAAAGGGTTAACACCATCGAGAAACATCGCGTATTACTTTATAACCCCGATGGTTTAAGTTTTGATAGAGGTGAATTTCATGTGCGACCGTTCTCGCCGAAGCCAGTGAGGCACGGTGTGGATTTTTTGTTTTACCCTAAAGGGTAAACGAAAGAGCATCAAATTGGACGAACTTGATTTTTTTACCAATTTTTTTTCGTCTCTAATGGTCGACTCGATTTTTTTTGTTTGTATTTTACAGATGCCTCAGACAGTGCCCTCGACCGTTGGCTTTTCGCCGTCCTTCGACTACAGCACCTTTCAATTCGATCTTTCGTTGTTGCCCGACGACTACAACGTGACCAGCACCCTTAAACCGACGCAGATAAAACAGGAGGTTCACTCGCCGAGGGCAAACTCACCGACGACCTATCCGAGTCCACCTTATCCCGGTGTAACGGGCGAGCTATCTCCGAATTACTCTCACGACGGTTCGCCCGGTTATCCCACAAGCCCCTACTACGTGCCGCAGAGCCCCCAGAGCGCTCAGTTGTACATCAGCAGTCCGAAGCCTATCAAACAACCCGTCAAGAGAGAGAAGAGCCTCGACCTCCTGGCCATACTTCAGGAATCACGGTGAGCCATGATTCTCGGGCCTTTTGTGCCCCGAACGAACTGTGTTTATGTACATCTTTCAAACGATTACTCGTCGAGCACAGGCATTAAAAAAAATTTATTTCATTTTATTTTAGCAAATGCGCTTTATTAGCCTCAGTAATACAAGATCTGGCGGTATAGCGTCAATACACACTGTAAAAAAAAATCGTATGAAATTTAATGCACTGGTCTGGAAGTTTTTATGCAGAAACTGGTATATGAAATTTCATGTACAATTGTGATGAAAAATGAATGTTCAGGGTATTAAAAACATTGGGAATACTTTATTTTTAATAGTTTGCTTTAACGTCAATGACAAATTGTATTCATTCTTCATCACGATTGTACATTAAATCTAATCTACCAGTTTTTCCATAAAAACTTCCAGTCCGGTACATTACATTCACAATTTTTTTTTTTTTTTTTACAGTGGGCACTGTAAAAAAATTTGCTTGAAAATTAATGAACGGTATTAGAGGCTTTTTTATGTAAACACTTTCTGAAATTTCAAACCCATGTGCGTTTCTATTTTACAGTAAAATTATTATTTTTAATGAAAGTTTTCGTTAATTTCAGCCAAAAGCTTTGTAATTTTAATATCTGGTATTTTTATTTTCCAAAAATAGTACATTAATGTGAAATGAATGTGCGTAATGTAAGCAAGTTTCGAGTTCCACTACATTAAATTCAAAATTTATTTTTACAGTGTATGTGATATTTTTTTTCTTCTTATTTTCCCCTCAGCCCAATCGGCCATTCGCCAGGTTCCTTCACCCTGTACCTTTGTATCTGACTAAGGAGTAGCTCACAATATTTGATTTTCTTTTATTTTATCAAAAATAAATAAATTTTAATTTTTCGCAGCCTTCTCGCCGAGAGTCTCGGCCACAAGGAGGACTCGACGGACTGCACGGTGCCCTGCACGCCACCGAGATCCGAGGAGGACATATACAATACCCTGGACACAGATTTCTTTCCAAAGCGCGACGAGTCGAATCCTCTCCTGAAGGAGATCCTGTTCAAGGAAGAGCCACGTTCGATAGGCTCGTCGCAATCGACATCGCCAGTTCCCCACTCGAGCGAGCATCCCGAGAGTTCGCCGCTGAGAGATCTGCTGTTCAACAACAGAACGAGCGTCAACAACTGTGCGACAAAGGACCAGGAGGAGGATCGTCAGAGTCTCAACGAGGAGTACGGCATCGTCGTTCCCAAGATCGAAGTTCGGGAGGAGGGCTCGTCGTTGATGAGCGAGATAAGCGAGAAGATTCTCTGCAGTCCGTTGAGCAGGGAGGAGGATATATTCAAGGAGGCGCCGCAGAAGAGCGATCACCAGCTTCTTCGGGAGGTTCTGAGGGACACGAGCTTTCAGAGAAAATACAATCTGAGGCCGGTGGATCTCGGGGGTGTCGGTACGGGCTTCGTCGAGGACATGGAGGGAAGCGAGTGCGTCGGCGATCTTGCCAGGGAGCAAATCGAGCCGGTTCTCAGCCTTGCGATTCAGCAACTGCAGAAAGACTTCGACAACACCTGCGTCGCCCTCGGTATTCATCCCGGTAATTTTTTTGTTCTCTCTAATCGTAAATTTGACGATATGGATCGGTCGATCGATCCACGATTCCTGCTTCGCTGTCCGTCGCGACCTCTCGCCGATGAGTTACGTCATATCGCCTCCGCGGTGGTGTGTCTCATATTGCTTCGCATCCATGCCCGCGAGAGCTCGAAGATCGTCCCGTGCGCCAAGAGATCTCCTCGAGACCGTTCGCCACGGGACCGCCTCGCCGGAGGCTAAAGTTGTGTAGTTTCTCGCTCACGACCGGTTCCCAGCCTCGGCGACATAAGCGCGCCGGAGGGACCGTGCGTTGGTCTATGCTCGGGCTCGGGTATGACGTCAAGCTCGCGGAATAAAGTTGCCGGTTCCCTTACCATTGGGTATCGTGAGCGCGAAATTACGAAACTCGTTCGCGATAGATCTCGATCGACGCAAGGTCGTCTCGAGGTCCCGACTCTAATCCTTCCTTGTTCTCTCCATAATTTTACTGTATATATTTTTTGTTTTTTTTTTTTCACTGTTATGTTCAAAACTTTTCTGTACATATTTTTTCATTTTTTTTTCTTCACCATTATGTTATTATCTATCGTTATTTAATCGGAACATTCCATTGTTGTCTGTACGCAGAGCCTCGTAGATGGAGCGCCGCCGACGTCGCCGCCTGGGTCCAGTGGGCAAGGAGACAGCTTCAACTGCCCTCGGTGCCCCTCGAGAGTTTTAACATCGACGGTGCGACCCTCGCGACTCTCTCCGAGGAAGACTTTTGCCAGAGAGCACCCCAGGTGAGAGTCACCCGAGTAACACCAACGCCTTCGTTCGTCGAGCCGTGGATTACGAATTTTGCGCAATTGGTACGACTCGATGAGGTCGTTTCTCTCGGTTGTGCGTGGACCTCCCTAGATCCGCTTCGTCATGGGCCACGACTCGGCGGAGCGCGCGCCGACTTCGGATCTCGACCGGCCACGGTATATCGCCGGCTCGGCCATCCGAGCTTTGTGCGAGTCAAAAGGTGGAAGGGAAAAACCACGAGCGCCGCGCACACGCAGAGAGAAACACGGGCGAACACGATCGAGCTCCGCTCGGTTCGACGGTTGCGAGAGATTCGTCGGTGGGGACGGGGGAAAGTCGGGTGAAAGTGAATTTCTTGGAAATCCTACGTGCGTCGTCGCCGCGCCGGCGATACCGTAACTTCCTCGTTAAATTCTTACGCGTCCTTTATCGCGAGGCTGGCTTCTCGAAGGCCGCGACGAGAAGAGATCGCCTTCCCCGAGGATCGCCGGAGAACGACGCGGGACGGCGAGGTTTCGTCAACCGCAAGCCCGAAATTCAATCTCGTCTCGTATTATTCCAATCGCACCCCCGCTCCGCACCCGCCCGATAAATTTAGCTCTCACGGTATTATTCCTCGATTATAGTTAGACCTCACGGCTATTCCGGTAGAAATTATTTACGACTATAGAGTCGTAGAGATATTTGGCCAGCTTGGATCGTAGTGCGCGATGGAATTGCGGAGCCAAAGTCAATAGTCGGAGAAAATACACCGGATACGAATACTCTTTACACTTAACCCACCGTCACCGTTGCGACATGGAACAATTTATAGAACAAACCAATATTATTTATGATTAATGACATCATTCATATTATCGTTGTTATTCATATCGTTTTATTAAACGTATCATTAAAACCAAAAAAAATAATCCATGGATGGGAACTTACCGGAGGCGTTGATAAATTTATCATTCGGTTTTCGTAGATATAATCGCCATCGGTGAGATATCGTTCGTATAGCCGCGGTTAATTGATCGTTTATTAACAGGGTTATTTGGCAATTCTAATCGCTGTCCGTAGCGAAACTTGCGTAAGTCTCGATCCCAACGGGTGCCTCGAGAGCCGGTTGATCGGATTTTAATTTCGGAACACTTTGTTTCATATAACCATCCTCTGCGAGTTTCTGTTTAGTTGTTATTAATATTATTTTATTAATTGTACCATAATAGTACATTTCGATACGAGTGCGAAAAAACGTTTTCTGGTGAGTGTGACTTTGCAGCCCGAGCCGAAGGGGTGTGTTGCAGTCACACGAGTTCGGAAAACGTTTTTCGCACGAGTATCGAACAAAATTTTTATTCGGGAGGTGTCAAAATGGGGGTTTCGCATAATGTTTCGCAGATAATATTACCATCGGTGAGAAATCGCTCGTACAGTCACGGTTAATTGACCAGTCATTAACAGCTTATTTGCCAATTCCGATCGCAGTCCATTTCGCATCGACTATAGTGAAACTTGCGCAAGTCACAATCCCAACGGGTGCCTCTAGAGCCGATCGAGCAGATTTTAATTCCGAGAACGTTGTTTCATATACCATCCTCCGTGAATTTCGAATTCATTGTTATTAATATAATTTTATTAATAGCATCATTTTAATAATCGTATCATTTTATTCATCGCATTATTTTATTGAATGTATAATTTTATTAAAAATTAATCCATGCATATCGTGAATTTACGGGTCACGTTTATACATTTATCATTCATTATTCGTAGATAATGTTGCCATAGGTGAGATATCGCTCGTACAACCGCGGTTAATTGACCGGTTATTAACAGGGTTTCTTGCCAATTCTAATCGCCATCCATCTCGCGTACTCTCTAGCGAAACTTGCGTAAGCCTCAGTCCCAACGGGTGCCTCGAGAGGCGTTCGAGCGGATTTTAATTCCGAGACACGTTGTTACATGTACCATCCTTCGCGACTATCCGTTTCGAAACTGAGATCGATGCACCGCTCCTCCGTTCGTCTATCTTTTTCCATACTATGGCGAAATACATTATACCTCAGGCTGCTCCGATATTATTCGCTCGCGAGCGCTCGACGTCTCGAGCCAGAGTCCTGAATCATGTGGACCGTGTCGTCACGATACATAAAACCTCGGGAGCGCGCATAACTGCGTCTAAGGTGCGTTCGGTTAGTTCCCTCGTTCGTTCACCGTACAGCCTCTGCGCTTCTCGCTTCTGTCTCTTCCCTCTTCTCCCCGACGCCGAGCGAACATCGCGAAGCTTACCTGTGTTTTGCGCCCTCGCGGGTTCCTCTCAACCGACGCGGTGCAGCAGCAGCGGCAACAACACAGCCGCAACGGTCTCTCGTACAGAGACCATCGAGAGACTACGCGGTATCGCGAAGTAGGTCAAGCCAGGCATCGTCGGCAGCCTGTTGCGTCGCGCCGCTTTCTCTTCTCTTTGCGGGCCTGTTGTGTTTGCCTGCTCTACGCCTCGTATCGGAGATACTCCGACTGAAGAATTCTGTACATGCTGTTGATTCAGCCGGTCGTTAATCGGTCGAGAAAGAAATCATAATCGTTTACCGCTGCCTATGCTTTTCGTTACATTTTTAATTATTTATTTCAATTTTTAATTACTTATTTTAATTTTTAATTACTTGTTTTTATTTTTAATTACTTATTTTAATTTTTAATTATTTTTCTGTTTCAGTGCGGTAGTATGCTGCACGCTCAGCTCGAGATCTGGAAAGCCGCGGTCGAGGAGTCGCCGAGGAACACGCTTGCGGCTTCCTGGAGTCCCACCGGCGTCGTCGTTCCTCCGAGCGGTGGAAATCCGAGTCCGCCCTCGTCGATGAAGAGCAGCGTCGAGCCGGCCAGTGTCAAGGGTTCACCGTGCGCGATGGATTATTCCGATGGTGAGTTACGATTTTGCATTTTTTTACATGATAATTAAAAAGTATATTTAAATTATCATTGTTTTTTTAAAGAATTTTTAGAAACTAGGTTTTTATAAAAATTTAAAAATTGTGCAAAGTAATTTGCACATGGCTTCTTCATTTTGCGCATAACTTCCTCTAAGAGGAATCCAGAAATTTTTTTATGGTAAAAAAATCTTTGTATAGTACAAAAATCTCAAAATAATTCGCCGTGCGCGATTAATTATTCCGATGGTGAGTTACGATTTTGCACATTTTTTGTGAATGATAATTAAAAAGTATATTTAAATTATCATTGGTTTTTAAAAATAATTTTTAGAAACTTGGTTTTCATAAAAATGAAAAAAAAAAAATGGTGCGAAGTAATTTTCACACGGCTTTCTCATTTATTAAAATTTTGCGCGTAACTTTCTCTAATGCCGAAGCCAACAATTTTTTTTACGTTCAAAAATCTTTGGAGTGAATCGCAACCGAAGAGAGTCCTCGAAGAGCGTCAGGGTCAAAGTCTTGTTTGTTTCAGACGAGGAGGAAGAGGCGAGCAGCGCTCCGAGCACGAACGGAGCCGGCAAGATGAGAAACGGCGGTTCCCACATCCATCTGTGGCAATTCCTCAAGGAGCTTCTGCAGAGTCCCGGTCTACACGGTTCCTGCATACGCTGGCTGGATCGCACCAAGGGTGTCTTCAAGATCGAGGACTCGGTTCGAGTGGCGAGACTGTGGGGCAAGAGGAAGAATCGTCCGGCGATGAACTACGATAAGCTCAGTCGCAGCATCAGACAGTACTACAAGAAAGGTATAATGAAGAAGACGGAACGGAGCCAGAGGTTAGTCTACCAGTTCTGTCATCCGTATTGTCTGTAAAAGTAACGACGATGAAACCGCTCGGCTGAAACTTCGTCCAACAGAAAAAAAAAGAAAAAAAAAGTTTGAAAATATTTGGACGAACGGAGAACAGGTATAATCGCACGATCGAGCGGTCTAATTTAACAGCAAACCACAACCAAGGGCTTCCGGTTCTTTCCCCGCTGGGAAAGATCGAACGCGGAGAGAACGATAAGTGCGTGTCAATGATTAAAGCGTGTGTCTTCGGGTACGAGAGTGTGAATGTTGGGAAGGGAATAACGAATGCAGTTCGGAGTAAATGAAATATTAACATAAAAAAAATTGAATACGTGATTGTTTCGTTGTGGACATCGCCAAAAATGATCCTACGTGTTTGCATTATTTTAACAATAATGACAATACACGCAAGGGTAAAAATTCGTACGCCCATGTGGGCGAGTATATCATTATCGTTATATTATTTAACTTTTTCTTCTCGCGCACGGTTAATTAAAATTAATCGCTGTACTCATCTACGGTGCGAGTCGACGATTTTTTTTCTTTCTTTCTTCGAGTGCTCCGATCGAGCGGTGGTTAATCAAGGAACTCGGGAGGTACGTCCCGCGACCCTTGTTAACATTTCACATATAATATTTCTTCTTGTCGCTTGCGATTTCTTCGTTCACGATCTGTTCGTTAAATAAGATTTGTTTTAGTTCGTAAGGCTTCTCTTACGATTGCTTGCTGGTCCCCGACACCAGCTCCGATGCCCGGTCGTCGATGGGCGGGAATTTTCGTTCCTCCCGCGACACAACGGGTAAGCGCCGCGGCGATTTTAGCGCGCGGAACTATTCGCTGCTGCTAGTCGCCAGTGTCGATTTTTCTTCTGATTCGAAAAGCCGTTTCCACGGCTCGACGAACCATCTCGAAAAAAAATCGATGAGCGAGTCGCGTTCGGAGCACACAAGGCGTCCGGGGTCTGGTGATTTTGGTCCCATATATCTATGATATATTAAACTTGTATGTTCCATGAACGACTAGAACCCTAAGGTATCCCTAGGATAAGCGAAAAAGGCTCACGTGAGCCACCAATTAAAATTAACGTCGATCTCATTCGACGAATTCGTAACGTAATGTTAACAAAAAAACAAAATAATAAAAAAAGGTACCAATTATTTATTAAATCCTCATGCATGAGTTGTTATTCGTAGTTTCTTTTTTTTAATCGTGGGATATACGGTGAATTTGTAATGTACGACAATTCTATTTCGGGTTCTCGGTTAAGCGTTTTTTTTGTAGCTAAGTTATTGTTTCTCCTAGTTTAGATTTAGAACAAATTTCCTCTCGACCTGCCCCAATATATCGTACGTTGATGCTGAAATGCTTTGTGTGTTTTTTTTATCATAAAATCCATGTGATGGATGAAATTCAGGTTAATTTTTTTTCCCAAAACACGAGCCCCGTTCCGATCCCGTGACCCTTTTCACCAATGACTCACGAGAACAGCGCGGTTTAATAGCGCCGACAAATGTCGAATTCCTTGTACGTATCGGAGCGATTAATGGGATGGCTGAATTTCAAAGGTCGATCCCAGTATGACCGTCTAAAATTATATATGCACAAATTATTTTCATAGCTCGATTTTCTATTGTATACGAAAACGGCTCAAATATTGTACAAAAAAATGTTTTTAAACTCACTATATCGTTGGAATGAATTAAATTATATATATTTGTACGAAATTATACACGGAGAAAGGAAGTCAGGGGGCATCGACAATGTTTAATATTGCATGAGCCTCTCTGCACGGGAGGTTTGCGTATGTACATGTATATAGTCTCGAATCGAAGTTAAAGGTCAATTCTCTGTTGTATGTAACGCGCTCTCGTCGAGCACTCACTTTCGTAAGACTAACGAGAGAGGAGCTCCCTCCTCCGGCTTAAAGAGTGCGCGCCCGACCTGGCGAGTTTACATAATGGGGTCGTAAAGTATGGTACTGAGGGTGCTTCGATGCGATACGTATTTTATATATATATATATAGCATATATACACCGAACTTCTGCTGCACACTGTACGTTGCAACCTATATACCGATCCGGTGTATCGGTAGCAACGTATAGGTAGGATGGACCAATACCCGCGTACTTAAAGTGTAAGTACGCGAGTTTGAGGTAATTCGCGCTACTCGGCATGCAGTTTATTCGAGTCGAAAGATAAATATCGTTAAACGGTCGATGTTGATTAAAAAAAAAAAAAATGTTACTCCTTCGCTCGTATGATGAAACCTATTTTTATATATATTTATATGTATATGTATTTATATACTCGATATAACTGAATTTCTTATACATACAGTCTTATGTACCACCATAGATCGTGAGCCGACTCATACAGGCTACACAATTTTCTGTATCACTACTTTACTGGCTCTCTTCTCCGAAAGAATCTCATCGCAATATATATCTGTTACCATATGGACCGTGCCGTGCTCGCTCCGAAAGGCTCGCGGGGACATCAATCCGACAATAAATCGATCGTAATATCAAAATTGGTTTACGAAGAAATGAGCTCTTTTTCGTTGACAATTTTTGATATTCAACTCGAACGGTCTCGTTCTGACGATTGTTTTTTTTTTCTGTTTCCTCATAGAGGAAGCTTTGTTATGGCGAAAAAAAATCAAGTTTTTTTTTTTGTACTTCGCAGCGAATACGGGACGGTCGATTGCGGAGAACCTTTGATTGCAATTAATTTAGCTCTGTTCTCTGTAGTTATTTAGAGTATAATATTAAGATACATTGTTACATTTATGTGCACGATATTGCACGACGTTTTAGTATTATTATTATCGTCACTTTGCGATCAGTAAGGACGTCTGTCTACGTACAGACTCGCGCACACTGGCGAATCCAGCGAAATCTTATTGAGCGCAGAAATTTATTATTCCTGTAACGAGATTATATATTTTATTAAGATGAGGATTATTGATTGTTGCTGCTGACACCCTCGGTGACTGTACATCTTGAACACACCGTTAAGGTAAAAACATTTCATTACACTGAATACAGAAAAATATATATATACATAGACACACAAAGATCTTTTATTTGTCAACTCCAAACCTCTTCCTCTCTATCGGAATCCAGAACCAACGGAGCGTCTCCTATCGATGAGTATTCGATAATTCCGAAATATCGCTCTCGAAATGCCTCTTGTGACTATTATTCTTACTATTATTATTGTTCAACGCAAAAAAAAATTACTAAAATCAATTAAGCATTTTTTCCAACAGTCCATACATCGAATTTTTGTTGGGTATCGGAATATCATTTATTTAAATAAAATTGAATATTTTGCTTCAAAGGAATGGCGTCGGATTAAAAATTTTCAATTTTATTTAAATAAATTATATCATCATACAAAAAAATCTATCTATCGACTGTTGGAAAAAATACTTCATTGATTTTTTTAAAATAAAAATATCTCTATGCGTTATTATTATTATTATTATTATTATTGTCTAAATTCGTTTAGCTCATTTGAATAAATGGCGTCGTAGGTATTGTGCAGCGAGAGCTGGGGAGCGGCGAAAGTAACGTACCCGTTGTTGGGTAGCGGGCTTGCGGGCGAGGGAAAGTGTCCGAGTCCAAATGCTGCGACTCGGCACTGATCTAATCGCCGTTCAGGCTCGAGCTATGAATCATTCGGAGCGACCACGCAACAGCGATTTTGCACGTGGACGCAATTCATTTCGTACTTGCGAATGATTTTTTCCGCAGTCCTCGTCGCAAAGTTACCTGGCGAACCACTTAAGCCACCTGCAGGATTAACAGCAAACGTCAACGTCACTAGCAGGTATTTTAACGTTGTTCATAGATTCGTACATGCGTGTTTTCTGGTAATTAATTAATAAGGTAAACGGCCCAGTTTCCGTCACTGTTCCAATTACCGTCATGAAAAGCGATGTATAGTAATCATAAATACAACTTTCGCTTAATGCAACAAAAAATTGACGGCATGTCGAAAATCGGATTTCACTCTCGATTATTACCGCAATACGTATATTTTTTTATAAAATGTTTCTGTTAAAAATTCAATAGTGTATCGCGCAACTGGCGTTTCCGTACTTTCGAGCTGCAGTCGCTATCGGGGCGTTCTAGCCGAAGCGCATTGCGACTTCTCTGAATGCATTAATTTAGACGTATCAAAAAACAAAAAAATTATACCAACGGTGTCGATACATGTAATATAATCAATTAGATTGGTAATAATTTGTTTTTTGATTACGTGCTCTATTAATTTTGGCATGACGGAAAGTGTTTCAGCCAAATTTGGTTGTGCTGTACTTTCTGTCACTTGTTGCATCGTTGTTATTATAAATTGAAATTACTGTTTTTATATCATTTTGCCCCGTAAAATTTTTAAAAAATAATAATTCTATTTTTTGGTCTATTTTGTAATTAATTTCATCCAACGTACTTTAACTCAATTTGTTCATTTGTAACTATTCGTACTAATTTAATTTTGTGATGGCACACTCAAGTCATAGGGTAAATCAGGGTGAGATAGCCACCTGTAATATCTTTTAACGTAACAACCGAATGGCGCCGCCGTTTGCACAGTTTTTAGTATATGTGGATACAATCTGATTGCACAACAAATTTTAAGATTGTACGTGCAAGGGTCACTACGAGCAGTGAATCCCTTTTTCGAGGTAGCCAGAAATTTCTCGAGCTATATTTCTAGTGCTTTGGAGACATACTAAATTATAATTTTGCTAGTAAATCAACATTGCACACTATAGTTGGATCTTTCAAGAAAACATTGGCGCGTAGTAAACTTATTATTTAAAATTCCCTCCCTAAATTTAAGCAGCGGCTAATTGGTCCGAGAAAATGGGTGATATGGCCACTCATTTTCCGGGAGATATGGCCAATTGCTTTTTTGGGGGATATGGCGATGTTAGTGGTACCCATGTCACCCGGATATTGCGGATGAAATGGCCACGTGGCCATCTCGCGTGCAATATCCGGATGGTATGGCCAGTGAAACCACTTTCTTTTTAGTTTGGTACCTGAAACATTTGACGGAGGCAATTACTGTCTTTCTGTAGTTTATTTAGAAACAACATAAAATATAGTAGACATGTTTTGTGCGATCCCGATGCTTCTTTAGATCTAATTGGCTACCATTATTACTGTGGCCATGTCACTCGTAGTGTCCAGGTGAGACGGCCGATCGTAAATATTTATTTGTAGCAGCTACAATTAAATCATGCACCGAAAATATGGAAAGTTCCGAGTGAATTACTTTAATTAGAAGTTTCTAGAGTTGGTTACAACAAAAAATTTTAAGTTTAAAAAATGTTAAACCTCCAATTTTTGATATTTAAAAAACCATGGCCATGTCGACCCGACTTACCCCATAGCTATTGAAATGGTCTATTCGGATATATCTGTAAACGGAGCCATTAGCTTATAAATTATGGAAAATTAAAGAAAGAAAAAGAAAAACAATATCTGTACCATGGTGCCATAAAGTCCCACATAATGATAGAAACTTGGTACTGGGTGAACTTACATGCTGCGTCACGAGTGACGGAAACTGGGTACACGATGATGACGAAAACTGCGACGTAAGTGGCGGAAACTGGGTCTGCGCGGTGTCACAAGTATATAGTTGTAGTCCATGTTTACATTCTCGGCGAAACTCGACGTAGCTTTGGTGCCGTGAAGTGAATCTGAGACCGACTGCATCGGCATAGGTTTTCTGTAGTTTCTCTGTACCTCTATTCGTAAGACTGAGGCGAATGCGGTACACGGGGAGGGCGGCTGCAACCGCAAAAAAAATGGGCGGACTGAATCGGTGCGTAACGATAAAAAAACAGAAATGGACAAAAAAAAGAATTGAGGACTAGTAATTACGCATCAACCGAGCCGATCCACTATAAGGTAAAAGGCCCAATTTATGAAACTTCTACGCAGCTCTCTCACTTCAAGCGTGTAAAATCATGGGGATAAACAAGGGCCAAGTTTCGCATTTTGTGACTCCCCGAACGCGCGCTATCCATTGGCTGCATATCAAATACTGGGGAAGCCGACTATGCTGGAGGTACCCCTGTCATAAACTGGGACAGTGTCACAAACTGGGCCGTTTAGCTTAAAGCACTCATCATCAGCTTTGAGAAGTGGGGGATAATAGAGATACAAAAATTTCATTTTGCCCGCATAAAATGGTTTAAAAATAATAATATCTGTACTATGGCGCCATAAAGACGGACATGAAGATAGAAACGTGGTACTCGGTGAATGTACATACTGCGTCACGAGTGATGGAAACTCGGCCCGCGACGTGACGGAAACTGCAGCACGAGGTCTAAATAGTGACGGAAACCGCGGCCGTAGAGAGGCATTGTTAAAAAGATAATTTAATAAGTAGATCCTACTGAATTAACTTCAATATCGGCTGAATCTCAGTCAGAAGGCTTCGATGCATATATTAAGCTCTGAGACCTCATGTATCATTTATTCTATCTTGTAACACATAACTGGAGAAGATATCCACCCCACTCGTTTCTTCTGCATACAAGGGTCTTACGAGCAGTAAATGGAGTTCTTTGCACATGAATCCCTTTGTTTTTTTTAATGGAAGAGAATGGGATGCGGGACATTTTATTTTATTAAAGTTTAGGGGATGAAAATCACAATTAAAGCCCAAAACGTAACGACAATTGGCAAAAATCTTAGTTTTTAAACATGGTCTCGGGTGATTTTCCACTTCACGAGTTCTGGGGTTAAAACATTTTTTTCTCAAACCGACAATGCAATCTGTGTATAAATAACGGAAAACTGTATTTGGTGCCCTAAAGATGACGGAAACTGGGGCCGTTTGTCTTAACTCCGTAATATAAGTACCGACCTCTTATCATTGTCGAATATTGCATCGCGGGACGTAATTCCGATATATATGTTCGAGCGATGGCCCGACCGGAGAAAATTATATTATTACACGTATGGATTATCGGGGAGAAGCCCGCTTTGTCGGGAAGTACGGTACGAACTTCAACCTGCATATAGAGTCCGGTCGAGGTAGGGGCGATATCGGGGCGCGAGTTGTGGGCGTCTCTCGCATTATTTACGAGCATTTAATCGTACAATTAATCTAACACCTTGTTGCAACAACACCTCGACCGTGAGGCGAGGCCGGCGGAGCGAGATAAATATACGAAAAAAAAAGAAAAAAACAATGAAAATAAATAACAAAAAAGCAAGTAGGCGGAGAAGAAACCAAAGAAAATTGCAAAGAACGTGGACCCCGAGAGCTCTCGAACTCGACTGCCGGAGCACCCTCCGATCGATTATTGTATTATTATATTATACTCCTCAGGTGTCCGTTTCATCGGATAACCGCCGAGCCTACGTTACGAGGATAATTCGTACAAAGAGAGCCCGTATAGTTATTATTCCCCCGGCAAAGTATACTCTTCGACGATCCCCCCCACTCCCTCGTCATTGAACTTGAATTATCTACAACGGAATAGATTATTTTATTATCGCCGAGACAGGATGAAAATGTTGTATTTTTTTTATCTCCGCGTTATATCTCGAGAGTCTGGAAAAGGTTGGCTCGGCGAATGTGAGAGCTTAGAGTTTAGTGTGAGAGAGTCTCGTGCAGAGAGAGAGAGAGAGAATATCGCAATAATCGAGATTTGCGATAGGAAGGAAGCGCGCGAGGTGGACCGCGAGGGCGAGCTGGTACGTTCATCGGGAGAGAAACACGCCTCCGAGAAAAGAGTGATAAAAGTTAGAGGAGAGGTCAGGCCGACCGAGAGTCGTTAATGATACGAATGAAGGGCGAGGCAAAAACGCCGGAGCCGATGCCGGAGGAAACTGGTGGCCGAGGCCCGAGAGGAATACCCATGCGGTTCCGAGAGATCTCCGAGCCCGAATTGGCCCTGAAGTGGCGATATAAAACCGAAGGTTAACTGGCTACGCTCGAATTACTAAAAGCCTCGATAAATGTTATCGCTTAAGGGCTCGGGGCCTTAGAAAATTTATAAGTCCGCAATAATCTAGTAGATTTTTCACGCGCGTTTCACACTATAAAATACAATATTATCATCGATATAGAGTACATATGTATAAACCTTTTCGCATCGTCTTCGACTAATTTACAAAATCATACTGTTGGAAGAAAATCGCAGCTGGCGAGAGTTTTGTCACGGTTGTTGCTTCGTATCGCGACTCTCGACCGTATTATATGGGCTCAGATCGATGGCAACGAGTATTGTCTTTAATCGAAACACGGTAACACCCCCCCCCCCCCCCCCACCTCGGTCGCTCCCCCCCGTTGTGCATATAAAAGTAGATATACTCACTTCTATACAGTATAAGAAGAATCGCGCGTGCTCGCCTGTTTTACCAAGGACAACAACATTCTCCGCGAAACTAATTGCCAGTTAAATATATAGTATACGTAGGTGAACATATACATCTATCTGCACACAACTGGGGAATTTATTGCGGGCCCGTGAGACAGGGAGTCGATGCGGGCGAGGAGCGACAAAGTGCGGGAGATCGAACGAGGGAGAGACGGAGAGGAAAAGCGCTCCGTTCGGTTTATCCGTGTAAGCTGTATATGCCCCGAGGCACGATAATTTATGCTTTCATTATGCCGCACCATTGATTCCATGTAATACGGTGACTTATTCGGTCATACGGACGCCATCGAGCGCGGATTATCTCGCTCGAAACTTCGATAATAAAAGCGCTCGGGATTTCAACTAGAGACGGGATACCTGCAGTGTGTTAAATATTAAAAGAATCGCGAACACTCCGTTTTTTTCTTCAACATCGTAATCCACTCTATTTGGCGGAGTTGAATAATTAAATCGACAAGGGCCGGAGATGAAAAATTCCGAGGTTCTACCGGTTTGCTGGCATTACATGATAATTTTAATAATAATAAGGGGGGATGTCGAACGAGTCAGACTCATGAAATGCTAAAACTCGGCAGTCAATATGTCACGACATGTCGACGTTTCGACGTTTCGAGTTAATAATCGAAACGTCCCTTCCGGTTTGCAAATCTCTTTTACCGACTGGAAGTGACATCGTCTAGGGGAAAAGGCAATTCCAATTTGATAATCTCATTTTTGGACCGGAAGTTACGTCATCTAGGGGAAAAGTCACTTCCGATTTGAAAGTCTTATTTTCCGACCGGACGTGACGTCATTAGGGGAAGCGTCATTTACAGTTTGAATATTTCCATTTTCGAGCGGAAATAACGTCATCTAGGGAAAACGTCACGTCCGGTCTGAAAATGCAATTTTTCGATCGGAAGTGATGTTTCCCCTGGATGAAGTCACTTTCACTCGAAAACTTATATTTACAAACCGGAAGTGACGTTTCCTTTGGATGACGTTAGTACCAGTTGAAAAACAAGATTTTCAAGTAACGGATGAATATAACGTACCGAACATATTGCACTGCAGAGGCGAAGAAATCACGTAAAATTTGCTCGCGCAAGTAAAAAGCCGTGAAAGATATAGCTGGTGTGAAAACCTTGTTGCCACCTTAATCGCACGCTTGGGAACAGAGCAGCAACCGCTCTGTCGGTGTTCGACGTGCGAATGCGAACATAAATCCAAATTAGCGGCGGCAACATAACGTTCGCGAGTCGATCGAATCGTTGCTCTCGCTCGGCTTCGGTAAAACCATCGAGGAAGATGCCGAATCGTAACTCGGGCTATCCGATCGATCTCGTTCGAGTACATATTATACGAGGCGAGAAGGTATTTTTCACCTTACAGGTTCTTCCCCCCCCCCCCCCCCCCACCATCCTCCGTACTCCTCTTTCGGGCAACGTGTATCGGGCAAGAAAAAAAAATATTTAAGCAAATCGAAGTTTAAGTGTAAGTTTATAGCGCATTAAAAAAATTACAATTTAACGAAATTGAAATTATTGGCACATGCATCAGGATTTTATGACAAATGAAATATTGATACAACAATTTTATTTGACGCAAAATAGTCCGACAGGCTCGACAGTCGCTTGCTCTGAAGGAATACCAAGGTGTCCGTCGGTCGGCAAAAACTTGCCTGTCTTACCTACCGTAGATAACGTGGTTCTATGTACCACGAACCGGTAATGCCGAGCAGGTTCGTCATTTATCCCAGAGATGGCGACAGAACTGCCTTCCACAGGACCATTAAATAAACAATCACGCTCTAAAGTTGCAATACATATGAATAATAAACTCTAAAATTATGTACATTTCCATATAATTTCCTTTAATATATCTTTCTACCCAAGAGTCTCTCGATACGATATATAAATATTTAAGCAACCAGTTTCCATTTTCGTCGCAGAGCAACTAGCTCGAGGGCGTAGCGAATATTTTTCCTACGCCTCTACAATGCCCCGCTCGCGAGGGGGCGGACGCGAAGGGGGTGCGCTAACGAAACTGACAAGTTAAACTTTTCCTGGTTCCCATAGAAGCAGAAGGATCACCGTCGAATGTTTCGTGTATATAGGTATTCCAAAGGGCAATTCTAATTTCCCTCGGGATAACTGGCTGACGGTCGGACCGAACAACTGATGAGAAACCCCTTCACTTTTCTTCCCTCGCTACTCTTTGTTCACCACCTTTTCCCGAAAGCTTTTCGGAGCCGCGAGACTTTTGCAGCACCCCAATCTGTGCGTTTTCCTATGGACCATCTCGTCAAACTTTACGCACACAATTTGCGGATAAAGTGTCTATTCGACAGGGATGAATATTACATCCGGAATAGCGTGACAGCGATCGAGGCTGGTGATTCATGGTCCTGAGGCCCGATCACGATCATACTCATGAGCCCCTATATGTATATACGATGAATCAGATTTTTTTTTCTTCCCCCATGAATCCACCCTCACGCGACCCCTGGCACATCCCACGAACATGTGCTCCCGAAAGTTTCCCTGGAACGATGAGACGAGTGAAAGTGGTGATTCCGAGGAAAAGGTGGGACATACAGAGTAGTCTCTTCACGAGGAGATGATGCAACCGGAAAATTCGCTATGTCGTCACAGATATTCGTGGCCGATTAGGATGACGATGAAGCGGTGGCAGTATACTAGTGGTAGTCACTCGATTCTCTAAGTGAGGAGAGGAGAGGAGAGGAGAGTGAAAGAGTGAGATAGTGAAATAGATAGATAGACGGCATTTATTGTACATTAGGACCTGAGGTCCTTTAGACACATCACCCAACGAACAACAAACCGAATAAATATACCGATAAAAACACACTAAAATGAAAGCACTGAATATAAACCACATAACAATAAAAATAAGACAATAAGCTAAAATAGCAATAATAACAAAATAAGAGTAAAATAAGAAGAAATGAGAGCGAGAGAGCGAGAGTGCGAGAGAGCGAGAGAGCGAGAGAGCGAGAGAGCGAGAGAGCGAGAGAGCGAGAGAGCGAGAGAGCGAGAGAGCGAGAGAGCGAGAGAGCGCGAGAGCGAGAGAGCACGAGAACGAGAGAGCGAGAGAGCGAGAGAGCGAGAGTGCGAGAGCGAGAGAGCGTCGACGGGTTACTCACCGCGGGCGACGCTTCATCGATCGCCGGCTGAGTCGCGATGGTCGGAGTTGAGGCGCCGACCACCCCTGCTGCGGAGCTTGCGGGCGTATTTTGCGTCAGGGAAGAATCGGAATGGCGAAGCGGAGAGGGAGCGGTGGGGGAGGAGACAGAGAGAGCGAGACCGCGAAGAGTCAAATGATCGGAGGCAGACAGTGACAGACAGTGGTATACCGTCGCACTATACATGTATATAAATACATAGTACGGCGCGTACATTTGAGGGGTGGTTTGGTAAAGGGGATGAAGAGGGGTCTAAGCCCCAGGGTCGGCGAGCTACAGAACCGAAGAAAGAAACGGCGAGGGGGGGGGGGGGGGTAGAAAGGAGAGTTTGGGGGATGGAAGAGTCGAGAGGGTCAGAAGAGAGATCGTATGAGATGGTATAGAGACAGAATACGAGGGTAGTAGTTCTGAGTCACGAACATCTGCCTCCCGGCGTCTCCCGACGCCCTCCCGTCGAGCGTTCGACGCACTCAAACGAGCTTTCTCTACGTAAGAGTATAGTAAGTGTACACAGGGAAACGGCCGAGCAGTATAGAACGAAGATCCACCTGTAGAACTATCCGGTGGCACGACAACCTCGGCGGGCGCGTAATCGGACGCATAACTTTCCGATGGAAGGTAGCACGTTTACAAAACGGTTTCTACATGCAACAAACGTTTCTTGTCCACAAAAGTCTGCAATTTTCTTTTCAGTAGTGAAGATAATAGTGATATTGATAGCGGTAGTGATAGCAATAATAATTATTTTGTATAATAAAGTCTCAAGATCATCCATGAACTCTGGGCTTCCGCTTTTGAGCGTCGATTTTGAGCGTCTTTAGTTTTCCGGGCTGACACTTCTCAATGTCATCTCGACAGTTTTTGACCATTTCTGCAAGTTGTTTTTTTTGGCATATGGAATTCGACATGGATGAGCAGTAACTAGGAATATGATTGGCGGAGTATGTAGAGGGTGGATGTCCGATTGTGCACTGCCCGAATATGCACCGACGGATTTCGACCGAAAGTGTTGTATTTCCTGTCAAAAAATGAGAGTTTCAAACCGGACGTGACTTATTTCCGGTATGATGTAACTTTCGGTAAAAAAAACGAGAATTTAAAACCGAAAATAACAACACAATGAAATATTTCATATTCTTCTGTGTACATCTTTATGGACAAGTAATATAGGGTAAATGTAAAAACTTTTTTTTTACTATGTACAATAAGTTCACTTAGTAAGGGTATTGCACATAGTCACTACTGCCCGATGGTCGTTCTCCGGATGCCACCGAGAGGCCTGCAACTCCTTATATTCCGTGCGGCGGCGAGATTGCTGCAAGGGCTATAGGAATCGAGAATGAAGGTTTAATTTCACGTAGTCGACACTTGAAGCAAACAAAATATTTTATTGTTACATATTATAGTACATTACGTGTAGCCCGTGACACATTAAAACAGACCATTTAGTATATGCTAAATAAATAGCCCTCTTACTTCAATATAACCAATCTTGATATGACAACCGCAAATCTCATTTTTTCATCTCCCTCTCTTTCTCTCGCTTTTTTGTCGTTCTCTCTTTTCGCTTCAACATTTTTCATTTCGTAACGTCATGCGATATCACGTGTAACAGGGGAAAAATCCGGGATTCATCGGGGTATGTGAATTTTCGTTAGAAAAAATATTCAATTTTTTTTCGAGGATCGTTATCCTCTATTTTTTTTCTCCGACGTTTTACTCGTTTTGCCCTTTCGAGGAAGAGGAAAGACGAAGGACTCGTACGCTGAAAGCTCGTTGAGCGAGTGCGAGTCTCCCGTGCGTAATGCGTCGAATGACAAAGTAACAAGCACGATCGGCAAAATCAGACAGCGACAACGCGATTTTTTTTTTTACGGAGCTGAACTCTTCGAGACACACGCAACTTCGCGCAATTTTTTTTTCTTGCTTTCTCGAGAATCGAGCGTGCGAGTCCTTCCTAATAATGATATCGGAGTAATCGATAAATCTAGGTATATACGGCCTCGAGCTTCCTCGTAAAATGGCACAACTTACACATAACATATTACACGTATGCACGTATATATATGCTACAAATATAGTCACAGGCCAACATTTCGTAGTACAACACAGCACAATCATTGTCGTATTCATATCGTTTAATTATTTTATTTTTAATGTTGTTGTTGTTTTTTTTTCTCCTCATGTCCGAGTGGTGTTTATCGACATGGTATCCTCGTATTCTCAAGTTTAAATAATATTATAGTCGTCATACTAGTATGTATAATTTATAATGTTAAAATTGACCAGATATATTCTATTGACTAGGCACACTTAGTTCATAACAAGACAAAAAATTGTTTCCGTTTCCTCTCTCTTTCTCTTCGCGTTACGGTATCGGTATTATTTTTATTTTTCTTGTTCTTACGCGATTCAATTCAATGCTTTACAAACTAAGCTTTCATGCTTGACTCTGTGTGTGTGCGTGTGCTCGTGTTCGTGTTCATGTTGTTCATTTATCGTAGCATTTTTTTTTCAATACAGTTACAGTATCGGTTATCGTAAATGTAATAGCGTACAATTACGTCGTAATAATCGATTCATTAATAATAATTACCCTTAAACATTACCGCTTTCTTCCGTCAATCATTCTCGCGCTCTCCGCCCCCCCCCTCCCCCTTCGCGCCCCTTTTATCCTCTCACAAATACACAATTGTAAAGATTATCGGTTCCCTATATTCGTAGTATGGAAAAATAGAAACTTCT
The DNA here is from genome assembly GCA_964017025.1 of Stenichneumon culpator. Classification (NCBI taxonomy): domain Eukaryota; kingdom Metazoa; phylum Arthropoda; class Insecta; order Hymenoptera; family Ichneumonidae; genus Stenichneumon; species Stenichneumon culpator. Next base: position 4,084,517 of record OZ024772.1, read on the forward strand.
GATAATAAAAATGAAACAAACGTGAATCGGCGATCGGGGGTTGGTGAAGGGTTAAATCGCCAGCAACCCCCAAAGGCGTACTTGTCATAAACTCTTCCTCTCTCACTTTCTCCCTTACTCTTTCAATCATCCTCATTCACGTGTCTCCTTTTTTGTTTGGTTGTCGTTACATTTTTGGTATACGCCATTTTCTCGTTTTTTTCCTCATTTTTTTTTCTCTCGCAAAGTACGCTAATTTGATTAATCAAACGAGGCGTTAGCCGTTCTTATCGCCGCAATCTTACAATCCTACTTTTTTTTTGCTTAATAATACATTACATTGTATCCACGTGTGCACGAACAGTTTAGTGGTTTTAGACTCCTTACGTAGTATCAACCGGGTAAGTGGTGCGCCAGAGCGTTAGTGTGTTGTGGGTTTACGAAAAATTTTAATGACGACACGTTTTGTTTATTTTAATAAGCCATAACCGGTGCTGTATTGGAATGTATATGAGGACGTGCTTGGCATGTTTTTTTTTTATTTATAAACTTCCAACGATAGGTTTATCCGCTCTCATCTGAATATCCGAATGGATATCGCACCATACGAGAGCTTAAGGGACAATGGCTGTGACTGAGGTGGACTCTCTTTGAAAAGTTGTTGGATCGACTATGAGCTAACTCGCGGGGCTACTTTCTATACATTAACATTAAACTTTAGAGTACAAAACGAAGAAAAAAAAACAGAAAACGCAACGCAAATCTCGAAACGCAAGGAGAAGCTCAAAAGCGCACGTTTTTACTCTTCACTAAAATTACTTGTTCTCTTGTTACGTGTTTTTTTTCTGTTTTTCATCCGCTCGTCATTTTTTTTCTTCTAATGTTTCGTTTTTTTTTACTTCGCATACGAACAAGCATGAACGTGTGTCTGGTCAATTAGAGTTTACAATTCAACGTACAAATATAATAGAAAAATATAATCGGTAGAAGAATAGAGATAGAAATAGTGTTAGAATTAATCGTTCGTATATAGATAATTATTAATAATTACTGGAATGACTTCCAAGCCTCGGAACCGCCGGACGCTCGCGCCTCCGTCGCCGTCTCCGAGACTCACCCACATACTTTTTTGTTTCTTTTATTTTTATTCGAAAAATCTATCTTTACAAATGTCTCCCTTTACGCGGCCTCTCGATTACTCTACGTGTGTCGATCTCCGATTCAAAGCTTTAGAAACATATTTCTTCTTTTTTTTTTCTTCACCACAAGCTGCCTGACTCGCGGCAAGCACAATATTCGATATTTGTCTGTCGATAGCCAATTAAAATTACGATTGATTCATCATTCGTCATCTTTTTCACTTTTTTTTTTGCGCCCCGCACGGCTAATAAATACAAAACTTCGATCGTGCTTGCCGCATTGTTTTGCTTCTTTTTATCACGATTCATCAAAGATTCAACGTTCTACAAAAAACTGTTCAACATATTATCATCAGTTGCTCGTTGCGGTTTCGTTCAACAGTTGGTGCGTCAACGTTACGTGTGTTATTCGTGTGTGGATGTGTGTTTATTCACATGTCTGGCATCGGTAAATAATCGAAGAACGCAGAGTACCAACGATCGTATTTCTCTCTCTCCCTCTCTAATCTTCAAATTTTGCATGAGACAAGTGTCAAAAGGATTGTATTGGGTGTGATTTCGCGGTGCGCCCTCGCACGATTTTTTCATACGTATGTACAAATGTTCCCTTTGTATGCTTTCTGCCCGCATATATTTATTGCCCAATCCGGAGCAGCAGTGTAGAAAAAGTGTTAAGTTTAAGAGAATGGCCCTTTTCTTCGGAAGTTCGTACGAGTTTTTTATTTTTATTTTTTTTTATCATTATTTTTTTAATACGAGAAAAACAGTCAGTCTTAGAGGGTGGGAGCGGGGTTGATTAATATTTAAAAAGATCAGTCCTCCCGTCCACGGTTATCTCTTCCGCGTTTATCGAATCGCGAACTTTCCGACATAATTAGGAGGGAGGGGGGGGGGGGGAAAGATGATTTGTACCTCTAGTTGGAAAATTCGTGACCTCGTAATTACGGGGCCAAACTTTGTAAAACGGCGACGAGCGAGACTGGACACCGGATGTCTCTCAGATTCGTTTCGTCGAGTTCCTTTAAACATTTTTTTTTATTTTAACTTTTTTTTGTCACTTGCTGAGTTTATTACACGTATATTCGATATTGATTATCAGACATATAAGAACAACAACGTCGGCTATATCTTTTTTTTTCATTAGTTCCCTTAAGAATATAATCTTAATTAACTTGATTATTGAAAAAGGATTATCCGTGCGAGTGTGCCGTTTCGAATATCGACTTAAGGGGTTTTTTTATCGGTGCGTTTTATTTTGTGTGTCCGTACGTCTCCCTCTCTCTGTAGTTCGTGAGTGCGTGTGCCGATTAACATTTTTTTTATAAAGCAATTGCAATCTTCGATAGTCTACCATGTAGATATTTTTTATTCTATCGGAGAAAATTGTATATTACTGTTGTTTTTTTTTTTTAATAATGCGTTCTGGACGATAGGCAACGTTTATTTGTATCCTTTCGTGTCCTGCTCGTTCGATAGCAAACGTGTGTGTGTGTGTGTATATAATTTATGTGCGCGTAATTGGTTTTCTTTTTTGTTCACGATTTTTTTTATACACAAGTATAAACGGGTGCTTTCGACATTTAGACGAAAGAATTAAAAGGTGCTCGATAACATGATTGATTCGCATCCGTTTAAACGTACAACAATGGAATCGTTATTTTTTTTTTCGGTGGTGGCATCGATCAAGGTCAACAATCTAACCTACTACCACTATTGCTAAGCTACACAAGAGATCGCGGCCATCGTTACGAAACACGGCCGCACGTTAAAACTACCCGATGACCAAAAATAAAATTAAAAAACTTTCTTTTCTCATCGAAACAATTAGCCTTCGCAATTTTTTAAATAATATATTCCAAGTTTCCTTATTTTTTTTTCTTCATCCCTCATTGTGTTATTAACGATTGAGTCAGTGACAACATTAAGAACCCTACGATTACTAAACTTCCTAACCACTATGTTAACCCTTTTTTTCGAAATCGTTACACGCGGATACGCGCCGTTCACTTGCGATACGCATTTTTATTATTCGTTAATACGAGAGAGTCCTCGGCGGACGGTTCTCTAAGGACCGTCCGGGACCTACGATAGAAAAAATAAAATTATTATACCAAGGGCGCGCTGTCGCAATCGGCGGCCCTATCGATAACAGATCAGCAAAAAACATCTTTCACTGTCGTCCCCCGGTCTTCTTAATTCCCTTTTTTCTCGCTTTTTTTAGTTTTTCTTTTTTTTTCGCACACTTTCTATTTTAATCGTTTATTCTCTCATTTTCACTTGAACGTTCATTCGTATAAGTTGACTTGCCCTATAGCGATAGCCGGGTCTATTGTCTCTTGTGTATTTTCGTTTTGTGTCTGCAGTAGGAGTAACAGAAGCTGCGGCAGTAGTGGGCGGGCGATATTTTACTTATCTTCATTTTTTGTTTTTCTTTACTTATTTTTTTGTTTGTTTTTCTTCAAAGGTGCGCCAAATGGGGCAATATGGAGAGAAGAGTGATTTGGTGGGACACGTTGAAGCGGCAAAGAGACGCGGTGCAGTAAACACGCGTGCGAGGCCGAGTTCGAATTGCACACAAAAAAGTTGAGCGCAGAGTCAGCCAGCCAGCTGTCAGACGGACTCGATTCTCCCTCTTTCGCCCTGGCAACGATAACGGGTATCGATCTATTGACTCACACGGCGAGAGATAAAGTATAGTGTGACGACAACGCGTGCCGCGCTCGCGACGAAAAAAAAAGGAAAAAAAAAAACCCGAAACTTTGTCACATATGGCTAACAAACTACGCGTTAATACGTACGTACTCTAGAACAACGAACTAGCACTGGGTATAGAGATGTGGAAAATTGTTGTACACAATCAATACGTATCAAAGAGTATCGTCGAACCTGCGTTCGTGTTATCTGTATGTGTATCTGTTTCTTTTTTCTCTATATTACGGATAGCGAATTTATATCCCTTTAACGGAATAGACCCACGATAGACCGTGACAACTATTTTGAAGGCTCACAGTGCAGATGCTTTGCGACAAAAATTGACACGTCGAGCTCTTATCTCGATCCCTCCTTTTTTATTTATTTTTATTTGTTTTTTTTTCGTTAATTTACGTTCATTTTGATTGTAGTCAAAGATTGCGCGCGCATGACGCGCATGCGCGATAATCTACGATTTTTTCTTTTCTTTTTTGTTTGTTTGTTTTATCTTTTTTTGGTAAAAAATTAAACAGCGCTCATTACCTGTCAAGGTTGAACCGTATTTAGTAAAGGTTGTGTGGGATCGTGAGGCTGGCTTTCCGTCCACAGGGACACGGGGGCATATCGACGACGAGACCTCTGGTAGACTGGGACTCTCGTGATTCGTATAATAAGTGAAAATTGGTCTGCGCGAGTCGTGAGAAAAAACTCTTGCCTCTTATCTCTGTACACTACGGAAACTCTGTAATTAGCTCTCTCATTGTCAAAACCCACGAGGGATACAGATCTATAAGTTTAGACGTCGTTGAGAAAAAATTGATCGACGTCCGGCTGGGTCATTTTACCTCCTCCCGCCGCCTAACCAATTATTTATATCTCTCTCGCTCTGTGGTTTTGTTAGATATTTGTTCTTTCTCTTTTCGTCAAAGCACAACGACGGATTTGATTCTCGTTACGAGACTGCTTATCTCGTTACCCGCTTAAATACTATTTTTTTGTGTTTTTTTTTTGTTCTCATAAGATGTAATACGTACGACATAACTAGCGTAACTATTGTTTTTTTTCTTTTTTTCTTTTTTAATCAATTAATCGTGGACATTGAATTAGTTTGATCGATTAATTAATTCGCATAACTGATTAAGGAGGAGTACATTGTTACAGCTTTGGTGTTCAGTTACAGTTTCGCTTGATTGATGGTTTTTCATTCCCCTCGTCTCGATCTTATCGTCGGGCTTACCAGCGAAAAATTTCCTCCCTCACTCTCTCGTTTCTCTGTTAACTTATCAACTAGTTAGTGGCATTAGGTATTTTATCGTATATTAGGTGATAATTAGTTTGCGCATCAATCGATAACCCGCTGTGGCGAACGTCACAGTGACGCGTTTATTCTGCGAATAGTTTACTTAGCAGGCTCTTAGGTAGTATATTTTCAATATACAGTCATAATGTTTGTTGTTGTCTTTTTTTTTTTTTTTATCGATTGATGGGTACTCGGGTTCGATCGGATGAATTGCTCTCATCCTACCTTTCGCGCTATCTCGGTGCAATAGTTGATCTGTTTTTTGTTTGTTTGTATTTGTTTTTTTGTTTTTGTATTTTTATGTTTTTTTGTTATTTTATTTTTTTGTTTAGTCGGTTTTACGAAATATAAAATTAAATACTGCGTCAGAAGACTAGAGTTAACAACGTGGAATCTTGATAAACATTTCAAATATTTCATAATTTGTCCCCTGACCAGTGAATTATCCCCTACCCTCGCTCCAAGTTCCCATTGTCCATCGTTATATGCATTCCGTGCCGAATCTATATCGTTTCTTCGTTATTTTTTTTTCTTTTTTTATAGGCAATTATGATTGGCAACTTTGTGTGGGATGCAGGAAACATCATGACGAAACGACGCAGAAAATCCTTGCGCGTGGGGGTTGAAAATTTAGTAACAGTTCAATTTTAGTCGGAGGGGCTAGAAAGCGATTGCGAAGATCACAGTCCGTTGCGTAACAATTGGGTTTGCCAGTGCCGTTTAACAGTGTCCAGTGTGTATGCGGGGTCATACTTCTGAATAATCACTTCGAGTCGAATATTATTTTTTTCTTGCTTTCCGTATATTCTGTCTATTTTTTAATATTTTTTTCTTTACCTTTTTTTTATTTTTAATAATTATTATTGTATCCAGAAAGAAAAACGTCCAAGGGCTGCAACAGCCACTGAGCCCGACGCGAAAGTGGTCGTTCCCCATCGCCGGTCAATTCTAACGTTTCCATCATTCACTCTCTCTCATCCTTATTATTATTATTATTATTTTTTATTTATTTTTTTCTTCGTATTTTTAATCTCTGGCGCTCCCTCCCCCCTCCCTCCCCACATCCGCGTTATACTCAATTCAACAACGTGAAACTCCGTCAATTGTCCAACATGAGCAAAACGCAGTCAATGAAAAAATACATACAAACACTCTACGAACACGTATAGACAATCGTTTACGTTCTTATGATAATAGATAATCGTTAATATTATTATATCGGACAATAATGTTTGCTATGCGGTAATTATATAATATAATCCCCCAAACTCTCGCGTCCCATTCTCCGCTGCCGTCTTCCCCGATTCCATCCGCCGATCGGGCCTCGAACGAGGAGCGTGATCGGCCAACGATAAAGTGATCGGCGCGCCCAGTGACGCAGCCCCCGTTTCGTCGACCGAGTCCCGGAGGGTTGTTCGTAAATCGCTGAACGGCTTTAAGGAGGACGACCGAGAACGGAGGAGAGGAAGGGCTCTCTGCTGCTCGACACGTGGAAAAATCGCGCAGTAGGGTAAAGAGGACCTGGGAAAAGCGTTAGCAAAAAATTATCTGCGAATGCGCGCCTGGCAGAAGCTTCCTCGGCATTTGCCGATGGTCTTTCGTACTGTGGATGTTCCCTAGAGTAATTGACATGAAGATACTTAATAATTTATTTTTCTTTCTCATTTAACTTTATTTTATTTCGCGACGCGCCGTGTCCGATCCGGGTATGTTCGCCCGACCTTTTATTTTTTTATGTTCGCAACATCGGTAATTTATTTTTATTTTTCGCGGCTCAAAAAGAAAGAACGGTCCGTTGGTGATAAAAAAAAATTGCCCAACCCTCTCGATTGCGGGAGGGTAATTATGCTTCTCTGTTCGAGTCCCAAAACGCAACGCAAACTTGGGTATCGTCGAACGGCCGCGATTCAACGAGCACCGATTTTCCATCCCGAGGCTCTTCTTTTTTGTCTTTTATTTCCTGCTGTTCTTCCGCGCAACCAACGTTCAGAAGGAAAAGTTTGCGGGGGGTCGAGTGAGTTTCGAATCGATGACAACGAGCCACTATAACGGGCAAACGGTTTGCTTTCTTTTTTTAATTCTTTTGGATAGACGAGAAAAATGCATTTCGCTTAAAGTCGTTAAATACAACGAGTACAATAACACTATACAATAACACGGAATCTAGTGGAACGAGCTTGCAGACTTTGACTCCTCTCTTAACAACAACGGTTTGCTACGTTTGCACTTTTTTTTTTATTTCTTCAGACACTTTTATCACGAGACATAGGTACAGTTTTAATCCACCCCGCGCACCCTTAGTCCTTCTATTTTGTTTCTTTTTCGTTTAGTTTTGTTTTCTTTTGTTCTCAGCATTTATAACGTGGATAAAAGGCTTCAGCAGCTTTTGCATGGCGCAATCGCCTTTTTGATTCATGAAGCACCTCTCCGAGCCCGAATGAACAGAGGGGGTGGAAAATCGATGCTCGCGTTACCGACGGAGAGTTATCGAATACCGTTGTTCGGCTCCTTGACCACACTGTGTGTTTTCATGTGATATCTTTATCTGGGGCCCGGCGCTCGTGTTATTGTCCGCTCCGGAGACTCTAAAGCGCCACGGCGTATCGCGTTTGAAACAGTTACATCATCGGTACCACGGTAAATATATAGATAGCCTACAAATAGTTCTGTTCCCAGGTTTATTTATTCATTTTTTTTTTGGTTTTTTTTTCTTCAAAAGTTAAAAAAATACATATATCTCAATCCGATAATAGGGGGGAGCTCGATGCCGGTAGACGCGCCCCGGCTACCGGGTCACGCACGAAGCGCCCCCCACCCCCGCGATCTCCCTCTAACTATTCAAAAATGGTCAAACAACGCACCACCTCTCAACCCTTAGTGTTTACCGTTCACTCTTTACTTTTTTGTTTGCTTTCTTTTTTTTTTTCGTTCAACACCTCAATATCCTCAATATCCCATTTGATATCAATATAATATATATGTTCATTATTAAATGTCGCTAATATATATACCTGTGTGTTCAGTGTGTATATATCAATCAGCATTTTTTTGGATATGAGTAATTTTTTTTCCTTCGTTACCGAGTATAATGACGTTCAATAGATGTAATAATAATGATAATAAATTGTGGGCAATAACCAATAAATAGTTGCAATAAATGGTAATAAAAATTTGGTGGTCTCAATAATGACAATAATGATATATATATTCTCATATAATTTTTTCTTCTTCTCATCAACCCCCCCCCCCCCCCCCACCCGCTATCTCTGTTTCCATAATAATAATGACAATAATAATAATAATGATAATAATGATAATAATAATAATAATGATAATAATAATGATAATAATAATAATAATAAATATTAATAATTAGGATGACTTGACGCCAATACCTGAATAGTTTTTATCATTAAATTACGTAAACTCGTATCACCTAGCGTCTTAGGTAAAAGTGTTGTGTTCGTATCATCTCCCACATCCCTCAATACGCGAAATACGAAGTAGCAAAGGTTTTTTCGAGAGGCCATGACTAGACATTTAATCGTACAATCGTAATGCGACTTACAATGTAATAACAAGATGGCGGGCGGAACCATGAAAAAATGTTTTTTTTTTGTTTCCGGCGACAAAAACACTCGACTTACGACTTATTACAACCTTACTTTCAATATTAACTCCCATTTTTTAAATACCTATACCTACGAGCTTATTATTCGATTCTTCCGTTGCAAAAAATTCATAGGAAGGTTTTTTTATTTTTCTTGTTTTTTTCTTTCAAATAAAAAATATAATAGAGACGATTCACGATTACGATTACAGACACAATTGGAATACTGGAGGCTTCCCTTAATTTATAGTGTACTTCGGATTCTTCGTTACAATTGACCCCCTCTTCCCCCTCTCTCTTCCCATTACATTGTCTCCGTTTTTAATTTATCCCAGTGTCAATAACAAAGCTTCACCGTTTTTCCGTCACCGATCCATCATCATCCTCGCTCCGAACAAACCCTAAGTCTAAAAATATCGTAGGCTAACACTTATCGATTACGAGGCTGCGTTCTCTCTCTCTGTTTCTCTTCGGTACTAGTCAACCGGCGACTTGAGCGTCTGCCGGGGCTCGACCCGAGCCTCCTTCATTCGCCGAGCTCGATCGTCGCTCCGAAGACGATCGAAGATCCCTCCCGTCCCTATACGTGGGCGTAATTGGAACTCTCTGAAAATAGTAAGCCCATTTAACCGAGTTTCCATCGACGGGGTCTGAGAGACTCTCGACGACTCTCAAAACAAGATTAATGTCGCTTCAATCGCCCTGCCCGCCTTTGAGAAACAGTTAGTCGACTCTCATTGCCTCCGTCCGTGTTGTTCGAAGCGACCTTCGAGCCTCCAGCGTACGACCTTCAATCTTTGAGGTGTGGACTATAGATCGCACATCCTGCGCACGTTGCTCTGTGTCGACTGACACGTATCGAGCGAGATAATTTGATTGTTCGATCGGCATTAAAGATCCTCTCGCCGTCTCATTGACGTCGAAACGAGAGGAAAGGCCGTCGACTCGTTTTTCCGTACCCGTGAATTCTTAGCTCTCTCTCTCACCCCTCGTAACTTTGATTTGTCCGTCTTACCGAAGGTTGATGCACGCGTTTTGTTCACTTTAAGGAAATACTGTTTATGAGTTTGCGGCGATCAACGAGACGCGAGAGCAACGACTCATGGAAATTCGCCTTGCACATGTATTTGTAGGGAAATATGTATGTGCTTTCGTTCTCTCGAGAACGACTAGTCGACCTTGTCGTTTGCACTTCTGACTCCCGCTCGCGCGTCATCGATCGCTCTCCGTCATTTCCTCTTAAAGAAGGTTGAAGCATGTGTTTTGTTCGCTTTGAGGAAACACTATTTACGCGTTAGCGGCGATCAACGAGACGCGAGAGCAACGCCTCTCTCGGCGTCGACTAGTCGACCGGTAAATCTTGTCCATCGCTCTCTGTTCATTTCCTCTGCACGCGCCTTTGGATTTGTCGACAATTTTTGCGAGTCACGTATTTAGAATGATAACTCCACCGAACAACAACATTGGTCCGAGCGCGCGCAAAACTCGTCGAAAAAGATGGTCGACTACAGTCGCTCCTGTCGCGCTTCTCCACACGCGCCGGGGCTTCGCGAACCCGTAGATTCCTATGAACGCATAATTTTCGCACGTACGAGAAAATCGACTGACTCTTCGGTATCGGGCGTTAACGAGGATTTTGTCAAATCGCTATAATCACTCGCTCGGGCCAAACCTCTTTAACATCAGATTCGTGTCTTATCGTCTCCATAATCAAATCGTTATAAACTGGTTGTTTGGGGACGAGGACTCTCAAACGACATTTTCGTACCACGATGCGAAAAGCTAAAGGCAAATGGAGAGTGTTTTTATCTTTTTTTTGTTTGCATTTTTTTTTTTCGAATCGTGCACATGACGCGCCTTTGACAGTGGCGTCCCAATTAATTTGTCACGTATAGTATATATATGTATACAATATATATACTACATCATAATATACACCACTTAAGTCTATTAAACGATCACTCGCGCTACAAGCGAAAAAGTTACCTTTATCCGTTACTTTTCATCGATCAATGCATTATTTTTTTTTCGTTTTTTTTTCTTTTTTTTTTTAATTCCGTCTCAGCGGACGTATATCGAGAATAATCGCTATACAATAACTAGGCATGCAACAATATGGAGCGGTATAATTTAAAAATATTTTGATCAACTATATTCAATGTTTTACGCCTTCTTGCTTCTCTCTCTCGCTCGCTCTCTTCCTTCTTTCTTGCAAATTTTCGCATTTTTTTCAACTTATACCTCGACAATCCTCATCACTTAAGTAATATTATTTGGGCCCCGGGAAGAGTGTATTCGATTATCAAAGAGTTCGCCGCGCGCCGCTGCTCTACGGTTGAAAAACTCCTTAAGCAAAGACAACGGAGTTTCGTATGCGCCTCTATTACTATTAATTATCCGTCGTTTCGTCGTTTGAATCTTCTCGTGTAAAAGACCCATCAATCTCCACTTCACCGATCTCGCGATCCTCGCGACGGCGTCCTCGGTACATACACATGCGAACGTACAAAAATATATATGTCATCTATCCCGAACGCTAATTCCTAAAAAACGTCGTTTTTTAACCAGTTAATTCATTTGCCGAGCGCCAAAAATGCGATAGTCAATCAATACAGTTGAGAGTGTAGTAGAAAACCCTCGATGGCCGCGATTTTTTTATCTCTTTTTTTAAACCTCCCCTGACAAGCGCCCGTGCACAAAAATTTCCAATCGTATCGCTCCCGCAGCACAGCAATTTTATTTCTCGCCCTCGAATTCGCCAGTCGCCAAAGTTTGCTCCGAACGGATTTGTCGAAATTTCACGCATTTATTTAACACACTCGTGTCGATAAAAATATTTTACCAGTTATTGCTCACTTACTTGCCGTCAAGCCAACCAGGAAAGGGCACACGACCAATACGTACATATCAGTCAGCCAGTAGCGTGCGATAATAAACTAATGAGAATAGGTCAGGCTGATACAGCTAACACGTAAAAAAATCAATCACTCACAGACGGGAATGTGTAGGTAGGAGGGTCGTGTTCGACATCCCGTGCCGAGCCGACCCGAGGTTGAGATCGTTCCTCTGTGTCCGATACAAGTTCGGAACAAAACTCAAAAAATTTGCACGGTCGTAATAATGATGTTTTGTTTTATGAACGGTAACCCACATGGAACAAAATATATTTTTAAAAATTACTTCAGTATTTATTTTCAATGTTTCGGAGAGATTTGTGATATTACTAAAGTAATTACAAAAACGTAAAATTGTTTCGTGCCGTAAATTCACTCTTAATTGCAACGACGAGGAATTCAGTAAGTGTTTTCTTGAAACTAATGAAAAATACAAATTTCAAGTATTTGCCGAAAAATTTAAGAAATTTTCAAGATCGCAATAATGATTTTTTGTTTTATGGACGGGAATCCACATGGAACGAAATATTTGTTTAAAATTACTTTAGTATTTATTTTCAATGTTTCTGAAAGATTAGTGATTTTACTGAAATAACTGAAAAAAAATCGTTTCATACCATGTGGGTACGGATACTTCGACCATGCGTCGCGATAAATTCACTCTTAATCGCAACGACGGAGAATCCAGTAACTTCGTCAAACTAATGATAAATAAAAATTTCAAGTATCTACCAGAAAATTCAAGGACTCCGAGGACTTCATGGAGCGCCGGACGTAATGACTAGGTGGGTAAATTGTCCGAGGAAAGATTTAACACAAACACACACTTCAGGAGTTGGGATGATCACACACAGAGAGATGAGAAAAAAATAAACACCGGAAACCATTGCATTGTAATATGAACTGAAAATATTATTAAAAAGCCTTTTACAACAAAAAAAATAACTAAAAAACAAACAAAAATACGATGTACATTTAAATTAAGAACAATTGGGTTTGTATCACTAAAAATAATAACATAACAAACGGTACAAAAAAATAGTGAGATAGAGAGAAAGAGAGGAATACTCGTTGTGAAAAATAGTAATGGTTTTTTTTAAATCTTCGTTATCTCTTTTTCTCCATTATGTACGCGAGTAGCACATCGCATTCCGGTAAATCAACGCGTGTGGGCCTTGGAATTCCTTTGAAACTTGGCTTTACGGGGCCTCGCCCTAATGGCTAGCTGGCATGCAAATACTAATTTTGCGACTCGTTTTCGTTCGGTATCGCACTATTCACAACGCCGCGCCGTGTCATCGACGCCGCGATAAAGTTACGGAAAAAATTGCAAGTTGAGAACAATACGGTGGTTTTATCAAACAAAAAAACGAGAGTCGATCTGTGATGTCCAAGGTTTTTCAATGCTTCAACCCGCTCGCATGAAACTGGCGGTCATGTCGAGCGGGAAAACTACTAACTGGGTAAACTTTTTTTTTCCTTTTTTTATGCACAAACACACGAGTCAACACTCTTCGGAACAGCACGAAATAAAATGAAAACAGAGAGTAGAAATAAAAAAAGGAAAAAAATAATAAAAACGGCAACCGATCGCTCGAGCCTGACGCGTTGTGAAAACTCGAAGCGACACACCGCCGCGAGTCAATCGATTCGAGTATTATTCTGTCTTACACGCCTTTGAGACTGATTCTTTCTTCGCTGCACAAGCATTTTTCGGAATAAATACTGGACCATATATCGTCGATCGTCATCCACCACTTTGGTACTTTAAATACAATTATTTATCTTTTCACTCGCGGCCGATAAATAACTATCGCACCGATTTATTTACAACAACAAAAAAATGCTCACTCTAGTTTCCGTTAATGTCTATGTCGAATCTCTGAGATCTTGACCCGAGGGGTCTTTGGCGAAAGTTTTGAGACCAGGCCGCTGGTTAGATTTGGAGCTTCGTCGCGTAACTGGGATACTATTTTTTTTCTCATTTTAGATAAGTACATGCGCCGATTAAGCGAGATGCGACGCGAAGTTTCTCGCTCGAGTCTCTTGGGTAATTCAACTGTGTACTTTGATCGACCAATCCCGGGCGCCCTGGATCCAGGTCAGACGTCGATCCAGGACTCTCGGGAGGATCCGCGAAACTTGTCATCGTACCGGCTGGAGAAGAGGTGCAAAAGCACTCTCGGGTCGCACCCCCTTCGTCGACGATCTCTCTCGTAAAAAAAATAAAATAAAGAAAATAATAATCTATTTTTCGAGAGATGACAAAAGTTCGCCAGCTAGGCCCAGTGCAGTCTTCGTTTATCGTAATTTTTGTTTTTGTTTTTCGTGAGACTCGAATTAGTCTTGATTCGCCGCTTTCTTTGTGTTACAATCTTTTTTTTTTTTTTGTCATTTCGTTCATGTCGGGTCGTGCGATAGTGCTTCGAGCCTTACAGACAACCGCGCCACCTCTAGGCAGTGACAAAATTCGTACTGAATAGAGATAAAAAATATAAAAAATAATACAATAATTAATAATGTACTAAACACTAAAACATGCATCAAGTCCGCTTTCGCGAGCCAACTGAGGGCTCCCTTATCGACGCGACTTGTCCAACAAAATATATTAATACTATTTGTGTGTAGTTTCACTTTTGTCACTTTGCCGATTCGCTTCAATCGAATGGAGCTCAAAAAACTCACTAGCGCAAAAATCTTTTAACTGGTCGTACCAGCGGTTGTGCCACATGGGCCTGGAATAAGCAGGATGTTGCGTGCGATAATAGAACAAGACAAATAAAAAAAACTTATCGATAGTAGAAGAGTCACGAGTGGTCAGTCATGATATAATAATGAATGACGGTAGAGCAGTAATAATGATCGTAATAATAGATAATAATAATAATAATAATAATAGATAATAATATTAATAATAATAATAATAATAATAATAATAATAATAATAATAATAATAATAATAATAATAATAGATAATAATAATAAAGAGCGAGTTAAGAGAACAAATTCTTATGCGGTAAATTCAATTCACTACGGGCTAAAAAAAACTACTCACGAAATAGTACAAAAAAAAGAGGAGAGAAAAAACAATCAAACAAACAAAAGGGAAGTACATTTAGCGAAACGCAGGGTACCGAGAAAGTCTATTCGGATTCTTTTATCTTTCGACTTCCCGATTTCATAGCGTACGGCGATTCTCAAAAAAAAATGCGTCCCGAGCTTTGCGTTCCGGGGCACAGGAGTGCGACCAACACTTGGCGAGGTCGATCACACGATTCGAGCGACAAAGTGTACTCAATAATAAACACTAGCCCGCAATAATTAATCAGAGGAGAGAAAGAAATAACAAACATTACCAACATCGTGAAGAATCCTTAATTTGTTTTTTTTTTTTTTTTTACATACTAAATGCACTTTCTGCACCGGATATCACCGTCTCGTGTCGCGAGACAACCAAAAGAAGCGAAGTCTCGGTACGATATGAGAAGAAAAAAAGGCGTCCCACTCATCGAAGCAATGGTCCGTGCGACTGTGGTCGTAACGCGATCAGGAGTGAGAGCGTTTCTTTGCGACAGCAACGGGTCGCGCACCACTTTTTATTCTCCCTCTCCTCTGTCCTATCCTACCTAGCTACTTCCGGATGCTGTTTCGTTCTCCGGAACTGGCTGTCTGATACGCACTCGTTATCTCGCGCGTCTTGTAAATCGAGCCGTACGATTTTATTTATAAAATATTTTACATTGCGAGAAAGCTTTTCGCGAACTCGAGGACGAGCGTACTTCAATGATATGCGTGTGCTGTCGCGGGAGAGATCGATTATTTTAATTTTTTCTTTGAATAACAAGTGGTCTCTCTCGCGTTGACTTGGTTAAAAAAAAAAAAAAAAAAAAAATTACGCAAGATTATGCGAAACGGGCAAGCTCGATGACAGAGGGCTCTTTCGAGGTCAAGAACATGGGCACGCTACATTTGCGAGGAGGTACGTGGGGGGGAGCGAGTGCGGGAGATTTTCAACATGGGAAACAGGGAATTCTAGAAAAAGGATAATAGTTATCGAGGTGAAGAGAGGGACTCGCTCGTCGTCCGTACGAGTCTCCTGAGAGCTCCGAGAGGGGATTGGGGACGTTAGAAATTGGGATCTCCTCGACTTGGGACATTAATTAAGGATCGCTTAGAACGACGACGAGGCAGGCCCGTTGGTAAATAGTCAGAGGGGGAAGGATTTTTCATTCTTTTTTTTTCAGGAAATTGGGAAAAGTGACTAGCGGCGGCGAGCTCTACAACTAAACAACAACAACAGTATTTTCAGTTATAACAACATTAACAAGTAAGTTTCGCGCGTGTGTACGTGTTTTTTTTCTCTCGATCGTCTCCGAGTTCGCCTCGGTTTAATCTTTTTCCTTTGTGCGTGTGTCCAAGTCTTTATTTTTTTTTTAATTCAACGAGCGGGAACCTTTATCGCGAGATCGTGCTTTTTTTAGTTCACATCTTCATCGCTTTCTCGTTGGGGCTCCCGTTTCCTATTTTTATTTATTTTTTTCGAGCGACGTATCGATATCTTCGAGAGTGACGGTGTACGGGTTTTTTTTCTCTATAACGTTTGGGTGTTCTTTTTTTTTTTTTTGCCGTTTTCATCAATCGCATACTAGATAGCAACGAGCCAGTCGTATTATTATTAAGAGTTCGGTTGATTATGTAGAAACGCCGCGAGAGTCCCTTTGCGGGATTGCGTGTTGCATCCTCGTTTAAAAACATCTTGAAGATTGACCGGGCTTCGCCGGGAGGAGCGTGTGGGTGGATCTCCTGTGGGTGAGCGTGTAAGTGTACATGTGTATGTGTGTGTGTGTTTATTAGTGACTGCGTGCGCGCGGTTACGGTATTGGCCGTGATGGGTCGATGGATAGGTACGTTCGGTGATGGTAAATTGTAGAAGAGGGATCGTGATAATGATGATGTTGCTGCTGCTGCCGTTGCCGATGAGGCTCATCGGCCCCGAGGTGCGACTCGATCGCAGCGTTGGCTCCGAGGTCGCGGGTCCTAGCCGGTGAGAGAGACCGAGCGATGATTCTCGGTACAGCAATGGGCGACGGCGACGAGACCGATGTCGATCGGCGGTTCGCGTCAACTCCGTCGATGGATCTTCGCGATACAGCGCTCGGCCCGAGAGAATCGCGATCGTCGATGTTTCCCTCGCCGCACGATCGTCGCGCCGCGACGGAGTCCTTCGCTCTCGACGACGAGCAACGAAGAACGCTGGCGTGACGCTTGCCGGTGTGGTCGTTGCGACGAGGAGGAAACTGCGACGCGGCCGACGACGAGCTCGACTCCGAGCGGTTCTGGGCCCATCATCCGCGGGTCTACATGCCGATGGGCGGTACCTGGACGTAGCGGTAGATGTAGAGCCGGTAGTCCTTGCTAGCGAGAACCACCGAACCGTCGTCCATCAGCGCGACGTCGAAGCACTGCGCGTGCTTTACCTTGCTCTCCAGAGCAGAGACGAGCTGACCGTCCTGAGTGAAGATCGTCAGATTGAAGTTGTTGTGATTGTCGGCTATGAGAATCTCACCGGCGGCGTTTATACCGACGCCTATCGGATAGTTCGTTATACCCTCGCCGCCAATCTGACGCAGATAAGCGCCCTCGTAGTTGAACACCTTGACGCAGTGGGCGCGATTGTCGCTGATGAATATCTCCTGCTTGTCGTTTACGACCACTCCGTTGGGAAACTCGAGATGCTTCGAGCAACCGAATTTCTGGAGCACGTTGCCCGCCTGATCGAATATTATGACGCGCATCACTTTGCACTCGACGACGACTATTCGTCCCTTCGAGTCGACGGTGACGCCGCGCGGATGCTGCAGTATGTTGGCGCCGAATTTACGAACGAACTGACCGTACTGATTGTAGATCTGGATCTGATGGGTCGGCGAACGTTCCGTGACTATTATGTCGCCCGACGGTCTCACCGCCGCTACGCGATTCGGATAGAGCAACTGTCCGTCCCTCTTGCCGCACTCGCCGAACAGAAACTTGAATCTACCCTCCTTGTCGAATATCTGGATTCTGTGATTGTTCGTGTCGGCGACGATGATGTTCTGAGCGTTGACCGCCACGCCCGATGGTTCCGTGAATTGTCCCTCCATTATACCGAATTCACCGAACTTGCAGTGATAGATCATCTTTTGCCTCTTTATCTGGGACTTCGGGGGAAATATCGCCGCGGCTGACATGAGTTTGGAGGTGAGATCGAGGACCGAATCGGCCGCGGGTGCGTTCGACGTTGTCATCGGGAAGTGATCGTTGCTCGTCACAGGATAAGCGTCGTTGCCGCCGTTGCTCCATTTCTCGTAGGGATTGTTCATGCCGTTGAGGTTGAGGTCGGTGATCGTCGTCGAGAAAGGGCCGAGACTGTTGACAGAACTGAATCTCTTGGTGATGACGCTGTTCTCGAACGACGACGGCGACGTTGACGAGACGCAATTTGAATTGGTCGAGACGAGACCGTTGCTGTAAGGCCTGTCGAGCAGGAGACCCCCGAGGGACCCGGCGCTTCCGGGACCGCTGCTGGCGTTGCTGCTGCTGCCGCCGCTCGACAGCGCTGTCGGTCTCGCGATAGGCGGCTGTTTGCTCGGTCCAACGCTGTTCGTGTCATTCGTGCTTCGAACGTACCCGAAGGTGTTTCTGACACCGACCTGTATGGCCTGATAGTTGCTGACGAACTCGAGATCGGCCGACTGTGCACCGATGTCGGGCGTGTAGTTGAGCAACACCTGAAGCTTCGAGTCGAGGATTTTCTTGACCATCAGGACTTCCGTAACCGTCGTGTACTTGGTCAATTTTTCAACGAACTCGCACGTCTGCTGTATCTTGTCGGCCATCTCGTTGGCCTTTTGCGTAACTACGCCGAGCGATATCTGTTTAGCCGAGAAGACCGACTCGAGCTCCTTGAGCAACTCCTGTTTTCGCTCCTCGAGCATCGATCTGTAGAACTGAAAGGTGTCGTTTATCTCGTTCTGAGCCTTGTGATATTGTACCTGGAGTCTCGCCGCGCCGTGATCGGCGGCCTTTACCGCCGAGCGAACCTCGGCGGCTTTCGCTCTGCAGTCCTGCACCGCTCGACCGACCGCCTCGAGCTGCTGAGGTCCGACCTCCGAGATGTGAGCGCAGTCGTGGAGCGAACCGGGATGATCGGTTATCGTGCACTCCTTGCACACCGGCACGGTGCACGCTCTGCAGAAATACTTGAGCAGCTCCGTCTTGTGACGCGGACAGAAGAGCGCCTTCTCGCCGTTGCTTCCGCCACCGCCGCCGCCGCTTATGACGATGTTGCTCCGCGTCTCGGCGGCCTGCTCCATCTTCGAGTCACCGAGATTCAACACCCGGTGACCCTCGAAACAGTGCATGAATTGATGCGCCATTACGCAATTCGGACAGAGAAAGTTCGCGCAATCGAAGCAGCGCGCTACCGCGTCGGACTCTGTGGATTTGCAGCCTGTGCACCTGACACCACCGCCAGCGCTTCCGAGACGAAAGTGAGGACAGGGACCGTCGCCCGGTTTACCCGAGTCTAAACAGATATCGCAGCTGTCGACGTCGCAGATCGCTGAGTCGCTTGCAGGCGGAGAGCTCCCGCTCACCGTTAGCGGGGACAACGAGACCAGGGAGCCGAGGGAATTTGCGCGAGATTCCAACGAGGGCGTCGGTGAGGCCATCTTCAGTCAACCGGCATCCCTGCAATCACACAACGAACAAACATATATTTAGCAACGTCGAAACACATTTCGTCTGGATGCAAATTATGGATACAAATCAATTTTAATAAAGTAGAGGAAGGATGAAAGACTGGGCATGTGGACCACCCGGATTAGCCGTTTGAAGGTGGCGAATCCGAACCATCCGGATTAACCGGTTTAAGGTGGTGAATATGAACTACCCAGATTAACCGGTTGAAAGTGATGAATACGGACCACCCAGATCAACTGCTTCAAGGTGGTGAATATGGACCACGCGAATTAACTCGTTGAAGGAGGTGAATATGGTCCACTCGGATAAGCCTGTACAAGGTGGTGAATATGGACCACCTGAATTGGGAGGTTAAAGGTGGTAAATATGGACCCGGCGGATTAGCCGCTTCAACGAGGTCAATATGGACCACCCGGATAGCCGCTTCAAGATGGTCAATATGGACCACCCGGAGTAGCCTGTTGAATATAGTGAATATGAATCACCCGGATTATCGGGTTGAAGGTAGTGAATATGGACCACCTACATCGACGGACCCGACCGCCGCAATATTCGCCACTTTTACTCCAAAATACCGATGCACATGAATAAATATGAGACAGGGCTTGTCTTCCTGGACGATTCCCACGCGCGCTCTTCGCCGATCTCTTCACCGGCCGGTATCGGATATCTCCACTCTCCGACCGCTCCATCGTCCTTTTCCTCCCGCATCCTCGAGACCCTTTAATTAAATCGCTCGTCTCCGGCCGCGTTTGACCCTGCATCGTACCAGAGCGCGCCTACGGAGAGTACTCACGCGCAACGACATCCTGCGAAACAGCGAGGCAAAGAGACAGCGAGATACAACCAAGGTCACGAGCGCGAAGGTTATCGCTCCTCTCCCACTACCTACGAATCCACCTTTTCGTCTTCAAAGCTCCCCCACTCCGGTCCCGACACGGGGGCGCTCTTTGTTTCGCCTCGCCAACCCACCCACGTCAGGGACTCCCTCTCTTCCACTCCGACGAATTTACGATCGCGCTAGGGACACCCGACTATCGTCCGGTTGTTACCGAAGCTGCGGAGCCCGAGCGGAGCCACAGCCATGGCCTTTCCCGAGAAAGAAGGAAGCTGGCGCACAAAGCGACCTCCGTTTCAGTCCTCAGCCTCGGCGAGGCTACGCGCATCAGGGCTTCGGTAGCAGAAGCACTCCAACGATCCGTGGCCTGGGAGTTTGCGAGTGGCTCGACGATGGTGTCTTTCTATCTCTGTCGGGAGAGAGCTCGGGCTCGATGCGCGGCTGAACGACCATGCTGCATCGAGTTCTCCTGTTCGCTGTTCGCGCTGCCAGGCATTTCAGCCTTCGTGCAGGAATTTTCGATGCTATACGGAGATACGCCTGCGAAGGTTAACGTTCTCGCCAGGGCTGCTTTCGCCGCTACCCTAGTAGACTTTTGGAGCGTCATACGGCGTCTCGATAACGCCTTGTCGGGGTCCGATGTAACGCTCCGAAATTTGGAACAGGGTCTAATCAAACCGAATTGGCGGGTTTTGCTCCCTCATGGAGGAAGCTATTTATTATTTTTTTCAGACTATTTTGACTGTTAAGAACAAGTGAAATTTCTTTCATATCAGGTGAGGTTCGATGTAACGCTCCGAAATTTGGAACAGGGTCTAATCAGACAGAATTAGCGGGTTTTGCTTCCTAATGGAGGAAGACATTTTTTCTTTATTTATACTTTTTTTTACTGTTAAGGTGAAATTTCTCTCTTATCAAGGCCGGTCTGATTTAACGCACCGAAATTTAAAACAGGGTCTAATCAGACATAATTGACTCACGGTTTTTTTTCCTTTCTTCTTCGCTTTTTTAAATTTTTTGCAGACTTTTTTGATTGATAAGAACAAGAGAAATTTCTCCCTCATCGCCCAAACCCTTGCTCGGTCGGTACGAAAAACTGTAATCAACTTTCTTTTCGCGTCTACCGGCATGTACGGTCGAACAAAGAGTCTCATTTCGAGCTGACACGATATACGCTCTCGACGAGACTTTTCGTTCAATCGTACCAGTCACCGTCAGTGAAAAAAGTTGATTACCGTTTTCGTTACCTACCGTGGTATTTCGGATGAATCTCGGTGCAATCAATCGTGGTGTTACATTGTGTTTTTCCTCGACTATTCAGGTGTCGTGCGCGAAATTCGGCAACGTGTCGTTGGACCGAAGAGAGAGATACGAGGAGTCGACACCCGGTGCGTCATTGCCGCACGGGTCGATGACGATTAACCGGTCCGACACGAGTATCAACGCTATGTTACATTCATGAAAGCTCGATGGCGCAGTCCATTTCAGCCCGGTTGACTCGCTTTCCGGAGGGTTGATTTTCGTTACTCCCGCAACGCGCTGGGCGGTGTTCGATCGGAAGTCTCAAACTGTTCAACCGGAAATTTTTTTTCACCCTGGGAAATGAAACTTGCGTGCTCGAATGCAGTGCTGCTCTGTTCGGCTAAATCCAGAAATGTCCGAAATGTGTCAGCGTATACACAGTCAAAAAAAGTTTGTGCTTTTGGCAACTATTTTTTGTCCACAACCGTCGACAACTTTTTTATTTATTAATTTTCCGATCGCACCATGCGGTTCTAGTTTTACAACCAAGAGTATAAACTAAGATTGTTAATGACACGGGAAGTAAAAGGGCAGGTTTGTATTGTCAAACCTGAACGAACGAGTTTGTCACTTATTTAACAGTTATTTTTACGAAACTTCGTATTCTGATTTTACAAGATTATTTTTTACTGTGTATACGCGACTGAAATGGACGTTCTTATATTTTAGTCAGATGTCATTTCAGAGCTTTAGCTTTCATACGAATTTGCTGTGATAAGCGTTCTTTTGTTATCAAAACAAAATGTACCGTTGGCAATTTTGAAAATCCACTAACAGTCGACAATCACAAATAAAAGAACGCGTAGCTGAACAGATCGGCATTCAAGAACGCAGCCTTCTCATTTCCTCATTTATATTTATCTCCTAAATTTTTCCTCATTTATATTTATCTCCTAAATTTTTCCTCATTTATATTTATCTCCTAAAATTTTCCTCATTTAAATTTATCTCCTAAAATTATCCTCATCTATAGCTTGGATTCCAAGGATTTGACGGATTATGGAAATTCGGTCAGGGTCCGAGCTGATGCTCTTTGCGCTGGGAAAGCAAACATTTACGCTTTACTTGCTCGTCTCCTTCGCTCCGATTTTTCTTTTTTCTTCATCAGCCATCAGTAGCGCTTGTAGCGCTGTTGCCGGTAGCCGGGGAGAGCTTGCCGGGTCGTAAACTTCAAACCAGATGCGATCGCAACTGCGGACCCCTCTTCGTCGAGGCTGCTGCTGCTGCTGCTGCTACTCCGACGATGGAGAGAAATAGGAGAGCGTGAGAGCTTTGCATAAACTGCGGGTAGGCCTCGAGCCTAAGATAAATAACGTCGGTATTTCCGAAGCGCCGCGACTCTCGAGTACAGTCGAGCTACTGATGCTGTCGCCGGGCGCACAATATATTTTCTACCAGTCGCCATGTATCGACGAGTGTATAAAATTTCACGGTTTATATACGGAGAAAAATAACTGATTTGTCCGAACCAGCTGCGTCGTTGAATATTTTCCAGTCGATTAATCTTGTCGAGCCAACGAATCAGCCGGTTAGGCCAATAACATAAAAAAATAGTTCTATGGGCCAGAAACATTATCTGGAAGCCAGCGGTCTATGTGTTGGTTTAAAAAAATAATCAGCCAGCGCTACGAATTAATCTTTTGGCATCCGAATAATTTGTTGGCCCGATAAAGTGAGTAGCCTGGAACGTACTTCAATCTCCAATCCAATTTGTTGGCCCAACAAATTATTTGGATAGCAAGCAACGTTGTTTGTTGTCAATCTTATGATCCGTTGGATCGATCATATAAGTCGCCTGGAGTCTATTTATCGGAGCAGTTGGTTGTGACAATTATTTTCCAATTGTTTGAAACTGTGAGTCGAATCGCAATGTCATTTGTCCACAGTCACAACACTTTCCAACCACCCAATATATATTTTCTACCAGTCGCCATGTATCGACGAGTGTATAAAATTTGACGGTTGATATGCGAAGAAAAATAACTGATTTGTCCAAACCAGCTGCGTCGTTGAAAATGCTAAACACTATGAATATAGTCGACCCAATGAAACAATCGATTAGACCAACAACGAAAACAGTTCGGTGGGCCAATAAAAATGATTTGGACGCCAAGCAATCCATCTGTTGGTTCAACAAAATAAGCAACCGGCGCAACGAATTAATATTTCGGCAACCGGATAAATTGTTGGCCCGATAAAATGAATCGTCCGGAGCGTATTTCTACTATCAATCTAATTAGGTGGCCCGATAAATTGTTTCGATAGCAAGCAACTTTATTTATTGGCATCGTGATTATCCAATCGGATAAATTGGCTGGACCAACCAGATAAATCGGCTGAATCAACCACATAAATCGGCCGGACCAATCAAATAAATCGGCTGGAACCGATTTAACCGAGCAATTGGTTGGGACAATTATTCTTTAATTACACAAAGCCGTGAGTCGAATCGCAACGTTATTCGTCCGCGCTCGCAACAATTTCCAACCGGCTCGGTTAAATTTATAACACAGTTTTCGACGATGTCGACGCACGGCTGCGAGGACGGAGGCATGGATTCGTACCCGGCATTCAGCGTTAATAGGTAGACGCAGTTAGTGCTGCAGGGTGCGTGCACCCTTTGCCGATCGATGAACACTGTTGAGGGGTCATCGAGTGGCGCATAGGGACGTTCTCCCTCTATGGCCTTCCCAACTCGCTCTCTTCGACGCTTGCACTCCGTTTTGTTCCCTCTCGCACTTGGACACCCCCCCCCCCCCTCCTACTCGTCCCCTTGTAACGGCTTGAGTATCCGGCTGTTCTGCCCCTGACAGCAGTAACAACAGCCGGCGGTTCATGTTCACGTGTGTGAGAAACCCTCAACCCCCCCTGAAACCCCCTGGGCGCGTCAACTTTTCAACAATGGCCGACATCGGCTGTGCATCCGGAGCCCCTCATGTTCTCAAAACTCATACCCGGTAATACGGTGTCTTGTCAGAAACACCGGGACGATTCGCAAAAGAGACATGATCCGAGATGTCTCGTAAGAAGGATTGAGCAAGATCGATCGCATCAATCGAAGCTATAACTACGGGTTTACAGTAAAACGGCTGTCATTCAGGGAGTACAATTTTCTACCAGTTGCCGCGTATCGACGGGTTTATATGACAAAAATAACTGATTTGCACGAAGCAGCTGCATTAATGAATATGTTCAGGAATAATTTTGTTGACCCAACGAATCAACCGGTTGAACTAACAACAACACCAACAAATAGTTCGATGGGCCGGAACAATGATTTGGATGGAAACCGTCCGATGTGTTGGTTGAACAAAATAATCAGCCGGGCTCGGCAGAAGGATTGAGAAAGGTCGATCGCAGCAATCAAAGCCGTAACTATTGATTTACAATACAAAGACTGTTGTTCTGGGAATACCATTTTGTATGCCATATATCGACGAGGGTTTAACATTTCACGGTTTATATGCTGATAAAAATATCTGATTTGTCCGAATCGGCCACGTCGTTGAATATGCTCAGGGTTAATTTTGTTGATCCAACGAATCAACCGTTTATACCAAGAATAACAACAAGAAAATAGTTCGATGGGCCAGAAAAATTATTTGGCTGCCAACCGTCCGATGTATTGGCTCAACAAAATAATCAGCAGTGCTAGGAGGAAGACTTGCGGAAAATCGATCGCAGCAACCAAAGCTACAACTACTGGTTTACACTAAAACGACTCTTACTCAGGGAATAGAATTTTCATCCTCCCTCGGATCTAAAAAAACAGGCTCTGCAAAAGCCTACGCCCAACCCTTAACCAAAATTTGTTCAACGCTTCTTTTTCTTCAATTTTTTTTTTTTTTGCTCATCCACAAGAAAGCATCCAGAGGCGCGCGAGCAGCGGGTTGACCTTGGGACCGGAGTGTCGAGCCTTGAAAAACGACGGAGGCCTTCGCGAGCCACAACCTCGACCCTCAAACTCCGTGGGGGCGCCGTTGCCGAATCCCGTCGGCGCGATTACAATTTTTTTCCGTCCTGCTCGTGACGTAGCCAGCAACGGCAACGATGGGCGATTTTCTTGGTAATGGTGTTGCGGCTCGTCCTGGACTAGCTCCCAGGAGGGGGAGGAGGGGGTGGATGGATGGCTCGTCGCTCAGTTGGATAGAGTGCGTTCCCTCTTCTGTTCCTCGGGAAAAGGAGTGAGAACGACGAGAGAGACGCGACGAGCCAGGGGTTTGGAGGGGGGAGGGGGGAGGGGGGGCGACTGTGCGCGCCGCGTCCCCCCGATTCATCCGGCAGCGGGCTGCACCCCACGGTTGAATGCACCTAAAGGGGTGGCGGACGCGACGCGTCTCGTTACCATGGCGACGCCGCATCGACTACGGTTACCCGATCCCCGCGCTTCGACGACGACCGCCCCAGACTCGGCGCTCTCTCCGCCGCCGGATAACCGGAGGGTACGCGAGGAAGCGAGAGCGCCCAGGAAAACCACCCCCCGGGACTGCTCAGCGCCGACGATGGTGCATCGCCCTTCGACGCAGCCCCTCACCCCCCCACCCCCACCCCACCCCACCCCCCTCGCCCCTGCCGGTCCGTCGGTCGCGTTGCACTCTCCCGTTCACTCTCGATCTCCTCCTCTCTCTTCCTCCTGTCCACTTTCTTCTGCCACACAGAATGAAATGGTTCCCGGCGCAATCGTCGAAGTTCGTCCGAGTGCGAGTGCACTTGCTCGACGCTCGTTCGTTTGCTCGCTCCGTCGGGATTAATAACGAGGGGTACACACGATGGTTCGGATAATTTAACCGGGGAACATGGACGATGAGATTTTAACGATCTTTGTGTTGGCGATGTTTTCGTACTGGCTGGTCTCTCTTTTAGATAATAACATTTGCATGGTTCTATCTGTCGCTCGTAATGTACTGTGACTGTGACAAAATAAATGAGAAAATGAAATTAATGAAAATAAATACGGTATAAGAATTGAGATTCACTGTAAAGAAATGTTGGTTGAAAATTGATGAACGATTTTGAAAGCTTTTTTTGTATGAAGTGCTTCTGAAATTTCACACACGAGGGCGTTGTAGTTTTACAGTAAAATTGTTATTTTTAATTGACATTTTTGTAAATTTTAGGCGGAAGATTTCGAACTTTAATATTTGGTATTTTCATTTTACATAAAATCCCATGTACGTATATCAGAATGGCACAGTTCTGGCCTAGTACTGGTGCCGGAGCTATCAGTACTGGCAGACAATCAAGGCCCAGTATAAATCCAATGCAGAATCAGTACTGGGCCGATATTGAAATGATAACACCTGCCCAGTGCTGGCTGTCGGCGTCAAGCCAGTACCGCGTGCCAATGTTCAGCCACTGTTCAAAAATGATAATAATAAACAGTAAAAACGAATGTTTTTATCGTCTGCCTGTTTGTTTAATGCATTTCTCTGATCGAGGTTTATTGTATTGTTGTTATTTTACGGTTATACACTGTAAAACTCGGAATACATTTTTTGACCGGTGATGGGATTCGAACCTGCAACCCTACGATTACTAGTCCTAGATCTAACCTACTTGGCTATGCTAATGTTGAAGAAAAACATTTCAAAACTTGTACATCAGTTGAGCAAACGCTTTATCATAAAATACATCAATATTTATTCATTAGTCACTGAGTCCTATATAAAATTTATTTGTAATTCATCTTTTTCATGCTTTAATATCATTGAGAAAGCGTTGGTTGAACTCTGGCAACCAGTACATGCCCAGTACTACGACGGATATAAAATTTGATCTAAAAAAGGATTTTATCTAATACGGTCTATTAGTGATGGCCAACACTTGGTGTAGTTGTTCATCAGCACTAGGCCCGTTGTCGCTGAACACGAATTGGCCAATGTCGTTGGCCAAGTCGTGCCAACAAGACTTGGCAATAAGGGCTGTTCTAGTATTGGTCCCTATTGCCGGCCCGGGACTTTGTCCAGTACTGGCAATCAAGGTTGGCCCATTCTTGGTGAAGCTTTTCATCTGTGCGGGGACAGAACCGGCAATTAAGACTCAGCAACTGTAACTGTCCCAGTTCTGGGCCATATTAGCAGCTCTGGACTTGGCCCCGTACTGGCAAGCTGTATAGGCCCATTACTGATAATGTTGCTTGCCAATACTGTCCGAGACTTGACAATCGGGCCTATCCCAGTTCTGGGCCGTTTTTATAACGCCGGCTCCGTACAGATATTCGCACATGGGAGATTTGTCATAGAGACATTCCTAAAATCTTACTGTCCATTCGTTTCACTTTTGGGAACAATTTTAAAAAATGAAATGATAAAAAATAGAGCTGATACGAATGTCGCAACTTTTTTGCGACGCAACAGAGGCTCTCGGTACAGTAAAGCGCGCCTCCGGGTCTTGGCGAGCGACGAAATCAATAAGCGCTGTGGATACACCAGCACCGTTGCTGGTGCGATCGGCTCGTTGGTCCCGGATCATCAAAGTCATTAACGTCGGAGCAATGATTGCGGCCATAGCCCGCTCTCGTGGAAACAATTGTTACGGGGGCGCCTCCACGCAGTTTCGCGCCCGACAGATTTCCCATTGGACGAACCGGTAGAGGGGGGGGGGGGGGGGCGATCCGTCGCGTTTCGCCGCACTCTCGTTACTAATACATGTCACGTCGATCGCGACGTGCAAATTTATTTTATTTTTTTCACGGCTGTGGGCACGTACAGTATCGGCGGTCACAAAGAAGAGAATTCAGTTGAACGGGTGTTGATGTTTCAATAATAATACTCTCGTTGATACGAGTCGGCCACACATAGCGCCATCGATTCAGGGAGGGTCGAGTGCGACTTTCGATTAATCGAGCGATCGCGTTCGACCCCAATGAACCACGACGATTTCCTTCAACTTCGATCGTCAGAGTTGCAGAAGAAAACATTCGCAGCGACGGTAAATTACTTGGTATTATTAAAAATGATTTGTACGCTTAAAAATGATTTTTGGTTGCAAAATTTTGATATGTCTTCGTTAGATTAACATTTTTTGCCACAAACACAGGTCGTTGACATCCAAAAAAATAATGGACCTTCGCGGATGAAACGTTTTTTTGGATGTACAATTTTTATTAAATCAATTTTTTTTTAATTCATTTTTTTTTTTTTTTACTGCGTACGGGTGATACCGAATAGGCTGAAGATTGAGTAGGTTCTGGAGACCGAAGAGTCGTGTTGTATAGTGACGGAAACTCTCGGTATGGCCATCCAGTTTTGTCATCAATTTTACGAGCCCCGGCGGTGTTCGAATGTTGCCGCTGGTTTTGTTTTACGAACGAGGTATTGGAGAATGGTGGTGCTGAAGAGGTATCGCAGCGAGGTCACTGTACCCTTAGGGAGGGCGCAGCGGCTGTGTGTAGAGAAGGTCAACGTTGTGCCGGTGAAATCGGGCGTTGGGGAGCGGCGGGCAGCTCTCTCTCTCGCTCGCTCTTTCTCTCTCTCTCTCTCCGCTATCACCCGATGAAGTCGGGCCGTATCGATTCTCGAAGCGTGCGAGAGTTCTCTGTTTCACTGTTTCGCTACAATCACCCCGAAAAATAATAAGCCCTATGGCATAACCGGACGCTCGGATTGCTTCGTAAATTTTACAATTAAATTATGAAATTAATTAATCAATAATTTTCATATGCAATATGTATTTACATACATATGTAATTATTGTGTTGGAATATAGAATTTGTATTGGTAAGAAATTTTTATAGTAATTTTCTGCCGTCAGTGAAAATGCTTTTAAAAAAATGAGTCGCAAGAGGTGCGTACACTGCAAAACAAATTCGTATGAAATTTAATGTTTATTTGTGATGAAAAATGCATGTTCAGTGTCTTAGAAACATTGGAAATACTTTATCATCAACAATTTAGTTTAATTTTACTATGAAAGTACTTTAATTTTTCATCACAATTGTACATTGAATTTAATGTACCAGTTTTTGCGTAAAAACTTCCAGACCGGTACATTTAATTTCCATTTTTTTTTACAACGTAAAAAAGGCGCGTGTCGGGAATTTTGAATATTCAAATGGATTGTTGGGCCT
This sequence comes from Stenichneumon culpator, assembly GCA_964017025.1. Lineage (NCBI taxonomy): Eukaryota > Metazoa > Arthropoda > Insecta > Hymenoptera > Ichneumonidae > Stenichneumon > Stenichneumon culpator. The sequence goes on from OZ024772.1 coordinate 4,114,081, forward strand.
TGGGACTCCTTCCGGTTACGGAGCCAGGAGTGTCGATGATTCAGACGGAAAGTAGAGTCAACAATTAATGGGAAGCCAGTGGGGGCGCACGAGCAGCTACTCGAGACGTGCGAGATCGGGAGGTTCAAGCGCCGTTTGACCGGTCCGTGAGTCACACGGAGTCAATGAGGCCGTTATTCCCACCGTGGGTCTCCGCAGCTCCGTTCTCGTCGTTAATAAGAAAATTAACCATAGCGAGCAAGATTATCCGCGCGATCGATCGAACGAGGGAGCGCGGTCACGCGCCTTAATTCCGTCATTAATGCAGATTTATCGTCTCGTTATCATAATAATCATATTACGATAAAAAAAAAAAAAATTGACGCTCCAAATGAAAATTTAAGAAGCGAGAAATCGTAATTTTTTCCCCATGGAAACAGATAAGTATGTGAAAATATACTTTTAATAAAAAGATTGTATATGATTCTATAATAATACAGTACTAGTTTATAATAATATATTACAAGATATATCCGCAAAAATATTTATTTTCGTGCATGCGGAAAGTACATACTTCATATAAAGAATATATTTTGTCGCAAAAAATTCGTTATTTTTAATATATTTTAAATCTATTATTAATATACAATGTTGAAAAAAATTATAAATTTAATGACCCGGACTGGAAGTTTTTGTACATTAAATTTAGTGTACAATTGTCATAAAAAATGAATAGATTTTTAGAATGTAATAAAAATCAATTATTAGAATGAAAGTACTTTTGTACGAAAATTAAAGTAAATTATTAAAAGTAGAGTATTTATAAAGTTATTAATATACCGTACGTTCATTTTTTATCCCAATTGTACATACAATTTAATATACCAGATTATGCATAAAAAATTACAGTAACTTACATTAAAATGCACACGAATTTTTTCACCGTGTAGTAAAAATATATTAAAAAATAGATTTGCAATATATTTTTTGCACATACTTATGTTCGGTGTCGGATCGCCGGGAGCCCGAATAGGTCTCCGGCGCGCAGCCGGAAGTGCCCAATTTGGAGAGAAATTACTTTCGAGATCCACGAGCTATCTCGTCTGCTCCCTGTATCTCTTGGAGTACATTTTGAATTAACTCGATCAAGTAATTAACCCGTACCCTTAACCCTCGAGATCCCTCGACGGGTCGAAGTCCAAACTCTATCTCTCCGTTCCTGTACATGTGTTACGTGTACCGCCGCGGTATTCGTATTCGCCCAAAAGGTTCGCGGACTTGTGTGTCTTATATGAACGTTATAGGGACTCTCCGGATCCCGGTGAGATTATCGTGGTCGGTCTCGGGATTCGCGCTTGTTTCGTCAAGGCTTCCGACGGAAATTGGCGGGGCTCTTGAGCGACGGGGGAGCACACACACCTGTGGCGCTAACGACTATTACGAGACAAGAAGTAGGATAAGTGGGAATCGGCGGTTCGTGACGATGCTATTGTGGGCGATGGAGCGATGAAGCTTTCACCGAGGCAGCATCGCCGAGGCCTAAAGCTTCTTCCCCCGCGTTATCCAACGTTCCCTCGGGTCAGCGAACAAATCAATTTCGCAGAAATATCGACGGTTTAACAACCGAAGAGAGCACATCCTACGCCAATTAAGAAGACGCCGATACGCCTTCCGCCCTACTCGCAGAGGGCTCCGGCCGTTAATGAAATCTGTAATTAATTTTTTTAATAGTGCAGACCGTCTGGAATGAAATGAAAGTTCTTGCTTGAAGCAGATGTCGAGTTGGTTTGCTTTAAGGTAGTCCTTTAAGGTAGTTTAAGTTAAACCCAGACGACGGTTGCTTAGGTATGAGAGAGACAGCGTCATAGGGATTCTGTGAGAGTGAGAGGGAGAGAGAGGAGTTTGGACTCCCCTTAAGGTGAAATAAAACACGTTCTCTGTCGCACTCTCTCGCTCCATGGTAAGACCAATAGCGCTATCCCTCTCGCACTCCTGGCTCCGTCACGTGACTTCCACTTCAATTTAAGGTAGCCGATGCACAGAACTCTAGTCAACTGAGTGCTTATTTTTTACAATTGTTTATCGAAAATGTTGTGCATTTAGTAACAGTAACGGAAGTCGATTTGTATTACTGCATGGGTTCTCAATCAAAGAAACTATTGATAACGATGTTTTAGCAAATACACAAACTGATAAATGCAAATTTCTATGACGATATATTTTGGTTGAGTTTATTCAAAGAAGAATACTTATTTTTCAACCAATCGTAACGTACCATGGCTCATTTGGTGTCTCAAACGTTGTTGTACGAATTCGCCAAGTAGATTTTTTTATGGTATTGGTCACTTAAAAATGACGGCAGTTTGTTTATGGGGGAAATAATTCACAGGTTAAATAACGGTCCGTATTTTCATAATATGGTAAAATCTCTGCAAAAAATCTATTGGGTGCAATTCATACAGCAAAGTTTCAGAAACAAAATGAGCTGCTGTATATTAAAATCGGTTAAAAAATATGAATTTTACTTTGAAAAAACCGAACAAAAACGTACCGTCATGGAAATTTGTATTTGCCAATTGTTCTTGCAAGACCATCATGAATAATATATCTCTTGGTCGAGAATACGTGCAACAATACAAATCAACGTCGTTTACTGTCAATAAATGCATACAATATTGGATTAACAACGGTAAATATTTAATACTCAGGTGACTCGTGTGCAACGCAGTAGCTAACTTAAGAACTTTCTGTCGTTCGCGAATGGTCGAAACCATGGAAGAAAATCAATTACAGTATTCTTCATCAACGACGGTAATTCGCATGCTTTTAACACGTAAAACAATGTGTGAGACGCCCTTCCGGTTCTCAACAGTCGACATTGTTTGTTTACGATAAATTAATTTTATTAAGGAAGTAATTAAATTAAGCCGGCTCAAAGAATTTCGGTCGCGGGCGAGTCGGCAATGTTTCATTGTAAAATTCTGCTTAAAGGGCATTTTATGTAAAAATTTAGAAAATATGTGTTGTCAATAAAGACACAGATAATTTAACTCTCGCTACTTAATTTGATGCCAATATTTATAGTCTATAATACGAGCTGGAAATTCATACAAGTTAATAACCAGAGCAAGTGCAACACATTGAGAATTGTTGGAAACCCACGCGTTTCTTTTAGCGTTATTCATTCAACCTCTCCGCTTCGCGTGGTTCTGCATAATATAACCTCCCGTTCAGCGCATCCCATTCGACACCCGGCGGAGGTCGCTCGTTTGTATTTCCCGTATACCCGCACGGCGCTGACAATGTGCCTTGTCGGAAGCATTCTTCACACCTTGCCTCGGCTGAGAACCAGAGATCGTACAAAGTGTTGAAGAAAGGAGGGACGACAATGCTGTTGCATGGGGGCAATCGCGATTCTACCGCAGATGAATTAACTACTGATGCTCTTACCTACTAAATATACAGTTAATTTACAATAAACCTTTTTTATTCATTCCAGTCCGTTAAGGAAATTGGTGTGCTCCAAACTGGTCGATAGTGCAACATTTGTTAAATCGTTCATATTAAGTTTTGCGCCTAAGGTTTGTTATCTTGATCTAGGACAAAAAGCTCGTAGATCGTTACCTAAACGTTTGCGCAAACGATTTGTTAACTTAAGCATCAGTTCGACCAGACCGGAGAGCTCGAACCTTACGAACGAGTGGTGATAAAAACAGTACCTACGAAAACTCGTTTGATATATCCGATCGGCTGGAAACGAAAAATATGGCTCCAAACTGGTCAAGAGTAAACATGATTTTTTATCGCTCATATTAAGTTTTACGCCCAATTTCTGTTGTCCGGATTAAGGACACAGCCTATGGATCGTTACAAAATTTTTACGCAAACGGTTTGATAAATTAACCACCAACTTGATCAGTCCGGAGCGCTCGAACCTTAGGATGGCGATATACACAGTCTCCACAAATATCCGGTAGAAATATTCTATCAGCTGGAAACAAAAAATGTAACCAGAACAACGGGGTTGAACGGACGGGTTCTATTATATTTTTTTTCGCATTTGATACGTACACGTGACGTCGGTTGACGTAAGCAATTCGTTTTAATTAAACGTTCGCCAGGACCGCGGCGTAACCTCGGGATCGACTTGTCGCCGTTGACGATGTCGCCGACAACTCCACCGGCTATACAACGAGAGCAGCGACGCGCTCGGGCTGACTATGTACGCGCGCTCGCGCGCGTAAGCTTCGCGTTTATATCATACTTTACGATCCGTTCTTGACGCTCGGCCCAGGCGGCATACAAATTGGCAAATTACCCCGGGGGTCCCGTTCCTCGACCGATCGCCATCTTTATACTCTCGTTGATACACTGTGTTCCTTCCTCGACCCGATGCATTAAAATAATAATAATAACAATAATAATTTATTACTGCACCTCGCTTACCGAACGGTGCTCCCTCGCTGCGATACAATGTATAACATGTTCGTGACGAACGGGGCACGCGGTACGAAGATTGTTTTGAAAATAACCGGTAAATATCGGGTCAATTAACCGCAGCTGCGGACGATACTTTGCCGATGGATATTTATCTACGAAACGAACAACAAATTCAGCAATAGAATTTTTTTTATATATCTCTTCGGTGATTTTGGTCGTAAGGTAAAGTTTCCTTTTTTCAACTTCTTATAGTATTTTAGAGCATTTTGGTTAAGTAAATGTGTAAAGGGGTCAATAAACCGTGGCTGCGAACGATACTTTGCCGATAGGTCAAGAAACACGGTAGTATCTCGACGACAAGTTAAAAAAATACTAACTTTTTATAGTATTTTTTCAAGCAATTATTTAAACAGCAACGATTGGCAGCGACTCAATCAAACAAACATAGTCGATAAGGTAGGGGGTAGTAACTTTATCGGCAAAAAAAAAAAACAACAGCGAGTGACAGAATTTACCGGTGAATTCGCAACGGAAGTTGCAACAAACACTCTCATAAGCTGCCGCGAGGTAAACAATGATTCGTTCGGAATTACCCATCCGAGTAACCCCATTCGCCGAACCGGGAGACTCCGCGATAAAGTCGAACCCAGACGTAAAAAAAAAAAATAAAAAATAAAAATAAAAATAAAAATAAAATAAAACTAAACGAAAATAAATAATGTGACGAAAGGTAGACTCTCGTATTTCGAGAACATGGAGGCGTGAAAGCTGCCCGGGGAACCGTTGTTCGTGGCGAATATTTTACGAGTAAATTTCCCCGACGCCGCTCGCCTCTGGAGCTTCGGATTCTGGAGTGTGGGAGGGAAACGGGCGCGTTTATACGGAGCAGACCGAGGAGGTCTCTTCGCCCGCCGACGACTCCGAGGGATGCGACGTGACCGATATGCACCGGAGAGCCGGAATACTCGATGCCCCCTCATAAATTTTCATGGTGACACCCCCTCTTCCCGAACACCGTGGCTCTCACTTCTACCGTACTTTCTCACCGGGGATGCAAAGACCACCACGGGCATCCCCCGGCAAACCCGATCGTCGACGAGCGCGACGGCAGCTTTCGCGCTCTCGACGTCGCGCCAGCGACGACCCACTCGGCGTCTCCGCGTGCTCGAATATATTCTTTGCTCTTCCTTTTTTTAAATTCATTTTGCTTCCTCATAGAGGAAGCTTTATGATGGTGAAAAATTTTTTTTTCGAGATTTTAATGAAAACGTGTTCAGAATGTTCCAAAACATCGAAAAATCACATTTAGAAAAAATGTCCGGATGTATGTGTGTGTGTGTGTGTGTGTGTGTGTGTGTGTGTGTGTGAATCAGACGCGAAAAATTCAAATGGCTATATCTCGGGTACGCCTCCACCGATCAGGCTGAAATTTTGCACACAGCCTGTGTGGTTAATAGTCAATGTTTCTGCCAAATTTCATCCAAAAATGTTCAGTTGTTTTTTTTGTACGCCATTTTTAATTTCTTCGAAAAAGTCTGTGCGCACCGTAGCGCTCGCAATTTTTTAACTATCGGGCTAAAAACGCGTACACAGATGGAATATGATCACCCGATGATCCCATTAAAATTTCAAGAAAATCGATCGAGCCGTTTAAATTTTATGTCATTTTGAATTTTTTGAATTTCATGAATTTTTTTTTTTTTTCAAGACGCATTTTTCCGTATTAAATATTGATCTATGAATTAAAAAAGTGTCAGATTCGTGATCAGAGTGAAAAAATACTTTCAATACAATCCCGGAGTGACGGCTAACGAAAAAGTTTATTGGGCATTTTTATAGCTAAAATTTCAAAAAAGAGTGATTTTGGGTATTTTCAAACAGCAATTTCTTTGCTTCCCGATGAATACTCTATGATACTCTATGTATTTTTTCGTCTGGAGTACCGATTCGACAGCCGTTTTGACCAAAAGCGTAAGGTTGGTTTTTAACCTGAGTCGGCCATCAGTTTTGCTTAAAATTTAAATACGACGTTGATATTGAAAAAGCTGAAAATTGAAATTTTCATATCGCTTCCTCATAAAAGTTGAAAGTTGAACGTTGAAAGTTGTAAGTTTAAATTTTTATACCACTTTCTCATAATGGCCCTTTATTCGCAAAGCTTCCTCTATGAGGAAGCCAAAAATATAGTAAATGCTTTCTCATAGAAGGAGCTTTGCGAATAAAGGGCCATTATGAGAAAGTGATATAAAAATTTCAACTTTCAACTTTCAACGTTCAACTTTCAACTTTTATGAGGAAGCGATATGAAAATTTCAATTTTCAGCTTTTTTTTTTTTATCTCCGTGGTCTTTGCACCGAAGGCGTTGTCGCGAAGCTCGCCTCGCGAATCCATAAATGCATGAAACATCGAATAATAGCGTGTAGCTTTGGAGCACCGCGTCCTTTGCCGGAAGATCCGGCCGGACGGGGTAAAAAGTAAAGAGCGTCGAACTTACGCCCGCGCTCTCGTACGAGGGACGCGCGAGGAGGGCGTGACTGATAAGTCACGAGTCTCCCGTTCGCGACTCGAGTTTTGCGATTCGAGACACGTCGCGTGCGGCGCCCGGGAAGTTGTTCCCTCTCGCTGTTGCGACTCGATATTTTCGCGTGTTCATCGAACCGTCGTTCGTATCACTTTTCGATAGAGAGCTCTCTTCCCTCGGCGGGAAAACGCGAGCCAGACACACACGGTCGTGGGCGCGGGTAGTTGCATATTACGCGGTCTCGTGCCGAAAGGGCGTACTTGGGTGGCTAAAAGCACGGTTCTTACGCCCTTTTGACATCGGGCCATCGATACACGTATGAATCGCGCAAGGGAGGCTCGCGATCGTTTATTGGCCGTACGAAATAATGAAACGTCTGGGGGGACTTGCCGGAGCGCCGCGCCCCACCGACGTCGTGTCGTGTCTGAAATCGTGAATTAATAATCCCCCCCTTTTTCGCTCTTATCGGGGCGGTTACAGCGGAGTCACTCAGACAGGCGGCAGCATCGTTCCTTCCCCTGCGGTGCGTATATTATACATACACTGACTTAACGTGCATCTAATGAGATAATAACGTAGCACGCCGGCACTGCGGCTCGACAATATAAATTTTCCTTCCCTTAGCTCGGCGTAGTCGCGTTCGCCCCTCGATGAAAAAAAAAAGTAAGAATAATAATTAAACGTTCGACTAGTCGGTTTTCGCGGAAAGGGCGAGCCAGAAAGCCGGGGAGGCGTCGGGGCGAAAGTTGGTCGGTGCTCGGCCGGATGAGGAGGAGGGTTGGAGACAGAGTTTGTACACAGGGAGAGAGCAGTTGCGAGGAGTTTCTGGCGTCGGGGTGGCGTCGAGCGTTAATTTATGCAGAACCGGCGGCTCTCCCGAGAGAGGGAGCCGGCTGCGGGATTTGAGTGTGTGGATTTACGGGGCCTCGTACACTACTGAGTATCGGACGTGCACCGTATGAAGTATAATCGACGCCCTGCGAGCTCGCAATGTAGAGAGAGGTACGGCGATATAACGATACATTTCATATGTAAAATTTATTTCATATGTTACATGTATATGATAAATGTCAAATATTTCAGAGACTGAAAAAGAGTGTTTGACTCAATAATGGTCTAAACGATGTATTTTATTATTATAAATTTGTCTCTAGCTCGTACACGGAGAAAAAAGAATTGTTGGGGCAGTAAGAATTTTGTTGCTATAACTCATTTACCTGCTTAAGATAGGGACAACAATATAATTTGCTGTGGTAGCAAATATTTTGCTGTAGCAGCAAATATTTTTACTGCCACAACAATAAATTATTAACGATCTACATTTTGTTAGAGAAACAGAATTATTTTTCTGCGTGTACAATTTCATATAAGTTTGAAAAATAATTATGGAACTGCCGCAAATTGCTTGTCTTCCTTCAATCTCATGTGGAATTGTAAGAATCAGAAATAATGTTGGAATCACAAAATTAACGACCGACACTGTTCATCCGGCCGTTTAATTATTGAATCAATAATTTTTGGTTCAGTTAATATATTAAATATATTTTTCATATGTTGCATGTTTCTCAAATCTCAAATATTTCCACGGAAAAAGAGTCCGAGTCAATAACGGTACGAACAATGTATTTTATGATTACAAATTTGTTTCGATCTCATACGAAGTATCAAGTATCGAAAATAAAGTCGAAATCATAAATATTAATCGTCGAGTCCGTTCATCCGGTCGTTTCATTATCCGATCAATAATTTTTGGTTCGGTTAACAAAAACTTTCAAAGGAATTCGTCACATGGTCGCCGTTTCATAATGGTGACAGGTAGTGGGGGCTACGCGAGCAATGGTTCATATACAGGTTCAAAGCTCCTCCAACTCGTAATATCTTCGAACATCTACGGGCAAAACTGAATTTTATTTTTTTAATGCGTTCCCAATAATGTAATGTTAATTTAGAAAAAAAAACTTCTAATCAACTAGTCTGAAAAAATATATTTTATTAAAAATAATGTTGCTTTTCACGCGACACAATATGCAGCTCATGCAAATTGACACAATTTTAAGCTCACGTATCTCAGGATTCATGTGGTAAAAAAATTATTGGAAATTCTTTAAAAACGCCTCATTCATTGTTCTATAACACGTGATTTTTAGTTCCAAAAGTAGAAAAATCGCTGTGTGACGAATTCCCTTAATATTTAATATATTCAATATATCCGATATGCTCGTGCAAGGTGGACATCACGTTCTTCCGAATCGGTCCGCTCTGTTTCGTGCGCTGCGTGACGGGTAGTCTGCGTGTATGCAGCGCGCGACGGAATGTTTATATTCGGGAGTTTCGCGTGCGCAAACTTGGCTCGATAAACGATGATTCGATAGCGTTTGTGTACCGTCCGGCCCGTCTCCGGTGCAACGTCGGTACGGCACAGGGTTACCGCTCGTGCCGTCGGTGGGAAAATATCTGGCGTGACGTTGTCTCTCGTGCAAACGATAGGTTTCCCCTTCGCCCGTTGAAGTCGCGCACGCGAGCGCGCCAACACCGACGACGAGGAACGACGACAGCAAGCCCGCGGACGAGCCTGGAAACGGAGAATGACGAACAGCCGGAGAACATTCCCCTCTGTCGGCCCGTCTCTCGAGGCGGTCGAGCTCACGCCTCTTTGTACCCTCTCGACCAGTCGAGTTTTTCCCATCTCCGGCTTTTTCACCCCCCCCCCCCCCCCCCGCCCCCGAGCACGCTTCGCGTCATGTCTTTGTCCATCTCTCGCCATTCCCCTGTTCTTATTCTTATTTCACGCCCGGCGAGACGCGGCAATCAACCCTCGAGCTCTCTAACCCGCCGAGGATACCCGGAGAGCGATGCGATGTCTCACGCGTTTCCAGATCGTGAAACGGAGGAATAAAAAAAAAAAAAAAAAAAAAAAAAAAACAAGAGAATTTAATCAATCTCCCGAAGCTCAGTTGCTGGGCCGTTTCTCGGCACCGGCAGCCGAGCGAGCCAATTGATAATGAATCGCCACCGCTCTCGGGCGCACGAACATGGAACCAATACACGTGGAAATTAATCTTCCGCTAGGGATTTTTGCAAATCGAATAAACCGAGAGACGGGACGTGTAAGGGGGGAGGTTCTTCACCGCGGTCTTGTTTTCCCCGACTGGATATTATACTTGTTGCTGTCTCTTTGTAACACGGTGAATTATTGAAAGACATGAAACGCCGAGGGGCCCCCCCGAGGTTGAGATCGGCGGAAGAGAGCGGGAGGTGCGCGAGAGGAATATCATAGGTGCCCCGCGGAAGAGCGCGAGGAAGCGGGCGAGCATGTGGGCACGTTCCCAAGCACTCACGCCCGGGGAATGCAAAAGGCTGAAAAAGGAAACACAGCCACGGCAGGGTTCGCAGGCCGGCGGAGACCCGCGAGTTGCCGCGGAGAGAGAGAAGAGGCTCGGGCGAGATGCGCCACTCTGTGGGAGAAGAGACGCAGAAGAGAAAGAAGAAGACGATGGGGAATGAACGAGAAACTCGTACATAGTTGGACTCCGCCGACCGAGAAGCGGCGGCGAAGCTGTCCGGCAACGGACACGATCGTTCGGACAAAGCTTGCGGAACGGATGAACCAATATCTGTGTAGAGAAACCGAACTTGAGGGGCTTTGCGGACTTCGATAGGTGATGCGATGAAGAGAAATTCGAAGCTTGATTGGCCATTTATTTTTTTTCGGAGATCAAGGCAACGAAGAGATTCGATGAATGTTGATCTTAAGGTACGCTGTAAAAAAAAATTGTAATTTTAATGTACCAGACTGAAAGTTTTTGTGCTAAAATTGATACATTAAATTTAAGGTACAATTGTGATGAAAAATTCATATACTTTTTCATTGAAATTAAAGTAAATTACAAAAATTAAAGTACCTTTGTAGTAAAATTGAAGTAAATTATTCAAACTTAAGAATTTTCAATGTTTTTAATACACCGAAGATTCATTTTTTTATCGCAATCGTGCATGAAATTTAATATACCAATTTTAGCATAAAAACTTCCAGTCCGGTACATTAAAATTCATACCATTTTTTTTTACAATGTAGTCGACTCGCGCATCCGCCATATCTTATGGATTCACCTTGGACGCATCAGCGAGATGCGCCACTGTATAGGAGAAGAGACGTAGAAGAAGAAGACGATGGGGAATGAACGAGGAACTCGTACATAGTTGGGCTCCGCCGTTCGAGGAGCAGCGACGGAGCTGTGCAGCACCAGCCTCACGATCGTTCGGACGAAGCTTACCCGAACGGAAAACCAATATCTATGTAGAGAAACGAAACTTAAGGGCCTCTGCGGACTTCGTTAGATAATGCGATAAAGAGAAATTCGAATCGAGATTGACGACTGATTTTTGGGTCCCGCTGTTCGAGAAGTAGCGACGAAGCTGTTCAGCAAAGGCCTCACGATCGTTCGAACAAAGCTTGCCAAACGAAAATCCAATATCTATGTAGACACTGAACTTGAGGGCTTTTACGGACTTCGTTAGGGATGCGATAAAGAGACATTCTAATCTTGATTGGCGATTGATTTTTTCGCAAGATCAACGCAACGAAGGGATCCGATGAATGTTAATTTGACGGTATTGCGCTCCGACATCCGCTCTCCGTGTTCCTCGGGCACGTATAGCTTACGGAGTCACCTTGGACGCATCAGCGAACGGTCTTCGCTCCTTTGTCCGGCACGGGGCCCGAGAACGAGCTGCGGCGATTGGTGAAGAGACGATGCACGGTCTTTACCCTCCTGCGGGCCTAAAAGAACTCGAGATATCCACGCTACCCGACTAGGGAGGATTTTGTGAGGCACACGCGCGGCCGTCCCCGCGAAGAGTCCACTTTATCGGCATGGAGTTATGCATAGATTTTGTACGTTTTTTTTTTTTAATAAAAAAAATCGAAATGTTTCAAAAAGCACCAGAGATATTGGTTTCCGGAGGAAAATGCACGGAAACATTGAACTGCGGAGAATCAAAGTTAAACCTTGTGAATGTCATAAAACACCTCCGGTCGGAAGTTGAACGGACTACAGTTGAAGTTGTAACAAGTAGAGGTAGTCCTTGCGAATAGTGTTCACTTCGCATAAGTTTCAGAGAAATGAGAGGGAATTGTAAACACTTCTCGATGGTATAAAAATCTGAAAAAATCAAGCGTATTAAAGATGCTGAAAAGATTAATTTTGCATAATAATATATGATATATTGCATAATAATAATTCCATGATGTTATTAACAAATTGGTTAAAATAAAGTTTGTTCAACAAATCTCCCAGAAACATCACTTTTTTAATGAAAATTATTCCTTCATTTTTCTAAATACGTATGAATTTTTTCAGATTTTTAAATTCACTTAAAATTTGGTGACTTTCTACACGTTTTTCCCATACAAAACAAAAAATACAAAAAGTAAATTTAAAAATCCGAAAAAATGCATACGTATTCAGAAAAATGAACGAATAATTTTTATTAAAAAAAAGTTATATTTCCGGGAGATTTGTTCAACAATTTTATTTTTAATCAATTTGTTAATAACATTTTGGAATTGTTATTATTATGCAAAATTAATCTTTTCAGCACCTTTAATATGCTTGATTTTTTTCTGATTTTTATACCATCCAGAAGTGTTTGTAATACCCTTTCATTTCTCTAAAACTTATGCGAAGTGAACACTATTTGCAAGGACTACGCGGATCATTGTACCAACAGTTCATCCATCGTACAATAGTTTTTCGCAAATTTTGAAAATATTTTGAAAACGACATGTCTGCGATGTATATGAAATATATCATGGAATATATCTTCTGCAAATGTGGTAATAATAATTCGAAAAATGTACCAATTTATTTTATATTTAAAAATTATATTATATGAATAAAAAATATTTTTCGTCAATATATGTTTTTGTGTATAATTGGATTTTCGTCTGGAAATCAGAGTATGTTTGAAGTTACAACTTGTCTAATGCTACGAGGAAACCGTGACAGCAAATCGCCACCGAGGACATAACGGCGCGTGATGGAGACGACATTAGTATTGGTCTCTAACACTCCGCCGGGTTGGTCGCTCGACTGGCCGCGAGTTGAGGCATTCCCCAGAAATTGGGTACGTAATTACCGGCCACCAGAGACAAATTTCTCTCGCATTTAGGTGCGCGCTGGAATATCAATCATGCTTCATATCTCGCCTTCCCCTTCCGCTGTCTCTTCGCCGATTCCAATTTTCATTTTACTCAAGGCGACGCGACACCCCTTTTGCCTCGCCCGACCCGGCCTCGGTCGGTAACAAAACCTGTAATTGATTTTTTTTTTCATGGGTGTTAACAACTTCCGGTTGAAAGCGGACTCTTAGTACGAACCAGATAACGATTCAGTTTCATGCGAGAATTCACCAGCGAACACAAACGGTCAGAATTGTTGAAAAAGAAAAAAAAAACAATAATTACGGTTTTTATTACCAACCGCAGTAATTCGCACGCAGTCAATATCGTAAACAGCGGTTTTCTCGGGAACCCTCATTCCGGACACACAATGTTATTGAAGGAAGATTATCTCTCCGGACGAGGGTAAAATTCCTGACGAGTCCAACTCGTACGGACCGCTGATGGATATCGATTCAGTTTCGTGCAAGAATTCGCCGTCGAACACAAACGGTCAGGATTATTGAAAAAATAAAATTAATTACAGTCTTTATTACCGACCGCGGTAATTCGCACGCTCTCAATACCGCAAACAGCAGTTTCGTCGAGAATCCTCATTCCGGACACACAATGCTGTTGAAGGGAGATTATCCCTCCGGACGAGGGTAAAATTCTTGACGAGTCGGACTCGTACGGACCGCGAATGGATACCAATTGGCCATCGCACCGACTCGATATTTGTTGAATCAATTTCCTACTCGCCGCTGCTCAGTCCGCACTCTATGCATCGTTCGTGATTCATACCTTACCGGCGCAGCGAGCGAAGACTCGCCCCGACGGCTGGAAACAAAAACAAACAAACAAAAAGTACTCCACGGCTGGAAGCCGCGTGCCCGTCTTCCTACTTTGCGTGCCGCCGAAGAAAACTGACTCACTGATAGTTTATCTGCACAGCGTATTTACGTTTCTCGGAGCGCGGACCGGGACACGCGATACAACCGGCGTTCTGCCTGTTCCAGGCAAGTTGTTAATGCGGCTAATTATACTCGTCGCGTTTGTGTACCAATGTGAGCAGTGATAATACAGCATTGTCACGAAACCGTAAAGAAACTACACTATCGTCGAGTCCTACCGTGCTCATTCACTGTACAGTCCATCGGTTTCACGGATAAGAAGAGAATCCCCCCTTGATCACTCGACAGTAGACTTACCTGAAAGAGAAAGAAGACAAATTCATTAGACAGGATTATCGATACGTAAAAACAATAAAAAACGAATTTAGGCTTGAACGTCGTATAACTTTTTTCTTGCATCAAATAGGGTTTGTAGATAAGATTACAAGTGTCCAATTGGATTTCTAATACGTCAATTAGGAATAAATCCGGACGTGTTACAGAGTATTCGTACTGTTACCCTTATAGGGTACATCGCTCGCACGTCGGACGCGATGAGATATTGATATGCGTGCATGTAAACATTTATTTGTGATTGAACAACAGTTTCGTAGTTCAGTGCATTGTGACTTCGACGATCAATGCTTTCACCTTCAAGTGGAAGCACAATGTTTTTACGATGAACAAACAATTTGCAATGCTTTCGATCCAAGAAGTAAGCATCGTTAGCTTCCTTTTTGAAATTTACGCAAGTATGTTATTTTCCGTCAGAGATGGGCAAATAACCTGAGTACTTGAAGTACGTATTACAGTATCAAGTACACCGAGAGAAGGATCTAGTAAAAATTACTATATCGCTTGAGAGGTATTACCATAGCATACAGTAGTAGGGCGTTAGGACGCCACCTATGGTAGGAAGTACCGGATTTATAAAAAAAATTCTTAGATATTATGGTAAAAATTCTTGGAAATCTGAGACTTTCTGCTATAGGTGGCGCCCTGGCGCCATACTACTATGTGCTATGGTAATATTTCTTAGATGATAGATAATTTTTACTAGATCCTTCTCTCAGTGTACTCGAAGTTTTGAACGCTGGGTAGTAGTTGAGTACTGATGCATTGCGTACTGGCATAACTAAATTCCTAAAGTTCTGAGTAGTTAGGACGCGACCTATGGTAGGAAGTACCAGATTTATAAAAAAAAATTCTTAGATATTATGGCAAAAATTCTTGGAAATCTGAGACTTTCTGCCATAGGTGGCGCCCTGGCACCGTACAACTATGTGCTATGGTAATATTTCTTAGACGATCGGTCATTTTTACTAGATCCTTCTCTCAGTGTACTCGAAGTATTGAACGCTGGGTAGTAGTTGAGTACTGATGCATTGCGTACTGGCAGAACTAAATTCCTAAAGTTCTGAGTAATGGGCGCTAACTCAGTACTTGATACTTCGATACGTACTTCAACTACTTAGTATACTTGCCCAGCTCTGTTTTCCGTCTGCAAAATTCCATAACGCGAATAACCATTAATCCAAACTAGGCTCGGACCCAATTGATTCGGATAATCGGGATCTACTTTCTTTTTTTTTTCTCGTTGCCCGGTGACGACCCGGAGGTTTCCGGTAACATCTGCTGTCCCGTCAGTCGTGTAAAAACCCGGTAACAAAAGATCCTAAACGGTGAGCATCCGAGTGTCACGGTCTCTCGGGCCAAATAATTTATGATGCGGTCTCAGCCCGAGCGCGGATGTCGGGGAGACCTACCCGCGGATTTCTCGCGTTCCGTACGTGTCCGGGTGAAGGCCGAGGGTTGATGGGCGAGACACGGGGCCCCGGAGGCGTCGGGATTAATGGTACTCTATTTCAATGCGCAAAACGGCTCTTGACTCGGGTCCGTGGAGATAACGGGATCGGATCTAATGTCGCCATCAGTGGTCACATCCCTCTTGGCCCTCCCGGTCGAGTGGACGAGGACGGGGAGGAGCACGAGTCCGCGCAACACGCTTGGGTGCGCGTGAGGAAGAAAATCATTGCCGGGCCGAGGGGGTGGAATCGGCACGAGGATCATTTCCTGTTCGTACCGTTACTGCGGCGCCGCAGTTTGCCGCATGCTACATCAATTAGCATATGAATAATAGAGGACCGAAACTCGCGATAGTACAGCATTTGAAATATTAATTATCCGCGGTAGGGCAAACCGGCGCGGAGTGTCTTGGGAATTATCGATCGGGGGACAAAGTATCGCACCAATACGACTGGCTAATAACGTTACGCGTTGTCGCACTGGAATAGGATACCGTGCGATAGCCGGAAGCCGGAGTGCAAGCGGGCACTCGGAGACTTCCGGCGTAATCGAAACCGCGGAGAACGGGGGAGGGTTCGATGGATGGATCCGGGATGGAGGGAGGAAGAGTATGTAAACGGCTTTCGTCGGCAGAGACGAGGAAGCCGCGAGAGGCGGGTTTTGTGTATGCGATACCGAACACCGCGTCGGAGGCTCCGGCGTCAAACGGAATCGAATATGAGGGAAAACACAATTGAACGCCGAGCCGTGGCTGCGGTGCGCCGGGCTGCCGGATGAAGCCGCTGTTTGCCGAGCGATTAACGGGTTTCGTGTGTAAGCGTTAATTGAAATAATCAAGGGAACTTTGTAGGGATTAAAATATTCAGGGGAACTTTGTTGGGATTGAAATATACAGGGGAACTTTGTTAAGATTGAAATATTCAACGATGGGACATAACGCCGGGAGGGTTTTCGAACGCTATTTTAGAGCGCGAGTAATTCGATCTCGTCACCCTGGAGCGTGAGAAAAAAATTGCGGAAGCTGCGGCCAACGCGCAGAGTCGCGAAGGTGGCAGTTGGTGGTGACAACTTTGCGGATAAATGTGTGTGTGTGTGTGTGTGTGTGTGTGTGTGTGTGTGTGTGTGTGTGTGTGTGTGTGTGTGTGTGTGTGGGGGGGGGGGGGGGTAATCAGAGGTGATGGCTGAAGGCAACAGCAGGTGGCGGAGAAAGCTGCGAGGAGGAAGAGGGAACAGGAGGAAGCCGATGGGAACGAGACGGGGATGCGGAAGAAAAAAAAAAAGGTAACCTCTACCACGACGGGATATCCGCCGGTCGGTGCTGAACTTGCCGATACGAAAGTCCGAAAACGCTGCTGTGTTGGCCGGCTCGTTTTCTTCTTTTTCCTAATTTTTTATTTTTATTTTGATTTTTTTTTGCTCATTGTGTTGCAAGGCATGTGGATCGTTTCCCTAACGTCCGTTCGCCCGCTCTATTTCTCCTGGTTGGTACGTTGGAGACTCGTGGACACCGTACCGCCTGGCCGTTCGACCTCGGCGGCGTCGCTGGGAGCCATTTTTGTATTTTCACAGTACGGAAGAACGGAGCGAAATGAGGAAGCTGAGCTATCGAGGCCGCACGAATGAGTCGGGTCATGAATTTAATGGCGGTCTGACGAGAAAGGAAAATTCGTCATAATTGTTTCGAGCGTCCGTGAAAAACGATGGATCGGGGCAAAATGGGGTACCTCAGAACCACATCGCCGCGTGAACTGCACCGAGGAAAATGATTTATTTCACGGGTGTCTCTGCTAATAAGTATTAATTCAACGCAAACAAGTATTCATTTGCATTAAACAGCCTGCGGGACACCGTCGAATAAATTTTTGTCTGGCTGCGACGTTTTTTAATTCGCCTCGATTTTTTGTGCATTATATCCAGAGTCCTTATTTCACCCTCTAGTGTTCCAATTACTATTATTCTTTTTTAATATGATAGACGGTCGGACTTTTTAAAATGAAATAAAAGCGGCGAATATGGCGCACCTCTATTAGCTCGCAAATTAATGGTACACGAACCGGGTCAAATCCACCACTTCCACCTAACTAAAACTTCGCTCATTGTAGCGAATCTTCCGATGCAACTCCAACTGGTTGCATCCCCGAGTAAATTTGACGACGAAGTCCGTCGCCGTCGAATACAATACAAACCAAAGTCGTGGTAATGCCGGTACTTCGTCCCGGAGTACCAAAGTACTAAGCGGATTACGCAAAGTAATAAACAGTTTCCCATCGCTCCACCAGGATAGGAACCACGTTCGTCTCGAATGTCTCGCTGCCTCGCGTGATTCGACTTCTCATTCGCGGCTCTCCTTTTGACGCCTCGTTTGCCTCTGATCTGGAGGCCGGGGAGGAGTGTTGCAAAGAGGAAACCCGAAACGGGGGACGTAACTCGAAAGTCGACGAATCGAGGAACGAATGAGAATCCCTGCGGAGTCGAACGAGGCTGCGCTCTGCATTCTGCCATCAGGAACCGCTGATATGCCCGCCGGATATAGGTACACCCTCCCCCTCCCCCCTCCCCTCTCCTAACCGTCCTCCATTCCTACATTTCATCCCGCTACCCCCCCCCCCCCCCTCCCCAACCGCCCGCCAGTAACATGGGACCTAACGAGCGTTTCTCGACCAAGTAGGTACCTTATTCCTCACTGCTCCAGCATCTCGTGAACTGCCGGCATGAATTTCCGGAACAGAGAACGCCCCGGGACTGCCTGGCAAGAGGCAACGTATCGCGAACGCTGGCAATCGCTGCTCTCCCTCATCCGTATCGCCTCAAGTTCTCCAGTTTACGCCAAAGCTTCGGAAGTTTGTACACGCTGTGTGCATGTGTGCATCGCAAATGAAGCGATTTAACGAGCTTTGATGATAATTTAATATGGTAACCGGATCGTTTGATGTCGGCAATTGTCGGGGGTGTAGATGAATGGGGTGAAGACCTTAATATTTTGGACAAAAGCGGAATTAGGTTTTTCGCGGGGAATGGATTGACGCGTGAAAATTTAATTAGTTTATTGTCGGAAAAGTCAAGAGTGATGGAGGAAATGGAAGAGGCGATTTGTTACCGAAGGCGGTATTTTCCGTTCTTGTGAGAGTGTGTGTGAAGCACCGCGGTCAGTAATAAAAACTGTAATTGACTTTATTTTTAATGGTGCTGGCCATCTTGGTCCAAAATCCAACGCTTACATGGAACAGAATTGATATACGGTTCACTTGAAAATTTGCTTTTAGTCATGGTCTGCTGTGCTAAAAAAAATTAATTACAGTTTTTATTACCGACCGGACTTCGGACCGAGTGACGATCGTTTGCCCTATTTGCTTCGAAACTAATATTTCGGTCAAAAACGAGTTAGATTTTCGTGGCCTGTGGTTAGCGCGTTAAAATCCAATCCCTTTTGCTCAAAATATAAACAGTCCCGATGGAAATCAGGAAGGCGATTTGTTACCGACCGGAGTATTTTCCCATTCCCGAGAGAGTGTATCAAGTATCGCGATCGGAAACGAAAACTGTAATTGAGTATTTTTTTAATGGTGCTCACCATCTGGGTCCAAAAGCCACGAAGCGGAATTGATATCTGGTTCCCTTGTGAATTTGCTTTTAGTGATGGATGGTCTGCTGCGTTAAAAAAAAAATGGTTACAGTTTTCATTACCGACCGAACTCCGCAGGGCGCGCGGAGATTGCCTGTCTTTGTTTTCTCCGAAACTCTTGATATTTTGGACAAAAACTCATTAGATTTTCGTGATCAGTGGTTAGATGCATAAAAATCAAATTCCCTTTTGCTCAAAATATTGACATTCCGAATCGAAATCGGGAAGGCGATTTGTTACCGACCGGACTCCAGGGTAGGAATCGTCTGTCCCAAGTTTTTTCGAAACTGTTTAATATTTTTGACTAAAGCAGATAGACGCGTGAAAATCCAATACCCTTAAACTCAAAATATCAACATTCCCGATGAAAATCGAGAAGGCGATTTGTTACCGACCGCGCTATTTTCCATTCCCGTCAACACCCTAGTGTGAAATATGTTAGCGGTATACCGACATAGTAAAAGTACATAAAAAAAACTTGTCTTTTTCTGTACGTAATCTTCGGTACCACGGTCACGATTTATATTTTCAATGGGTCGTAAAACCGTGCTGTCGGGAGGGCTTTCGGAGTATAGTACAATGTGTGTCTCCACAGTTTTTATTACCGACCGGACTTCGGAACTCGTGGGGATCCCCTGTCCCAGTTTTCTTCGAAACTGTTAACATCTTAGACAAAAGCGAATGAGATTTTCGTGGTCAATGGCGAAAAACCCAAATACCTTTTCGCCTAAAATTTTTTGGCGCGGTATTTCCCATTCCCTCGAACACCCAACCGAGAAATATGTTGCCGATATACCGACTTGGTATACATAAAAAAAACTTTTCTTTTTGTACGTAATCTTCGGTAACACGGTCACGGTGTAAGTTTTCAATGGATCGCAAAACAGTGCTGTAGGGCGAGGAGGGGTGGGGATGGGGGGAGTTAGTACAATGTAGCTGTGTACAGGCATACCGATCGACTGAGAGGTGTACACATCGGTGACACGGTCTCTCGCGCGCACAGGCTTATCGGGCTCCGGGACTTTCCTGCAAACGTTCGATAGAACGTGCTCGGGTGTTCGGGGCACGTAACCGCATGCTCACCACCGGTCGGGTCGAGCAGTGAGTGGCGAGCTCTCCTCCGCAACGAGCTATCTTATGTACGGCTCGGTACATGAGGGCCTCCGTACATACGGGGCATGTATCTATACGTACTGTAACGCTCTTCGCTTCCTGTCCCGATACCGCAGACTCTCTTCTTCGTCGCCTCTCACCTCCACGGCGATGCACAGGGCGAATCAGTTTGGAGCAAGTAAAGCTCAGCGTTCGATAACATTTTCTACCAGTCGATAAAGGATTATTATTTTTTTTATTATTTTTTTTTTTTTCTTATGGGGTGTCAAGGATCGATAAGGTCGCCTCTAGGAAGATTAATCGACGGCCGGCACTTAGCGCTCGGTAAGTGACTCTCGAAAGAGATCCCTTTATCGAGCCGAATTTCGAAGACACTCGTCCGGTTCACAGGACGAACGTGCCTTTGATGAGATATGCGAGGGAAAGTATACCGAAAAATGGGTGACGCTGCGACGTTATTGTCACTCGTAAATTTAGGTCTATTGTGCGAGATCCAATATCGGTTAATACACCTTCCGGATGCGGGCGTGACGCTGAGCTTCTTTTATGTTTGAAGCGGCGATGCACGGGGAATCAGTTTGGAGCAGGCGTACTCAGCGTTCGATAACATTTTGTACCGGTGGCGGAAGGATTTTTATTTATTATGTTTGTTATTTTTAGGTTTTGAGGTAGTTCTTGCGAATAGTTTTCACTTCGCAGAAGTTTCGGAGAAATTAGAGGGAATTGCAAACACTTCTGGATGGTATATAAATTCGAAAAGAATCGAGCATATCAAAGGCGCTGAAAATATTAATTTTGCATAATAATAATTTTGAAATGTAATTAACAAATTGATGAAAAATAAAATTGTTCAACAAATTTCTCGCACAGCTAACTTTTTTATAGTGCCTCGTTCACTTTTCTGAATACGTATGAATTTTTTCAGACTTTTAAATTCACTTTGATTTTTTTATATGAGAAAAACGTGTAGTAAGTCACAAAATTCAAAGTAAATTTTGAAATCTGAAAAAATTCATACGTATTCAGAAAAATGAACGAATAATTTTCGTAAAAAGAAAAGTTATCTTTCCAGAATATTTGTTGAACAATTTTATTTTTCATCAATTTTTTAATAACAGTTTGGATTTATTATTGTGCAAAATTATTCTCTTCAGCATCTTCAATGCGCTTGATTTTTGTTCAGATTTTTATACCATCGAGAAGTGTTTGCAATTCCCTCTCATTTCTCCGAAGCTTATGCGAAGTGAACACTATTCACAAGGAGTACCTTAAGGATCGATACGGTAGGACACCCCTGTAAGAAGATTAATCGGCGCCCGGCACTTAGCGTTCGGTAAGTTACTCTCGAGAGAGATCCCTTTATAGAGCCGAATTTCGAAGACACTCGTGCGGTTCACAGGCGCATCGCGTCTTTGATGCGATATGCGAGAGAAAGTCTACGGAGAGACGGTGACGCTGCGACATAATTGTGCCTCATAAATTTAGATCTATTGTGCGAGACCCAATATCGGTTAATACACCTTCCGGATGGGGGCGTGACGCGGAGCTTCTTTTATGTTTGAAGCGGCGATGCGTGGGCAAGGCGCTCTGTGTCCGTGCAAAGGAGATCGGATCGGATCGTTGGTCATCCGGGGTGAAAGAGGCCGGACGGCGGGATGGAAGTCTCCAACCTTATGTGAAAAACTGAACAGACGACGGAAAAAAAGAGGCTTGGCGAACGAGGCGACTGAAAATAGTGCCTCCAGCAAAGTGCCCTCCCGCTAGGAATCCGAGAAAGGAATGGAAACACATGGAGAAACGTCGCAAGCAGAGATTTTACGGTGCAGCACGTAACTGGATATTGATCTGTTAAATTCCTGAAAAGAATAGTTTTTTTTTTTACATTTGTATACTTTTTTTAGATCATTTTTTTAAGTATCGACGAGTATTTCGCAGCACAGTCGACCATGACTTGCTCGCAGGGCAATTTCTTTTTTCGATCTATCGTTTTTCCTGCACCGAAAAGGAAAACGTAATCCGAACCGTTTCATATTTTGCCGACATCGTTGCGTTCGTAGAAATCAAATTTCATTCATTATTTAGGCAAAATATGAAGCAGATTGCTTTCATGGGCTTCATTTTTCTCTGCGGTACATCGCAGGTTTTTTAAATTTAAATTTATTTCGCACACCAATGCATACTCGACTCTGCAACGATCAACAACACACTGAAAGTTGAAAAAAATTCTACGAAAAGTATGCTACGGTTCTAAGAGAAAAAACTCTCACGGACCAATTTAAAAGATCAATACCTGATTTGCTTCGGGATCTTAATATTTTTACTCGCGTCTATGTTATCATTGTTTGCTGCTATGTAAAAATTTTCCACTATTTTCATATCCCACTTCCTATGTTTTCGCATATTTACTACAACGGAATTACATAAGGGCGAGAATTGTACGTTTTGCGTGGAAAAATAAGTCTCGTACTGAGTTCGACACACAACGGCCCGTGTGTTTTTTCGATACGAAAATTAGCAGCTGGCATCGAAAAGCGGAAGCGGTTACGGAATTGAGTCTCCTTCAACGGTTCAGCGAGGGGGAAGGGGGAGCAAGCAGGTGGAGTAACAACCTAGCTTCTCTACGTCCCTCATTCTCTCTCTTCGGGACATACGGCGCGGCACTCGGGCGCGATACCAATACGTTTCCTGAATACACACGTACCCACAATTAAACCGACGGACGCAAATTAGAAGCCATTCAACGCGGGCAAAGAGCGAACTGTGATGAATAAGAGAGGTGCTTGCGTTTTCGGGCTTGTACGACTCTGGAACGAGACTGGCGAACCTCTCGTCCCCGCTGCCGTTTCGGAGCGGTAAATTTTCTCACGCGGTGGATGACTCGTTCAACACGAGGACGACAAGGAGAAGGACCCGAGAGCCATGTTGCGACATGTGCGCGAGACCGAGAGGATTGAAGCTGCTCATGACCAATTTGAAACCTCCGTCGCGAAAGAAAAAAGTAATTAAAATAAAACCATAAATATTGTCCTTTTTTCATTACCTTAAGCGTTAACCTTGGAACACCACACATGAGTCTGGTGGACCAGAGGTGTTTTTAAAAAATCTTAAATTTTTTGAAAAAAATCAAAATTAAAATCAAAATTGTTGTTAAAATGTTTCCTCGTTACTACAAACGGAAATTCCTTCACTACAATCAACTACATACAAAACTCTTTAAGAATCACAAAAAAAAAAATTGTTTTCTTCAAGTCGTGTGCTAAGTTCACGCAGCTATTTCTTTTTGGTCGGTGCAGGTCCGTTTCTCAAGGGTGTTAATTATTTATTAATAATAGTAGAAATAATACTTTGTTAATAAATTTGGTCTACTATTAAAATCCATTATTACTAAATTAACGCAACAACGAAGAACGAAGATGTTGCCTCAAACTCATGTGTCGAGTTAACGTGATTAAAACAATTACCATTGTTCTAGAATTGAATAATAATAATAATAATAATAATAATAATAATAATAATAATAATAATAATAATAATAATAATAATAATAATAATAATAATAATAATAATAATAATAATAATAATAATAATAATAATAATAATAATAAAACAGCGAATAGTATTCGAGATTTTTCCGCCGTTATTTCATCGTAAGGCGCGTCGGCTGTTGTGCGAACGTCTTTAAGGTTGTACCGACTCGAGCTGGATATTAAAATGGGCCCTGGACGCTGTCGACGGCGACGACGAGGGCGGTAGCGTATGAAGCGATATGGAAGGACGGGGAGCTCCGTGCACCACTCGCAAGATTGTCCCAGCGGTGGGTCCGAAGCTCTCGACCCAGCCATCTCGGACCCTCTATCCCTCCCGCCGTCTCGTCCGTCGTTCCTCGCTTTCGTTATAACTATAGAGCGTGCATTATACGACAACTGGACGAGGGAATAAAGCTGAGACGGGCGTTGGATGTAATTAGGAAGCGAATGTAGCGTACACAGCGAGCGGAAGTCTTCGCTAAGGTTTCGCGAGGGTTTCGCGGAAGTCGTTCCAGAGAGCCTCTTTCTCCCGTTCCTCGGCCCTCGTTAAATTCCCCGAGGAACGGCCGGTACCGCCATCCGAGGTGATTAAATGAGTTACAATCTCGTCTGGAAAGTAATAAATTCGCGAAAGCTATCTTCCACCGGATACTCCCGTCTGCGTCACTTTTTTTTTCTAATCGCACTTTGTAATCGGTAAATGTAAATATTGATTGGAGAAAAAGAAAACGCATTGTTCTCCCCGACTACGCTAATATAATAGCATTCCTAGCGGGCGGGAAATCGCATATTATTGAGCGGTGATCGTTATTAACCTGCGCGCATGCGCAGTACTTTCTCATTACTCCCTGGCCAGTAATCAAGCTCATTACGCCCTCTCGAGGCCCTATTACGCCCGGGGGAGTAGGGGAGAGCGGGGCAAAACGGGACAGCGGGGCAAAACGGGACAGTGGGGGAAAAAGCAATTTTCCAATAAAAATTTGGACGACCCATTTTGCCCCATCGATACATCTGGATTTTCTGCCCAGTTTTGCCTCACAGCGCCATCTAAAAATTATTGGAAAATTGCGTTTTGCCCCGCTGCCCCATTTTGCCCCGCTCTCGCCTAATGTTCGTAGGCGAATATGACGATTTTGTGACGCAATAAATGTGGTTATTTTAATGGTGTTGGATAAAAAGTATCGTGTGCTACACCGGAGGGAACGATCTTAACTCGTGTGATTTCTACTCTCGCTTTGCTCGGTCGGCAAAGTTCACACTCGTCGACAATCGCGCACTTTGCTCCCTCGTAGCATAATATATTGTAACGAATACGGAGATGACAATTGACTGAGGCACACGATATTACGTAGACGACCGGAATAGCTTAGTATGACAAACGACAAACGTACAGGTTACATCGTACAGTCTTGATCGGACTTTTTGTGAGAACAGACGTGTGACAGTTCGTGCTCGAGATATGTGCGATTGTCCTTAATAATATCCGGCCCAAGAGCAAATACGTGCGTTATTCATTCGCTCGGTCGTTACAATATTTTTTATTTGCTCCACAACCACAAGCGTTCGCAATTTTTTATTTGTTAATTTTCCGTTTACACCATCTGGCGCTAGTTTTACAAACAAAAGTACAAATTAAAATTGTTTATGATACAGGAAATAAAAGGACAGGTTTGTATATTCAGTCCTGAATAAACGAGTTTGTCACTTATTCAAGAAAAATTAATTTTACGAAACGTTGCATTCCGATTTTACGCAATTATTTTTAACTTTGTTATCGGGCTCATTACTCCATCTGGAGGACCCAGCACTCCCAGAGGCAGTAATGGTCATTGGCGAATGTGACGATTTCGCGACGCAAGAACTGTGATTATTTTAACGAAGCCGGAAAAAAGTGTCGTAACTCCTGGATTTTTACCTCGTGTAATTTCTGCCCTCGCTTCGCTCGGCCAGCAAACTTCATACCCGTGCGAAGATCGCGCGTTTCTCTCCCTTGTAGCATAATATACTATTAACTCGAGCTTTTATTATTAATATTAATATCATTTTTTTTTAATGTCTCGAGGAAGTTTAAACGAATGCGTACGTCGAAACAGTAACGCGGAAGGTTGAAAACGACGATATGAGGGAAAGCCAAAGAATTCCGAGGACTACGGCGCAGCGAGTAACGCGCTTACCGAGAACCGTGTCTCACAGCTATTTAACGCTCGCCGAGGCAGTGTCGACGATCTTTCAGTAAGCCGGAAACGCTCCCGCGCACGCCGGCTGAATGGCAAAGACGCGGCGTGACGCGGCTATTTCATTAATCGGACCGGCTAAGCTCCGTGACGTTCTATACACTCCGCAGGCTCGCTATTCACGGATCACGGGATCAAAGTTTTGTCATGTAAAATCATCGCGATTCGCGAACGAGCGGAGAAAAATAAAGTACCGAGGAAAAATGTAATCCAACGACATCGTAAACTCATTTAAAACATTGTTGAATTCAATTAAAGATGCGGGCAGGAACGTTCGAATAAATATTTTGTTAATCACAAAAAAAAAACATTTTAATGTCTCAACAATTTTTTGGTGCTAACATTCAGAAAATGAATAAAATAATTATTTTTTTAACTGACTTTGTACTAACTGTTGTTGAACTTAAAGACACATTTACATCTCTCCCCAAATAACTCTGCCGGATAACGACTCTACCAAAAACGACAGCTCTAACAACTCTACCACACAGGGAAAAAATAATCAATTGAGTCAACAAAATGTGCGCTTACGGGTGACGTACAAATGTTTGGTTGATCGAAAGGAATACCTCGTTGATCGAACTAACAGGCCGTCGAATCAAATGTTTCTTTACTTACTACGACAATTATTTCGTTCGATCAAACACAAATTTGTTTCGCCACCCGTAAGCGCTCATTTTGTTGACGCAATCGATTTCTTTCTCAGTGCACATAACAACTTTACCAGGAAACATCTCTACCATATTACAACTCTACCGCATTAGAACTCTACCAAAATCTCTACCGGACTTAACATAAAACTCTACCGGAATGGAAATTAAACTCTACTGGAATACAAGGCTATACCGTCTAGCCTTGTGTTCCGGTAGACTTTGATTTCCATTCCGATAGTTTTTTTTACTTTCTGGTATTGAGTTCTAATACGGTAGAGTTGTAATATGGTAGAGATGTTTTCTAATAGAGTTGTTATTTGGTAGTGCTAGAGATGTAAATTTGCCAACTTAAAGAACTAACGAATCTTTTAGCTGTAGCAACAAAATATTTATTTGAACGGCTCTGCCCGAATCTTCAGTCAATTAAACGGCATTTTTTTATAAGTGTAAGTATTCCGGGTTGCGTTGTTGGTATTTCGTGGTCAACCTCTTCCAAAAATGCACCACTTATATCACCCGAGCTGATTTTATTAAATTACCTGCAAATTATATTTACTAAATCATCCGGTAAAATGACCGGTTATTTTTAGAAAATTACCTGCCGCTTCGGAGGTACAATTATGTCGCTACGATTACCGAGACTGTCGATTTTAATTCAAACGTCGTCGCGGTTATATCGTACTTTGCAAAAATATATATATATATATTATAACAATTTTTTTTTTAAAGCAAAACCGGAAACCCGGAAGTATGAATTTAGTCCCCTTAGAAATGCTTCCGGAAACAGAAATAACGGGCCAAGGACTCGAGCTAGGCGGAAACGCTTTCCGGCGATACGGCGCTAATCTGCCGCGCATAAAATCCATGGGCGAAAGTTTCCCCTCCCGACACATTCGGCTCAACAAGTGTTGCCTTAGCTGACAATTACGAGTCCTGTAACGCCAAGTCGAACAAGCCTTCGCCTCACGTGTCTCGATCGTACATCATTAAGTTACGATCGTATCGTCGGCGCGCTTTAGAATTATTCGCAAATGGGTAAAGACCGAAAGCAACATTCTTCTCACTTCCGACGCGAGTTATCCTTAAATATTCCCGACTTTTTTTAGTCTCTTAAAATTAATTCTGTTTTTAGAAAGAAATAAAACTGCAAGGGTGAAATTATCTTACAGTGAAAAGGTTACGCCATAATTACACAATTACGACTCTCGGGAGACTGACAATTTTTTTTTCTAATTTTTTCTCAGAAATTCACAAGACCGTCAACCGTCAACTGTGACTCTGCGCGATTGCAGAAGCGTGCGCGTTGTGGTCGCACGAAAGCTCGTAAATGATATCAACCGCTTTGCGGTACGAGGAAACTCCGCCGGAAGTAGAAATCTCGGTCTGTGTGCCGGCGCGAGCGGCGTAGCTGCGGAATGAAATAGATAGCCCCGGCTCAAGCCGCGAGCTGGCCCGAGCTATTAATCGTCCTCGGTCCGCGCTGTAACGCAATACGAATAACAACTATTCGGCTTGGTACAAAAAAAAAAGTCGTGGCCGAGCT
This sequence comes from Stenichneumon culpator, assembly GCA_964017025.1. Taxonomy (NCBI): domain Eukaryota; kingdom Metazoa; phylum Arthropoda; class Insecta; order Hymenoptera; family Ichneumonidae; genus Stenichneumon; species Stenichneumon culpator. The sequence goes on from OZ024772.1 coordinate 4,142,573, forward strand.
CCGGCCTTGAAGTGATCGCTCGTCGCACGACGTTAAGTAATAAAACGTTAAGTAATCGTTTCACCGAGCCCATGAGCCAAGTCCGCATTTTAAAGAAACAAGAAAATTTAACATTTCCTTTTTACAAAAAAAAAAAATTAATCTGTCATTGCCGGAATGTAAAAATTATTCGCGGGTCGATTGGATCGCAGTGAAGAGGCCGAGCAAGCAATGGCGTGGCAGGAGCGAGCAGGCTGATAACGCGCTGGTAACTTCGGTCACGGCCCCAGCTTGGCTTGTTCGTTTAACCGAGCATATAGAGAAACACGTACTTGAAAGAAAAAAAATTGAATATCCTTAAAAAAATTTTTTTTTTATATTAAACAATTAATATTCTTTTTTTGTATAAAAAAAATTTTAATCCCCTATCGTTAGAAACAGAGCTGGGCAGTATTTTAAATACTTGATGTATTTTAAGTATTTTAAATACATATTTCAAGTACTCACATACTTTTTTGGTATTTTAAGTACTTTTCGAGCCTTTAAGAACAAACTACAAAATACTTTTGGTTTTCTCCATATTAAAACCGTATTAGTTAGGCCGGACAAGATGGATGGACGCATCCTGTCCCATCCAGGCCCATACTGTCCCACACCGTCCCACACTATCCCATCCATCCTGTCCGTTCGTCCATCCATCCATCCCGTATTGATTTTTACGAAGTGTTTAAAAAAGTACTTGTAAATGTATTTAAAATACAAAAAGTATTTTGTATTTTAAGTATTTTCGAGTATTTCGCCCAGCTCTGGTTGGAAAGTAAGAATAATTCAGAGTCGGTTGGATCACAGCGAAGAGGCCGAGCAAGTAATGGCTGAGCAGGAGCGAGCAGGCTGATAAGGCGCAGCTGGCTCCGGTCACGGCCTCGGCTCGGCTCGTTCGTTGCACCTGGTCAACTATAATTATAATTAATATCTCTCCCCTCCTATTTTCGAGTTAATACGACTGTGCAAACAAATACACGTCGGTACAATTCCACGGCGCGTGGGATTAACGAAAATAATTTTACGCACGCTAGGTACAGCGTGTATACGTATCGCATTAACACTCATCGAGCGAAGCAGCATCGTATAAGGTGTGGGAGAGAGGATAGCAGCGAAGCGTGCCAAGGTCACGAGTCGTAGACCCCGCGCGCCGTCCTGTGTGGGGATGGATGAGGTCGAGAGACTTTTGTTTCTCACGGAAGAGGCGTTAGAGCTCGATGGCTCGCACTGTGCACAGTTTTGTTATAAATATCACTGGAACCGACAGTGCGGAAGGGTCGTGCGAAAAATTATCGACCCGAGGGAGCGACTCGGAGGGAATCGTCGGTCACGCGACTCTCCTACGCAGCTCTAAAAGGTTCGCGATCAGAAAGGCGACGAAGAATGATAGGTGAACGAATATCGAGCGTACGGTAATGTGAAAACGATCGAACGTGCTTATCTAACATTTTTTCTTACTCTAAGCGACCGGATAACAATTTTTCCTGACGAAAATTCAAAGTACTGATCGATACGAGTAAACGATCAACGAAGATGCGAGGTAATCGAAATTCAAAAATCCGTAAAATCTATGGTGATTTAAAACAATATTTACACACCGACAGTTAGTGGTGCGAAATTTAACGTAAGTAAACTTGACATAAGGCTTTGATACAGTTTGTTAAAAATGCATGGCCCGTTAAGAAAATAATATATTAGTCTTCTATATATATTTCTACTTTTTCTTATGGTACAGCCAAATTAGTAGCTATACAGAAAGAAAAAAGAAAACAATTTACATTTAATTGAAATTACATCAGTGTATATATACAGGATAACAATTTTTCATGACTAAAATTCAAACTACTGACAATGGGAATTAAAAAACATGTAAAATCTATTTAACGGTGATGTGAAGTAACGTTTAGACATCGACGATCAGTGGTGCGAAATTTGACATAAATGTACTTGACGTTACAACACTTTGATACCGTTTGTTAAAGATTTCTGGGACGCGAAGAAAATACTATATAAATCCTCCAATACTATTTATTTATTTTTTTACTGTTCAGCACAATTAATGGCTATACAGAATGAAAAGAAGATATCAAAATTTAAATAATAACAAATCAGTGTATTAACCCTGACCAATTAAAAATAAATTTCTCACTTTTCCCTGATTTCCCCGGTCATTTTTTGAATCTTTGATATTTTCAGGATTCCCGAGGTTTCCCTGACCGGCCACGACCGTTCTTAATTAAAGGAAGGCGAGAAAAGAAGGTGGAAGGTTAAAGACCGTTTTCTATCCAAGGGGTTTCGCTAGTTAGGTACGCAACGCAGTGCTTCGTACAGTGCTGGTATTATAGCGCGACGCTCGCGGCATGGAGATATCGATCTTGGGCTACCTCAGGACGAATCGGCTTTACACACGTCATGGTGTGCAAGTTAGACCCAAAGTTCTCGCAATGTAGAGCAGCATACGGCGAGGCAACGCGGTTGACGAGCGTGCACGCGTTGCGTCGGCCTCTAATGTCACACGCGACATGTTTCATGTGTCATAGGCATATATGAAAATGTACATATGTGTGTATGTATATATATATATGTATGCATAAAATATATACATGCGTATACTCCACGATACCGCAAGAGGCGCGGGCATATTCATGAAATCCTTAAGCCACAAACTTGGTTCGAACGTTCGAGAACGGCAACGAAAGTACGCTCTTGGGCGAAATAGTGTACTTGACTTTCGATCGGGCAATAATTCTTGGGCAAAAATTGAAGTACAAAAAAAATTGCGTAGATGGGACACAGAAAACAATTAAGCGCGTTAGTCTCGTAGATATGTTGCATTCACAACAACAACGCGAATTCATTATTTTGCTCGTCAAAAATTATCGAGATTTTATCCATTCCCTACGCACAATTTTGATCTAAAAATTATGATTAGAAAAAAAAAATTGACGGATGGCAATGCATTCTGAAGAAAGTCTTTTCGACCATGATTCAAATGAAAAAATGTATCTAAGTGTAAAAATTGTGAGAACTTAATTTTCTGAAACGTGAAAAGGTTTCAAAAATGTTTATACAAGAATGTCGATTCGCTGAGAAAAATACTTAATTCAAACGGAAAATAGGCTTGGTCGCCGAATTAGTGATCTAGGTGTAAAGATTGTGAGAACTTAATTTTCTGAAAATTGAAAAATTTTCAAAGATTTTTGTGCACAATTGGTGAGAAAAATCTGAAACATGAAAATATTTCAAAAATGTTTATGCAAGAATGTCGATCGGCTGAGAAAAATACTGAATTTAAACGAAAAGGAGGCTCGGCTGTCGAAGGGTTAACTCGTGAATCGAGTCGACAAGCTCGAACGGCTGCCCGGCTGCAGATTACCCAATACTCGGTGAACTCCCGAGTCTATAGTTCTCTCGGCGAGGGGGTTCGATACCTGAATGTCAGCTCTCGGCTCTCGATTATGGAGAGGCAAAAGTTTGACTAAAGAGGCAACGAGGTGTGGTTTTAAGCGCGGGTCGCGGGAGAACGAGAAAGCAGAGGCGAATAAATGGGCACGGCGGGCATTTCACTCTAGCTCATCGGAAACCGTAAAAAAGGGACGGTAGTTTTTGAGAGATCGCTGTTTTTGCTGTTTACGGTAAAGATGAGTGGTCCGTACAGTTCACGAGAAACGGCAGATAATGTGCCAGACTCAATTGCCAAAATTAATTTTTATCCGGTAGTTTGACAACACACCGTCAATTCGAGCCAGTGGAAGAAATTGCCAATTTTTTTTTTAAATATATAAATGGCGAAAAAAAATAAGGGAATTGCGAAAAATTGAAAAATTAAATTAATTGCGAAAAAGTATAAAAAATGTTACTCAATACTGTACGTGCGCGATTTGCACCGAGCTCGCGCGGCCAGCCGCAAGTGAAACGTTCGACTTCGTACGTTCTCTTTCACCCACGTGGTTACATAATTAGAGACGCGTGCTTGTGTCGGAGGAGAGCGGAGATCGCGGGCGCTCATGAGGGCCGCTGCCTGCGCGGTCGGTTATGTACCAGTCAGGTAAGTGGGTATGAGCAGCCGAGCAGGAGGCAAGGAACGGCGACCGGCCTTCCACAATAAGACGAGAGACCGACGGAACACGCGGAGAGTGCGCTCGGCTTCCACTTTCTCGCTCTCCGACTTCCGGTCTGGCTTTACAATCGTTGCGCAATCGTCCCTTGCTCTCAGTGTTGTTCAGTGTGTGCTACCGATCTCACGACTGTTCTCGATTCGTCGGTCAATAAAATTATCGTTTAAAATTATCGTTCCAACTTTGGTAGCGTTGTCATCGCGTGGATGAAACATTGTGCAATTCGCGATTTGCGGATAATTTGCTAAAAATTATTGAAATTATAGTCAATTTGATAAATATGAATTTATTAATAAATGATTTAGTACCAAGTAATTTTATAACAAATAATTTAACCCTTAGTGTGCACACCTCCGTAGCGAATCATCAATTTTCCTCCTCAAATATCTCGGTAACTGTACACTTATCGGAAAAAAGGTGATAACACTTTTTGCAGTGAATTGATGAAACTTTAAGCTTGCGCAATCAGATTTCCAAAAAAACCTTCTTTACCCGGACAAAAACGTGCTTAAGGAGGGTCCTGCTTTACAAGGCCTAAAAAAGCGTTTTTTCAGGATTTCTTTTAGATGAAAAAAAACAAGTGATATCAGTGGATTTAGCGGTATGTTTGAATGTATATTTGAATTGTACGAAAACATTTGTTTCAACACAAAACAAAAAAGAACGCTATAGTTAATGGCCCCCTGCATAGTTATTGGTGATTATTTTTTCTAATTGGCGAGAGTGATACGAAAAAAAATAAACGACCTATCGATTTAAACCAAACCTCATTTTTTTCAGTACCAAATTCTCTTCTATGTGAACCTAAAACATTGTTAAAAAAAGTCTTTTTAAATCATTTTTATAGCACGTTAAAGTTGTTTTTTCCTTCTCAAAAACACTTTTTTCAAACCTGAATAAACTTATGATTTTTTTTGCTTTTCCGAGGTTCACATGGAAAAAAAAATGTAACAATTGAAGATATATTTGACTTTTTTATTTCAATCAAGAATTACGAGTGCAGTAAATCGGCCAATAACTATGGAGTAATTTTTTGTTTTGTGTAAAAAAAATGTTTTCGTACAGTCCAAATATACATTAAAACACACCTTTAAATTCACTGGGCACGCTTCTTTTTTTCCCTCCTAAAAAAATTCCTGAAAACACGGTTTTTTTAGGTCTTGTAAAGCAGGACCCCCCCCCCCCCCCCCCCCCCTTAAAGTTGACGTTAGGTGAAAAATATTGGTGTCAAAATAACTCCTAACACATTAAGGGTTAACAATAAATAATTTTAGAAATATTTATTCATCGTCAAATTTGAAGTAAAGATTGTGAGGAGAAAACGGGAGATGTTCGGACGGGCAAATGACTCGATGGATGAGTAACAGCCTCCAAGGTGGTCGCTTCTCCGGCATCCAGGCTAAATCGATTACGATGATTCACGAGGATAACACGTGACGGAATATCGCGGAATCGGCCGACGAGAGATCCTAGAGAAGTCTCGGTGTTCTAACCCCGATGACGCGGTTGAGAAAGAGAACACACGATTACAAAATAACCAAGGTCGAACGGAGCCGAGTCTCTGAAACGAGCAATTGTGATTTGCTCGTTGCATGAGGCGTTATCGATCGTATTTGCCTCTCGCAACCGTCGGACGCAGAAATTCCTTTTCTTTCTTTTTTTTTCCTTATTTCTTCATACATTTTTCAATTAAGGCAAAAAGTTCGTACGCGGAGAAATTTTTCAAGCGTGTCCTCGACAAACTTTCCGCCCGGTCGGTAAACTGGTGCATGACTCATAAGCACTATAGTCGGCGTCGAACTTGATTAAAAACCCACAAGGCGAAGTCCCAGGGGCTGATCGACGGCACGGACGGGAGGCCGGATTCGTAAAAATGTCGACGAATGTGTTCCTGGAGAATTAATTGTAAACGATATGTTCCAATGACTGCCGTTAGATACCATTTAGCTTTCCCCCTATCTCCCAATATATGGGAAAAAATGTAAATAAAACAATATATCAAATATATTCGAACATATTTAAAATTCAAATATATTTTGTATATTCGAAACATATAAAATCCGATACTTTTATACGACGAAAATGTTAAATACACAAGTACATAAATTACTTAATATTTAAGGATACATATTTGCAGACATATATCCCAAAATATATTCGAAAATATATTCGAAATGTAAAAATTTTTTGAAGATAATACATTTCATATGTCACAGTTATAATTTCGTTACATTTGTAGCATATACTTTTTAATTCCACGTGGACTCTGTTCAGTCAGTCGGTCGATGAGAATTAATTTTCGGAACGTTTCCGTGCGCGACCTCCGCCTCTTTCAATTTTCCCAAAATCGTATTCTATTTAAAACTCCCTGGGTCGCACGTTCCGCGAAACTCCGTCGTGATAACGAGGGACTCGGTGGCTCATTAGACCGCAGGAATTCGCGTGATTTTACGTTAAATACCATGGGACACCCGCTGTGTCCCATGTACAAATGCATGATCATATTGATAATCAACGTACTCGCGGTAAGACGCCCGAGAATTTATTACGTTTTTTTTATTCCAGTTTGACGTCATCCGTGAGCGGTTGTAACGCATAATTTAATACTCGGCGAAGCTTACAAAGCGTGATCATAGGACCACGGGAGAGATTACGAAACTTTGTTCCGTTTAATGCTAAAAGGGAAAGCCCGTTGTATCGAAGCCGGAATTCGTCGTCGAATGCTTACTCAAATATTCTCAATTTTTTTTTTCTTTAAATATTCCTTGCTAATTTTATATATCAATCGAATTAACTAACGTGTTAGTATCGTGTCAGATTCTTTGCGGATTATAATTACATGCTGTGCTATTGCGAGTAAAATCGATAATTACGCGGTTGCGGTTTCGAGTCTGAATCGCAGAGTGAATGAGATGAGCACTTTTTTTTTATAAAAAGACCACAAGTAACGGTAAATACGTACCGCGGAGAGCGAGAGAAAGGGGAAAATAGAGAATGAACATAAATGTGTTGGGGTTTCGGCTCGAGGCACGCAGTTCCGTAAATATTTTCACACTGTCGAATCCGCATTCGCTCGCGGAGAGAGGGAAAGAGAGAGAACGCGAAACTCTATTTTCGAGAAGCTCGTCAAGGCTACCGACCGCGTGGCCCTCAAATATACTACGAGTAAGTAAGGGAGAAAGGAGAATCAGCGAGCACGCCGGCGAAGCGGTATCGAGATATTCGCTCCTGGGTTCTCGCCCATCGAGTCCGCTCGAATAAAAAGTTGGTTCGCTAAGTAGTGCGCAAACGTCTATTGCCTGCAAAATGTTTTTAAAAATTTATTTTCTACGGATATTTAATCTAGTTAGTCATGCAATTTAGTAAATATTAATTTTGTAATTTTGTAAATCTTAATAGTGTAATTTTGTAAATCTTAATAGTGTAATTTTGTAAATCTTAATAGTGTAATTTTGTAAATCTTAATAGTGTAATTTTGTAAATCTTAATAGTGTAATTTTGTAATTTTTAAAGATTAAAACGAAAGGAAACGACTTTTCCCGAGCAGGGGCCCGGTGAAGAGGCGTTACAATACCGTAAGCCTGAAAAGTCCGTACAACGCAATCTTTTAATCGATCGGTTAGTAAATATTAATTGTGTCATTTTGTAAATATTAATTGTGTCATTTTGCAATTTTTAAAGATTAAAACGAAAGGAAACGACTTTTCCCGAGCAGGGGCCCGGTGAAGAGGCGTTACAATACCGTAAGCCTGAAAAGTCCGTACGACGCAATCTTTTAATCGATCCGTTGGATTTAATCAATCGCAACAGCCCCTTTGTCGGTCGGGTCTAGGTTTTGCCTGGGACGACGCTATCGCTCATCGTAGTGCTCGAGGCACCGATGTTACCGATACTTATCCGACAGTGTTATCCCGTCTGATGTGTTATTACCAGAGTTTCAAGCTGGACTTTATTCACTCCACATATCTTTTACTTTCGCGCTTTTTTTTAATTTTTTTTTTCATTGCCGGAAATTGGGGGTAGAATGTTGGGATGGACTAGGCTGGCGAAATCACACAGTTTACGAGAATCGCTACAGTACGGTACTGCATTATATTATAGAGCTTTATAGCAGATGAGCAAGCGAGCAAAGGAGACAGAGAGAGAAAGAAAGAGCCAGTCGTTAATTCCCCGAGTGTCCTCGAGTGCAGCTGTTAGTCCTGGGACGAAGAAAAGAAAATGAATGACGAGCCGTCTGGTCTGACCTGCCGGTTGAACGTTTCGTCAGACCCTTTTGCATTGTACTGTATTTCACAGAATGCCCCCGTTAAGAAGCCATGCACCGAACAATATTTCGCGGATGTCCGTTAAATAATACGGCATCATCGAATTCCCGTACGAATTTGAAATTAAGATTTTTTTTTTATTTAAGTAATTCAATTAATTTACGAAGAATTTTTTAAATAGATTTATGTTATGTACATTAGATGCAGAGCAATAAAAAAGGACCCTTTTGCATTGCACAGTATTTCACAGAACGCCTCCGATTAAGAAGACCGTTAAATAATAGTTTCATCGAGTCTCCGTGCAAAGTTGTATTGAAGCTTTTTAAAATTTAATTAATTCGATTAATTAACAAAGATTTTTCAAGAATTTATGTCATGTATAGGCGTTGACAAAGCAATAAGAAAAAAAGATCTCGTAAACGACGAACACCCGCGCGACCGTGTGCGCGAAAGATGATTTGGTGGTGAGCACGTGGCGCCACAAAGAGCGAAACTGCAGAGGTGCAGGAATGGCGAGGAGCGGAGACGAAGGATGTTGGTAATGAAAAAAAATGAAAAAAAAACGAAAAAGTAAGGATTCATACGTGACTCACCGTACGTACGAGAATAATCCGCAGTTACTAGCAAAAATTCTCCGTTCAATCTCGTCGCTGAACGTGGCACATGTCACACAAAGAGAGTCGTCGGGGCGACACCGGGTTGGCAGGGCAATTCCTTTTTTCTTCCACTGGACAACGTACGAGAGAGCGAGAGAGAAATAGAGAGACAGGAAAAGAGCGGCGTGTCGTTTTCGTTCGATAGGTTAGGTCGCCGGTAGAGTATCGAGATGAAGCTAAGTGAGCCCGAAACGCGTCCTTTCTCAACGGCCGGTCTGGCCGGTCGAGTTTGAAAAAATGTATATATACGCTATATAAACGGACACACGCAACGAGTCCGACAGGTAGGACGGAGATGACGGTCCACCACGCTCATCTATATATATATCTTTTTTTTCACGTGTCAATTTCCGCCAACTGTCGAGAGGAACACTTTGGACAAAGCACGGCTCTCCAGTCCTCCGCGACACCGAAGCCGGCCGCTCTCTCGCTTATTGTGTCAAAGACAAAAAAAAAAGAAGCGGAAAAAAGAAACAAAACGCGACGTTGCCGGAGGATGAAATAACGAAAGAAAGAAAAAAAGAAAATTGAGCGACTCTTATCGGTTACGGCGAGACATATACATATATATACAGTTTAGATAATAAACTGAGGCGTTTCCGTACTTTGTATTTTTTTTGTTCCGTCCGCCGGAGGTTCCTCTCTCGTTCTCGAGCGAGCGAGCAGGCTTTTTCGAGTAAAACGGCGGAGAGGATAGCAGCCGAGGATATAAATGCGGGCGCGCAGGGGCTGTGCAGCGGTTAGTCCCTCTTCCTTTGTTCCTCACCGCTCGACTGCCGCTCGGGTACGTGACTGACCGCTTCCTCGGGAACTCGATTCGCCGGTGTTGTTTCTCTCTCGAGAGAGGAGAGACGAGAGAGCGCACAAACACACAGAGAGACACACAAAAAAAAAACACGCACGCACGAAATATCAACGGTCACCCACCAGCGCCGGGGATGAGGACGAGTCGAGTAGTAAAACGCGCGAGACCCGGCGTCGTGCACACGAGGCTCTCAACTCCCTTCTTGCCCGTGCTCCTTCCTGCGTCCTTATCCTTTGTTCGGTACTAAAACCACGCGCGACATATACATGTATATATATGCGTGCGTATGTATAACGCTTCTCCCGTCAGACTCTACGATACAATATTATACTCCCGTTCGTCCTTTTTTTCTTCTCGCTTTGTCCTCGACACTTTTTTTTTTCAAACAAAAAAAAAAATCCCAACCAAACAAGAATGTCTTCTGCCCGAGAACCTTTGGAGCGATATCGATTATTCTTTTTTTGTTTGATTTCCGTTCTCTCCGATATTCTGCCACTCGCAACAAAATACCCGTTCACATTCGCTCTCGTTTTTGGGCGCGCACTCGACACGTTACGCTCGTGCGAACAGTCGCGCGGTCTGTTGGTAACTGAGGAGTGCGCGCGTTCGGCGTCCCGACGTCGGCGTCCCTCGCGTCCGTCTGTGCGACGCGCACGCCGGGACGCCGGCGTGGAGGGGATGCGAAGCAGCGCGCGGTCCCTGCTCCACCATGCTATCTCCTCTCTCTCCGTCCGGCCAACGCTCGCGGTCGGCGTTACGGCTGCCTCTGCCCATTCCGGCTCTGTGTGCGCCTTACAGAGTCTTTCTCTCTCTCCCCCTCTGGCGCCCCTACTCGCGGGCAGAACCCGCCAAGAACGTATCGCTCTGCGAACACCGAGTGCCGAGAGAGAAAGAAACGAAGATAACCGAGCCGGAGCGCGGCCAGGACCTAGCGGGCACCGACTCGTCGGCCTCAACGACGGCTCTCTTTCCGTTTCGTTTTCACTCTCTCTCTCTCTTTCTGCGGACCAGGGCTCTTTCTCACCCTTGCACTAGTTACACACTTAAATTACGCCAAGGATTACGCACGACCTCGCATGCCGCCGTACGTCCGCTCGGCGATCCAATTGTTTGGATTTAGCTACAACCTTTGCCGGATTTACAATTCGCTCGCGATATCCCACCGCAGATATATATTCGTATTTTATGGTACTACGTTTCGCTAAAGTCATTCGCACTTGGAATATTTATATATTTTTTTCTTCTTCTTGAACTCGGATGGATTTTTTAATTTTTCTTGATTTTTTCAAAAAAGATTGAGAGCAAAGGCTTTTATACGTAACCTTTGCTGGATTTACACTTCGTTCGCGATATCCTACCGGCTGATATAAATTTTTTTTAATGGTATTACGTTTCGCTAAAGTCATTCGCACTTGGAATTTTTTATTTATGTTTCTTCTTTTTCAACTCTGATGGATTTTTTTTTCTTGAGTTTTTTTTAATATCATTGAGAGCAAAGGCTGCGACGATCGAGCGTCCCTTTTATGGCCGCAAGGGCGGCGGGTAAGACGAGGGACGTGGGGAATTTGCCCCTCGCTCGCTCGAGGAGCGGCAGCCTCCCCTCGCGGCGCGCAAACCTCGGGAATGAGAGACCGAGAGCGGCCCTTCAACGGCAACCATGCCCAACAACAGGCAGCGAGATCCATAAGCGAAAGGAACGCTGGGAACAGTGGCGTCGCGAGATCCGAGCCACGAGAACGATTTGCCATTGCGATTCGACACCGGACTATTCAAATTTCCCGCCGTTAGACGTTACACAAGAATTTATATAATTGATGCAGAAAATCGTTGCAATTATGCTTGTAGAAAAAGAAAAATTCCAAAAACTTTACGCGCCCAGCCTGAGCCAAACTCGATCGGAAATTGAATTGTTCGTTCGGTCGCAATGAGGGACGTGGCAAACGCTTAAAACCATTTATGTTCTTCAGTGGTAAATAGCGGGGGTGTCCGGCGCATGGGGAAAGCACAGAAAGACTTATTTAACGGTCGGGGTCGGAACCGAAACAGAGGCCGAGAAGATTTATGTACGAGGAAAAATGTATTAGACAAATCCCATCGACAATTTAATTGATCGGTCGGTCGCAATGGACGTGGCTAACGCTTAAAACCATTTACGTTCTTCAGTGGTAAGTAGCGAGGGTGTCCGCTGCCTGGGGGAAAACACAGAAACAGTTACGGTCGAAGCCGAAACAGAAGTCGAGAGGTTTTATGTACGAGGAAAAATGTATTAGACAAATCCTATCGACAATTTAATTGATCGGTCGGTCGCAATGGACATGGCTAACGCTTAAAACCATTTACGTTCTTCAGTGGTAAGTAGCGAGGGTGTCCGCCGTCTGGGGGAAAACACAGAAACAGTTATTCAATGTTCGGGGTCGAAGCCGAAACAGAAGTCGAGTGGTTTTATGTACGAGGAAAAATGTATTATTGAATGAGGAGCATTAAACATTGAAAGCGCAGCGAGATATCCGGACTATTCAAATTTCCCGCTATTAAACATGAAACAAGATATTATCTAATGGATGCAGAAAATCGTTGCAATAATGCTTGTAGAAAAAAATATATATTTCCAAATATTTGCTTGGCAAACGTCGAGCCAGATCCAAATGCATTTTCAAATTTAATTGGTTGGTCAGTCGCAAAGAGGGACGTGGCAAACGCTTCAAATCATTTACGTTTTTCAGTGGTAAGTAGCGGGGTTGTTCGGTGCATGGGGAAAAGCGCAGAAACATTCATTCAACGCTCGAGGTCAAAGCCGAAGCATAGGTCGAGAGTTTTTATTTACGAGGAGAAATTAAATTAGCGAATGGGAAGCATTAAACGATGAAATCGCAGGTAGAGACGTGTAGCGATACAGCTACAGATGTAAAGAGAGAGAGGTGTGTAAGGTGAACGATTTACCATTGCGATTCCATACCGAACGGTTCAAATTTCCCGGCGTTAGACGTTAAACAAGAAATTACCTAATGGATGCAGAAAATCGTTGCAATTATGCTTGTAGAAAAAATACATATTCCCAAAAATGTTCATGCGTATGGACGAGCCAGAGCCAAAACCAAACTGAAATTTATTTGATCGGTCAGTCGCAAAGATGGATGTGGCAAACGCTTAAAACCATTTACGTTTTTCAGTGGTAAATAGCGGGGGTGTCCGGCGGATGGGGAAAGCACAGAAACACTTATTCAACGTTCGGGGTCGAAGCCGAAACAGAGGGCGAGAGAGGTTTTATGTACGAGGAAAGATGTATTATTGAATGAGGAGCATTAAACATTGAAAGCGCAGCTAGCGAGCCCCGGTGTATGGGTAAGGTAAGGTAAGGGTCGTTCCGTCGGTCGGGCCTGGGTGGGTAATCCGTAGTTGCTCGCTTACTCGTTCGTTCACTCCCGTGGCTCGCCGCCCGGCGAGGTAGGTACGTAACTTCGAGAACGGCACGTTTCTCTCCCACGTTACAACGAAACGTGACTGGTGCCTGTGGACGGCCGCGGTTCGGGAAGGGAGGGAACGACCGGGACGAGCGGCGGCGGCGGCGGCCGCGCGCCTCGCGAAAGAGTGAGATATTCTGGCGGGGACAGAGACAGTGACGGAAACGACCATGAAGAATAAGAGAGAAAGTAGCTCGAAGCTGCACGTCGTTTCGGAGTGCGTAGTGGTACAACAGTCGACGAGCGGAAAATTACGTTTTTTTAACTTTTATCTTATTTTTACCTGTTCTAATATCAGATGGGAAGAAAATATGGCTAATTCTCAATGCCGAATGTGCGTGACTAGTATAGTTGTGATTATTTAACGCGGGAATTTCGATGGAAAAATAAAAATAAATGGACAAAGTCGATGGGTAGAAAAGTACTTCTTTTTTAATTTACTTTTTTACTTTCTTCCGTAATATCGGACGGGAAAGAAAATATCGCTAATTCTCAATGCCGAATGTGCGTGACTGATATAGTTGTGATTGTTTAATGCGGGAATTTCGATGAAAAAAATGAAATAAATATAAAAATAAATTGAGAAATTTAATCGACGATATTCTCGGATCTCTTCCCTTCTGCGGTAGGGATTTCAATCATCTGAAATCCAGCGCGTCGTTTCGGAGTGCGTCGTGACACAACAGTCGACGATTGGAAAATTACTTTTTTTACCTTCTCCAATATTAAAGGGGAAGGAAATGTAGCTAATTCTCAATGCCGAATGTGCGTGACTGGTTTAGTTGTGATTGTTTAACGCGGAAATTTTGATGAAAAAATATAAATAAATATAAAAATAAATTGAGAAATTTAATCGACGATATTCTCGGATCTCTTCCCTTCTGCGGTAGGGATTTCAATCATCTGAAATTCAGCGTGTCGTTTCGGAGTGCGTCCTGGTACAACAGTCGACGAGTGGAAAATTACTTTTTTTTTACCTTCTTCAATATTAAACAGGAAGAAAATATAGCTAATTCTCAATGCCGAATGTGCGTAAGCTGGTATACTCGTCGTTATTTAATGCGGGAGTTTCGATGAAAATATGAAAATAAAAATAAATGGACAAATTTAATCGACTATATCTTCGGATCTCCTCCATTCTGAGTAGGGTTTTCCATAATCTGAAATCCTGCACGTTGTTTCGGAGTGGTACAAAAGTCGACGAACAAAAGATTACTTTTTTTCTTTATTTTTTACTTGCTTCTGTAATATCAGACGGGGAGAAAAGATCGCCAATTCTCAGTGTTGAATGTGCGTGACTGGGATACTTGTGATTATTTAATGCAGGAGTTTCGACGAAAAGAATTGAAATGAGAATAAATGTACAAATTTAATCGACGATATCCTCGGATCCCTTACCTTTCGCGCAGGTACTTCAATAATCTGAAATCCTGCCGTTGAGAATTCTCGGGTGAGCGAGAGACCTTTGTGAAATTGTTTATGAATTAAATAGAACTTGTTCGGGGAGGCGTTAAGAGCCCTTTGAAACGAGCTAGAAATACGAAGTGGACTCCGCTGCAGCATCGACGGAACTTCACCGTGCGGACATCAAATTCACACCGATGAATTATTCTCGTCATTTTCTTTTGATATGTAAAAAGAAAAAAAGAAGAAAAAAAAGAATAAATTTGTATCTTTTTTTTAAGTGGGTTAGCTACCTGCACACGCAGAGCCGTATTCTCGGGAACGAAATTAACTTTGCATCCTTCGCTGGGAGCAAAGCGAGGAATACAAATTAAGTGTTACGGGTTATAAGGAAACAAGATGAGCTCCGTAAGAGTGGCTGAATAAGTTGGGTAAAGGTGCTAGCGAGCGCGCGAACTGGAACTCGAGAGGGACTGATGAAAAAAAAAAAGAAAAGTTGAGAGAGCTTTTTCAGAGTGGTTGGAAGATGGATTGAAGCTGCTGTGAAATGCTTGCTTTTCACTTCGCATGGCGGATTGTAATAGAATTTCGTTCGAAGGTCGGCAGTCGCTTCCCGACGAGCCCATAGGGCTGAGCGATGCAATTGTTGGCCTTTCGACGAACTCTGCTAGTCCCACGGGAGTAGCGAGGACTCGGGTTTTCCAAGATCTGAAACCGTATTGCGACTACCAAACTTTGCCGAACGGGCGGCGAATCATATGGCTCAAGGCGATGCGACACTCGTGCCTCCCCGGTCGGTAAAACGGAACTGCAATCAAATTTTTTTTTAAAGGTCCCAACCATTTCCGGTTTAAAGCAAATTCTTGCGTGAAGCCAATATCAATTCAGGTTTACGTGAAAATTTTCATTCGCACTTGAGGTAGTCCTTCCGAATAGTGTTCACTTCGCATAACTTTCAGGGAAAGTAAAGCGAATTGCAAAGACTTCTCGATGGTAGAAAAATCGGAAAAAAATCAAGCATGTTAAAGGTAGTGAAAAGATTAAATTTGCATAATAATAATAATTCCAAAATGTTTTTAACAAAATGATGAAAAAAAATTGTTTAACAAATCTCCCGGAAACGTAACTTTTTTTTAATGAAGATGACTTTCCTTCGTTCACTTTTCTGAATATGTATGAATTTTTTAAGATTTTTAAATTCACTTTGAATTTTGTGATTTTCTATATATTTTGCCCATATGAAAAAAAAGTTAAAGTGAATTTAAAAATCTGAAAAATTCATACGTATTCAGAAAAGTGAACGAATCATGTTCATAAAAAAAAAGTTAGGTTTCTGGGAGATTTCTTGAAAAATGTTATTTTACATCAATTTGTTAATAACATTTTGAAATTATTATTATGCAAAATTAATCTGTTCAGCGCCTTGAATATACTTGATTTTTTTCAGATTGTTATACAATCTAGACGCGTTTGCAATTCCCTCTCATTCCTATGAAGCTTATGCGAAGTGAACATTATTCGCAAGGACTACCTTAAACGGTTGGCATTGTCAACAAACATTAATTACAGTTTTTATTACCGACAGACATATTTTCCAATTCTCTTCTTGACTCTCCGGAAAACTCTCTATATTTTGTTTTCTTACGAATTTTATTATCGAAAAGTTAATATTAACGGTCGAAAGTCTTACCTATGGTTCAATCCATCTATCAAAACGGTTGGATTATTTCTTTCCCGATCGGACACTACCGATCGTCAGAATCTTAACGAGCCATAACTGCAACAAAAATCGTTTACGCCCGAGCTTGGTAGAACGATTTTTGTTACGTCTCGTTAAAAGTCGGACGATCGGTACTGTCCGGTCGGAATAGTAATAATCCAACCGTTCTGAAAGGAGGGACGTAAAAGTGCATGGTTCGAAATTAAAAAGTTTACCGGCAACTCGCGCAGCCTCAATCGATATTTTCATGACGGGTCATTCAGTGACCACTGGGCGAAATTTCGAAGCGCACAATAAACTGCGAAGCACGACAGAGTTATGTGTCGATCGACGATGGTTTTTCTTTTACTTTTGGTTTTTCTTTTATGGGTTTTTTTTTTTTTTTTACTTTTCGACGAATTTTATTATCGAAAAGTTAATATTAACGGTCGAAAGTCTTACCTATGCTTCAATCCATCTATCAAAACGGTTGGATTATTTCTTTCCCGATCGGACACTACCGATCGTCAGACTCTTAACGAGCCATAACTGCAACAAAAATCGTTTACGCCCGAGCTTGGTAGAACGATTTTTGTTACGTCTCGTTAAGAGTCGGACGATCGGTACTGTCCGTTCGGAATAGTAATAATCCAATCGTTCTGAAAGGAGGGACGTAAAATTGCATGGTTCGAAATTAAAAAGTGTACGGCAACTCGCGCAGCCTCAATCGATATTTTGATGACGGGTCATTCAGTGACCACTGGGAGAAACTTCGAAGCGCACAATAAACTGCGAAGCACGACGGGGTTATGTGCCGTTCGACGATGGTCGTCATGGTATCGAGGGTCGCGGCCGAGCAAGGGGATTTGTCCCCGCAATGGAGGGTCCTATAGTGAGAGAGATTCACCACCATCAGTTCGTCTCGTTGTTCACTGCCGGCCATTTCCGATCGAGCGACCAGTGGGATAGTCCCGTTGGTCGATCCCGACGGAAAAACACGCGTGCTGTGATCCCTTGTCCATCCTGCAAAGACGGGGGTGCGCGCGGTTACAGTTCGTTAGTCGGCTCAAACTTTTTATTTTTTTTTATTATCATTATTTTTTGCTGGTCGAGTCTATCTATCTCTCCCTCGTTCGCAAGGCGAGAGAAGGTGTTACAGAATCTATACAGTACACACCCCAATCGGCCTGCAGCGGCCATTACTTCCCTTTTTTTCACTTACTTTTCGAACTAGGCTTTCGATAACGAACTAACTTTATCCTTTCTTTCAGGACGAACTTTACCTCTCCCTCGGAAATAAAAGGGTCGATAGACAGTAGTGATTTTGAAAAAGACATCGCGGCGAGTGGAAAATAACCCTTCGAAAGTTAATAGAACGGTCTCAATGTTGGCGCTGAAATGTTTCGTAATTGGGTTATTTTTTTTTGTGGGGGATGATTTTCAAGCGATGGAGCGTAAATAACGTCGTCGTGAGAATCGGTCGGCTCGACAGAGCTGTATGAGAAGGACTTAAAGCTGCAGGGAATACGGAGCCGAGGTATCTCAATTATGCACAAAAAATAATAATAATAATTCATTTACCGAACATTTGTTGTCCGCCAGTTTTTTTATCTCGTTATCTTTACATTTAATTTTTATTCTTCGTTGTTCATATAGATTTTTACTAACTTGTAAAATTAAACGAATAAAGAAATAAGTTAATCAAATCAACGAGAAAAAAATGTGGTCATTTGAGAACAAAAAATGTTCGTAAAGCGTCCAAATCTCTTTCACGCTGCCATACTTCTCTCGATAGGGTGCGAAGTTTCACCGTTGTCACCAGAACGAAATATTTAAATGTTGGTAATATCCATTTGTTGGAATACGTTAACGGTCGGGTAGATTTTATCGTCGATTTTTATCACGAAAATAGTTAAAATCAACACAAAATTGGTTCCTCAAAAAGTACCTAATTTTGGTATATATCAAATTCAATTTTTTATCGATAAGGGTGTCGTCAATAATAAGATCTCAACATTTTCAAATCCGATCATCTCAGAAATCACGCTAGATCGTATGAGTCCGATTTCTTAATCTCTGTACTTTAATAATCAATCTTTATTATTCGTTGTCCTCATTTCTTTACCACGTTGTGAAATTAAACGAATAAATTAATACATAAATAACATAAAAAATTTAAAAATGTGCTCGTTTGCGGCTAACTAATATTCGTTAAATCTTCACATCTCTGTTACCCTGGCGCACTTCTCGCGATAGCGTGCGAAGCGTCATTGTTCTTGCACCCGTGGCGAAATATTTAAGTGACGGTAATATCCATTTGTTGTAATACGTTAGCGGTCGGGTAGTTTCGAAGCCGTAGCAATAATATCTGGGATATTTCAACGGCTGGGTCGTACAAGAGGCTGAGAAAGAGGGACCGTAAAGTAGAGAGTACGGAGTGTAGGCAAAGGAACGATCCAATAAGCTTGTGAAAGGGGCTGCTGGGTGACTGAAACGAGGGCTGTTGAAGGGGGGGGGGGGGTTCGTTGGAGGGTCGAGGACTGTGGAAAAAAGTGAAGCTTGCTCCTGTTGACCAAGCCGGAGACTCAAGTAAGTGAAGAAACCCTTTTTTTTCTTCTCTCAACTCTTCTACTCCACAGGTAACGCCGACGGCCATCGTTCTCACATTTCTCCCTCCCGGAAGCAGCTCCACCGATGCTCCTTGCGTTACAGCGAGTATATTATTGTTCTTCTTCACTTCTTGCCTCGTTTTTTTGTTTCTTTTTTTCTGCATCCCTGTCCCACCTTTCGTCGCGATATTCACACAGGACAGGGCAGAAGCACTGGGTGTGCGGTGGATTTTTTTTTTTGGCTTCCTCGTTTCGGCCCCACTGCCGACCGGAAATGGCAAAACCCGAAACCGATACTCGTCGAATCGTTCTCGAATTGGACGGAATATTGCACGATGGGTATCGTGGAAAACTTTGTGAAGTGTGAAAGCATCGAAATAGGTAAATGAACCTTAAAAAAACGATGTTTTTTTTTGTGCGTATCAATGTCCAGCTGACGCCAGAGCTTGCCTACATCAGTATCGACTGCGACAAAATCACTAAAAAGCCCTCCACGTGCAGTTTTTTTTATCACCGAGCCACCGTCCGGATTCCCGGCTACATGGAAATAGTTCGAAAATCAGCACAAAATTACCTAATCAGTTACAAAAAGTACCAAATTTTTGTATATATCGAATAATTTTTTTTTTTATTGAGAATAGTATCGACACTCTTAATATCTCAAAAATTACAAACCCGAAAATCTGAACGAAATTCTCACAGATAACGCGGCAGAGCGAATGAGGTTTTCGGTGGGAGCTTCGGGTGACTTTTGTTCCTCGCGGGAGCGCCTGACAACCGAGTACGAATGTCGAGGAATTCGTCTGGGGTTCCCAAGCGTGTAATAAATTTGTAAACGCGAGCGGAGAGGGAGAGGGCGACGAGCTCACCTGCTCGAAGGAGCGTTACGTTTAGCGGGCAGTCACAATTTCATCGTGGTTACTCGTACGGCGGAGTACATTGTGCCGGCGGTAGTACCGGGCTCACATGACGATGGCCATTTTCCTCGGCCGGTGGGTTTCGTTCCGGCCAAGCGGATACCACCGAGATCGAGTTCCCAGCGACTCTCAACGTCACAGTGCGCTTAATCTTATTCGCCTCAGCGGGTAACTTAATTGTGCGCGTGCAGATTACACCCACTTTACATCTTATTAAAAACAAAAACAAAAATTGTAATATTTTAAAACAGATCGATAGTCTGTAAAATTCCAAGGCGTCGACTATCCAGCTTGCGGTTCGTTTGCCGGTGTTGCAGCCTGAAAAGCTTCGGTCCCGGGAGAAAACTCGGAAGCGTTGATGTCTTTATTCCTTGCTCCCTTCTATTCCACTACTTTTTATATTTAATATTTTTTTATTTGTTTATTTATTCAGTTTTACGGGCATAACCCGTTTACAGGACGATAAAAATTATCATCTAAAATATACAATGACACACATCAATTATCATACGCTGAAAAAAAATTCGTTTACGGGCTGCCGAAGGAAAAAAATGTTTGTTTCAATCCTACTTACCTACAATTCTTACAATTCCATACGATATTGAGACAACGACGGCAAGACCGTCAAGATGAAATGTTATCGATTCAATCCGGTATGAAATTGTTCGAATTGAAAGTAAAATTGAAACAACTTTTCTTTTTTTTTAGCAGCCCGCAAGCACATTTTTTCTTAAAACATTGATATTTTTTTTCAGTGTACATTTATATATAAAAATACAAAAAACACAGCCGCAGGAGAGAGGAAGCCATCGATTTGCTGTCGTAGACTGCCCCATTAATCCTTCGGAATAATAGTAAACAATTTAGACTGTATCACCTCAGAATGCTCATTCCCTAGTCTTCAGATCCACGGAAGCCAACTATAGTACGCGTAGTTTACCCGCTAGAATGGGACTATACGAATATTTCCGTAAGTCGAGTCCCCCTGCCTTCCTCCCTCAGTTGAACCAGCGAACACAGCATCGGCGTGTTGAAGTCGCGGTTTACAATACTAAATAAGAACAATAAATCGGCAATTGTCCTACGATAACTAAGTGGACTCAAGTCCAGGTACGATTTTATATTTTTTCTGTAGTTAGCAGTTCTTCCTCGCTTTCCGTTTTCCATTCCGGCTTTGCCTGCCTCCGTGAGATTGGTCTCGAGTCCGGCTCGCACGGACTATGCCGGAGGACCGAAACCGAGCGGCGTGTGCCAAGGTAGGAAAACAGCTGACTCGGCACTTTTTTTCGTGTCGGTGATAGCGACGGAGGAGCAGCTGTTCCCGGCAACAGTTCGGGTTCCCGACGGGTCTGCGAGCCTCGTCATCGACCGGAGCCTTCCGCGCGTTCCCCCGGCGTGTATACCTGGGTGTGCACCAAGGTGTCCTGCTCTCAGGGGCCCCGAACGATCGGCGACTAACGATCCAAACAGCGTGCAGCAGCAGCGGCTCGCACAGAGGGATTTTCTTCCCAAGGTGCCTTCCCGATACTCTCGACGATCCTACGATCCTACGATCACGCGCTGGTCCCTCCCGTGCACACTGCACGCAGTTGGCCCAAACTCCACGCCGGTTACCTTTGGTCCAGGAATGATAAATATCGATGACTGTGAATAAACGCCGGGAGGGAGAGGGCGAGAAAAAACGGCGGTTACACTTCCTCTGGAAACCACACTCCGAGGGGTGTCGAGCCGTGGGAACGAAATTTGTCAATTCGTGATTGTCAATTCCCACTTTTTTTTATGATGGTTAAATGTGTGATACATCCGCGTGAATACTTAGGCGTCGTTTATCGCGATAACCGATTATTGATTTTTATTTTTAAATACAATTTTTTAATTAAATTTTTTTTAATTTTATTTTTTTGATTAAAATGTGTTTATTAAAAACTTTGATCGATACTGTCGGTGATCGTGCCGTCCTGCGATCGTGTGTTGGTTCCGCCCGTGCTATGTTGGCCCACACTCGACGCCGGTTACCTCTAGTCGATGAATGATAAATATCGATGACTGCACTGAGAGAAGGATATCGGAAAAACTACCCAGTAATATGGTAAACTTCGACCAGGCAGAATGCTACACCAGTGCCACCACTAGCGATATGTGAAATTTTCGGAGAGCCCATAACAATTTTTACCCACCCTGTATGGTGATTCTTTTTTCAGAAGGTGAGTCGACAAAATGTTGTGTATCTGGCTAAGAATTTGGTGGATGAAATTAAGAATTGAAAAAAAAAAATGATTGACAAAATATGCCGGCATAAGCTGCAAACGTAAAACGAACGGTTCGCGATCGCAAGGCCACCGATTACTGTATTTTCTAGTAAGAAGTACTCATATTCTAGCAAAAATTACGGGATATTCCGGTAATATCTGCGGTAGCGAAAATGACCACATTTTGTAGCAGGGTGCGTTAAGTTTAATACGAATGTCTGTCAGGGTGTCACTGTAGTTCCCCTGAAAGTTCTGTCGGTTTTCACCAGATTTATGGTAATTTCTATCAGATCCGTCTCTCAGTGTGTGAATAAACGCCGCGAGCGAGAGGGCGAGAAAAACGGCGATGGCACTTCCTGTGGAAACTGCACTCCGAGGGGCGTCGAGCCGTGGGAACGAAATTTGTCAATTCCTGTTTGTCGTTTCTAATTTTTCTTTTATAACGGTTAAGTATACTTTGCATCATTTATCGTGATAATCGATCATTAATAATTTTTTTTTTCAATTTGTATCAACTATTTAATTATCCGTTTGGATCGCGCAGAATGCACAGCCGTTTCGATGAGCGTACTGTTATTTTATCGGTCGACACATCTGGTCTAGGAAGTGATCCCGCGAAGAGGCCGAATGTAAGATGGAAACCGAAGCACCGGTGGGCAAATCAATATTTACTGCTCCAGACCTTAAGCGGCCATGATTTGTTATCGTGCTTATTCGCGATTTGTAGGTGTAACCCCTTTCCGGATGTGCGACCTCCTTCGTCCGTTTCTTTTTCACACTCACTTGCACGAAGAAAAACAGTTCTGTTTCTCTAACAAAATGTAGATCGTTGATAATTTATTGTCGTGGTAGCAAAAATATTTGCTGCCACAGCAAAATATTTTTTTGTCCCTATGTTAACCAGGTAAATCAGTTATGGTGACAAAATTCTTGATGACCCAAAAATATTTTTTCTCCGTGTACTGGAAGTTATAGCACACAGTGAAAAGGGGTTTGCACATTTTTTTATTCCAAAAATATTTGTTCTCGCAGACTTTTCCATTTTTATTTGCTTTTTACTCGTGCAATTATTTTTCCCGTTAATTTTACGTCGAATACGGTTCTCCTTGAAGAAAAAAGAAATGAAAAACAGCAAAATTAATATGAGATAAAAAAATTGTGGATCTTTGCGTACGGGAATTCAATTTTTTGTTAGATGTGCAAACATTTTCGTTCCCTGTGTTACTACCGTTTGCAGTTTCATCGTTCCTCTGCGACTAGTCATACAGCGGTTCGCTCTTGAAAGAATCGCGACGCTTATGTCAACGTAAAATGTGCGTTTACTTTTAATAACTTGCTTCTCGTTGACTTGGCTTCTCGTTACGCTCGAGACACGCAAATATCTTTGCTAATTTCAAATCCACAATTTGCACACTCCCTGCCGAGGTTGGAGAGCGTTTCTACGGTATTATCCTATAATGGATTGGTACGTTTCGATAATTCGTAATCCCCTTGCGTTCGGTTATTATAACATCGAGTAGGATCATCGACGCGCCTCGAAAGGACTCCCGAATAATTAATTGTAGTAACAAGTACTCAGAATTATAAATGATCAAAATCAAAGATAATATTCATTAGTCTGTAATATTTAGAAGAACTTTTTATAGAAAATATTATTCGGTAATTAAATTTCAAGGTAGATAATTATATTATCCGATATAATATTATATTATATTTACTCTTCGATATTTTTTTTTTTCGTCGCAATATGAACTTTTTTTAGCTACGAAATATCTTGGAAATATCTTGGAAAAATGTTGGTACGACTAATTTCTCATAATCATTGTGATATACTATATGACGAGATAAAATTGACGTAAAACGCAATCAACCGTCGGGGGAATGGAAAAAAATAGAGCGAAGGGATAATCGAGTATTATTGAAGGAACAGGATGCCAGCGATAGAGACGGAGAGTTGAAGTTAGAGTAGCGCCGGCGACGTTTGTTCAAGTCTGGAGTGCGATGAAACTGGAAGCTTGTACGTCAGGAGTGGCCACTCGACCTCGTTTTCCTGGCCAGCAGCGGCACTATCCGTCCATGCACGAAGTATATACCAAAAAAACTGTGCTATCCGATGAAGGAAATTGATTGCCACTCAATTATCTCGGTTCCATCCAACCCTTCGATTAACACAATGTTTTAATCCAATAGAATCATTCCTCGGCTCGTAGGTAACCTTAATATTGGCATTCCTCTCGTTTTCGCATATTTTTTTCCTACGTATGACTCGCCCGACGGGATATTTTCAATTTTTTATTTTTATTTATTTTTTATTAAAAAATGTATTCATAAAAAATATGTAATTTACAGCTTAAATTATCGATAGCTATGGAGGTCAGTCCAGGGCCATTGTAATTTCCGTGTCAATTATTCGTTCAGCCAGTCTCCCCGCTCTACGCCACTGCTGTACGTAATAATGGATAACAAAAGTAAAGGGGAGAAAAAATTCTCTGCTATTCATCGCTGAAAGTATAATATACACGACAATAATAGAAGCCCTTCTCTCGGGAGCTTTCGTCAACAGCCTCGAAGCACGGCCAACATCCGTAGAATAATCGAGCAACAAGCAATGGTGTGTTAATTAATTTTGCAAGATCCATCCGACCGGCCGGCGATCGGGGAGCGATGGAGTCCGCGAAGGAACGATCACCTTCGGGGCAGGTGATGAATTTTTAGCGGAATCAGTATATGGTATTTCATTCGAAAATGCTTTTCGCTTGGCGAATAAACAAAATTGTCACGATGAACGAACGAATGAATCGCAAATTAAATTGGCCTTCGTGATTCAATTCACTTTTGAAAATGAATCAATTGAGTAAATTAATGAAAATGATTATATTAATTAATTAATGAAGTAACAATTTTAATTGAATACATTTTCTTTTTTATAGAAAAACATATGAATGAAAAATTAAATTATGCCTTGACGCTTAGTTTAAGTAATTTCTTAATTTATTCAGTCATCCATTCGTTAATTCTTTAATTCTCAAATATCTTGTTTTTTTCAAAAATCCTATCTCCATGTAACCTTTTCCGAGTGGGGGTCGAAATTTTGAACGATCGCAGTTTAAAACAGCTGGTATACCGAAATACAAATAACAAACGGTCAGGTTTTAGGCGGCCAGTTTTCTGTGAGACCTTAAGTAGTAAATAAAAATTAAGAACATAAATATATCGAATGAAGTGAGCCTTGCAATAAACGAAAATTCGGACACTAAAAAATTCAAGTCCTAGAAATCTAAAGTTGCGAATATTGAGAGAGTTCATAATTTCGAATTCATTATAGCGAAAGACCGAGAAGTCTGCGTTTATTCAGCGTAGACATCTATCGAAAATACAATTCTCAAACAATTCATATTTTGATACTTTAATATTCACAATGATGCATTTTCGAAATAGCGGCGGTCCTAAATTTCGGTCATTCGAAATTTTGAACCCCACCCCCTTTTCCCGATGCCCATTTAAGCCTGCTCAGACCACAGTCGTAGACGGGTCTCAAAATTACCAAAGCCACTTAACGTAGCTTATGCTAGCGTGCCTGAAGTGCAGTCTCAAGCTGCGATCAAGAACACAGTCTTAAGCCATGCCCTTATCGAGCCTCCTCACAACCCCAACTTTTGCCGCAGAAACACGTCCATAGTCTACCGTCAGAAAGGCATACACACTGAAAGAAGGATGTAGGATAGAACTTTCAGGTATGTGGGAACTACAGCGACATCCCGGCAGACAGTCGTATTAAACTTAACATATTCTGCTAGAAAATATGGTAATTTTCGCTATCAGATATTATCCGGAATACCCCGTAATTTTCGCGAGAATATAAGTTCTTATTACTAGAAAATATAGTCATCGGTGGCGTCGCGATCGCGGATCACTTGTTTTAGGTTCGTATCTTATACCGGCATAACATGTCGATTAATTTTTTTTATGTATACATTACATAAAAAAAATTTGATCGACGAAATTCTCAGTTTTATATCCACGAAATTCTTAGCCAGATTCGCAAAATTTTGCCAACCCACTTCCGGAAAAACTACCATACGGGTTGAGTACAAATTGGTATGGTTCCTGTGAAAATTCCACATCTCGCTAGTCGTGACGCCGATGCACCATGTTGTGTGGTCGAAATTTACCACATGACTTGGTAGTTTTTCCGAGTTCCTTCTCTCAGTGCAGGCTACGCATATCCATTGCATGGCTTTGCACAATCAATTAAAAAAAAATGTCTCCCAATCAACTAGATTGACAATTGAAACAACGAATATTGCTGAGCGAGCTGCACGGCAACGAATTCGGAAATGGACGACTGGCGAATTTGGTTTTCGCGAACGCGCATCGGCTGGTCGTTTATCAGCGTGGTTCCGGTCCATGGATTCGCGGCGAACGCAATACGGTGCGCGCGCAGCCACAACCGGCGACCCCAGCTCGTTCCGTGCGAACGAGCAAGTGGGCGTTCGAGTTTCGTTCCGGTCGTGCCAAGGCCACGGAGGGAAAAACGAAAAGTCCGAACAGCCTCGTCTCCGCGGTCCACGATCGCCGGCTGGAGATGATCGGGAAGGGAGAGCGGGCGGCGCACCGGGCGATCGAGCCGATCCAGCGGACACCGGCGGGCGCGCAGCAGCCGGAGCACGATCGGCTTCGAAACGACGCCGAAGAAACCGCAGGTGAAAACGAACGCAAGGTGAAGCACGTGGCTCACGATCTCGCGGGAGTTGCGTCGTTCCCTCGTTACGCGATTCGACTCGGGCTACGACGATCGCGCAAGGATCGTTACGACAGAAAAAGACTTGCGAGCCGATAATCGCCCGGATTGCTCCGATCCCACGTACCGATCGGCATAGATCGTTCGATCAATGCCGGCGAGTCGCGCGCACTTGCTCGGGGATATTAAACGAACGATTGCGATCCGTGCGATAAATTATCCGCGGGGGAGGGCTTCACACCGTTCAGTTGTAATTTTCAGCCGGCTTAGCTTTGTGAAAAAGAAAATGATAAAATGAAGGAAAAAAAAAAGTTTCACGCGTGGCCATTTAACTTTCCAGCAGGTACGACAGTAATACACTGAAAAAAAAATTCGCTTGCGGGCTGCCGAAGAAAAAAAATTTGGTTCTAATTTTACTTTCAATTGTTACAATTTCATATGATATTGAAACAACGAAGGCAAGACTGTTAAGATGACATGTTATCGTTTCAATCCGGTATGAAATTGTGCGAATTGAAAGTAGAATTGAAACATTTTCTTATCTTTGGCAGCCCGTAAGCAAATTTTACTTGCATCATTGATTTTTTTTTTCAGTGCACGGGCGAGAATTGGACTTTGTGTTATGAAAGAAAGAATAATTACTCTGGGACACAGTGTTCAAACTGTTTTTTTTTGCTGTATGGTGTTTTATTATACAAGTTTAGACGGGAATATAGTGCAAGATGGAAAATAAAGATGGCGTGCCGATTATACCATTACTTACATATCGATAATGTCTTTTTTTTACTTAAATTATATTTCAAATTTGTTTAGAATCGCCATTTAGAATCGCTCGGATCACACGTACCGATTGGAATAGATCGTTCGATCAACGCCAGCAAATCGCGCTCACTTGCTCGAGGATATTAACCGAACGATTGCGTGCAATAAATTACCCACGGGCGAGGGCGTCACACCGTTCAATTGTAATTTGCAGCCGTCTTAGCTATGTGAAAAAAATCGATAAAATGAAGAAAAAAAAATAATATTAACACGTTGGTATTTAACTCTGCAGGCAAAGATACGACGGTAATACGGGCGAGCATTGGACTTCGCGTGATGAAAGAAAAAAAAACACATTTCTGGGGCATCATGTTCGAATATTTTTTTCTTTTTTTTGTACTGTATAGTGTTTTATTATGCAAATATACGGGGGAATATGGCGCAAGGTGAAAAAATAAAGATGGCGTACCGACTGCCGATTGAACCATTACCGATGCCTCAACAATCTCTTTTTTTTACTAATATTATATTTCTGATTTGTTCGAAACGTTGAAGCGTTTCGAACAAATCAGCTTACGCTAAGAAACGGAACCTTCTACTCAGTAAATAAATAATAACTATAAACAGCATATCACTCGGCGTGGCTGCCCGAAATAAATTAGCTTCGACATACTCCCTCTTGGACGTTTCACAGATCATGCAGTACTTACGATCTTTCTTGCGACATTCATGGTGAAAAAAAAGAAAAAAAAAACAATTAGGGCGAAAATACGTCATCGTCGATGGGCCAGCATGTTGAAGAAATTAAATTTCTTTTGCCCCGGGAGTTAAGCGTGCGAGAAGGAGTACAACGCTGCGAGTGACGAGCTCTTAAGGCGAGTGCGGGAGAACGATAGAGATCGGGGAAAAAAGGAAAAAGAAAAAGTCGAGTCACGCTGACGCCATGCTACATATGGCTCATCGCTCGTTCCCCGTATGTACGAGCAACATCAACCGGCTTAATCATCCACTCCGTGAATTATGAAAATATATACGCTTACTGTAATGCGATAGCACGGCTTGTCTTTGAGGCACTTGTGACGGGGATGGCCAATCTGAGGACGGGGGGGGGGGTCAGGAAGAGCAGAGGCACGATGGACCTCGCTTTATTACCAGGGAAATGAAATTCTGATAGGTCGGCTCGTTGTACTCGTTCGGGCATTTAAGGTACGAAGGGCCGTTCTCGAACGACGTATCGTTTTCTGGTCTCGAGTACGGGGTGGGCTATGGCCGCTCGAAACTACGGAGAAAACGAGAGCGAGCAAGGCCGAGGCGAGGCACCGTGCGCGAGGCAGGCCCGCATCCAAACGGCCGATCGTAAAGCAAACGGTTGAGGTGCACCGTTCTCGCAGGATACACGAAACTATGCGAGAGTGAGGTCTACTCCGTCGCCGGGACGTACCGGAACGAGCCGCTTCCGGTACTTGGATCGTTTATTTATCGTACATAGGGGAAGACGGGGCAAGATGGAATCCCCGGGACAAGACAGATCGTTATTACCAACTTATTGCGGGTCGTAAAAAAACAATGTTTTATCTTGAATGCAGGACCCTGTTCCGTTTTACTCCGCTCACACATTTTTTAAAAAATTTATTTAATGATCGTTGCGTCGAGTCCGGTACGGTGGTGTATTCACACGAGTGGAATCGTCGGCGAAGAAACCAATCTTCCCCCCATTCATAGGGGAGAGCGGGGAAAGTAACTTGTCAAATTAATGAGAGACATGAAAGCACAAAAACACCATAAGTGGTGGAAAACTTGAAACAAATACATTTACGGCTCAAAAACACTATAAATGATCCAAAAAAACTTGACGTACATCGATATTTGTTCTTTCACCCAAAAAAAAAAAAAAAAAACCGTAATAAAATGTAACAAAATAAATTAAAAAATGTATATCTTGAATGAAGGACACTGTTCCGTTTTCCCACACTCACACTTAAATTTAAAAAAAATTATTTCATGATCGTTGCGTCGAGTCAGTACGGTGGTGCATTCACACGAGTGAAATGGTCGGCGAAGAAACCGATCTCCCTCGATTCATTGGGGAGAGCGGGGATAATTACTTACCAAATTTATGCAGGACGTAAAAAAATGTTAAAAAGATAAAATAAAAAAATTGATGTCTTGAATAAAGGACACTGTTCCGTTTTACCCCACTCGCAGTTTATTATTTTTTTATTATTATTATTTTTTTTCAAATTCATTTCATGATCGTTCTGTCGAGACCGGCACGATCGTGTATTCACACGAGAGGAATCGTCGACGACGAAACCGGTCTTCCCCCCATTCTTCATGCCCGAGAGCCCGCGAGAGTGAGAGTAATCTCGTTACTTTCGTTTGAATTCTCGTTCGGACCGAGTGATGTCATAAATATTACACGACACCGTGACCTGGAATAATCCACCTCGCTCCTGGCGAAAGGTAGTTACATACGAGGAACGAGCCTCGCTCGAGTGAGAGGCTCCGTTTGGACGGTAAAAATTGAAGGTACGCAAGCGCGACTGTCCAGGATGGAAGCGGCCGGTATCCGAGCAGCGCGAACGTGTCGATGGAACAAGTGGAGGAACCGAAGAAGCAGCCTATGTGTCTAATAGACGCGCGAGCTTCAACGATCGCGCTGATACGTGGCTGCCCGCCGCGGGCCAGCGATTAGAAGCGAATAAATTAATATAGAAATAGAAAGTATAAGTTTTCGCGTGGCGTTAAGTCACCGAGAAACGTTTCTCCGCCTATGTAACAGTAACGGTCGTTGACAGTCGACATGTACGGTTATACTTGTTTCTCTTTGGATCATAAATCTATCGAAGAAAGTATGAAATCGATAACCACGATATCTAAGTATTGAGTATACTTAGAATTTAATATCGGATATCAAGGAATGGTTATATTCAACCTCCATCAGCAATTGCATGCAAAAAAATGCGATTTACCTTTTTTTGTCGGTAAAACAAACAGGTCGTGTAAAAAATTACGGAAGAGATCCTTCGTAATGGTGTTGTTGTTCGTGTTGGGTTGGGTAACAAAAACATCTACGTCGGAATATAAACAAAAAATTGTTGGAAATATGGATAAAATTATATTGTAAAAGACTGAGTCCTTTCGATAATTTTTGTTATGTTTTGTTTTTCATCGGTCATAAATCTATGGAAGAGAGGACGAAATCGATAGCCACAATACACTAGCACCGATTATACTTGTTATTTAATATTGGATATCAAGAGAAGATTATATTGAACAATTTTATGCTAAAAAATGCGATTTACATTATTTTTGTCGGTAAAAAAAAACAAGTCGTATAAAAAATTTTGCGGCAGATCGTACGTAACGGTGTTGGGTCAAGTAAAAAAAAGTCCAATGTTCGAAAATAAAAAATCATAGGAGTTCCATTATTTTTTTGTTATAAAGGAAATGTGGAAAAAAATTATATTATAAAATATTGAAACCTTTCTATGATTTTTTGAATGCTAAAACGTGGGTTTTTTTTTTACACGGTCGGCATACCGTTACAAGTCATCAATCGCGCGATGGTTCGATTACCATCAATGTAAGGATGGTAATCGAGCCATCGAGGCATAGAGTATTTCCGGATGATGTGTGGTGTAACAATAAATCCCGAGGAAAAGCTAGATAAGGAAGGAAACCTGTTCTGTATCACGGAGCGAATCATCAAGGGACTTTGTCGCTCACCCTGCCCTTAATCAACCCGAGCACTGTAATCTCAATGCCAGCCATTGATGACTACGTGGAATTAAGGCCCTCCCTCGGATTACGTCTGCAGACGACCCGATGAATGCTAATACCGGCTGCTTCGCATTTAGGGCTTCACATGATTAATTGCTTCGGCGACAACGCCGTGTCATTTTGCCCCATCCGGGGGGGCGGATTGCAAACCGATGGAACAACGAAAACGAGCCCGGAAGAATTATATAGTCACGAAACGGGCACCTCATCGCTATACGATTCAATCCAACGTTATTTACCAGCAAACAAGAGTCAAACAACTTTAAACTTCGCTCATCGTTTTATCCGAAGTATAATTTTTCGAACCGACGGATCGCCTTCAGCGGTGACCGAAGGAAGCGAGACGAGGGTCTCACTTTCTCATGCAAAAGTTGCGACTGCGAGGTAATGTGACTTTTTTTTTCACCGGAAGTAAAAAATAATGACGAGGTAAGCCGATCGCTACGGATACGTTAATTCGGTATTCGCATCGAGACGCCGGAAGTCCTCGGAAGCTCTCGGCGAACCGCATCGAGTGAAAGCCCGGAGGTGAGTTTTCTGCACCTCCGCACACAAGACTCGTCGTAATCGATACGTCGACCCGCTTGCTCGTTACTCGATCGCACTTATTATTTAACTGCCACAAGCGCATTCAACTTTCATCGTTACCTTCCCTGTATCTCCATCCATCGACCTGTCCCTCTCTCCTGAATTCCCGAGACGATTGCCACGAGAGATTCGACTCAAGCCTGATTGTTGAATTTTATAAAAGCCCGGAGGAGAATTGGAGAGATGGCGAAGGAGGCGAACGGTTAAACTGGGCAGACCCCGAGGGAGCAACCGGTGGTTGCTGCCCGGGCTGCTGGGTCAAAAGTTCGTGTGCCAGCTACCGTGAACCCCGCAAGTCCAGCACCGAAGCGTAATTCATTCATACATTTTTCTCTTTGTTTTTTTCATCATTCATTTTAGAAGTAACCTCCGCGTTGATGAATTTGAAACTTTGTTTTATTTGTCTGTCTGTTGGTTTGTGTATTTTTTTTTGGAGTTCGACCGTTGTATTTTCGTAGTCTCGCCCGGCGGACCGGAAACCAACGATCCTGTAACGGCGATATTGCATTTGCCGTTGTTGCGTTTTTATCGACGATGCAACGAAGCTTTTGGATTTGTGTTGCACTTTGTTTCTCTTGCCTTCTCGAAAATTTGCCGATTTTACGCAGGCAATGAAATATGAGTTACCGCGGTCGGTAACGAAAACTGTAATCGACTTTCTTTAACCAAGCTGACTATTCAGCTTCAAAAGCAAATTTTTACACGGTACTCAACCGGAAATGGTCAGCACCTTGAAGAATATTAATTACAGGTTTCGTTACCGACCGAGCACTGGTCGGGCGACGGGACAGAGGTCTCCACTACTTGCTAATGTGTCTTCGCTGTACTGTCGAATAAATCTTCGACCAGCCAATATGTACGTCAGCAAAGGCCGATCGATTGAATCGTCGAAGGTCGAACGGTGTTTCTCGAAATTGGAACTCGAGACAGGAATTTATATCGAACGAGCAAAAGATAAGACGCAAATTCTATTTTTTCATCTGTCGACCGGCTGACATTAATTATTGTAAAAACATAGTAACAAAAGAAAATAATAAAAAAATGAATTTAAAAAACAGATAATCTTTATAGGATACTTCTTGTGTGCGTGAAGTTTCGAAGCTGCTCGAGAAAGAGAGCGAGCGAACTCGGTTGAAATTTTGCAGGCAGAGATTGGAAAGGGTCTCGTGATATACGAGCGGCGGCCATACAAGGGCTACAATAATATTAGTTGTAGTGGCTCGAACATCGTCCCGGGGACGTACCAAAGAGAATATCTTGGCTCTGTTGCAGGTAGCAGCTTCGAAGATCCAGCCTCTTCGTGGAAGTCTCCCACAAGTTGCGGGCGCGCTTCGCCGTCACGATTTATTTAGCTTCGTTTTCTTTCTCCGCTTCAACGTCTCGGATGACTCCCTCTTTATCTCTCTCGCTCTCTCGCGCGCGTTTCCTTTACCCTCTATCTTACAGCTCTTCTCTTCCGTCGGTAAACTTCCATGCTGCCAGCTGAATTTTCGTCTCATTTTCCTACTGCTTCCATCTGCCTGTCCATCGGTCTGTCTGTCCGAATATCGTGGTTGTTAAGTCAGTAAAGGATGTTTACCCGATATCCACATCTCAGTTTAACATCAGATGTCGAGTCTTCAACGTCATCATCAGCTTCTCAAAAGTCAGATGTCGAGTCTTCAACGTCATCATCAGCTTCTCATCAGATGTCCAGTCTTCAAA
This sequence comes from Stenichneumon culpator, assembly GCA_964017025.1. Classification (NCBI taxonomy): domain Eukaryota; kingdom Metazoa; phylum Arthropoda; class Insecta; order Hymenoptera; family Ichneumonidae; genus Stenichneumon; species Stenichneumon culpator. The sequence continues at coordinate 4,176,355 of OZ024772.1, forward strand.
GTCATCATCAGCTTCTCGCTTCGAATCAACATTCAGTTTTCGTCAATCCGGAAATTCGCGGTACGGTTAAAAAAAATGGCGTTATTATTATTATTATTAACTTTGGGCATTCAACTTATATTTTTACGTCTAAATTTTCTAGTCGCGTGTCTCTGGCTCTCTTCTCGTTATCCTCGATAGGGTAAGTCGGGGTGATGTGGCCATGAATTTTTAGATAATTAAAATTGGAGGTTTAACGTTAAAAAACCTTTCAGTTTTGGCCATCACCAACTCTAGAAACATCGAACTGGAGTAATTCACTCAGAACTCTCGATGTTTTCGATGCGTGATTTAATTGCAGCACTATAAATAAATATTTGCGATCGGCCGTATCACCCGGACACTACGGGTAATATGGCCATAGTAATAATGGTAATTGATTAGGCTTAGAGAATCATAGAGGCATTGTGCAAAACATACCTTAGTATATTTTATTTTGTCCACATAAGCTACAGAAAGATAATAATTACCTCCGTTAAAAGTTTTAGATGCCAAACTATGAAGAAAACCGTTTTACAACCGGAAATTGCGGAGGTTATTGCCACGTGGCATATCGTACTGACCCTTGCACATGCAATCTTATAATTTTCGGTGCTATCATATTGCATCCACATATACTAAAAACTGTGCAAATGGCAGCGCCATTCATTTGTTACGTTAAGGCGATGTGAAACACGTTCTCAGCCTGTCTCTTTCGCTCCGCCGAGAGCGCTACTGATGCTATCTCTTTCGCACTCCATAGTGTTTCAGATCACCTTAAAAGATATTAACGCTGGCCATATCACCTTCGCGGCCATCACGCTGACTTGCTCTATACAGTTTTATTTTTATCGTTAAGATGTTTTCTCTTTTTGTTTCGTTATCACGTCTAATGGAATTCTTTGGTTTTGTCTTATTGATACGCAGTTAAGATCGGGACAAAAGGAACTGTTTTTACCAATTTTTTACGAGACATAATGAAAAAGGAAAAGTACGATATCGTATAAAGTACACCAGTCCATTTTGCCCCGCCCTCTTCTGTGCACTAGCAAGAGGAGGGGGGAGGGGGGGGGGTGGATAGATCTAAACCTTTATCTATCCATCTATCCATGTTCTTTCCAAAGTCTTCGACAAAAATTCGTCAAAACGTTGAAGTATATTCGGAAATCGTGAACGTGCCCTTTCGACTGTCGTCCAGAAGGTGAGACCGAAAGGCCCGGCGACGGGCATCGCTCATACCCGGGAACCTTCGGCCAGACAATGGAGACCGTTGCGGTATTCGACCAGCGTAGAAAGCGAATTAGCCGGTCGGCAAGAGAGGCCCAGGAACGTCGAGAGATCCTTATAGAACCTCCATGGAAATTCCCGGAGATTCCAGAAGAGCGGCTGAGAGGAGACTCGGACTCTCCGAGTACACGGGGGGCTCCGGGACTCTCGGGGCCCGCATCCTCGGCGTCGAACTCTCCGGGCCCTTTACCCTCTACGTGGAACTGGTTTCTGCGGGCAGCCTCGGTCGGTTCGCGCGCCTGCGCAACGCGCACCACCGGCTCTCTTCGTCGCCTTGTTCTCCTCCTCGCGGATAGGAAGGAAGGGTAGAAGGAACGGGGAAGAATGTAACGCTGTCTCGCTCCTTCATCCTTTTTCTTCTTTCCTTTTTTCACTTCTCTAGTTCTCCCTTTATCCGCCTGCGATTCACCTCGAGGATCATTGAGCGCTGCAGGACACGTTTAGTTTTCTCCCTCTCGGTACTTCGCCCTCCTCCGGACCTTTGTCCCTTCGGTGAACTCGAACGGTTCGTCGAGTGGCTTATTATCAATCGATTATCTATAGAATGCAATCGAACGAACGAAACAAAAATGCACGATCGATATTAAGGCGTGCGACAGCGAACGATCTCCTGGGAGACGATATGTCGTGTATACTGGAGTAAGAAATTATTGCGGTCACGCCCGGCTGTCGTGGAGATAAAACATCCTTCGAGACTCGTTGTTCTTACACTGAAAATCAAAAATATCCGGATTAACCAAAAGTCGCGGTGAGAAAGGTTCGAAGCTATTATTTGTTTGGTACAAGTAAAGGTTTTTTTTGTTAAGGAGGTTGGGGCGCTTCACACTAGTCAAATGAGTGCTACATTTTTTTAAGTCGTATTTTTTTATACGAAGTTTTACGCATCCATTGATTATAGCGGATGATTATTTGTATAACACTAGATGTTCTTAACCTAGAAAAATATGAATTGCAATGGATTTGCAAAGGTATTAACTGGTTTGGACTGATTTTCGAAAAGGTACGCATTCGTTCGGTTTTTTAAAAGAATAACCCGTAATTTTAACTCGATTTTCATATATTACGGCTCATTCTCTCCCTTAAAAGATATTCTACGAATTCACCGTCATCGATAGTTTTTTCCGTTTAAAAATTACAGCTGTTTGTTTATGAAGGAATTTCGTCGATGGATAAACAAAAGGCTGTCATTTTGAACCAGAAAATATTATCGAATGTCTATATGGTGAATTCGTAGAGCATCTTTCAAGGAAGTGAATGAGCCGTATTAGGGTAAACCGACCAATGAATGGACAGTTAAGCAGACGAAAAAGTCAATGAATAGACGTTTTTTATGCACGTGCTCTTATGGAAAGTGTCCATTCATTGGCCCTGTCCATACATTGGCTTGTTTACCCTACATTAAAATCGAGAAAAAAATACGAATAATTCTTTGAAAAAACTGAACGAATATGTACCTGTTCGAAAATTAAAACGAATCGATTAATATTCTTGGCAACCCATTGTAACTAATGGTTTTTCTAGGTTAAGGACGTCTGGTGTAATACAAATAACCATCCACTGTAATCAATAGATGCGTAAAAGTTTGTATAAACGTCTTAAAAAAGATTGCACTTAATTGACCAGAATGAAGCGCTCTAACATCCTTAAACCGTTTATTTCCTTCAATCGATTCAAAATGTGTCGATTCAAACAAACGTTTTTGCTGTACCAACCAAATAACAGCTTCGAACGTATGTCACCGTGTCTTGGTTAATCCAAAAATTTCTTTTTCTCAGTGTACACGGTCACAAATGGTTATGTTTTGTGCCTCCAAGTTTTCAGAGTGTCCGTGTCGATCGAGGATACTTGATCGAGAAGTCGCGCAATGATCGAGTTTTCAAGAGTTACGATAGCCCCGCTCTATTTTTCTGCCGCCACTGACAAATGGTGAGAGGTCCGTGGATAATAGCGTGAAAAATCGGCCAATTTTCTCAACCTCGGATCTTTGTATCGCGAAGAAATACAGCAGATATCGGTGCCACTTTTAGACCAGTGAGAATAAAGATTAATGAAGGAGGGAGAGTTTTCTCGGGAAAGAGAGAGATTATCAGGAAAGTTTGATTAGGGGAGAGTGAGATTGAGCGTCGGAGAGTTGTGGAGGGTCGAATTGCCTCGCTCGATCTTGTTTCGTGGAATATATGAATATATGTGTCTGCGGCATCGAGAAACTTGTGGCGAGAGAGTGCATTATTAAAATTAATGTTTTTATTATTTCTATTAAATAAAAAAATCGTTAATTTCAAGAGTTTTCGCGCTGTAGGGGCAAGAGAGCTGAAAATATAGATGGAATAGGGGAAATGGCGAGTTCCACCAGGTCGGACACGAAGGATCGAGGGCCGTCTTGAGAAGATGGATGGAACTCGATATAAGAGATGCGTATAGTTATAGAGAGCCGTGTCTTTTTTCACAATGGTGGTCGTGCAGGCTGAATGGTGGATGTGTCGTTATATATTCATACAGGGACTAGCACCGATTTAATCGAGTTTCCTTTTCAGCTCGAAAAGGGCTCCGACTATCATTTAGGCCTGGATTATGTCTACTTGGACACCCTCAGGTATGCCCACGCAACGGCAAACCCATCAGCTATGGATAAGCGTTGTCTATATGCCCGTCTGGGTTCGGAACATCGATATCGTCATGAGAGATGACTGACAGCCCGGCGTCGGACTTGCTCGTTATCCTCGTGAAATTCCGACATACAACATTAGACGAGGTTTTGTTCGTTTGAATGTTTATCCGCTTTTCGGAGAAGTTGAACCCCCCCCCCGGTTTTCAGAGCATATGGAATGCGATTTGGAATGAAATTCGGAAGTCCGAAATCCATCCCATATGCTATATTTTCGAAAATTCTATTTTCATAGCATATGGAACGGGATTCGAAAATCCGAAATCCATCCCATATGTTATATTTTCGAAAATTCGAATTTTATAGGACACGGAATAGAATTCGGAAGTCGAAAATCCATCCCATATGCTATACAGTAGAACCTCGATTATCCGAACCAATTGGGACCGGGGCTCGTCCGGATTAAGGAAAATTCGGATAATAAAACAGTGAAGCTGTGTAAAGCGATATAGCGCGATATACATCGAAAAAATTACAGTACCCATACATTTTAAATAATCATGATATTTGAGGAATAACGTGGTACATGTATTATTATGATTTTCAACGGTAACTTCAAACCTTCATCACGAAATCCACTATTTTCGTTTGACGCAAGGGAGTTGCACGTTTTTTTCGCAGCCAATTTTTTTTTTTATATCAGAGATCGTTCACTTGCAAAATCATACGAACGTGCTAAAAATTTGCTGGACTCCCCCTTATCGAGTTTCAAAAGGCTTTCTAATTTTTTTCCACAATAAGCACATTATGTTTACGCTTAGAAGTCGAAGGATTGGACGTTGAATCAATAATGCGCTATACTACGAGACCAGTAGATTAACGAAAATAAATTTTGAATACATGTGTATGTGTGCTCAGCTGAGAAATTAATCAATACTGCGCATAGGAGAGAGCGGGGCAAAAAGGGACAGCGGGGCAAAACGGGACCGTGGGGAAAACGCAATTTTCCAATGAAAATTTGGACGACCCATTTTGCCCCATCGATACATCTGGATTTTCTACCCAATTTTGCCTTACAATGCCATCTAAAAATTATTGGTAAATTGCGTTGTGCCCCACTGTCCCGTTTTGCGCCGCTCTCCCCTATGACTGACGTACATTTACGGTAGTGCTGCGTAAGTCTATGCGAGCTCGAGTGTTCTTAAATTGGCTTGTTTATAGTGCGCAACAATGTAAGGATACGAGAATTTCGCACAATACTTCGTATAGTAGAAACTTTATCCGAACTAGCGGCCGTTCGGATAACAGAGGGTTTGGTTAATGTATGTTCGGATAATCGAGGTTCTACTGTATTTTCGGAAATTTTAGTTTTATAACATATGGAATGGAATTCAGAAATGCGAAATCCATCCCATACCCGAGTAGAAATTTTCGAGCGTTACATAGGAGCCTGACAAGGCCTTGTCAGGCCTTTGTCAGGACCCGATGTAACACTCGAAAATTTGTACTCGGGTATGCTATATTTTCGAGAATTCTGGTTTCACAGCATACGGAATGTAACTCGAAATTCCAAAATTCCATCCCACATGTAATGGATGTCGACATGCTATGAACCATACGATCCATATACGAGCGCACGAGCCGACATATAGTAAAATAATAATAATAATAATAATAATAATAATAATAATAATAATAATAATAATAATAATAATAATAATAATAATAATAATAATAATAAATCGTTAAACTGCCCAGTCTGTCCACTGCCGAGCTCTGACCCTATTTCTTCCGCGGATACACGGTGTTTTTTACTTTTTTACTTTGTCGTGCCCCTAGCTTAATGTTCGATATGGAAAACCGCGCCAGAAACGAAAAAGAAGCAAAGAAAAAAAAATGTTTTTGGCAATTACCGTTGCAGTTGCGTCCGCCTTTCCAGCTATTCAGCCTCTGCCTGTACATCCGAGGATGGTAAGCCGATTTTACGGCATGGTAATTATCATTACCGCTGCAGCAGCGTTAGAGGCACAGCGAACATGTATTTCGACGGTCTATCGTAAACGTTGGCCGTGTTCTCTCGCGCGATTTGTCCCTAAGAGCCTCGCAATTCCGGATCCACTATTCATCCTTGATCCCTTTACCTTGAATTTACCCCAATTAAGAGAAAAAAAGAGAAAAAACAGAACTATGATAGCAGAATTATCTCTTCAGCGAGAAAGACTCGCTTCGTCGCAAGCACCGGCGTGAAAAACTCGTTTCACCGAAGAATACGTTGGCTCGATCGGATACCATGTAGTGCAACAGCTGTTAGACGGGTCCAACTTTCATGGGCCTATCTCGCTTCGTTCGCTTATCCGTTTGCTCTCCATAAAAAAAATAATAAAAAAATACTTCCTCGCCACACCGTCGGTTTTAAAAATGCCGGTGCCGAGCAACAGCAGACGTTCGGTGTCCGCGACGTGCTAAGAAAACGAGAGTATCGAGTTTCGCGTTTCCGCACGGGTAACTCGAGCTTTGGCTCGACTCGGGCGCATGCGCGGCGGGCACTTGTCGATAATCGGGAAGAAATTGTAAATTCATCTCCTCGATAAATTTCTCTATTTTTCATTGATTAATCGATGAGTCTCACCAGCGAAGTTTGTATCCTCGACAAACAATATCGTAATTGAACCGATCGATTGAATTATATCTCGCGAATTATATGTCGTCTAATTCCGCGAGCCTCCAACGAGATGTCGTATTTTCGAACTCGCCGTCCCCGCTATTCACGGAACGATCGACCCGAAGTGAGTCAATACGGTAATACATTTCCGGGTTACGTGAGACTCTCCGCGAACACGGCGGGGTATTATTACCGCTCATGAGGAGAATGTCTCTTTCCCCCCTTTACTTTCCTCGTTCGCTCGAATAAATTCGTTAAGTTCGAGGGTTTGTGTAATATATTCTCCCCCTCGCTTTATCGCACGAGCATCTCTCTTTCTCTCTGTCTCTACATCGTCCTTTCTCCCGACAGTTCGCGTTGTTCGCTGGCTCGGGCTAAGCAGGCGAGCCTGCGTGTCCATTGCGTGTCGCTGAAACAGCATTGTGTATATCGCGAACGTTTATAACTCGTTACGTTCGTTACTGCCCACGTTTCTCTCTCTTTCCATCTCTCTTCGGTTTATATCAAACGAGTGATTATGGCAGGGACAATCTGGAACGTTATTCGCGGTATTAAGATATATTAATAAATTCAACAAAGGAGGCTCCGCACCTTAACTGAGTGCGAATAACGCAACTGTTGTATTACTGAAGAACCCAGAATACAACTCTACCAACGTAATACAAGCATTAGGTTATTTTTGTTGCCATTGTAAATTTATTATTAATTTATTGTTTTTAAACTGGGGGAAGGATCTTGGAAAACCTGTCAAATAATGTGGTAAATTTCGACCAGGCAACATGATACACCAGCGCCACCACCAGCGATATGTGAAATTTTCGCAGGGGCCACAGGAATTTTTACCCAACCCATATGGTAATTCTTTCCAGAAGGCGGGTTGGCAAAATTTTACGTATCCGGCTAAGAATTTCGTGAATAAAACTAAGAATTTCATGGATTAAAACTGAGAATTCCGTGGATAGAAACTCAGACTTTCGTCGAACAAATTTTTTGATGTATGTATACTTAAAAAAATGTTACCGACATAATATGCCGGTATAACGTACAAACGTATAAGGTGACCGGTTCGCGACCGCGACGTTACCTATTATTATATTTTCTAGTAAGAGGTACTTATACTCTAGCAAAAATTACCATATCTTACAGCAGAATGTGTTAAGTTTAATACGAATATTTGTCAGGGTCTCGCTATAGTTCCCATATACCCGAAAGTTCTGTCGGTTTTTCGCAGGTTTATGGTAATTTCTATCAGATCTTTCTCTCAGTGGACAGGTAGATGGAATAATGCCACGCGTAATTTCGCGAGTAGCAAGTTGGTGAGAAAAGTTTATACGTTGCGACTAACTCTGGAGAGTTTGGGCGAAAAGTGGGTTAAACGTATTTCCCCGAAAATTTTTCGGGACCCGTTCTTCGGGAACGGTGAGGATATATTAGGCTTGAAAAACAATGACCAGCGTTTGCATTTTGCGGTTTCACAGTGGTGGAGCGCCGAAGCAGCAGCAGCAGCAGTCATCGTCTTCATCGTCGTCGTTGGGATATCCTACAAGTGGTTGACCCTGGCCTACAGTCTGGCATCGAACGCGACGCGAGAACGACGTGGTGAGAAAGAGAGCACACCGTACCGGTAACAAGAACGTATGTAGCTGTTGCGTGTACTCGTGTATTCACAAAGATACGGCGCATCACACCCGACGGTACAGCAGAAAGAGGAATCCTCTCAACCGTACTGAACGAGACGCAACTAATTATAGCCAACCGGCAACGACGACGGTTCCAATCGTCAGTTCATTACACTACAATGAGAGAAAAAAATTTACAGAACCCGATGAAAAGGTTTTTTTTTCAATAGTCGTAATATCATATTTCACCGATCTAAAGATATCATTTATTGAAACGAATTTGAATTTTTTAATTGGTTCTAACGAATTGGATTTTGATGCAGAAAAATTTTCAAAGGTCACTCCGAAATTTAAATTGGATAAATTTCACTAAATTGAATGGCGACTGTTGAAACAAAATTTTTAATCGATTATTACTCTTATTACTTTTATTATTATTATTACTATCATTATTATTATTATATTCTACTACTACTTCTTGCAATTTTTTGCTCAGTGAACCTGTTTTTCAATTTTGATAATAAAATTAACCCTCACCAGCGATCGTCCAACTCCTACAATTCCACAAAACTCCGGTAAGAGGTAAATCCTGTCGGAACTAATCTGCAAGTCTCTAATTGGCGTTAACTATACCACGGTTAATCGTTGCGACTCGGTGGGACGGCCATGGAAACGCTTGTTGGAGTGATCGGCCGGTTAGACACGGCTAATGGCCACGGGTCTAAGAAGTGGCGCGTAAATTCGATGCTGGATACCAGCGAGTCCACCGGAGGAGAAAACAAGGTCCCGCAAAGCAGCGCGCGACATCGCGGTGAAATCATCGCGACAGGAACGGCGCGCAATTACATACGGTACGAGATACGCGGATAACACAACTCGACCTTAAACGGGGACACTCTTGCTTCCCCCTCTGCACTGCGCACAATGAAAAGAAAAGCCTCGAGGGAAATGATCTGCGCAAGGTCGGTGTACACAGCCGAGATATCAGGAGCACGCGAATTACCTCGGTCGGTAAAAAAACGTTTAATCAATTTGCTTTACGCTAAAAATAGAATTCTCGGATGACAACTGAAACTGAAATCCGCTTCGTTTGAGAATCTGATTTAAACAGGAAAACTTTGGCAGCGGTGAAAAAAAAAGTTATGGCAGTTTCTGTTACCAACCGTGTCCGGGACAGGCGGGGAGGAAAAGTACACTGCGAGAAGGATTTCGGAAAATCTACCAAGTCATATGCACTGAGAAAAGGATCTAGAAAAAATTACTGATCATCTAAGAAAAATTACCATAGCACATAGTAGTAGGGCGTCAGGGCGCCGCCTATGGCAGAAAGTCTACGATTTCCAAGAATTTTTACCATAATATCTAAGACATTTTTTTATAAATTCGGTATGTACTTCTTACCATAGGTGGCGCTCTAGCGCCCTACTACTATGTGCTATGGTAATATCTCTTAAGCAATATAGTAATTTATACTAGATCCTGCTCTCAGTGTGGTAAATTCTAACCAGGCACCATGGTACACCAGCGCCACCACTAGCGATATGTGAAATTTTCACAGGGGCCACTGCAATTTTTATCCAACCCATATATGGTACTTTTTTTTCCAGAAGGCGGATTGGCGCAATTTTGCGTATCTGGCTAAGCATTTCGTGGATAAAACTAAGAATTTTGTGGATTAAAACAGAGAATTCCGTGGCTAAAAACTGAGCACTTCGTAGATCAAATTTTTTTTATGTACACATAAAAAAGATCTAATACAAACAGTTGGTGATCGCAACGCCACCAATGACTATATTTTCCACTAGGAAGTACGTCTATTCTAGCAAAAAGTAGGGGATATTCGGGTATCATCTGCGACAGCGAAAATGACCATATCTTCTAGCAAATTGTGTTAAGTTTAACACGAATGTTTGCTAATACGTCGCTGTATTTTCCAAATACCTGAAAGTTCCGCCGCTTTTTACCAGTAATTTATTTATTAATTTACCGCTTTTTACCAGTAATGATTTATGGTAATTTCTATCAGATTCTCCAAATAGCCGTGCCGCGCGGTTCTGGCACGGTACGTTCCACATTCACCTTCCCGATTCGAAGGTCCTCGATACGTTCGCGCTTACAGCGCAAAGATGTTGCGGTCCATGAGCTTCGCAACAGAATCAGCGAAGCTAAAAGTATCAAACCGCTCGTTCGCCGATCGCGATTCGCAGCGAAGTAACGAGGGCAGAAACGTTATTGCTCGCTGTACTCGAGAGAAGTAATTGCGACCGCAATTATGTACCTATTAATCATGATCCTCGGAAGAGCTGCGGTATAGCGCTGGTTGGCCGATGTCGAGCCCGTTCGGTGTTGCGTCGTCTCGCCGCGATTCCCTCGCCAAGTGTGTCGTCACGAGCCAGTCTGTACGCTCAAATTCCAAACATGGACGAGGATCTCGGCGATCACTGCGGTCTTCCTCGGCGCAATTCTACGGTCTGTAGTCCCTCGTCAGGGAGAGCGAATCCGCGGCGGTGACGTCATCGTTTGCACACGTGCGGCATCCCGAGCCTGGCACAATCGCTCTCTCTTTCAGTTTTGCACATTCTCCTTCTGTTCGGCTACTCGACCACTTGCCACTCACCACGAGAGAGCGTCGCTGACTCAGGCATACATTTGTAAATTATATATATACATTATCTTTTTCAAATCAGTAGTTTTTAGATATCCTCTCCTATTACTATCAAGTTTATCAATCATAATACAGATCAATGAAAATATATAGATGTTGGCCTTGGAGTAATTTTCCCATAGAGCCAATACAAAACCTTTTTTTTACATTTGTTTAATAATTATATTTCTTATATTTATATATAATATTGCTAGCGGTTAAGATGGCTCGGCCGCTCGCATAGATCGTATGGTTAATACCATATGGAAATCCCTTCCATATGCTATGAAAACTGAATTTTTAAAAATATAGCATATGGAATGAATTAGGTCATCCGAAATCCACTGCGTATACTCGGGAAGCCAAATTTTCGTGAATATGCTAAGAAAACCGAGGTTGCGATGGGACGAACATCCAAACCAACAAACAAATCCACAACTTTCCAAAATATGTATAAGAATAAATATGAGAAATGTAAGAATTAATGAATGTAAAAAATATCTGTATCAGCTGTATAGGAAAAATTGTCCTAAGGCCAAATCCTCCCATGTTTTCATTGATAAAAAAAATTATATATACATATATGTAGCCAAGTTAACGAGAGGCATCAAGTCTGTCGGCTAATTTTTGCACGCGGTATCGTTCGGAAAAATGTTATAAAATGTACCATAACGGTAATTCTCAACGAGACGACGTAAAACGGAAGTATGAGAAAAAAAGAGGAACAAATCAAAAAGGGAGCAACAATGACCGTTCGTACTTTCAGACTTTTTTGCTCCCTTATTTCCACACGCTCGAGCGAGCGGTTATTTTTACGCCGCGTAAATTCAACCGGGTTTTCGAGGGAGAAAGAGACAGAGTGCGCCGAGAGGAAGGTGGCGAAGAGACAATGCGATTATTCGTCGGAACAAAGACATCGTTGCCGAACGAACGCCTCGGTGTCTCCTACCCATCCCGTTGCTCCTCTCGGCTGCACCGCCAGACGCGGAAAAAGTATATATACGTACATAGTACCGCATACCGGAAGAGAAAAAAAAGCGACAATAGCAGCGTACGTTCCACGAGGCGAGGCCAATTTTCAGAACGGCAGAGAAAACGTGGAGATCCGCGAGCGCTTGGATAAAGAGACGAGGCAAGGTAAAACAAAAGTACAAGAGTACGTTAAACGAAACGCCACTTTGAATACTTACGCGCCTCGCAATTACGTTTCGCTACTAAAGTATCTCCCAATTCATTTGTTTATTTTTTTAATCTAAAAACTTAATTTACCTCGCGGTTTGATGGAGCGCTCTGAAATTTCAACCAGGAACATGCTTGCGGGCTGGTCGCTAGGCAAATCACATCGGATTCGGGAATTGCGATTACCTTGCCCAGCAAGTAACATTCTGTTTGTCAACAGTTGTTTTCTAATAATCGTTAATTGAACGTCAGTGAGACAAAAACCTAATAAGTGGGGGAGAAAGTGCAGTATCAAAAAAACGCGCGGGCTGACAAAGTGCCATTCTATCGCGTAATTATGCATATCGCAGCTGGCTACCAAGGAACTCGAGAATGGAAAACGAGCTGCCGTACATGGAGTACTCCTTATCTATTATCTCAAACATTAATGGACACTGATTGTATATTCTCCTACATGTTTATTTTTAGTTGTCAGGATTCCCTGACAGCTTGTAATTGGGTTCTGCCCGTATGTTTCTGTTAGATTATCTGTTTGTCCATAATAGTTTGTATTCAAAGAAAAATACCGTCCGACATAAATGGCTGATTACAAAGGATTAACCAATAATAGAAAAACAGTGAAGGTTGCAAATACAAAAGATAAGCACTGCATCGCGCCAACTGCGATTGTGACACAATTGCAATTCTAACAGTTTCTATAATAAATTAATAATAAATCATTTTCTTGAGTCATTTTTAGACGAACTCTTTACAGATGATTTCTTATTGTCATTAAATAGATATTTAAGGATATCCTTACCAGAAATGCGAGGGCGGCTCCGCTGAACGCGGTAGTCACTGCGAGAGAGAAAGCTGATACAAAGCAAGTGTGCTAGAAAGACATGGAAGCCTCGTCTTTTTACTCCCGACTGCCCGCTAGGGAAAAAAGACGGGAGTTATGCGTTTCACTGCGATCCGCCGGCTCGGCGACTTTTCGCAAGTGCCTCGGATCGTCGGAACGGCAAAGAATCATTTAACAGATTTTGGTATACGAAAACTTTATAGCCTAATCTATGTTTGTGACAATACATTTGTGAGCGGAGTTATGAACTCACGGTAATAAACCAGAATTAGAGAAATCCAGTTAAAAGTTCGCGGTGCCATATCGAAAAATCACGTCGGCGATCCTCACTTCTACGTACAAATGCAAATGATGCCGCATACTTCACGCTGCTGCCGAGATAGTGCCGAGTTTCCAATGCCCCATAGAGAAGCCCGGAATATTTATTATACTCGTAGCGTTTTTTGTTCGTGTTTTTTTTACGTTATCAGTGTTTAGTGCGTGATCACTTTGTGAAAAATGTATGCGATGCCGCATCTACGTTAATATCTGGTGCAATAATTACCGAACACATTAATCAAAACAATTATCATAAATTACGCACTAAACCTAAATTTTTTTTTGTTATCGACATTAATTATATAGTCCTAACTCGGTCGCTGTAGTGTAACGTTATACTCGCAAAGTGATATATGCCAGCGATATAATTTTCTGTGTCTTTCTTCTTCGATGAAATTTTGTTGTCGTTCCTCTCTGATACAATTTTCTATGTATTATCGCTCTGCATCCCACTTTTTAAATGTTGCATCGAACAGGAACGACTCATAAAAAATCGTATTGGAGACATACATGATTCAGAAAATTATATCGGCGAGGAATGACACTTAGAAAATTGTCTCAGGAATTATACAAACGGTAGAATTCAAAAAACATAAAATAAAAAATAAAAAATAAAAAAAACTCCCGACTGCAAATTAGTCGATATTATTTAAAAAATATTTGTAAAAAAAGTACAAAAAAAAATGGTTAATAAAAAGTAACTTCTAAAAGGGTGATATAATTCATGTATGTAACAATAATTGATATTGTCAGTAAACAATAATAGTAAAAATTAACACTAAAGCGTATCAACATAATTAATGAATCGTAATTATATCAATTCATTCATAATCTTTGCTACAGTCGGGAGACGTCTTCTCTCACAACGCAGTATAGCCAATCTTCGCGATCACAGAGTGGATTAACCTTACAGACGAGTCCCGACTGTAGCAAAGATTATGGATGAATTGATATAATTACGATTTATTAATCATGTTATCATTCTTTAGTGTTAATTTTTACTATTATTGTTTACTGACAATATCAATTATTTTTACATACATGAACTATTTCATCCTTTTTGAAGTTACTTTTTATTAACAATTTTTTTGTCTTTTTTATTTTTATTCAGTTTTTTTGTAAGATTCATTTTTAAATAGTTAACATTTATTGGTACTTTTTTTACATATATTTTTTAAATAATATCGACTACTTTGCAGTCGGGAGTTTTTTGTTAATTTATATTTTTTTAACGGCAATTGAAAGCGAGATGGTAAATCTTTTTCAAATTTGGACATAATCTGTAGTAAACTATGCTCTTTAGTCGCTTAGTTTTTTATTTCAGTGAACAGAAATTGGCAAAGGAAAACGCTACATTGTATCGTCTTTGAGGTTAGATCCGATTCTTCTCATGTTAAAATACGTAACTTTGAAATCACGTTGCAAAAAAACTAGAACTAAAAAAGTCTAAAAATTCCAATCATAATCTGGCATTGCCCGATGCTAATACCGGTCAAATAAACTTGTTGTTTGAAAAGTTAGTAATAATTATTGGCCAATATTCAGAACGGCGGAGAAAACGTAGAGATGCGCGAGTGATTGGATAAAGAGACGGGACAAGGTGAAACAAAAGTACAAGAATACGTTAAGCGGATCGTAACTTTGAATAGTCGCGGGCCTCGCATTTAAGTTTCGCTACTAAAGTATCTTCCAATTTATTTATTTATTTTTATTTTCCGAAAATTAAATTTTCTTCGGAGCTCGGATGGAACGTTCTGAAATTTCAATCGGGATTCGGGTTCGGGAATTGAGATTACCTTGCCCAAAACGTAACAATCTATTTTTCAACAGTTATTTTATAATGATTATAAACTTTCTAGTGTAATTTTTGGATCAACTCTTTGCAGATGATTTGTTAGTATCGTTAAATATATATTTCTTAAAAGTGTTTGGTATTGCCCGATGCTAATATACTAATAAGAAACTACGGTTGAATCGAGTAAAGATTCGAGCAGTGACGTTCAAATAATTATTTTGTTAGCACAGCTAAAAGATTGGTTACTTAAACAATTTTTTAAAATGATGTCACAAAAATATTTTTGAGGCATTTAAGTATTTTGTGCGACCAGCTAAATATTTATTTGAACGTCCCTGCCTGAATCTTTTGTTGATTCGACTACATTTTTTATCATTGTACCGGTCGAAAGAACATTTTTTTCAACCGTTAATAATGATTATTGGCCAATGATTTTATAGCGTTAGTTTTGGCATTTGCTAGTCGATGTCCCAATGGTTGTACCTACTTAATTTTTGAAAAATCGAAACTTCACCTTGCAGCTGATATATCAAGGTACCTATCGTTTCTCGTATCCACAAAGGCATCCTCTATTTGCCGGAAAACATATCGGATCGCCGCGACGCGGAGTTTAATTTCCGGTCGTGTTTATTCGGTTTACGTGTCGCACGCGGGGCTGCAGGGAAATACGACGGAACGCGACAACCTGTGTCACCGTCAGTTATTGCCGGGTGCTGATGATTAACAGCGCGCGTGAATACGTCCAGGTGTCCGAGTTGGATGCGGAGGAGTACAGAAAATGCACACCGCGGCGCACCTGCTTGCGAACCGAATTATGCGTTGATTTATCAAATTCGTTTCTCTCACCCCCCCCCCCTCCCCTCCCCGTTCCACAAACCCCTCCTACGTTAATAATCTACATATCGAATAATCATCTCGATTCACAGAATTAACCAAGTTGACCAAGCCGGAATACGCTCCGCTCGGGGTGTTCCGCCGGCTGATCGGCGAAGATCTGGGTCACCCTGGGACGTTTTTTTCGTTAATAAAATTTCAATCTGTTTCGCGTCGAAAATATAATCAGGATAGTACGTCGATAACTTTATCTGAAATTAAGGTGATGTGAAACAGCTTCACTCAATCGGTACTAAAAATTGTAATGCTATTTCTTGTAAGGTGGTAAAACTTTACTTTATTCACTGGGTCTATAAATTCTAAAGTGGGTTTCTATTTCAGCATCCTTGGAAAAAAAAATAGCTTTACATTTTTTATTATCGACAGCGGAATTTCACATGCCCTTGATAGTCGAACCCGAGCGTCCCGTCTGTTCCGATTTATTGAGAAATAATAATCGAAACAAACCGGACAGGCGAGAGCCTGTGCTGGTTATTGGGTCATCAGATCACCAGATCTTTTGCCTTTTGTTGCTTTTCGGTAATCGATGAGTTGACTCTGCTCCCTCACTAGTGACCGGCTTCGTGATCGGAAAGCGGTGTCGAGGAAGCGGGTCGGATGGAACTAGTTACGACGGAAGCCAGTGCAAGCTCGCGCTGTTTCATCAAGTAGAGTAACCCCTAGGTGTCAGACACTCGCGCGTCGAGGCTCGTTCTCTCTACTGGCTTCGCCCTCTTATCCGCGGAGACCACCTCTATGCCCCGCACATCAAACTCCGATCAATTATGATCGAGTATCTACTGGAATCAACGTGACCGTTGCCATTTTAGCGAACTGCTAATTGATCATTCGAATAATCACGGTAGAACGAGCAAAGCAACCGGAAGCTGAATAAAAAGATAAATTTAAAAAATATACCAGCATCATGGGGCGGCGGATCGATTTCGAATGGGACGAAGGTATTACGTCCGTATCGAAGAAACCGTTATCAGTTACACTGTTTAAAAAATTATAAATTTTACTCCTGGACTGTAAGTTTTTATGCAAAAACTGGTACATTAAATTGAATGTACAATTGTCATCGAAAATGAATGAACTTTTAGAATGAAATTAAAGTATTTTTATAGCAAAATTAAAGACAATTCGGCTGAAGGACTGAGGTCGATGGCCTATTGGCAATAGAAATAGTATTATGAAATGTAAATCATCGTCAAAATGTACCAGCATCCATACCATGTAATATATTGTCAATAAATACATTTACTATTACCAAAGTAAATTCTTTAACTGCTCACGTACCGGATCGTTGTTCAACGAGAACCTAGAATTTGCCAAGACGCAACCTTTGAACGATTCGATTAAAAAGTTAATGTGCTAAAAACATTTGTAAAAATTGTCAGATGTACCTTGAAGTGTTGTTTTTTTATAACGTAGTTGAAAATTTATCATGAACATCCGTATCGTTTTTGTGCTTAAAAGAAGGCATTGTCGTTTGCTTTCGGCAAAAAGCGCACATTAAAAACTTTCAATACAAGTACATTCAAATTCATACGATTTTTTTTTTACATTGTACCACGTGCAGTTTGATAACTGTAACTGACAAAAAAGCTTGTACATTTGAGGAAAATTTTTTAACACTAGTAGCAGTAGTAAGTGCGCTTTATTGGACTCAGGAATACAAGATCTGATGGTGTCGCGTTAATGCATGTGTGATTTAAAAAAAAAATGTTCCCCTCAGACTAATAGGCCATTAACCAGCGTCCGTCGGTCCGTATCTTTGTATTTGACTAAGGAGTAGCTCATAAATATAAAATAAGACCTTCTTTGTTGAAGAGACAATACAATCAATTAATATATTATACTAATATCTTAAGTACCTCTGTTTCGGTTTATTCTAATGAAGCGATTATTTTAAAGATAATGTGGGTTGAAAATTTGTGTTTGGGGACGTTGTTTGTTGGGAGCTTTCTAAATAGCGGGATAATGGATTCGAGATATTGCTGTGTAAATTTCATCTAAGACTTTTTAATCTATCTGTAATTGGTTCTATTTTCGTGATGGAATATAGCATTTGGTTTCAGCGGTTCTGAAGAGGGTTATTTGGGTGTCATAGTTTTGTGAGACGGCGGAGTGAGATTGTTTCGACGGGTTTTATGTTATTGAAAGCTTGATTTTGGTTGTAATTGCAGTGTAGTGGGTGCCCATAGTCTATAAGGGGTCAACAGATGCATTTAACACTATAAATTTTATCATTTTACAAACGAGGAACTGTTAACGGCGAACAGAGGGACGAGTTTCTATGCGCCAAAGGATTTTTTTCATCAGCACTAAGATTGTACGGATTTTGTTATATTTTATTTTTACTTCCTTATAAAGGAAGCTTTGTTTTCATGCATTTTGCTTCCTCATAAAGGAAGCTTTGTTTAGGTCAAAAAAAAAAAATTCGAGATTTTAATGAAAACATGTTCAGAATGTTCCAAAACGTCGAAAAATCACATTTAGAAAAAATGTCCGGATGTGTGTGTGTGTGTGTGTGTGTGTGTGTGTGTGTGTGTGTGTGTGTGTGTGTGTGTGTGTGTGTGTGTGTGTGTGTGTGTGTGTGTGTGTGAAATGGACGTGCAAAATTCGAACTGCTATAACTCGAGAACGCCTTGACCGATCAAGCTGAAATTTGGCACACATCATGTCTGATCAGTAGTCAATGTTTGGTCAAAATTTCATCCAAAAATGTTCAGTTGTTTTTTTTGTACGCCATTTTTAATTTCTTCAAAAATGTCTGTTCGCGCTCTAGCGCTCGCAATTTTTTAGCTATCGGGCTAAAAACGCGTAGACAGATGGAATATGATCACCCGATGATCCCATTAAAATTTCAAGAAAATCGATCGAGCCGTTTAAATTTTATGTCATTTTAAATTTTTTGAATTTCATGATTTTTTTTTTTTTTTTCGAGATGCAATTTTTCCGTATCAAATATTAATCTACGAATAAAAAAGTGTCAGATTCGTGATCAGCGTCAAAAAATACGTAGGATACAATCCCGGAGTGGCGACTAACGAAAAAGTTTATCGGCCATTTATATAGCCAAAATCACAAAGATGGGTGATTTTGCGTATTTTCGAACAGCGATTTCTTTGCTTCCCGATGAATACTCTATGATACTCTATGTATTTTTTCGCCTCGAGTACAGATTCGACAGCCGTTTTGACCAAAAGCGCAAGGTTTTTTTCGCACTAAACCTGAGTCGGCCAGCAGTTTTGCTTAAAAGTTAAATACGACGTTGATATTGAAAAAGCTGAAAATTGAAATTTTCATATCGCTTCCTCATAAAAGTTGAAAGTTGAAAGTTGAAAGTTGACATTTTTATATCACGTTCTCAAAATGGCCCTTTATTCGCGAAGCTTCCTCTATGAGAAAGCCAAAAATATAGTAAATGCTTTCTCATAGAAGGAGCGTTGCGAATAAAGGGCCATTTTGAGAACGTGATATAAAAATGTCAACTTTCAATTTTCAACTTTTTTTATTTATTTCAGAACGGTTTGAGCTATCAAGCTGAAATCGTCAATGTTTCGTTGCCTTTTTCGAATGCTTTAACCCTTTATAAGTCACAGCACCCGAAACGGGACTAACGGCCGCGGAGTGGGAGCAATGCATTGCTACGGTAGTGCCTAATAGTGGGGATAGTTGTGTGACTTATAAAGGGTTAAAACGCTTTCGCCCATAAAAATGTTACGTTTTTTTGAAGTTTGCTAAAAAACACTGTACGCACGCTAGCTCTTAACATTTTTTGAGCTATTAGGCAAAAAAGTTGTACACAAAGGGACTACTATCGACCGTTGATCGCTTTAATTTGGCGTGGATCGATCAGAGCGTTCAAACTTCATAAGTTTTTGAATTTTTTGAACTTCACGTAAAATTAGCATTTTATTTCTGACATGAGTTTTCGTATCAAATATTGAGTTAAAAGTAAAATAAGTGGCAGATTCGTGATCAGTGGGAAAAAATACACCCACGGCCCCGTAACGACGAATAACTGCAATTCGTGTAGGGAATCTCTGTAGTTAATATTGCAAAAAAAATTAGTGATTTTTTATATTTTCAAACAGCCATATTTTACAAACGCGATTGTTTCCTTTTACCGACAAAGCTCCCTTCATGAGGAAGCCAAATGAATACGGAAAATGATTTAGAAGCTTTTTACACAAAGTAGATTAAACGAGGAAGATTTGATTTTTTTACTGTGCCTTATCGGTTTCATCACGTTCGGAGATTCAGCATGAAGCTGAGCAATGAGGGTGATCATAGTAGGAATAGGAGCAACGCGGAAGTGAAGCGCACTGATGGCGATGATGTAGCAGTGCGGCGCAGCCGACTGGATCGGGGGATGGATGCGGCTAGTGAAAAGCGATGAAGAGCAAAGAGTATATGCTATTAGTGGTACACGGAGAGTCCGCTGTGGAAGCCGAGGCGCATCTATAAATAGTGACCGGGTGACGCCCCGTCATAAGCACTTGGCTTCGTTTTATATGAATATAATCCTATCCGCGCGCGGCGACGGCGTCGGCGGCGGCATCACCGGTGACCGTCGGGCAACGAGGTGCTTTAGCGTCGAGCCGGACTTCCGGTTCGCTGACGCTCTCGCTCTCCGCGCTATTGCCACTGCCGATTATCGTCGCGCCTAGGTATTATAACAGTGCGTTATTGGTATTCGTATGCGGGAGCTCGTTGACCCGAGGGTGCCTTTGCGCAGTTCAATGATCGTCCGAGACGACGATCAAGACTCGCTCCGCCCTGGCTCTGTTTTCATCTTCGGGGAAAAAACTTGATTACCCGAGATCAACCGGCCGTGCGGTCAAGTACACTCCGAGTGATTTATTTCGTTAGGCCGACGGATTGGTCGGTTGGCAAACGAATAATTGGTTCGACCGATAAATTAGTTTCTTGGGTGAAAAATTAATTTTTTTGGAGTAATTCTTGAGTAAAAAAGAATTGGTCGGCCGATAACGAATTGTTAGACACTCATTAATTACTTGACTACACAAGTTAACTGGTTCACCGCTAATTAATTTATTGCGCCGACACATCGATTGGCTAACCGGTAATAAATTCGTTCTGTCAACAAATTAATTGTCTCACCACTAATAAAGATCTTGGGTCGATAAATTGATCGCCCGAACACTAATTAATTACTTGGGTTTAAAAAAATAATTATTTCTCAAGCCAAAAAACTAATTGGTTGGCCGATAAGGAATTGTTTGGGCGCTAATTAAATTCTTGAGTCGATCAGTCAAGTGGCTGACCCGTAATCAATGTATTGTGTCAGCAAATTAATTGTCTGACCAGTAATTAAGATATTGCGTTAACAATTTAATCGGTCGGCCACTGAAGAATCTGTTGGCCCACGATGAAAAAAAAACAGCAGACGTATAAAACTGGTGTGAAAAAAAAGCTCCCCTTGGTATTGCGTGTCGGTCGCGCGTGAATTATAGCCTTTGGAAATATTCCTTCCTCTTCATGATATCAGGCGTTAACCGGTACGCGTTGGACTTTGCGACAATCGCGGTTTAAGTGGAGGAACGAGAACTCGGACGCTCGTCAATGTCGTTCAGCTTGAGCGTAACGACGCCGCGGAATCTCATCTTCGCCGTCGTCCCCGGCGGCCTTCTTCAATGTCCTCTGCTTCTTCTTCTTCTACATCTTCTTGATCGCTGACATTACCACCGCCGCGTGCGGGCCCGCTTCAGCGCTTCAACGCTGCACCTGCCCCTCCCCCCCCCCCTTTCCGAAGTATCCACGATTGCGTCAGCTACCGCGAAGTTCCCCGCCGTAACGAGAATTCCAAGGATTACGATCCTTTATGAGAAGCTCGATAAGAAATCCCGCCCGGCAAGCTCATCTCATCCGCAGTCTGCCGCTTCATTTTTCAAGTGTTTGTTTTTTCTTTTTTTCTTCTCTTATTTTTTTAGCACGGCTTCGCAACGTTGTGACTCTTAGAAACGTCCACCGGCCGGCCGACTTGTGAGATCTGGGTCGCTCGTGATCCAGAAGAAGAAAAATATGGTAAATGCTAAGCGAGAGTGGAGCAAAATGGAACAGTGAACAAAGAGGCCATTGAAAAAATAAATGTTGCATTTAATGTACTGAATTTAATTTGCTTACATAATTTACATTAATTGAACATAAATGTACTTTTTCTAAAAAATCCTTCTTCAAAAAATAAAATAAAAATGCCAGATATTATAATTACAATTTTTTAACTTGAAATTTACCAAAAATTTTATTTAAAAAATAAAAAAATGTACTGTAAAATTGCAGTGTACATGTGTTTGAAATTTCAGAAACAGTTTATGTAAAAACAGCTTCCAACCCCGTTCATTAATATTCAAACAAAAATTTTTTACAGTCTGGACCATTTTGATGAATTTTTCTACGAACATAAAAAAAAACAAAGATTCATCCTAAATGGACAAGTATGGTCCGTTTTGCTCAGAGGTCCTTTTTGCCCCGCCCTTCCGTACGAGGCGCCATTCTCTCGTGGTTCGTCAACGAATGGACAAGATGGGACGTTGACCCGCTTCGGCGAAGCAACAGAACGACCGACGAATAATTTGCTAGTCGCGCGGGAAACAATCGGGTTCGACTGGCTTGGATTTTCGGCGGACAATGTGGCACACGGAACCGTAGCTGTGGCGCGATTTCGTTCGACCATTCCGGGGGACCTTTGTCCGGTGTGCTTGCGCGAGAGCGCAGCGCCGGGGAACGCGCAGCTACGCGAGAGTTCGCCCGGGAGAGTAATCTGAAATTCAGATCTCGGGAGAAAGTTTCGTTTCCTTATCACGAGCGGAAATAAACTCGTGTCGGTAGAGCCGTCGTCGTCTCCGGGAATAAAGAATAATGCCGTTCGGATTATGCGGACCGGTCGAGAGCCGAGAACTCGTTCGCTCGCTCGTTCGTAAAAAAAATAAATACAGACAAAAAATAGTCAACGGTAGAAAAAATTAACATCTGTAACAACCGCTGGTGAATTTACTTTACTTGTTGTAATCGCGTAGACGGTAACAAAAAAGAAGGTATTTTTATATTTGCAAATTTTGTTTTCTTGATAATTAAAAGAAATCTAATGAACCGTACGTTTTAATACGAAAATTGTAAAATTAACGATACAAAAATCTGTCCTGTTGAATGTAAAAACCTGTTTTTTACCGGGTTTTACGGTACAAGCATTTTTTTTATTGTCGAAAAATAGTAAATTTTATATATACATATTTATTGCAAATTTATCGATATTAACACTGTACCTCTCTAAAGCCGTTGGGTATGTAAGAATTGTCGTTTGCGTAACTCCGCGACCTCCCAGCATCTACGGTGGACCGGAGTTACGGTCATCGAGAGATTTAATTGGCGGTAAGAGAACACACGCTTGTTCCTCGTTCGCCTCGAGGCTACACTTTCTCCCGTCGCCCGGTGGCGAGATAATAATTGCGCGAACTCCCCGGTAAGACCGGCTTTGACTGCGTTGCAAATCGATTGTAAGGCTTTCAACGTCTTCGTGCAACCTGTGGACGAGCGTCATCCTCGTGGGACACGTGCGTTTCTATCCAATCTCGGTCGCGTCACATATAAACGCAAGTATGTATTTCTCCACCGATCGGACTTAATCGTGCAAACATCGATCGAAAAAATAATGATAAGTAAAACAATAAAAAAAATAAAGGCATCGCAAATATTAAATATGGGCGTAATCGACACACCCAAGCCTTGGGTAATTTCCTGTATTCTATGTGCGCGTATTATCGAGCGACAAAAAAAAATAGGTACAGACAGGTTACAAAAGCGATAGGGTAGATAAGGAATCGGGCATTCTCTCTCGATGCGGCAACGTCGATGATGCAAATGCCGCACGGTCGAAGGATCGAGGAAGAGAGAGGTCTATTAATAAGATCTGAGTATTCTCGGCATATCGCAGTGTTTATAGCCTCGGACGTGGCAGGAGTTAACGAGAGGGCCTCCAGTGGGTCAATCACTCCGTGCAGTCGAAACACGAACGGACGGAAGTGTAAAGCCCGATACCAGTCGTCGAGCGAATATTTGCGGAACGTTGAAAATACAAATGATCCGATGAAAAGTCTTTTTCCGATACTATTTGGCGTTTCGATTGTTCAGCATGGCGATACTGAGTTAACCGATTTGCAAGAAAAAAACAATATTTCCCTTCTTAAAGAACGACCTTGAACTCGAGCTCACCTTACACTGGCTATGCGTCGGACCGTCGTCATAGCTGCTTCGCCATCGCCTCTCGAACACGAGCGGACTCACGTGGCGATGCTAACGCCCCCCTGCACTCGGCGCAGCAGTCAACCGGCAGCTCGCAACACTACTTACAACGACCCAGTTCACTTTTTTTAACTCCCAACTGCCCAAAGGGCAACAGATGGGAGCAATGCTATTCACGGCGATCACGTGACTTTGCGTGTTTTCTCCGTATCTAGTGTTCGCCGAGTTGACAAAAAATCTTTTGACAAAATTTGGCAAGCAGTTGCTTCGAATTATCGCCTGTGTCTTCTTTTAGGTTTTGTTACGTTTCGATGCAAATTCAAAGAGATAAAGACTTTTAGGAAAAAACATGTTTTTAACTTCTGACCGCCTAAAGGACAAAAGATGGGAGTTATGCTTTTTGCGGCGATCACGTGACTTTGCGTATTTTCTCCGTATCTAGTGTTCGCCGAGACGACAAAAAATCTTCTGACAAAATTTGACAAGCAGTTTCCTTGAATCATGATCTGAGTCTTTTGTCAGGTTTTGTTACGTTTCAATGCAAATTTATAAAGATAAAGACCTTTCGGGAAAATACATGTTTGTTCATATCGAAATTTCACCGAGACGTGCCGCCATTTTCCTTTTCACCGTGTATCGCGGCTAATTTCGCGAGTATAATCGCGAGGCGGCTTCGTCCTTTGTACCCGAAAACCTGCTGCCAATACCCGACAGAGAATTGGTATTGTCAGAGCTTTTCACTGACGCCAACGAAGCGGGAGACGAAGATTTTCAAACGCTTTTTTTCATTTCGCTCTGTGTGGGTGCACGTATTAAGTCGTATCCAATTATTACCGAGAACGAAACCCGTCGGGCGTTGGGACTTAACGCAGACATTGCCAGCTTTGGGTAAGGCTCCCTTCCCACTGATATTACCTAAGATTATCCTTCGAGCAAACCTCTTCCACTAGGCATCAACGTCGGAGCACTCGTGTACCCCAACCTCCGCATGTCGGCCTTACTGTTCTCTTGTAGCGCGAGTGTACTGTGTATATATATATATTCTCGGCTTGCGAATGAAATTCGTCCGTCGCTCACCGCTCGGAACAGCAAACACGACTGACCCCGTCAACAACGAAAAACGCGAGTTTTCAACGTCTCAGCGGGTGTTTTTTATTTATTATTTTTTATTTTTACCTTTCTATTAACACAATTTCGCTTCTACGCCCACTGTTTCTCGGTTTTCGCAAATACGGCTTTTAGATTCCCACACGCGGTTTTATTATTTCATATGAATAAAAAAAATGTTAGTCGGAGGCGTTGACATCTCACGTGCCAAAGGCACAGGCTCGCTTGATACGCGGAACCGAATTCGCGTCGCGCTTGACCTTTGACGTCCGGCGCACCGCCGGACATCACGTCCGGCTATGTGCCAGGGGGGGAGGAGGGGGAGGCTCGAATCCGTAAGAATTACGAGACGGAAATTCTAAAAAATTTTGATAAATAATAATAACGAATTAACAAAAAAAGTGGGAAGGTTAAGATAAAACTTGCAATGAGAACGTTGTAAGGTTAAAGTACCAATGGCCGAACACCTAAGGGAGCAGTCTCAGTCCCGGGACATGCATGAAATAGTATATTATGCTACAAGGGAGGGAACCGCGCGATTGTCACCGAGTGTCAAGTTTGCTGCCCGAGCGAACCTTGGGCAGAAATCACACGAGTTGGAAAAAATTAGACTAACCTTTGCCTCGAACTCAAGACGGGACATGACGGGAGACGACGGAACTTACGACGACATTTAAGCCGAACGGAATTTGGCATTCGCGCATCTCGAACCTCACGGTTATCACCGTAAACTATTCGCGAGCACTCGCGCGTTAACAAAACCTGCGACGGCGTCGAATACTAACACGTACAACTGTAGCCCGCGCCCTCGCGACAAGATTACTCTTGGATCTTCCGATTTACACGTGGACCGCGATGTTGATACACGACGCTTCGGCGAAGGAGCGTTCTCGAAGTACAGTTGCCTCACTCGAAACCTGCGACGGCGTTGAATACGAACTGCGCGAAATGGACGTACACACAGGCAAGTGTAGCCCGCTCCCTCGACAGGATCTACCTTCGATTTTCCGATTGACTGCACGTGGACCGCGATGTTTGTTGATACACGACGTTTCGGCGAAGGAACGTTGTCGACGGTTCTCGACGTGTCCGCTGCTTCATGCGGTCAGCCGATCGTGTCAGGTGACTACGGCGCGAGATGGCACTCGCGCGCACCTAACAGTCCCGTGAAATTGATGTGCCTTCTAGACCTTGTTTCGCGCGCCCCTACTGGACCTTTTGTTGAACTAATAATGTGCCTGCTAGATCGTTTTGCGGGAGGCCATTTTTTGTCTCCCGCTGGACTGTTCTTTTTATCGCTAAATCGTTGAGGATTAATACGTTTTACTCGTAAATAAATTGTTGCGATATTGAAGATCGGCGAGCTCCGGGGCTACGGACGGATAATCCGCATTGGGCTCGTCCGCCCGAACAGTATTGCGGTGATCCCGACGTTTTATTTTTTTCGCAAACCCGCGACAGGTTGCGGTGAACGATTGTTTACAATTTGGTGAGAGTGACCAGTGAATTGGAAATGATCAAGGGTTATTCGGGGCAGGATCGACAGGCCAATCCGTACGACGGGACATCGATGAAAATTGTCGAGACAAAGGGTTTCCCGATAAAAGTGAGTACCCTAACTTTCTTGTTCGCTTGTAATTCGCGCATGTTCCGTGACTATCGGCTGACATTTCCACGTGGTCGAGAATAGCTCGGACGGTAGTGGCCGTACGTGTTTCGCGCGGTCATTTTTTATTCTCTGTCTGACCGATACTGTTTTCGCGAAATCGACGAGTAAGGTAAAGGTATCAATGCTCGGACCAGATTGCAGATTTTTGGTCAAGGACAATTTTTTTGTGAAAATAACTGACACTAATTTCAAGCTGATAGTTTTTAGTTTCCAAAATACAGCGATTAATTCCAACGAGATACATATTTTTTAATTCCGTAAGAAAATAGCAAGAGCGGTTAAATGAACCAGTCTACGGACGCAATTTTAAAGCACGTCCCTATATTCGGACACTATATGTCTTAATGTTTCGGACATTCATAGATTTCGAGAATTCTGATGCACGAATCCAACCAGCTCGTATTAATTAAAAGCATTTATTTGCCGTGTATTAATTGAATCAATGAAATAAATTATATTTACGCGAAACAATAGTGAAGATAAGCTAGGTAGAAAACTGGCAAACCTAACTTCTTCGAATTGTTCGATTATTGGATAGCGTATGTAATAATGCTTGTACTAATTTCCGAACACTATATCGTCTGTCTTTTAACAAAATGCAACAATAGAAAATAATTTAGGCTTAAACCTTCTATAACTTTTTTCTGTGCATCAAATAATGTTTATGGATACAATTACCAGTAGCAAATTGAATTTCTATACTTAAATTTGGAATAAATCAAATCTGCAGCGGAGTGTCCGTTGACTAGGACGTGTCCGAGCATTGCTACTCTTACCTTAAGGGGAGTCTGAACCCAGACGGCGATTATTTGGGTGTGAGAGAGCATGGGGATTCTACAAGAGCGAGAGGGGAGTTTAGACACTCCTTAAGGACAAACTAAGGATCAGCCTAACCTCAAAAAATGTTGAATCCATTTTTTGATTTAGGTTGATCTTTGGCATCCCGAATTGCATTCGCAGGTAAACCATCGCGATATTGACAATTCAAGTGGTCCGGGGTTACGGACGGGATGATCCACGTCGCCCTCGCTCGGAAACTTCGCGGTGTACACTCGACGTTTTATTCTGTGACACATTCGCGATAAGTTAACGTACGCGATTGTTTACGGCTTCGTGAGAGTGACCAGGGGGGTTATTTTTGATTCACTCGTTTGTAAAACGTAATTCGTTTGTAAAACGTATACGTTCTGTCGCTATATTCATTCGTATGTTTATACGCATACAGCGATAGAGCGTATACGTTCTTGCCAACGAGTGACTCAAAAATTACCCCCTTGGCAGTGACAAGCAACGAGGGCTGCTCCAGTAAGGATCGACAGACCAATTCGTACGACCGAACATAGACGAAAACTGTCAAAATAAAAAGTTCCACATAAAAAAGGAAATAGATTAATTTTCTTTTTATTCTCTCGTACTTTCTCGTATGCTGTGTGATTATCTGCTGCAATTTGGACGTGGTCGAGCAGAGCTGCGAACGGTGGTAGTGGCAGTGCGTGTTTCGCGATATTATTTATTCCCGGTTTGACCATTATTTTTTCCGACAAATTGTCGAATAATACGATCACGCTTTGCACTCTGAGATAAACTGTCGCGTTATTAACGATTAAAGAGCCGCGGGGTTACGGACGCGATGATCTATGTCGCGCTCGCCCTCCCGGAAAGTTCGCGGTGTACACACGACGTTTATTTTTTTCGCGAATTCGAGACAAGTTGTCGCGGTCGCTTGTTTACAGTTTCGCGAGCGTGAGCAGTGCAGTGATGAGGAGCGACGGTTACACCGGCAAGGATCGTCAGGCCAATTCGTGCAACGGAACATCGACCATCCCCATTAAAAGTTTGGGATAAAAAAGTGAGTAGATTAATTTTCGTTTTTTCTCGTACATTGAGCTTGTTGCGTGATTATCAGATGTTATTTCGATGTGGCTGAGTACAATTCGAACAGCAGTATTTGGGGGAAAACAATTACATCGACAATGCAGTTATTAATTTTTCAGGTCATTCTTTTTTTTCACTTAAATCGCGAAAGAGGACACGACGAAAGGGTTGAGATAAACAGAAGGTGAGTAGGTTTATTTTCTAGTTTTCTCGTACTTTGAACTAGCTGCGTGATTATAAACTGTAATTTCAATGTGTTCGAGTAAAATTCGAACAGTAGTATTTGATTGGCGTAACAAAAAATTACATCGACAAAGCAGTTATTGACTTGTGAGATCATTAATTTTTTTTTTTTGTTTTCACTCAAATCGCGGGAATACGATAATAGGATCCTAAATTCAAGCGTAAATATCCGCACGTACAGCGCGTTGACGTGAGTGTAGTGCTGCGACGATGAAAATCGCACTCGAGCTTCTGAACCGAACGAACGTAAACTTAGTATTATCGCCCATAGCACATAGGACGGAGAATCGCACACGGAAAATCTAATATTGACAAACTCGTTGACGTCCGCAAACCGATACAAAACGATTCATACGAATCTATCGACTGCGTGATTTGTGGCTGCAGCGTCGACGCTTTCAAGCCAACTGTTCGTGCCTTGTTTCGAGTTTGATTGAAATTAATAACGGCTGAGCAGGTACGGGAATGGATTGCCTGCTGTCTGGACTCGATCGAGTGAGCCGGACAGGCGTATGCTGCTACTCGTCTCGCCGATTATACAACGGTTTTATATTCTCTTATTTTCCTTTAGCTAAACGATATTGAAGCGGCATGTGCGAGCCGGCCGGTGCGGCTATCATCCATTACAATATTTGCCGTAGATAACGATTTATTTATTCAGCTGGTGGTGTCCTCGGACACCATCGGTCCGCGTTCTTAGCACACGTCGCTCGTCGCGGTAAGCTCGCGATTTGTCCAAATTTCGTTTGATATTTTAATCCGATGTTGACCCTGTTGGATTACGTTTGAGGGACTTTTTTATTATTTTTTATAAGGCGACAGAAAATTAAGATAGGTAATGCACGGAACACTAGTCAAAGGAGTGCTAAATCTTCATAACTGTTTATCCAAAATGTTGTGCGTTTGTCGACACTAACGGAAGTCGATTTGCAATTAAGGAAATTGTTGATAACGATGTTTTTGCAAATACATAAACTGATAAATGCAAATTCCCATGATCATACATTTTCGTTGAGTTTTTTCAAAGAAGAAGCCTTATTTTTCCACTACTTTTTATGTACCACGGGCTCCTCAAACGTGACTCTACGAATTCACGAGAACATTTTTTAAATGGTTTGGGTCGTTTATAAATGGCAGCAGTTTGTTTATAGGAAAAAGTGCGCCGTTTAATCAATGGGCCGTAGTTCTCAAACGATCAAACCTACAAAAATCGACTTGGTGAATTCATAGAGCAATGTTTAAAAAACAAAATAATCCGTGGTACGTTAAAATCGGTTAAAAAAACGTACTATTATCGAAATTTGAATTTACCATTGTTGTTCTTGCAAGAAAATCGCGAAAATTGCAAGAAAATCGCGATTAATATTTCTCTTGATTGAGAACACATGCAATAATACAAATCAACCTCCTTTACTGTCCACAAATGTAATCAATTTTAGTGAAGAATTGTAAACATTTAACACCCATTTAACGAGTGTACCACGCAGTAGTTACCTTAAGGTAGTCCTTGCGGTTAAGGTAGTCGAATCAATCGAGTATCAACATTTTTAAAGTTGTTTGTACACATTTTTAGGGGTCAAGGAGGGTCGAGCGTTACAAAGTCATCAAGAAAAATATACTGGGTTTTTTTTACGCATTCATATGAACTGTCCAAGTGTAACTGCAAAGTTTGAACCGTTTTCGAGATTTTTTTTTATTTGCACCATTTATCGTTGATTCTTATGGCAGATTGAAAATAAGCAATGAATTTTAATGTTCCTGCGGTAGTTCAGGTTGGAAACGTTGCAAACAAATTATTGAAAACTGTAAAGAATATTGTCAGGAACCTTTGTACAAAAATGTAGACACTTGTTCTTTACCGTTAGTTAACAATAAGTAATTACATGGAACTTTACGGCTTCATCTTGGCACGCTTGGCACGTGTGAGTGAGAGGCCGCATGGCGGACCTCTCACTCGCACACGACCTGCCCCGCACCTTGCGCGCCACCGAGCCTATCCCCTCCGAGTCACGGGCTCGATCCCCCTTAACTAGTGCAAATTAAGCTGGATATACATGAAAGAGTTCCAACTCTCAGTAAAAAAAACATACAATAATGAATTTACAGAAAAATAACTCAGCTTACGCCAATAAATTCACGGGCATATTTTTATGCAGTTTTTATTAACTCAGATTTGTCCTTTTCGTTCGATTTTGACGAGTGACAGCTAATTTTGTTTCTCGATAGATACTCTACGAATTGACCGGAAAACTTAAGACGATGAATAATATTCATCATCTACAAATTAGTCATTTGTTTATGAAAAATGTAGAGCTACAACGCTTAACTAAACTTTTCTTCTGATGGAGAATCTAAACGAAGCAAATTACTCGGTGAATTTCCAAAACATATTTCACTAAACAAAATAAGCCGTGAGTCATGAACATCGGACCAAAATTACAAGTTTGACTTCACAAAAATTGCGTAGAAATATGCTCGCGGATTTATTGGCGTAAACTGAGTGCTTCCTCTGTAAATCCATTCTGCATTTTTTTTTTACATAAAGTAGGAACTCTCATCAAGATCCACTTTAGTTCGCAAAAATTTCTCCATTACAACGTTCACAAACAATTTTTGAAATCCGGGTACTCAATTGACTACGCTGCACCGCATGGATTACCTTAAAAGAGGTTTTTTTGTCCGTAAGCCTGTTCATGAGAAGGCGCGCAGAGCCAGTTTTATTATTCGCAGGCGAACGCCCAAAATACCGTGATCAGAGTGAAGGCAGATCGGCGTATAGAACTTGTCAGCATCCGCGTACTCTACTCTACATTGTTCTTGACGATGCTTCGAGGGAGTTGAGGGAGCAGCGAGGTATTGGATGAACAAATTTTTCAACGTTGTACCGCGCATGCGCGCGAGCGGACGGAGCGACTCGTGCGACCGCTGTTGCCGCTGCTCGTGGCGCTACTCCGTCGGTACGGAATACGCGGTGGGGATGGGGTTTGCTGCAGCTACGTTGAGGAGGGAAATATTGACGTGCTGCAGGCAAGCCAGCCCGCCTGCCGGCAGGGCTTTAGCGCAGGTGGCAGGCTCGCGCCTTCCCTCTCCTATCCGGCTATGCTGGATTTGAAAAGGATCCGATGGCCGCCACCAAGGGCACTTTGTCCTCGTTCCCGTTAACGTCGCAGCTCATTCCCGAAATTTCGTCGATTTCGCGACGGTCGCTCCGTCATTTGTCCAATGCATTATTATTGCGGAAATGTTGCATCGAAAATTTCGATAAATATATCATTTACACTGTAAAAAAAAATTCGACATGAAAATGTATACACTAAGATACACACTAAGTTTTTATGCGCGAACCGATAGATTAAATTAAATGTACTGATAAGAGTTAATGAGATTAATGCTCGATATATTAGATCGAACTTTTTGAACTGTATTAAAATACCCAACAATTAATTTCCCTCAACTTTGTATATTAAATTTAATATGCCGGCTCGAGCGTAAAAACTTCGTAACTGTACGTATTAACTTTTCAACATTTTTTCAGCGGTCCGCATATATACATTTTTTGTTTCGGTACATCGTCGACTCGATTCCCGTAGGACGTACTGTGGGTGCTGCAGTGGCGGAGATATTGGTTTCCCGTTGAGCCACGCATAATGAAATTCCAGCGTCTGCGAGATTAAATTTTTTCGAATCAATCGACCACGGGAGTTTCGAGATTGCCTGATAAAGAGCGATTGCAAGACTCGAGCGACATTGTCAATTAAGGCGGAGTATTCGCAATTTTTAGTGTACTAAAAAGTTGAAGCATTGAATTGAAGAGTATTCGCAATTTTTAGTGTACAACAAAATTGCAGCAATCAATGGCGCTCTCAGCGGAGCGAGAGAGACAGGCTGAGAACGTGTTTCACATCACCTTAAGGTGAAGTGAAAGACGAGTAACGGAGCCAGGAGATTGAGAGAGATATCGCGCTTGGTCTCATGGTGGAGCAAGAGACAGCGACAGAGAACGTGTTTCACTTCACCTTAAGGAGGTACGACTAGTATTCTACCTTAGTCTAGTAGTTGGTATTCCAGTACCATAAAAAACATTTTCTGCGGAATATTTCAATGATTAATTTGTTTACATAAAATAATGGCACATTCAATAATGTGACATTAATTAATGTCACATTTAATAATGTTACATTAAATAATGTCACGTTCAATAATATTACATTAAATAATACCACACTACATAACGTTACATTAAAAAAACAATGGTGGGCGGGAGGTTATACCGCCATCACCTTAAGCGAAGCTCTCTCTGCCGGATTCAATTGTTTCGCTCTTACGATTCGCACGATATTTAAGTCCTCGGAGGTACTCCGGCGTAGCACCGTTGTTTGCATCGGACTTCGAACCGCGCAACGTTTTACCACGGCGAGTTACAAGATATCGTATCTTTTTATCGCTGCGATGTTGTGAGTTGTCGGGGCATGTAGAACGATTGTACATGCGGAGATACGGTTGCGGGTGGGAGTGTGGCACGCCGCAATAACATCCGGCGGGCTCTGGAAGTAAGTGGTGGCTGAAAGTTGTTGCTCGACTGTCGGCCGCCCGACTACTTCCCTGTTGTGTGCGAACGTACCAGACGTACGTTGAAACTTCGACGTAGCCATACGCTCGTGCCACGCAGAATCCTGACCACGCGCGCTCGTCAACGAGCAAGAGTACCGCGTCTGAAACAGGACTCCATCGCGGTGCACCGAGATCATTTGAGAGTCTCTCTCATATTTCTGCCAGTTACGTTCTACCGGATGGTGCTTTTTCCCCAAGGTCATCTCCTGTGCACTTTGGAGACTTTTTTAAGAAAAAAGAATGGAAAATTATTAGCCGTACCAGTGGCAGAAGTTTTCGGCCCCGACCGACAACTACTGTATCATCCTTACGAGAGTTCAGAGGAAACTATATCTGCGAGCTATAGCATTCGGGAAATAAAAGGTCGGAACAAATAATATATAGTTTGTTTGTTTTTGTTAAATTTTTTTTTTTGTAATTACGATAATATTTTCATTTTATCGCTACACGATAGTTACGGTTTCTCGGTATATTCGCAAATTTACTTATTGTAATACGATGGGTATATTTGCGTAAATTCCGAAGTTATCTCTCGTGAACTTTAGGCACTTTGTGAAAAATCGAAAAGTATCAGCTACACCAGTGGCAGAAGTTTTCGGCTCGTACCGACAACTACTGTAACATACTTAAGGTTAAGTGAAAGTCACGTGACGGAGCCAGGAGTGTGAGAGTGATAGCGGCATTGGTCTTACAGTGGAGTCAGAAAGAGCGACAGAGAACGTGTTTCACTTCACCGTAGGGTTAAGTGAAACACATTGTCAGTCGCTGGGTAAATTCGCTAATGGGTAAATTGGCTAATTATTAATGGTTTTTTTTGCTTTGAGCTTCATAAAAAAAAGAATTTAATATGCAACATTGATAAATATTAGACCACCAGCTATAGTAAATCTCGGGCCTCTTCGTTATCCAAATGCCTTCCGTTGAGAGACTGCGGACATTGTTCAACTTTACATAACCGCGATCCATATATTACGTGCACACTGTGTATATAGGCGAGCTATTTCCACAGACTGGGTTCTGAATACTCCCGACGAATCCGACCGTCCATATTGTGCTATAGCGTTAAATCTGTATTATTTTTCCCTCCATCGCGAAAGGTATTCTTGCCGGTGAAGTTGCACAATGAGAATCGCGGTCGATCGGGGTAAAAGCTTCCATCCCCCTTTTTTTTCCTCATGGAATGGAAAAAAAATCTAAAACGTAAGTGCACCACTCGGCATTTCTGGCTCAACAAATTTTCCCGATAGCCGGCCGACCTGACAAATTGTTTCTCATTATTTCATTATCGTCGAGGCATAATTATCCTCGAGCGTCCTTCTTGAAAGTTTGAAAAACTTCCCACACCGCGAACTTAATACTCAAACCCTTTTGCAGCAGCAGCGTATAAGCAGAGTAGCGAGGACTAGACACTTTTACAACTACCGGGGGAAAAAAGTAACGTAGTTTACCGGCACAAAGAGGAGGGTTTTGCTATAAAGTTCGAAAATTAATGTATTCTGGGTCGTGAAGGACGGTGAACGAGAGTCATACTCGGAAGGAGTGCCGAGCTAAGTGTACTGGGAGTTGGAGGCCTTTTAAAGACGGATGAAATACGGGCGCTTATACTGTATCAACGATTATACTTGATCATTAATATACTTTTGTCAATGATCCATTATTGTTTACGAAATTCAAAGTCAATAGATAAACTTTTATTTCAATATTAAAAATAATTCACAACAACTATTTCCATTTAATCATATAGTGGCCCTAACGCATAAGGAAATACGTTTCTCTGACAGTGAAGGTGTTAACATTGCAATAACTAGACGCAATAATATAATTGCAATTTTTTTTGTCTACGAAGTACAAGAATACCCTTCGGCAATAGCGATATCCCTCGGTTCACTTGTATTAATAATTATTATTATTAATAATTTACCTATATATTTATTACTTTATTATTAATAATGTATGTGTATATATATATATATATATATATATATATAGCAACGTTACCTCTATATTTCCCGACAGCTCAGGGACTGTGGGGTACAGGAAGATACATCAGACGCCTCTCACGAGCCAATTTCCGAAAGGGCACCAGGTTTTTCGTTTTTAACTCGGTAAAAACGAAGCCAAAATCGGTACAGGCGACTAGCTAGCTGCTTTCCGAGACTCCTAAGGTAGGATCCGAGGGGTTAAATGATCATCCCAAAAACAACACCGTAGCCAACAAAATTCTAAGGGATATGGTTCGATTTATTAAAAATAAATACTCCGATTTAAGTTAGACGTTCATCTAATAGAATAAAATGCTAACTTTCTAGTACTAAGCGAACTCTTTAGTCGAAATCCATATACAGAAATTATACTTTCTCATGAATTACACAATTTTTACAGCGTCAATTCGTAATCAATTCCGCAAGACAATTTAATCCCTCGTTTACGCCCTGGATTTGGCGATGTATACAGAGGTGACAAACAAATATCGCAGCACTTTTTGGAGTCTATCCCTCTTCGATAAAAACCACCCACCGCAATCTACCGCTGCTCCTACGACGACGATCTTTTTGGAACGTCCTGCGGGTGAGATTGAGAAGCGGACGATGACTTTTCGATGATTTACAATTCTCACAATCAGACTACACGACGTCCAGATGACAAGTGAGGATCGGCCAGTTCGCTGACCGAATTTTGAAAGCAAGAGGGTCGCGAGGCGAAAGTCTCGCTCGTCTCATAGGCAAATCTCCTTGAACGTCTTCGTAAGAACAGCCGATCATCGCTTTTATTGCGTGGTCGACGTTGCCGCTTACCAAGATGACGCCGACCGTTGCGATGATACCGAGCGATGCCCCACGACGACGATATCCTCTCTGTTCCTGACGGTGAGGTCGGAGTGCAGTACAGCTTGCGCTTTGTCGAAGTTGCACTCCGACCAAGCACGCTACGATCCTTGACAATGTGTGCGGCGTGACTGATACGCCGCTGTCAATGTTCTTCCAGTTGCGGGGGTGTCAAATCTGTCGCTCGACGATTTCAGTTCTGATGGGCTTCCTTTCGACTGAGGTCTTCGAATATACAATTACAAAAATAATTACTAAAAATTCTATTTCGGTTAATATCGTCTCATCGACTCGACGAATCGGATTCACAATCTCTTTTTTCTTAATAAATCTATAATTTATCCCTAAAATAGTCTCTCCCCTTGCTGGCTGGACAAATCCTGAGCCTCGCCGAAGAAAGGACAATTGTAAAGCGCGTTCAAAACGCCACGTTACAATACAGTATTTTTGCCGACCCATCTTTCAGACTCGATTACTATCGATTAGCGAGTCGAAATACCGCTGGTCATGCCCCCGAGTATTTTATCATAATCGTTAAGCTAGCTCTGTCGGTATTAGTAGGCAAGAAAGGTCGTTGTCGCGGTGCCCAACGAGGCAGCTAAAGCCTATTATACAGCACCTTGGTTCACGAGTGACTTTGGCGGAGCCGGCGTCGGAGCGACGCTCCGTCACCGTTGTCGTTGACGCTTGTTGACACCCCGGACAATCCGTCTCTCCTCGTAATTTTACCCGAGGGTCGTTACCCATATCCCTCTTTCTTATGGTCCCGATGACCTTTCACGCGAGCAGTGCCTGAGGAACGGCGAACTCTCGGCGCGCCTGTACGCCACCCTGGTGCTCTTCCGTGTTCGGGGCTGCCTCCTCCTCCATAGGGGTTGAAAGGTTC
The DNA here is from genome assembly GCA_964017025.1 of Stenichneumon culpator. NCBI lineage: Eukaryota > Metazoa > Arthropoda > Insecta > Hymenoptera > Ichneumonidae > Stenichneumon > Stenichneumon culpator. Next base: position 4,213,683 of record OZ024772.1, read on the forward strand.
ATTCGCCCCGTTGACCTACGTCAACTTGACGGGGCGGACGACAGTAACGCTTGGGAGGTCGCTCCTTCCCTCGGTGACGTCATCCGCAAAGTCGTAACTCCGTTTCACTGCAGCGCGGGAAGGGAGTAAGGGGGGAACACGCATGTGCATTGCAGGAACGATAACGTCGGCAGCCAGGAGACGCGCGTGCCTCCCTCAGCAATGTATAATACGATGATAACCGCTGCACAGAGACGTTGAATTTTTTTTTTTTTTAAGAGGCAAATATTTCATAGACCGCGAGCAAACTTTTACAACTGAGCGTATAAACTTGGGCAGCTTGATGGTAGTTATGAAAAAAATATGTATACATTCAAAAAAGATCCTGAAGTAAAGTTATAAAATGCTACTATGATAACAGTTCGAGCCTCTGCGAGGAGCAAGCATGCATTATTCGAGCCGCAGCGCGACAGTCCCCAGCTGGCGTTGAATGCTCCGTTCTCATATCGAGCACCATAGATCGGGACGAGGAGCACGAACATTTTTCAATATTTTGGTAATTTTTCAACTTCTATTTATTAGTCGTAAAAAAAACTCGGTGATTTCAGTGAAACTCGGACACGGTCTTTTCTTAGTCATTTTCATTTTTTTCTCACCAACATTATGATTCTTTTTTATGTCGATTAAACTATTTTTTTTTAAGTGACAAAACGTTAAATTGGTGAAGAAAAATGAGAAATTCAACGAATGTTCAAATCGTTGTTACTACAGTAGAATCCCGATTAACCAGGGTCGGATTAACCGTGCGTCTTCAGAGGTTTTTTTTATGCGCGGAGCAAACCAAAGTCCTTCCGAAAAACGACTAGCTTACGTACAATTAATAAAAAAAAATCCAAAGCTTTACATTCTAGTTCACACTATTTAACAATTAACTACAAGTTCTACCAAATATCATTGTGACTAGTAAAAATAAGTTTGTATCATTAGCCATTATTGACTTATATACTTTCGCTGTCCAGTTCGGATTAATCGGGATTTCGATTATCCGGTGACTCTTTGGTCCCGAGCATCCCAGTTAATCGGGGTTCTACCGTATGTAGTATATTGCCGTCGATAAATATACAGTGTACAAATTTGTTAGCCTGAAAATAATACTGGCCTCTTAAGGGATGACAGCGGAAAAAGAAGCGCTGCTACTGGCCAGCCCCGAAGCGTTGTGGCAATAAGGATAGTATCGTAAACTTTATATATAGTATAAAGTTCAGCAGCATAAGTAAAGGCTGATGTGATGGTCGGATAAGAGGATCTCGGATCCGCTGGTAACTCTTGACCTGTAACGCCGTGCCACAGAAGGCTCTCGAGAAAGGAACGTCTTGCAATCTGCAGAGTCGTGTCTCCTTGGCCTCGGCAACCGGGAAATTAGCAACTCGGCAGAGCGTAGCGGCAACGCCAAACTTCCGGTCTTTCCGACGACGGTTACAGTCGGCCTTAAACGATTGCTCGTGAATAGCGCTTACCCTCGAGCCTCGAGCTCGTCTTTCCAGCCAACCATGCCCGTTTGTCGTAAACTCTTCAATTTCCTTTTCTTTTTATTTTTAAATATTTTTTTTCATATCTCCAGGCTTCGGGCGGGAAACAATTAGCGGCAACTGGCATTGAACTTTATTGGCATTGAAAAAAAAACTACCCGACTCCACAGAAGAGAAGCGAGGCAAGACAGACTATTTAAAAAAACATATCGCAGTACATGAACGGTACACAAATGTCTCACGTTAAACGGAGGAAACTGGTCCGTTTTGCCCCGCACTCCTCCCGCTTATGTGAGGCGATGCAATCCCGAAGCATATCACTGTATAAATATTTGTTCTATTTATATTTTCATTGGAACGTCACGTGTTTTGGATTGTAAATACAGCGAAGTTTTTCAATATCCGTGTTCAATATGTTCGTAGTGGAGCGAGGTCGCATTTCATCAGCGTCTGTCTGTACAGTGTACAGCTTGGCTGGTGCTGGGCTATCAACACTCGTGGGCGATAAGACGCGGCAGGGATGCCCGAGTACATGCCGGGGGTCACGGAGCGCATAGAAATTTCCACCAACATGCAGCTTGATGCCAGTGCCGCGTGTGAACGCGAATACGACGCCGACGCGACTGAACACCAGATTTATTGGACAAACGGAAACGCAATTTCCAGAATGAAACTACATAGTTGAGGGAGTCAACCGAGCTGGCATTCACCCCTAGTGCATTGGTCGGTGAGGAGCACATTTGTGCGGATTGCGGTTTCGATGTGTGCGACTGGTATGCGTCACAGTGATTTCGCGTACCGCTGTGTCAGCCGTACACCCTTGAGCTTCGACGAACTCATTCAAAATTCGATGACTCAATATACCATTATTACGACACAGAGAAAAGAAAATGGGAAACAACGAAATATATTTTGGGGACAATATTTTATGGTTGCCGAACTACTAATCGGCTGCTAACAATTGACTAGTTGCGCCGACAAATACATTGGTTGGACCACCAAATTAATTAACTAGGCCCTTTGATTGACCAGTTAATTTGGTGGTTCAACCTATTAATATGGTGGTGCAACCAATCAGTTTTGTGGTCCAAACAATTAATTTGTTGGTCCAAACAATTAATTTAGGGATCCGACCAATTAATTTGTTGGTCCAAACAGTTAATTGGATGGTTCAAACAATTAATTTGATGGGATAACCAAATAATTTGTCGAGCCAACCAATTAATCACCAATTAATCGGTTGACGGGCGAACTAATTGATTTGTCGGGCCAACCAACTAACTACCAATTAATCGGTTGGCGGGCGAACTAATTTATTTGACGTGGTCGCCAATTAATCACCAATTAATCGGATGGCACCCGACTGATTTGTTGACCCATCCTATGAATGTGTACCGAACCGATCAACCTATTGATTTCTGGACCCGACGAAATTAATCGCCGGGAGAGCAGTGCAAAATGGGACTGGGGGGAAATGGGACGGTGAGGACAAAACTCAATTTTACAATAATTTTTGGATGCCCGATTTCGCCTCAACGATACACCCGGATTTTCAACCCCGTTTTGCCCCACGTACCACCATCGTCACCATCCAAAAGTTATTGGAAAATTGCGTTCTGTCTCATTATCCCGTTTTGGCCTGCTGTGCCAATTTGCCCCGCTCTCCCCTATTCAACCACTCCGTCGATCTTGTCAACTATCTATCTTCCTCCGGGCATATGAAATTCCGGGAAATGCCGTACGCTTTGTTTTCGATCGCCTGTCAACCACATTCATCTTGGTAAAATATGCCAGCGGGACATATTAACAAAATTGGATGTACATCACCAGCGAGATAATAAGCAATTTTAGCATCCAACCGTTGCGCCTTATTGCATCGTCATACGCAACAAGGGTAGAGCTATACAATGACCTAGCGCTGGAACTTAATTATTAAAACGTACCGACACGATACGGCCGTCCGCTTATGTACGTACATGCACGTGTTGGTCTTAACGCGTAGCAGGTGGAAAGCACGTAGGATGGACGTGCGTCGCCTACTTACCGAACGTCGAGAACCTCGTATAAATACCGCATCCCCATGGCACATGGTTATCGTATACACACACGAAGACGATGGTTATGCGAATTTCGCAAAACTATACAGTGTATACAATGAACCTTACGCTTTTGAATGAATCTGAATGACGGCCCAAGCAGTAACCATATTCGAGCTCATGCATACATCGCGAGGCAGCATACAGCATACCTGTAGTACATAGTGAAGCCGAGAGGCCATGTTCCGTCTGTAATAGTAATAACGTGCGGGTATATTGTATGCGGAACCGTGTTCGATGCCTCTACGATCGAGCCTGTACGTATGGATGAATGTGCTTGTAATTGGACGCCCAACGTGCAACGCCTGCCTACACGTAGCTCGATGGAGTCTCTTATTTATGAAATCTTAAGGCCGGAGAAGGAGAGACAACGGAGAAAGACTTCTCACTCTGGTTTTCTCTTTCTTTACCTCCCTGTGGGGAAATTACAAACCACTCTTTGAGTGAAAAGATCCGAGGCCCTTTGTTCTCTCGTGGTAAGGGGATTCTCACTGCCGCGCACACTTGCACGCCCGGTACATCTCGATTTCTCGCTGGTCGAGTGCGGCACGCAGTACGTAATACAACCGAGCGAGCTCACCACCGAGCAGCAGCGACGCAGAGAACGGGATAACTATCTCCGATGCGAAAAGTTGCAGGAAGAATCCGCACCGGTTACCCGCTAAGGTGCCTAGTGAATTTATCGCGCGAATGCAAAGTTGGTAGCCCGATTTTTGCTGTGAGATATCTTTCATTACCGCTATTGCTCCTTCGGCTCCGCAAGTTATTCGCTCTCATAAAAACTTGGGAAACATATTTTTGTTTTTCTTTTTTTTCTCTAAATGTTTAGTCAACAGTGTAGCAATTCTTTCGAAAAAAGTTGGATGGTTGCAAACAATACCGATGTATACTCGATATATACTCATGGGATAAGTTCATGTGGAGGAGACCGTCGGGACAAGAAGAGGTAGACGACACGCAGAGACAGTTGACCAGAGATAGCGCTACTCTGGTCGAAATTTCGGAGCGTTCCGTCAGGCGCGGACAAGGTTTTTCAGAGCCTTGCTAGGCTCCAATTTAACGCTTCAAAAATTTCTACCAGGGTAGCAAAACTGCACGCTCTTTTTCGTTTGCAGTCGGCAAGTTCCGCCGATGGAAGTATAAAGGAGTGCAAAAACGGAAAAGCGCGGTTTAGCGCGAGGGTGCAAGTTTTTAAAGCGCCGAGCGACGAGGGGTCGTAGCTTACATTATGGTCGTGGGTACACACGCTACGCTACCGGAGCTTCCACACTGGAGTCTACCTTACGCTTTTTGTCCGAGAAGCCGCACCCTCCGTTACGTCTACTATATTCGACTCCATCTCTATGGATACCGTTTCTTCTTTCTCCACATTTGCCCGTACGGTTTTATACGTCGAGATACCGAGCTATAGAACATGAGTGGCCAATATGGACCACCCCAATGAGTGAATTTATGCTTCCCAGACCGAGCTTTATTCACCCATTTTACCCAATCTTTTACTCCGATGTAATTAAAAAGTCAGAAAAGTCAGTTGTAACAAAAGAACGGTTTACTGGACAATATTTGATGATCGAGAATGGTGAGCGGTTAAACAAATAATAAGTAATAAAAGCATTTGACTAAAGGTACTACTAAGTACGCTGGGTTGTATAAAGGTCGCTACAGTATTTAGATCGAGATCGATCCTTCGTGGACATTGGCGGACATGATAAATATCATGGACGTCGTAGACAACACACGTCCTTGGACCTTTCGTGAAGGTGGATACCATGAAACGGTAGACACCGTGAGAAGGTAAACATCAAGCCCCAGAGAAAGTACCCAAATAAGCAAAACCTCGCTTTCAGCGAATTAATGGTTCCCAGACTGGGCCATATTCACCCCTTTTACCCTACCCAGTGAACGTACCCATATAAGCAAAGCCGGCTTTCAACGAAAACTCCAAGGGCTCGATAACGATGTAGTTTTAGAAAATTTTCAAGGTCGACCTATCGTGAACGAGCCTTCCGGCCAACGGGTGTCTGATGTTGGGGGATTTTTTTAGCTGTACAAGTTTTTTCAGCTCGCGTGGCGAATTAGAAACGTTGGTGAAAATTGAAAGGCCCGACAAAGAGTAGCCGGGAACCGTGTGGAAGACTGGTCTTTGTCGACTGGGAACGCACGTTTCCTTTGTCCGCAGGACTCGCGGAGTTTCCAAGCGTCCTCGTCGGAGTGTCGCTTCACTGGCGGCGGTAATACGTTGGCAGCGCGCTTCGGCGACGGCGTCGGAGGGGCCGAGGCGAACCAGCAACGGCAGGGTGGATCGATACAGCCCCAAGGGGTCGTATTATGGGGGAGGCTGGCCCGCGATACATGGGGGTTACCGGCGTTATAGTATATCACGCGCCCTCGCCTCTCGCTCTCTTCTCGTCGTTTCACTCGCGCCGAGTAATGCGGACCCCCCTCCAGCAGCCTATTCGTCATCCGTACCCCGCCGCTTCGCTCTCTCGCCCTCCCTCCCTTTTCCCTTCCCCCGCATTCTTATTATATCTTTTGCAACTTGGATTTTTTTTCGCTAGCCAACTTCTCTCCTCTTGCACCCTCGCTTTATTTCACCGCGTTCTCGCGCAACCCTTGCGCGTCGTCCTGACTAAATCACCGGTAGAGCCGGTGACCTTACGCGGTCTCCAAGACATGCCTTCATCGGCGCTCGACAGTTCGCGCAGTTCTTTGTTCGCGGTCGTTAAACTTTTCCAGAATCCACGGCTGCACGGGCGGGAGACGGAAGTTCGGTGAGAATCTATCACCGACACCCGTTCCCGAGACGTCAGCGAAGTATAACGTTTCTCTTTTCGAGCTGTTGAGTGCCAGTGGATCTCCTTTGTTAGCGGCGGGAAGGAGATTTTGGCAGTGGTCGGATAGGGGGGAGTACGATAATATGACGCTGTCCGGACAGTAACTGGACAGTGAGCTTGGAGGATCATGTATCAATATGTACAATGGATCAATTGTAATAACAATGAAGTAATACATTAAAACTGAGAAGAAGCTTAGGTCGTCCGACATTGGCTGACTTGTACTACTGGCTCCGGAGTGGATCAGTAATTCGAACGATCTATCCCACTCACCAGTAACCGGCAGGTTTCTCTTTTCGGGCTGTCTCCTTTGTTCGCGGCGGATGGTAGACTTTGAGCGTGGTCGAATTGGGTGAAGTAGGATAATATGACGCTGTCCGCACAGTAACCGGACAGTGAGCTTGGAAAATCATGTATTTATGTACAGTGGATCAATTGCAACGAGAACGAAGTCGATATATAGAAACTGAGACGTACCTTCGGTCGTCGAACACTCGCCGACTTGTACTACTGACTCCGGAGTGGGTAGGTAATCCGTACGATCTATCCTACTCACCGGTAACGTTTCTCCTCGCGAGCTGTCGAGTTTCCGTGGATCTCCTTTGTTCGCGGCGAGGAGAAGATTTTTACCATGGTCGGATAGGGGTGTGAAAGATGATATGACGCTATACAGACAGTAATTGGATGGTGAGCTTGGAGGATCACGTATGTATGAACAATGGATCAATTGCAATAACAATGAAGTCGATACATAGATACTGAGACGAAGCTTAGGTCGTCCGACACACACTGACTCGTACTACTGGTTCCGTTGTGAATCAGTAATCCGGACGATCTATCCAACTCACCGTGGTGCACGCTTACCGGTTACCGGTGTTCCATCTTTTTGGTTAATGACTGTATTGCGTAGCCTGCGCCGGCAAAGGCGCCGACATTAAAACCTTTGTGCTCAGCCTGATTGAAAATTGATTGCTCGGCGTTTCGATTGCGTCTAACGTAGGGTTGTACCGAGAATCTTGAAGCCGGAGACTAGAAGCGAATCGATAGGGATAACCGAAGTTTCCGTTCCCCCGGGCTAGCTGTAGGAATCAAGTTTTGTTAGATCCTGTTCCATCGTTTCAACCTGCGAGAAGCTGCGATAGCATTTTCCGCCTCGCTCTCTCGCCCTCCCTTTTTTCTCTTCCTTTCCGTCCCTCGAAACTCCCACTGCGAACGGTGCAGACGCGCATCCTCTGGATGCATCCCACCGAGCTTGCTTGCACGTTCAATTTAAAATGCATTAGCTTCTATATCACCCTTTACTTTCTCCGTGGTCGTTCCCCCATCTCCTCTCCCCTCGAACCCGGGGCAAAGCCTGATCCTCCTCTCGCTCTTTTTCGCTCAACCTCCCCGTGGCTGTGTCTCTCTTCCACGAACGTCTTGACGTCACTGCCATTAGGATTACTTTCAAGTACTCTTCCACTCTCAACCCCCTCGTACCGCCGACGTCGCTGAGCCAAGCTTTCCTCCCACCCGACAAATCTATCCGTTGGGCTCGGGTTTAGTGCGGAATTTCAATTTAATTATTACATGAATGACTAAGCTCGTTCACTCGCGATCTCTGCTGGCACTCGTGGATTTATATACTCGCTCGAACCGCCAACCGGTACAAGCGAGTAGAATCGAGCTTTGCCTTCATACTTCTGAAGCCATTGAGTAGATTTTAAGAGAGTACTTCACACAGCGCCTTTTCTACTATTGGAAATAAAAATCGCAAGTGTTATAAAGCAATGAATGAGGCTGTTTTAAAGAATTTCTAATAATTTTTTCTCCACCTGGATTCTGAGACATATGAGCTTAAAGCTGTCTCAATTAGCATGTGCTGCGTATGGGGCTTCATGAAAAGCGATATTGTTTTTTAAGAAATATTTCCAGACTACTTCGTTAGAATAAAAAAAATAACATTACAAAATTAGACCTTTATAAGTGACACAGCCCGAAACGGGAGTAACGGCTACAGAGTGGGGGCCACGTGTTGCTACGGTAGCGCCTAAGAGTGGGGATAGAGTTGTGACTTATAAAGGGTTAATAGGGACGCATTAAAAAAATAAAATCTAGCTGTTTCCATAGATTTTCGGAGATATTACGAGTCGAAGGAACTTCGAACCTCTATGTGAATAGACGTTTAGGCCTCAACCACTGCTAGCCACATGTCCCCAACAATCCCCCATCATTAAGAAACGATTACATACGATCTTACAAAAATATATTAATGGCTAGGAACTTGTAAATTTCGTTAGTGCAATATTGCCCTGAATACATCCTCAAACGGACAGACAGACAAATATATCTACACTGAACCTACGTTGTTAGAACACCGAAAGTTTTGTGGATCCTGCAATGTTTTCTAATGGAGGAGCGATAGATGTGTGGTTCCGACGAGAGCAGAGACGAAACATAGTGCAAGCAGCAGCAACGCCAATGGGCATGGCAGCTCGGACTAGCAATGACGGGTCGAGGAGGACGTCCTACAAGCTCCTAATGTTCTGTAATATTCAGGAGTTGGGCGGCCGCGCCATTGTGACCCATTCAGCGGTAGCTGCTGGTGCTGCTGCTTCGGCTGCAGGGCGCGCAGTGCGCCAATACGTCTGTATACACACGTCTGCGAGTACAACATCGCACCGAGCAAAACTTTGCGCAAACGTATGAAAGCTGGACTACGCTACAGCTCGGAACACACTGAAACTCGAGTGGAGAAGGTAAAGCTCGCTCGACTACTGTGCACCTACGGCGATTCTATGGCATTCCGATACTCTGGAAATGACACGGTAAATACGCACGAAGCTGTATTAATTTATGGATATCCGGTGTTTGCAAAATGAGCGCGGAATAGACGGTGATGAATAAAAGATAACGTATCCGGATTTAATTACTATTCGGGAAGGTTACTGTCAGGGAATACAAAATGCGTCAGGAATATCAGGGTGACTTCAGGGAACTGAGTATTTGTGAGGAAAAATTCGCAAATCCAAGTATGGCAATTTTAGGACCATCAACCAGTGGAAGTTTGGCGATTCGTCCGAAAGAGAGCAGCTCGTGAGAGCTCGGTAAGAAGGACTGCAGGCAAGTCCTTCTTATCAGACAAGTTCACAACCCCGTCATACAACCCCACTAGGATTTTCATATACTTTTCGCAATGACACGTCAGTACAAAAACAGTTTCGTTCCTCATGAATAGAATTCCTGCTTCAGTCTTATGCAGATACGATAAAATACAGCAATACCAAAATACGAATAAAGGTGTCCCAAAATGCCCACAGCTTCGATTCCTCACGACCGCGAATGATACGAATGGAATATCTAAGAGTTCGGTGAGAGCCGAGCGTGAGTTGCTAAGACGGGAGTGGATGTGGGATTGCTCGTCAGTGGAGGAGGACGAAGCCGCCGGTTCGGTAACTCAATGATTCACGACCGTACGAGGTACAACGTTCGTTGGGGGGCAATAAAACTCTGCAGGCCCCGGTTGCAGCGTGGGCGAACAAGCTGGGCGGTGTGGCGAAAGCACTGACATAACTGCGAGAAGTTTCCGTCGGATAGTAGTTATATGACCCGGCCTCGGATAGTAGCTATACTTCGGTCCCGGGACACATCCGGCGTCAACTGAGAGAGGGTTCTGATACAAATTACTATAAATCTGGTAAAAACCAACAGGACTTTCAGGTATATGGGATCTACAGCGACATTCTAGCAAACATTCGCATTAAACTTAAAACATTCTGCTCGAAGATCCGGAAATGATTGCTACAATATAAGTACTTCTTACTAGAAAATATTAGCAATCTGTGACGTCGCGATCGCGAACCGTTTGTTTTATGTTCGGAGGTTAAACCGGAATATTATGTCGATCGATTTTTCTTTATGTATACATATATAAGACATTTTTTTCGATGAAATTCTCAATTTTAATCCACGAAATTCTTAGCTGAGCAAGCAAAATGTTGCCGACTGGCCGCCTGCAAAAAAAAATAATAATAATAATAACAATGAGTTGGTATTTTTGAAAAGGCCTGTGAAAATTTCAGATGTCGTTAGTAGTGACGCTGATATACCATGTTATATGGTCGAAATGGACCACATGACGGTCGTTTTTCCGGGACCGCTCTCTCAGTATATATTGTACACCGTTTTCCACGATTTTCCTGTTACACGCTGCCCCCCTCCCCCAACAATCGAGCTCAAAGGTGAATGTACCCTATCTGCGAGAACCAACTGCGAAGATCTCGATAAGATCCCATGGTACAAGCTTAACGAAACGTATCTCGAGCAGCTAGTTCGCGCTGCTAACTACCGAGTACACCAACCACGCCAAGTACATCAAGTACGATGTTTCACTTGGCTTGAAATACAAGACAATAAATCGTCCTCCCCGATAGGATAATGAAGAACACCCGCATTCGATGCTCGGTAAGTAATCCACGTTATGGCGTACAGCTTCATCGATAGACCAAAGGTGAGGAGAGAGACCGGACGAGTTAATAAATCACCTCAATGATAATACCTTTTCGTTTCTGTAATGCGATGCGTCGAAGTTACACGCAGAGAAGAAGTCGAATGAGTTGGCCGTGAAAGGTTGACCTGAGAGCGGCCAGAGTGTTAGCGTGACGAAAGAACAGGATTAACAAGGAGGAAGCACAGGGGAACGGGGGAGGCAGGAGGACATTCGCGATTAGAGGTGGAATGATGCGCGAAGCGTACTGCCGGCTGAACGGGCGACCCCTTTTCGATAAATAACGAGAAGCTGGCCGAGGGAACGGTGGTCGCTATAAGCGTTTCTTCTCGATTGAGTGAGTCCACTCTCTCGACGACTCCCTTATTATTTCCTACCCCCCAGCGGCAGAAGCGGGCGGCAGCTTCGTTCGTACTATAATTGGCGAACGTACGGGTGCCCGAGATCGCCTCCGAGAGATTGCGTTGTTCTCTCTGCACCCGTAGAAAGCCTGTACGTTCTCGTAGCCTCCTTAGAGCCGATCGCCTCGCGACGCTTATTTATGAAAATAAAATTCGTATTTAGCTATCGTTTCGTTCATCCTACGGGGAGACTTTAAAATATCCCCGATTGGTCCTTACCGTTTATTCATTTCGCCGCACCCCCTCGGCAAAAGTGCCGAACCAATTACCATGGTGTACATTGGACAGTCCCTACCGTGTCGATTTTGGTCGAAATCTTCACATCTCGGAATGGGCCCGCTATTTTTTATATGACTGAACTATCTCTCAAAGGACTCAGATTTTTTATCAGATTAAAAAAAATTGTTTATAATTATTTATGATAAAAAAACTGAACTTATTGATCGCCACATTTTCAGAACGTGAAAACATTCATCAACTGATCTGTTTCGTCGAATCTTTTTCACTTTTTTTCGAAAAACAATAAAAAAAGAAAAAAAATGGAAGGTGACGCCGGCGCACGCCGCTCAAATCTTAAATTTTTTAAATATATGACCCAAGATTGAGTGCTTTTGAGGGTTACTTCAGTCACATAAAAAGTGCGTGCCCAATCGAAGATGTGAAGGGTCAGACTCAGGTTGAAATGGTAGGGAATGCCCCATTTATATGCCGGTTCATGCGAGGTGAACGGCTAGAAACACCGGCCCGAATCTCGGCTCATCTGGACACGCTCCATTCGCAAAATTGTTCGTCTTTGTTGAACAATCGCAATATATACAGCGTGTGTCTTGCAGGGAAAATAGGATACGTGCCAGAGAATGCACGTCGAAGGATCCGCGAGTGTAAACACCGATTGGTCCAGATATTTTGTTTTCCGTCCACGATGATGCTCTCTGCAGCGTGTCCACATCGCACCCTCACGGTCCGAGAGTCCCACATAGATCTGAATTTCCGGATGGACCCATAAACCCCTACTGGCAAGGAGGGGAGACGGATGTAACCGTACAGAAAATATATAGGGCTTGTTTGTGCACTCGCTTGATCGACCCGGATGTTATCTCGGCGAAGATATAGCGTTTCGTTGCAGTGGCTCAAATTTTACGATGTTACGTAGCTCGACCTCGACGCTACATTTCTTGATTAAGCTCGTAGGGTAGGTAATGACGAGGGTAGGGAAGTGGGCCGAGGGAGGCCGTGGGAAAACATTGTCAGTCGTCACGGAGCTTTGGGCTTTCATCCGATCTTCACTGTTTCGCATAACTTCCAATTTCTTTTAATCTTGGGGCGCATGCGTTTTCGTACGTTATGCAAATGGAGCTTGCGCGAAAGACTCACCCGACAAGGACTAACGTTACCGTCGCTCGTGGAAAACGTGAGTCGCTGCACGAACGAAGGAAAAAGGGAAAGAGGAACGAGACAAGTGGACGAGCCACGTCCCGTTGACAGGATTCAATTTCCGCTCCCGCCCTGTTCCGCACACGTACCGCGTGCTCGAACGGCTCGGTGGCAGACCCGACGTGCAGTTTTTAATTTAATCACCCTGCCGTCGGAGACCCTATCGACAATCGGATTGATTTTTTTCACGTTCGATAAGGTCCGTCCGCGCGGCGAGATCGATACGACAGAGACGAATCGAAAACAATTTTTTTTTAATGGCCCCTGCTCAAGTATATACAATGTTTCACCCGTTTTGTTTTCTTCGTATATACTTTAGTACCAGAAGGGTTGGAAAAACGAATTCAATAATCAATACCAAACCTAAGTTTAATACGTAGAATATCGTAGCAATTTTGGCTGCGTTGACTCTGGCCGGCCAAACGGACGGACAACAAACAAACAAAAATGTTTCTAGAGCGTACGTAATTGGATAATCGAACTAAAAAAAATTGCAATACCTTCTTTCCACACATACTTCATATGTGATACTAATGCGAGACCAAAAATGAATCGCTGAATCGCGTGAATCAATTACAAGATAATTAAATAAATAAACACATTTATGACGAAAAAAAAAATTGGGAAAAGCTTGTACGGTCGATGAGAGAAGAACAAGGCTCGAGGAAGTTGCGACGCCCGTATTTTCGTGGCACCACGAGTCACTCTCGCCGGGATACCGAATCGATAGCATCAAAATCGATCGAGCGGACTTCCGAGGGCGTTCTCGAATTGGCCGTTGCCGCTGTTGGTACACCGAGTCCGAAACGAAATTGCGAGCGTGGTACGCCGGTGGGACGGTTGCCTCGCTCACATTTCACTCGGGCGTTGTAGGTGGTATATACCGGTGTCGTCAACGCGGTTGATGGCTGTGTCACATGTTCCTTCGTGCGTTATATGCCGCCGCGCAACATAAATCCATTAATGCTACAATATCTCCGCCAGTGTCGGAACATGCGAAATATTTCGTGGGAGAGGCAGAATTTCTAAAAAATGGCGAGCATGAGAAAGGAGGAGAATACCACGGGGACATACAGTGAGCGATGGGTACACACGGAATCGAAACTCGAGAGGCAACGCAAATCGAGAGAGTGAAAGTTGTTCGCGAACCGGTTAATCGTGCAGCTCGATTTTGTCCGGAACCTCGATTATCCACTCGGCGATGAGATTCCCGAGCCTTCAAAATGTCAAATCCAGCCTGAACGTTGGTAAAACAAAAACGGCATCTTTAAATCATTCAACCGAAACAGCCTTAAAAGAATCCTCGGCATGGCTGCTCTCAGGAGAGCCTTGGAAAACCCGTGAAGAATCAGACAATTTTGGAAATTCGTCAGGGAATTTAATATTTTTTAGGAAACATGTCTTCCATTAAAAATCTCGAAACTTTATCGAGATGATTCTGCGCTTTTAATTAGTTTTCAGTTTTTTTTTTTTTTTTTTTTTTTTTTAAGTAAACCTGGCGGTAGAAAATTTTGTTTGGAAATTGAGGAACGGTATTGGAAGCTTTTTTACATAAACCGTTTTTGAAGTTTCAAACAGATGTTCGTTGCAATTTTTCAGTAAAATTTTTGTTTTCAATGCAAATTTTTGTAAATTTCCTGCGAAAGTTTTGTAATTTAATATCCGGTATTTGTATTCAACGAAAAAAATAACATTAATGTTCTATCAATGTAAGTGATGCAAGCAAATTTAAAGTTTCAGTTATTCAATTTTATAAAAATTGAAAAAACCCCCGACTGCAAAAACATTAGTCCTTATAAAAAAAATATTTGTAAAAAATGTACAAATAAAAAAAATGGTTCATAAAAAAGTTACTTCAAAAAGGATGAAATAATTAATGTATGTAACATTCATTAATATTGTCAGCAAATAACAATACTAATAATTAATTAAAAAGAATAATTATAAAATTAATTAATCGTAATTTCATCAATTCGTTCATAATCTTCGCTACAGTCGGGAAACGGCTTCCGAACACAGTTCTATATCCACACAAATAAACTTGGTAGCAGAATATTATCATATATTATATAAATCTGTCGTTCGGAAGACGTGGAGTTCCGAAAATATATCGCAGAAAATGGGGCTCAATTTTCGATATATTCGACTGACTATTTAATCAATCGCATTTATTTCTACCAATATTGTACAGATTTTGATTTTGCTTTGAAAACATTGATGACGGTGCGTCATAGAAAAGCTGTATCAAATTTCGTCAAGTAATTTGTAGCCGTTTACAAGAACATCGCGGACAACGAAATCGCTCATCGCAGTGAAACGCATAACTCCCGTCTTTTTGCCCTAGCGGGCAGTCGGGAGTTAAAAAGTATTTTTACGTGCGGGTATCGAGCCAACTTCTCCGACAGAGCGGTAGGTCACTACTTCTGGATTTCCGAGCTCCCGATGATTTTCACAACTATTGCATCATATGTATCGTTATAGAGTGGAGTATATCGCAGGGGGCGGAGAGTGAGATTATAAGCCGGGGTAGATCGATAACAATCTCGAGCGGAACGATCGACCGTGGGAAAAGGCTTGAATTTTTAATCTGGATCGGCATCAGGCCGGGTTATAGCAGCAGCAACAAGTGACCTAGCTCAACGTTCTTCGAGTGGGGTGGTGGGGGGGGGGGGGGGGGGCACACAAGGTACTGCACAAGCGGCCGGGCTAGCCAAAGCGTATATAACTATAGTTGGAACACAAGCAGCACATAACATAAGAGCCAATCTACGCTCGTCTATAGGTAACTACTTAGCTCGGTGTACCAGAGCCGCGAGGTCGCCGTACATGCCATAGCTCCTCCTCCGTGCACTCTGCATTCCATACCGCGGGCGATGCATCAACGCATCAGTTGTATGCTGGCGCGTTACCGTCACGTCGTCCCGATCCCTCTACACCACCGATCTACCTACCGGTCGTGTATCACAAACAACGTTTGTTCGCGGAAACTAATTTGCGGTAATCGAAGATTATCGCGCCGAGCCGACGCGGTCGTCCCGGTGTGGGGAGGCAGACACGAATCACCGAAGTTAACAACTCCCTCAATATTAACTCGCCGACGGACGCCAATAATTGAGAAGCCACTGACATAAGTTTCGAAACACGAGCGCGTCCCCGCAGACCGGTTTACGCATGCGCTACGCGTATCCGTAAACCCCGTTCGCGGAACTGTTTTCAACTGATAATTGAATTTACAACGAAGCCCGTCCCGACGAGGGACCGGCGACGGTGGGACATCCGGTAGAGAGAACACTTACTCGCGCTGCGCTCGTTAACTTTTAATAAGTCGCGGTATGACAGTTTTGCAACGCGACTTCATCATCTAATGGAAACGGGGATTGTTCACAGGGAGGATACATTTTTCATTGATTTCTGTGGTACACAGCGGCTAAATGTGATTAAGGGGAGGGCACTATTTTGCTGGAAGAGATATGTATGATATCGGTGGGCGGTTATACCGCGGTTGCATAGAAAGCCCCCGCGGGTAAATCCCTATTGTTTCGAGTCTCGTGCGCAACTGCACTCTTGTAAATTATTCGATTGCCCGGACTATCTCTGGTTCCCTCTAGAATTTGCCCTCGAGCCCGGAGGCCGTGGAGCAGCAGCAGCAGCCGGGATTCAACCGAATTGCACACTATCCTATCGGCTCAACCGGTAGCAGTGACTTTACGGGTATTTGCGGACCGTTTGAGAGCAATAGGCGAATCTAGTGTAGTGCTCGGATAGAGCGTGGCGAAACCGTCGTCCATGATTGTTCCGTCATAGAACCACCGCACCAGAGTACATTCATCTATGGGCAAAGTCAATATCGCTGTAACAGTTGTTTAATATAGTTGCACAGGTAGATGATTAATTGCCGTTACCGATAAATTCTGATGCCCTTCACGGTGAAACAGTGGGACGATTCGTAAGCTAGTTGAATATTTCATGCGGAATTTTTCCTCAGATGCAAAACACTCATTTATGAAATTTGAAGAATAAAGGAATGAAAAATCTCATAAAATTACACGATTTGACGGATTTTGGATTCATTCAATATAGATCGTCTGCCTGCAACAGTCCATTCTTGAACAATTTTTACTGCCTCGACAGTGGCAGTGAAAAAATTGTAGGAGCCAGCTTAATGCCCAAAGAATTTTTTCGACGAAAATATTAATGACTTAAAGAAAATGCCCGGAAATTTGACGAAAAAAGCGTAATAGGGAAGGAAAATCAGAAGTACAGGGAATGTGTTCATGCGTACCTGAGATGTTTTCGTCAATACACATATGCCATTCGAATTTGTATTGGAGTACACTAGGACCTCGATGTGCACCCTCGCTTTCTTCAACAGTCCCCGCCACGGAGTGATTATGGTTTGGCGCAGCAAGCTATGGGCTGTACTCGACAGTTAGTATGGGTGGGGCATGCGCAACCTCGATTTTGTAACACGTGATGCGGCACCGGTCCCGTTGCCGTGAACGAAATCAAGGTCCTAGTGCTGTTCCAATAAAAACGCTTAAAAGATACGATTTCTACGTATCATAATAGATAGCACAATAGGAAAAGAGATTTTCCATTTAAAAAGTTTGGAAGTTTTTTTCATCAAAAAATGTTTGAAAGAAATGGTTTACGAGGGAAATAGAGATTATGAGTCGAATAAGGTGAAATGATGAGGGTGGGATCGACGAGTAGCGCAGTTGCTGCTGCTCCTCATAATATCGTTGGTGCTCCTGGAGTTTTTACGATAACGACAATTTTTTGGTCCTGTAGTTAAAAATTGTAGATGGCCGCTAGGAGCCCAAAGAATTTTTTTTACGAAACTTAAACTCGCGTAAAATATTAATGACCGGAAATTTAACTACAAAAAGGGTAAGGAGGAAGAGAAATAAAAAACAGGGTAGGTGCTTATGCATGTCGGAGATTTTTCCTTCAATATACATAGGCCGTTGGAATTTGTATATGAAAACTCAAAAGATACGATTTACGTGTGTCACAATACATATCACAATAGAATAAGAGATTTTGCATCGAAAAATGTTTGGAAATAAGTAAAACCCCCGCGTACGAGGGAAATAGGGATTATAAGTCGAATAAGGTGAAACGATGAGGGTGGGAGCGACGAGTGGCGCAGTTGCTGCTGCTCATCATAATACCGTTGGTGCTCCTGGAGTTTTTACGATGACGACAATTTTTTAGTCCTGCAGTTAAAAATTGTAGATGGCAGCTAGGAACCCAAGGAATTTTTTTTTGCGAAACTTAAACTCGCGTAAAATATTAATGACCGGTAATATGAGGAGAAAAAAAAGTGTAAGGAGGAAGTGAAATCAAATACAGGGACGGTGCTCATGCGTGTCGAAAATGTTTCCTTCAATATATATATGCCGGTCGAATTTGGATATGAAAGCTGAAAAGATAAAATTCACGCGTATCGTAATACATATCACAATAGGAGGAGAGATTTTCCATCGAAAAATGTTTGGAAATAAGTAAAACCCGCGCTTACGAGGGGAATATAAGTCGAATAAGGTGAAACGATGAGGGTGGAAGCGACGAGTGGCGCAGTTGCTGCTGCTCCTGATGATACCGTTGGTGCTCCTGGAGTTTTTACGATCCTGAGCGCGCCTATCAGGAAAAGGTCTCTGCCTCATTCTGTCGCCTGTGAATGCAGAAAGTCGTTGGCGGGCCATCTAACCGTCTCACGGCACTTTAGCCCTGGCATATGCTCTCAAAGATAATGGCACCGGGTATAAGGGAGCGACAGACTCCCGCGTGCCTCGGACGTTATTAAAGCTCCGGCGGAATAGACGAGCGAGCAAGCGACGCAACCTAGCGAAAGAGTACCCTCCACTCGCGTGTTCTTCTTTTTTATTCCCCAGCCTCCTGTATCCGGGCCAGCACCCGCATAGCTGCGCAGGACATTTTTTACGTCGCCTCCGGTTCGTTCAAATCCTTGCTAACACACGAGAAAGCTTAAAAAGTCGCCGCGATAATCCCAACTCCGGGTTGTTGCCTATTCTTTAAAATGGAACGGCTTTTATCTACTGAGTGGTCCGCACCTTTCAGGATTGGTTGACCTGATGCTTTGAATATAAAAAAAGTCTCCGAGAGATATATGTAATAATAAATAATTTATGGACACATAGATAGATAGAGTGACGTCTATTCTTGCATTAGGACTAATGTTCTTCCAGATACTTACATATAGATAAAATTAGTAACAAACATTATTTCGGGTACACAAATTTAGCAAAAGTAATTATTTAAAAAAATGTAACTACTATAAAAAATATTTAGAATACAGATTATAGCTGATTGTTGAAATCTGACACATTTTAATTAATTGCACATTTTAATTAATTTTTGTTCAGTAACCGATAAAATTAAAACACAAACAGATACTACTCAAGACGGGTCATGAAATTTCAATCACACCCAAATCCCGTCAATCCCTATTTGTTAACTTAATATTCAATTCGTCCATTCGACATCCAAAAAAAAATTAACACATTCGACCACTCGTCGCTCGGACTTTATATCAGATTATACAGTTACAAAAATATATACAGTACAAATCAGTACAATATCAACAAAAAATGAGTCAAATTCGTGTACTCAACTTATGAATGAGGAGGCTTCCACGTTGGCTCTTGCCTTATCTCCGGGGCTCGCAGGGTTGGTGCGAAGATAAAACAATTTGATCAGGATCAGCTGCCTAAGCTCAATCCAAGGCGTCCGACACGATGGTTATCGCTGTACCTTCACTTGTCCGTCACACACAAGAGACCCTTGTTGTCACCTCGACGTCCCCGGAGAGAAAAAGGCCTACTCAGCGAATACTCTCACACCTGTGTGTGACCCCATCGATACAGCGTCGATATCCGATCGCTTTTATTATTACGACCGTCCAGTCGTTCCATAGTCTGTATAGTTGAAATGTAAATAAAATTAGTAAATTACTCCACAAGGGCGAAAAACGTTTTTCTAACGAGTGTGAGTTTGCAGCACGAGCCGCAGGCGAGTGCTGTAATCACACGAGTTAAAAAAAGTGTTTCGAACGAGGAATGTACGAAATTTTTCATTACAAAGTGCGAAAATGACGGTTTTCCGCACGCGATGCGGGCGGAAAAGTGTCCATTTTCGCACCGAGTGATGAAAAAATATTTTTTCACCAGACCTACAGAAAATTGAAAATAGAGAAATGCAAAAGAGAATGCAATTAACGCAGAGTAAATGGAAAAAATCCACCTAAAAATAAAAATTAAAAACCCAAAATAAGCCGGAGCCTCCAAAAACGAAGTATAGTTAGAGAAGTTGACATAATTGTAATTGTGATGGTAGTCCGCGAAACCCGGCGAGTATCGTACGCACACACAGATTTATCCCTGAAGCTCGCCGGCCAGTATTAACGGCCAGTTGAAACAGAATCCCCGCGCCATTGAGTTAGCGAACGACGTCCATTTGCATCCTAACGACCGTTAAAGCGCTTAATTTCTTCGTATCCGATTACGGACCATCCAATTATTGTGCAAACAGCCGACCCGCTAATTATGCATCGGCACACGATATAGCGGGCCATCGTCACTGCCCCTGGCTGCTGTCCGAGGACCGCGGGCGACAAGCGCGAAAAACGAATAGCGGTGAACAATATTATCATACAATCTACCGGTTTCGCATACCGCTTGTCACTGTTAATATGTCTCCGATATTCTTTCGGTCGGTTTAATCGGCGTTATTTGTCGACGAGCGAGAGCCATAAAGGCGCAAGTTCCATTGGGAGGCAACGCGCGTTACGGCTTTACCAACTTTCGGCGGCGAACTTTCGAGCCGACTCCGCCGCACATCCAATTAACGCCTGGATTTGTTATATTGAATCCAATTATCAATTTTCCGACAGTTTTCATTACGATATCAATTCTCGAAATATACACGGTATTTATTTGTTAACGGATGAAAAGAGTTCTCTCACGCTGAAACTAATGAATTTAGCGTGCCTCTGTTGCGCGTTAAATTTCCCGATATAGCGTAACGCGACTGCGAATCTGAATTCCGATGCTTCCGGCTTTCCTCGGGTGGCAAAATTTAATAATCAAACCTCAATGCACCACGGCACAGGGATTGTGTAATCCAGCACTTGCTCTCGCTTGTAATATCGTAAGCGAACACAGCTCGCTGCTCGTGTGTTCTGTCTCGCCCTAATTGGATGGTTTACAGTGTCACGCATGCGGGGAGAATTAAACGTGCACGCCCTGCCGACAACACTTGTGATCGGATATCTGCTGGCTACGATCTGGCATAGGTATTCGTGTGAAAACCCTAATTTTGCCAATATTTCAAGCGGAAGATTTACGCATACTATTAAAAAAGCGATTAGTCGAAAGTACATATTTATTTTGCATGACGCCAAGTGTTCAATGAGGCACTTG
Source organism: Stenichneumon culpator (assembly GCA_964017025.1). Lineage (NCBI taxonomy): Eukaryota > Metazoa > Arthropoda > Insecta > Hymenoptera > Ichneumonidae > Stenichneumon > Stenichneumon culpator. The sequence continues at coordinate 4,234,886 of OZ024772.1, forward strand.
CGCCAATCGGACGAATTGGGGTACAGTATACGATCGGATAAGTCGGAACCTGTGGATGCCAATTAGCTAACGAGCAGATAAAGTTGGATGCCCCACTACACAGCAAGAAGACTTACTTGCCACAGCTAAATTCTGCGGCACATAAGAAATCGGTTGTTTCGACCATTTCAATGATTAGTTACAACTAATTCATTAGTTTTCAACCAACTAATTTGTTGAAACAACCAATACCAATTTTTACCAATACCAATACGAATTTGTGCAAATTTTTGGGCACAACCAATATGTCGTCGGGCTTTGAGAAGATTAACCTCTCAAGTACCGAGTAAGTTAGCCCTTTAAGCATAAAAACAATACGGATGTTGGTAACAATTTTTCTTCTGTGCTATAAAAAAGACAACCTTTCAAGATACGTCAGTGAATGTTTACAGATTTTTTTAGCACAATAACTCGTTATTTGAATCGTTCGAAGGTTGCTTCTTGGCAAATTCTCGGTCCTCGTTGAACAAGGATCCGGTACGTGAAGGGCTAAGCAGTTAATTGGCCCCGCCAATCCTTTTTTTCAGCGTGACTCGCAAAGTACTTTTCCTAACATATGCACGTAAAATCCCGCTTTCCGTGCCTGCGAAGTGTGCGCAGAAAGGCACTTTATCGCATCGCGTGCAAGAAAAATACTGCGCATGTGTACAAACCCAATATGGTCTTTTTTCCAGCACTAGTATGGAAAAGGGCGTTTCTACGCCTACTTCACGGGAACGAAAAGCGTGATTTTCATGAATTTGTTAGGAATAATTATGTGAATGGCGTGGGGGTAGAAAAGGGAGTTTTGACTCGTGTGAATGCCGCACTCGTCAAGAACTCCCTTTTTACGCCCTTGCCATACAAATAACTATTCTATTACTCCTTTCCCGTACAAAATCATCCCTCTCTTCTTGATTCGATTACCGGGCGGCAATTGTGAAGGAGCCATTTGTCTCCCCACCGAGCACTTCGATGTACCCTGAAAAGGGATCTGCTCCAACTTCTGTGGTAGTGGTTTTCCAACTTACCTGGTCGGTCGAGGATATGTGGTCGTGTACACTAGTTCGCACAGTCGGTTGGGACAAAGTCCCGACTCTCGGTCCTGTTGCAAGTTTCGCACCGACAACGTCCAAACTGCTATACATCACTCCACGAAGCTACACAACGGTGTCGGTCGCTCGTGGTGCCGCCACTGTGTAATACGTTTGTCGTTCATTACGAACCCACCGCGATCGAGGTTGAACAACCACGGATCGGGAGTACGCCGGACGGTGAATCTCAGAGTTTGAAAACCGGATGGTAACGTCATCTCGAGTGTGTCTCAGCCACTATATCAACCGCTCGGTACACGGAGACCGTCTCGACGAGCCAATATCTCAGCGATAATGGGTAACCGTTCAGAATCGTGGGAGGGTAAGTTCCTTGAACTTGGCGGATCAAAGGAAAGGGGCTTCCAGCTTCCAGAAGTGAGCGACAACATTGCCGGATGAGATCGGGCAGTTTGAGTCAAATTTTGGACGAACGACTGGCGAACTCGGACCAATACCTGCACCCCATTCAGCATGCATGGCACAGCGTCAAAGGGAGCAACATGACGTGTTTCATCGTCGACGCATCAAGCGAAAACTGTGATATCGGAGGGAGCATTGGTTCCACTGTGTTCCACTTTCAAGGTTTCCGGTGAAGTCAAACCGCCCATTGGACACCTTTGAAACTGGCTCCGATGCTGCGACATATCCACAGGTTGGTACACACAAAGCGCAAAGCAACACGGCGCGTGTACTCTTCGTGTAGGTTGATGCATAGTATGTATGCATAATAGGTGAAGCGAGCAAACCTGCTGCAGCTGGACACACACGGATTTCTGTCGCGGAATACGAACTACCAAAGCACCGAGGGAGTGTATAAATAATAAACTTCACAGGTATACCGAATAGGAGAGCGGCAAAAGGGACTGCCGAGTGAGCGCAGTCGACGGATAAATTTTCACCGTATCAAAGAACCCCGCTCGTGAAACTTTAATTAGGCCGGTCCACAGTCACCATGATCGGCCTTTCCCGTCACCGGGCCATTGCAATTAACCTGTACGCAAGCCCATCCACATCTCCCGCACACATCCTCGCTGGCTCTCCGGCACTTCCGAACGCTTCTAGGTTTCAATTAAAATCATAATTATAACGACGAGTGTATCACCGGCGATCACCCGTCCGTAGACTCGTCGTTTACACTCTGCAAAATCTCAAATGTCCCTCTGGCAAGACACGCTCGCGAAAACGGCACTTGACGTAGTAATTATAACTGCTGAGCGGAGTTCTCGGACTTGAAGGGATTCTCGGTGCTGGGCCGCCTATTAATGAGACTGCTGGAAAACATAACGAATTCGATAGGGATCTTTGCAGGGCTCTGGTTGCTCGGGAATACGAGGATATTCGATAGTATATGGTAGTCGCAATTTATGGCTGCTCTGTTGGTCCGATTATCCGCGCCGTTGCGTCCTGAAGCCGAATACCACCCAAACTCCAGTTCCTCACTTTTACCCGGGTAAAAAAATATGAGAATGGGCGGAGGATCGCTAAAAGCATGTCTTGGGAGGCCGCTGCATGGATCGCAGAACGGTTCGACGACGTTCTTTGCGATTCCTTTTCACATTTTTATGGAAAGTATTGGCGAAGAAGTTGCAACCCGTGCTGAGCTTCGCATAGCTGGAAGAGCAATGAAGCTACTTGAATAAAATGCATTTCAGGCACGAGTGCGGGTGACAAAATATTTTCATCGCGTTACGTTCCTCTTTGCTCGACGGTAATGGAAATGTACCATCCAAAACCTTCCATACATCTTCCGTGATTGACACAGCGGCATCAGCGGATTTCTTTTAATGATAAACATCGGAGATAATACTTTTTTCGAGACCGGTCAGACATTTTTCGATGAAAGTGTGTTCCAAAAATCAATGTTCGAAAAACGCATTATTATTTTTTTTTTTTTTAAGAAAAAAAAGATATTGGGCGAGATATAACGGCGACGAGTCAGTTTTCCCGTCGTTCGAGTGCTTAAAGTTTGTACGCTATGCAACCCCTTCCGGGTTACTGCCAGTACAGGTCGTCGCATTGCGGTATGCCGAAACCACAAAGAATTCTTGCAATCCATACGATTCCATAACAACGTGTCCCGCTCCGGGCCACCCTCCTTCGTCGCAACGCGACGAATAAAAGATTGAGACCATCACGCGATCCCTGGGCCGGAGACCGCTCTTGGCAAAATGCTATACAGCTGGATGACTGGCTCTCTAATGGGCCACGCACAATTGAACATGGAATTTATGAGCGATATACATCTTTCCGCGTATCGCAGCGTCGCTATTGGTCTCGATCATTTTCACATTGTCAGAGATCGCTTGAAATTTCCAAGTACGTCGTTGATCGTAGGTGAGAGTGCGGATGAAATGCACTCGTTGAGGCCAAAGTGGTTCATTTTCTTCCACTGCGATTTTTTTGAAACGTATTAACGTCTACTACGATTCCCAGAAAGTCCATTTTGCCCCGGATATGTATTTTTCTTATTTTGTCCATATCAGCCAAATGAGTAACAGATTCATTTTGCGCCTTGAAAAAAAAAAATAAATAAAATGTAGAGGCGCGTTTTTCGGGCGTTTTCAGGTATATTATTAGGACCTGTTTTTAAAGAAATTTTTTTATATTTATTGCAATAAAACTGCGAGAACGTGTTTATTGATGTTATTACGTAATGCAGGAATTTTTTTGTCACAATACTGAAGGTGGTGCAAACTGCCCTGTAGGACGTCTGCTTTACGACCCGATCTGAAAAAAAATCCATTCATATTAGTAAGCAGAAGAATCTATCGTCTGAACCATAATGTCGGTTTTTATTCGAGAAAATGATGACACAATTTCAAACACCTTCAAATTTTCGTTTTTTTGTTTGTTTGTTGTAAAACTTATTATTTCCTTATAAATCGTGAATTTTCAAATTTGAAAATTGTCCGTTGTCTGAACGATGATGAGATGTGCTCTTAATAGGTCCTCCAAACCTTAAATCAATCTGTTCATTGGTTACTGAGATTGGTTGATGGTTGGTCCGATGTTGTACAAAGGCAGTCTTACAGCGCAACTTGCACCAACTTAAGGATTTAATATTGTGTAACAAAAAAAACCCTGCAGTATGTTATAATATCAATAAAAATATTCACGCAGTTTCATTGCAATCAGCACAAAAATGTTGTTTAATGAAATTCCTGTAAATACACCTGAAAATACCCACAAAAAGGTGACGCGAACTTAAAAGTATATTATAGTAATCCATAAAACTCCCTGAATCGCTCAGTTGGTTCACTTTGCCCCACTCCCTCCGGTATCGTCGTTCGCGACGGTGGTTTTCGCACCGTTGCTCGTTCTATCCATCTTGAGCGTTCAGAGAGCATTCTCCGATTGCCGGTTTTGCCCTCTTCGCGAGAGCAGCTCTCCTTGGCGCTTGTTACATTGGACTTTTCGCGACGTCGTTCGTTACTCCGGTCATTTAGAGTTAAGCAATTAGCGAGAAAACGCCCGCGAGTCGATCAACGATTGAACGTCAGGGAGACGGACTGGTGCGGCAAAGTTTAAGTTGTCAAACTTTAGAAGCAACATTATTTCGCAGGACGTAACAATACTTTGTCACCATCGACACTCAACCAACCGCATAGTTCCGTCGAACGATGGCGTCAGCGATGGGCGTATCACTGAGGTTAAAAACGATTCATCCGCTATCCCATGTAGGGTGACCGAATCTGACCAGTGATTGGGCGAAGCTGGGCACCGATGTTGCTAACATTGCAATCATTTTACAAGACATAATTTTTCCGGTTATATTGTCCCTTTTCCTAAATAACAATCTTAACCAAGTTGGGCGATTCTTCATTTAAACAATATTTAAAAACCATTTTAACCGGAAATATCTTTCTTTTGTTGAAATAACAATATTGACAAATTTGTGTGTAAATCGGTTCATGTTTAGCAATTTTTCGTTTAAACAATATTTATCAACACTTTTTTTTACCAGCAATACTGTTTCTCTGTCTAAATAACAATATTGACCGACTTAAGTGGCAATTTATCCATATTTGGCGATTTTTTGTTTGAACAATACTTAGCACCAATTTCTTATCGGCTATGATGTTCCTTTTTCTAAATAATAATATCAACCAAATTTGGTGCTATTCTTTCTTTATTTCTGATTCGTTATCTAAACAATATTTATCAATTATTTTTTAGCAATATTGTCCTTTTGTCTAAAAAAATATTGACCAATTTTTGTGTCAAATGGTCCACATTCGTCAATTTCTCGTTGAAACAATATTTTGCAATACATTTTTACTAACTATATTGTTTTTTGCTTAAATGACAATATTGTTTTTTGTCTAATTATATAGCACAGCACAATTTACATTTCTATCACTGACAACTCTACTAAAAAAAGACAGTTCTAATAACTCTACCGGACTTCAAATAAAACTCTATCGGAATACAAGGCTAGACGGGAACTTTCTATTCCGGTAGAGTTTTTTTTTTCATACAGTGGTAGAAATTGTGGTAGAGTTGTAATATGGTAGAGATGTTTTCTGATAGAGTTGTGAGTGGTAGAGATGTAAATGTATCTATAGCGCATGTGCCAATTATCAAGCTGCATCGTCTCAGCTCGTAACGAACTCCGCTTATACAGTATGTGCCAACCACTATATTCTGCGGGACTGCATATTTAATAGAGGTGCAACAGTTGGCAGGTGTGTGTGACATCAAAAGCGAGCGAAAAAGTTTGACCACTAAATCACCCGAAAAACTGGCATCGTTGAAATAATAATACGAATATTATCCAAATGCCTTTTCCTACAGACGTCGTTTTGACGCCAATCGTCAGCAAAAAAATGTATGTAATATTCCATTACTGGTAGACAGTGCATATAAATACGATATATTTTATTATCGATATTTATTCTCGCGAAAGGCCAAAAAGCGCGCCCGATCGAGTAAGTGTCGTGATCGCGTCTCACCAACCATTTTACCGACGGTAACTGTTACTTGTCTCGAGATGTTACCGCGTCTCTAGATATTAGCAGTCTGACCATCTGCTATTACGTCTATTCGTCAAAAATCTTACTTGCTTATGCACCGCAGTGGATAAAATTGCGCACCTTCGCGGTGTCGTTGAGATACGCTCTACCCTGACTTTTGATATTCAATGCCTTCACAAGATCACATTTGGATAAATAACTTCTTGAATAAATACTATTTTTGGAAGCATGATGATTCGGCAACGTGACGTTTGGAGGTTTAAAAATTCTGGGAAATGAAGTTCAATGAAATTATTATTCGCAAAAATTACCTTCGGTTTTATGACGATTCGGAGGAATAACGATCAGACAATTACTATTTCCGAAGCGTAACGTTCGCTGAAATGAAGATTCAGAAAAATACTGTTTTGGAAATTTGTCAATTCGGAAAAATAAATATTCAGCAGTTTGACGATATGAAAAAATTAAGTTTCGGAAGTTTGACTATTCGGATGAGGTGCGTTCGGACCCATGATTTTCCGTCTTTTGAAGTTTCGGCAAAATAATGTGGCTCCAAGCTTTAACGCCTCCGAAGAAATAATCAGTCATTCATGAACTGCAAAGCCTATGAATTTCTGTACACGTCAGACACATGCATCCACATCCGCGCGATCGTGATACTTTATCACCATCGTAACGACCGACCGCAGATTTTGGTTGAACGATTGCGTCAGCGATGGGCGTATCAGTCAGCGATGTTAAAAAGGACCGATTCACCATTCGCGATAGTCAGTCGCACGCAGACCTTCGATCTCCTTGCCGGACAATCTTACCGTCCCAACGATGCCTGGTAAGTTACATATTCATCCAGTATTCGGTAGAACGACCGTCTGAATGTAACTGTAAATATAAATGTAATGTACAATTAATTCAAAATGCACCCACCCAACAGAGTGCATTCTGCAGAGCTTGTAAGGTACCGAAAATTAGTTAAAGTAGCAAATACTAAGTACTGCTGGTACTTAAAATATAAAGTAATTTCGGTACTTGAAGTAGTTTTATAAAATACAAAGTAATCTTTTTTTTAATCGCAATTTTCGTCTTAATGACGTTTGTATGTGTGTCGAGTGCGAAACAATATAGAGGAAATAAATACTGCACAAAAGCGCGAGTTGGTGTGTTTTTACGCGGTAAGCCTGAATCGGTGACCCGTTTTGCTTAGCACGACGTTGACGTTGGGAAACGTAGAAGATCGAAATTTTTATATCGCGTCCTCATAAAAGATGAAAATTGAAATTCTCATGGCGCTTCCTCATAATGTTCCTTTATTCGCGAAGCTTTCTTTATGAGGAAGCCAAAAATACAGAAAATGCTTTCATATAGAAGAAGCTTTGCGAATAAAGCGATATGAACATTTCAATATTCAACTTTTATGAGGAAGCGATATGAAAATTTCAGTTTTCAACTTTTATGAGGAAGCGATATGAAAATTTCAGTTTTCAACTTTTTTCAACATCAACGTCGTATTAGACTTTTATGCAAAACGGCAGAGGAAGCAAAATGATTGTATTATTGTTGTATTGTAGACAATTTTTGTATTGAACATTCCAAATTTGGAACATTGATCCAAACGCACTTTGTAAGAAAATCGTACAAATGCTTTGGTGTTAGTATTTTATAAAATGACTAAAAATACCGAAAATTACTTTGGTACTTTAAGTACTATATCAGTAACCACGCACTTTAAGTACTGTGCAGCTATGGTATTCTGCTGTTATGACGTTAACCGCTCACTCGCTTCGTCGCCGAGAAACAAAATAATAACTGTCGTCCAAAGACAGTGATAGCGAATGTGATATTGACGGACCCGCAATAGGACGAGCGAGAGGGCTGATGGAATGAAATTTAGTGTAACTCGATTTATTGCGACACAGAGCTGCAAACCACTTCATTAATGTCACGGAACATCTTTATTTAAACCTCGCTGATGACGTCTATAAAGATTTGAAAACAATCAAGCGAGAGGTAACGACACAAGGGACTGTAAAACTCCGTTCGATAGATAAAAAGAAAATCCGATCAGCGATAATGAAGATGGAAGTTACGGTTACTCAACTGTGGGGGAAAAAAAAGAACTGTCGGGGCTCGAGAATGGGTAAAAAAGAACTGTCGATGCTCCTTTCTTGCACTTTCTTTCTTGTAAGTGAAATGGTTGACGTGCGAGCCCTTGCCGACAACCGAACGAAAGAGCGTACTCTTTCCGATGACGAGGACGGAACGCAGCTACGATAAGGGGGCTTATAGTCGAACTTTTCGGATATCGGAAAACGATAAACGACCGACAGCGCCTGCCGTCGGATGTGCCACGCTATCCACTGTACTGTACTGTGTACGCAGTTTATAGTAAGAAATTCCTCAAGAATCGCGATATTGCGGTAGATATTGTATTCGCGGAAACCTCCGAAGCGACCAAGCGTATCGATACGGTTAATGTCTCTATCTTTTGCTTCAAGTGGATGTAGACTCGCGGATACTTTCTTGAATAAAGAATAGTACCGTTTCGTTATTGCAATTTAACATCACAGCTGTCGTAAGCCATTTCGCGTAGTTTTGTACGAGCAATCCGGGCGCGAATTTATATACTCGCAGGAAGCTGCTACCAGCATAGTTTCCGGTCTGGGTCTGCAGTCGGTACAGACAAGCAAGTAGCATCGAAGCCATTCCGAAATTTTCTCGGTCGCTCCTGTTGATTCTGCTCAAACCGAGCAATCAACAGCACGTTAGTATGTACGCAGTTTATAATAAGAAATTCCTCAGAATTCGCGATATAGCGGTAGATATTGTATTCGCGGAAACTTCAGAAACTACCAAGCTTATCTTCTACTTGTTCTTCGCAATTTGGCCGAAACGCGCAGGAATAGAGGGGCGCTTGAACTCGAGACTTGCAGAACCATGCGGGCAAACACTTCAGACTAAGCTTATCGATACAATTAATTCGTCCAACTTTTGACCCAAGTAGATGTGGAGTCGTGATACTGCCTTGAACAAGGAATAAAATCGTTTCGTTATTGCGAAGTGGTATCAAAGCTGTGATAAACCCCTTCACGTAGTTTTGTGCAAGCAATCTCGGTGCGAAGTTATTTCTGTAAATTATGTTTGCCGTAAGCTACTACCAGCATAGTTTTCGGTCTGGATTCACTGTTGGTACACACGAGGCGGTTGCACCGACGCAATTCCAAAATTTGCGCTGTCGCTGTAGTCTGTTCGCAGTCTGTTCGCACCGAGTAATCAACTGCATCCACGACTAATTTTAAACCGTTGTCAATATTGTGCATTCCGAACTAATACCGATCTTCAATGTTTGTCCTTAGGATACAAATGGGTGAAAGGTGCCGATGCGCACCCCGTTTTACACGCAACGATCTCGATCGGCCGAGATGCGGACTCCGAGAATCTCGTGGTCGGACGAGCTTGCCATGAGGGTACTTTGATTCCAGCCAAGGTGAAACACGAGAAGGGTGTGGCCTACGTTGCTTACGGTGGTGCGGAGCATGAGAAACACGATTACGAGGTAAATACCAAACATTAGTAATAATCTACATTCGGTGAACACGAAACACCAATAATAATTAACATTCGCTAAACAACAAACACCATCAATAATCGACATTCTCTAAATACCAAACATCAGTAATAATCTACATTTGCTAAACACCAAACACCAGTAACAATTCACATTCGCTAAACATCAAACACCAGTAGTAATCTGCATTCGCTACACTTATCAACTTACTGGTTTCGTAGGTCCTGGTGCGAACCGAGTTCGAGTGGATTCCTTCCGGCAACGGTCAAGTGCCACCTGGAGCGGTGGAAGGTGGAAAAACCGAGAGCGGTGAAGCTCTGTACGTTGGTCGAGTGATAATCTGCGACGAAGGGGTGTACACTGCTGGGAAGGTAGGATGATCATTCTCTCCGTGTGGTATCTTCGTAAAATGCGCTCAATTTATACGGATTCTCAGGTCCAACCCAGCCACGGCTGTCTGTACGTCTCGTACAACGGCGCAGAAGTGAGCTACAAGGAATACGAATTGCTCGTTCAGCATTGACACTTGCAACCGAATTGAGCTTGATACCGTCACAGGTGCGACGCAACGTCGGTGGACGATTTTAGATGTATTCGATCCACGACTCTCGACCGAAGCAATCGCGTTCCGTGCCATCGGCACCCCCTGCAGGAAAAGTAAATTACGGTGACTTCTTCGGCAATGGGTTCTCGCAATAAATTATTTCACGACTGGTTTTGCTATGTAACGGAGCAGATGCGCAACGATAAATTTATATTTGGAAATGAAATTTTTATTTTCCGTTCGGTTGACATTTCGATCCGTCCTATCCCCGACATTATCGATTACGCTTTTTTTTCTTCTTTTCACGAACATCTCTTCATTTTCACACAGGGAAAATAGCAACTACAATATTCGATTAGTATGCAAAAAAAAAAAAACGTATTTTATATTTATATAGACTTAGTATGGAGATTGTGGGGATGGAAAGGGGTGGATGCAGCGACGCTGCTACTAGTACGCTTATGAATTTCGGAGTGGGTACACTGCCACAAGAATACCCGGAGGCTTTCGGGGCCCCGCAAATGCGACTCGCTCGCTTCCTCCTTTCCTTTCCTCTCCTCTTTCTCTCTCTCTCCTCCTTTGTGCATCGCGGTATAATAACACGATTGTTCACGGTTTGAGACTCTATTTGACTCCATTTTCAAGCATTACGGTAGTCGCGTTACGCGTCCCCACACACTGTGGAGCAGGCTTTGCAAATGCTGAGCGGTATCCGATCTCGTTCGCCCTCTTACCCGGCCTTCGGACCGATTAACGCGAACGAACCGTACCGGCTCTTGCCTTTGCACACGTAATTATGCTTTATTATATAACGGTGATAACGTCGATTCAAAATTCTCCGTTTTTCTTTTTATTCATCATTAAGGCGCCCTGAAATCCTTTGTATAAATCAGCATTGCATAGTGGGTTTCTTGTTACTTAATATGAAAGGAATTGTCGAGGTTCTTCTCTCGAAAGCTCTCAATGAATCGTTTGTTAAATTGTATGCATCGGGCATTGCAAGATATCTTCCTTAATGTTGCGAGCGAGAAAACTAGTTTTATTTCCGACTGCGCTAAAATAACCACATTCCTTACGTGCAATACGGGCGGAAAATAGCCTACTATTGACCGATGATCATTATTAACCTGTGCGCATGCGCAGTACAATTCCATTACTCCCTAGGGAGTAATAGGGCTTGTTACTCCCTCTGCAAGCTCTATTACTCCCGGGGAAGAAATGGTCATTGGCGAATATGACGATTTTGCGACCCAAGAAATGCGGTTATTATAACGAAGTCGGAAAAAAAAATCGTATGGCACAAGGGAGGAAGTGCCTTTTCACCTCGTGTGAATCAAACTTCACACTCGGTGAAAAGAGGCACATTCCTCCCTTGTGGCATAATATACTATTTCGTCCACTCGTCGCCCGAGTGGAAAGAAGAGAATGAAGAATCGTCAGGGTTGTTATGTATATGGGAAACAGGAAAAACCTGTAAGACTCATGTAATTCTCATTGATCTTGAATTATCCAGGAAGAAACAGAGAATGTTGTGATTCTCTATTGTTGCTGTTGTGATTCTCGCTGGCACTTACATTTGCGAGAATGAAAAAAATAAAATAAAAAATAAAAAAAATTGAAGTCGGCAAAGCCTAATAATGCTGCGGTATGATTGACGATCACAAAAGTTGACGAGGCTTATGTCTTCCAGTATCTTCGTCCGTTCGCAGCCCGAGTGGAAAGAAGAGGGCGGAGAATCGTCAGGGTTGTTACGCATATGAGAAACAGGAAAAACCTTTTGAAAAAATTTAAGTAATTCCCGTCGATCTTGAATTATCCGGAAAAAATCAGAGAATTTCGTAATTCATTTGTAATAAATTACATACCCGTTGTCTCCCCGGCACTTATAGTTGCGAGACCTAAAAATTTAGGAAATTTCGAAGTTGGCAACGCGCAACAACCCTGCGGAATAGTAAGATTGACGAACACGAAAGTCGACGGGGCTATCCGTCCGTTGCTCATCGGCGAAGGCCCTTAACCACCGAGAGTGCCCCGTGCCTATTCGGCACGTGACCGTTGCCGTGTTATTCCCGTAGCCGGCACGTGGCTGCAGGAGGCCCATTGTGTTGCGAAGCCCCCTCTGCCCCCGGTGCGCTCTTTCTCGCGGGGTCGCGCTATTTAATATTTCGATCGAAAGGATCTACGCTCGTCGAATGCAACCCCTGAGTGTACGATTCCCTTTTGATGAATTTCTCTGACACGCGCGACTGAGAGAACGAGAACGCGTTTCAGAAGAATCAAACCGGGACGGCTGGAAGGTGAAAAGCGATGGGCGGAGAGGAGAGCTGTCGCAACAGCTGCGAGGCACGCGTTATTGTCGATTCTGTCGGGACAATAACATTGTATCGCCTCAGTTGGGTCGAACGCTCGCTCCGACAACGGGGAATATAATTTTTTTGCACTGCAATTTGCAAGCCCGGCGTAACCCCTCGCCTATCGGGGGGATGTTCCCCCCTTCGGTGCTGCGATCGCAACTAAAACGAGGGCTGCACATCGTATAACGTTTATACTCATTTCGCATTCAAAGTCGGGATACTGGATTAAATCCGGTCTGCCGCTGAGTAGTTTGCTCGCAAGGGGTCGACTGTAATCTCTATGAATGATCGCATCCAAATCTCCTTCTCATCTATGTTGCTTGAGCTTAATGGCAAATTGTAAGAATAAAAAAAAACACACGGTCCAGAATAGCTGTAATTCTATGGCTGCAGTCTATGGATGTGTGTTGATAAAAAGGCTTATAGTTTTGCATTATGCGAAGCCAGCAAAATAATTATGTCTGTTGTTTATGAAAGAGAGGGCTCATGTTGGGTCTTCGTGATGGTTCGTATCGCGTTCCAGTTCTACCTACGCTGGCGATAACCCGAAGATGGTGGAGAGATGTGGGTAAAACGAATGGGCGAGAGGAACGGGAATTGGAAGATGAGAAAGACACGAGACGAAAGCAGCAGGGGCAGCTGCGTCGATTCCGGAATTCCGCAGCTGCCACTGCCACCGAGGCAGGCCAGAGGCTGCAGACTCTCGCCTAACAACACAACACGTGGCAGACGTAAATCGAATCGCTTGACTCGCCCGGTTTCATCAACCACCGAGTGAGGTAAACGTATCGATCTTCGGACGGTCAAAGAGCATCCACAGATACAAGCAGTCATTAGTCGATCGAGGAACATGAACATTTTGTTTTTTTCTTACCGACTGAAATCATCGTCAAACTCGAAGCTTCGGATTTTCAGGACGGATCAATTAATCGTTACAATATTGATAAACTCAAATATACAGAGTACCGTCGAAAGACTGAGGCGTGTCCGGGCATTGGATCCTCAGTTGTAACCAATCTAAAAAACGTGAACAAAAAAAAAGTCACGAATCACCGACCAATTAATTTGCGGATAAATTCGTGCGTTACCGAGCAACGGCCCTTCGTCGAACACAGGCACATCGACCTCTACATATGCCAGGACCGACTATCGGTATACGAGGCCAGACATTAATTAAACGGATAATAAAAAGATAATCGATTCCGACTACGGGCGAGACCCGCGGGTCGTGTTAACCACTCAATTAGACGAAGAAAACCCTGGGCACCTTAATATTTGAGCGGACGCGCGAGATACATAACATGGCCCGAGCGGGTCTCGCGTGTAGCAGCGGTTTCATTTCCCATGTACATCCGCTTCTTTCGTCACGGTATACACAGGGATGAGAAGGAGGGTGCATCGGCGGAAGAGGGTGGCGCGATAGCCGCGAAGAGCGAGTGGCTCGTGCTACGACATCCACCGTCTGTACCACCGGGCGCAACAACAACAGGTTTTCATTCTCTCTCCGCCGGCTTTATCGCTCGTTCTCCGTTCGAGCCGGTTCGTCCGACACTATAACTAACGCTCGGTATGCCGGTTTTACGATCGCAAGTAAAATGGGATACGTCAAGGGCCGGAGGGAGAAAAAGTATTTTTTAATGCAAAGGAGTTGGACCGTGGTGTAGAATAGAGGAGAGAGGGATGGAGCAGCCGAGCACACGCGTGAGTTTGCGCTCCGTTGTGTTATCCTGGGCCCGCTGTCACGCTACGTGAGGTTTTCGGCAGCTGCGGACCGCCCTGGCCCGTGCCATCTGTCGCATACGCTGGCTCCGCACACGCGTCCGCCTGCAACGGCACACGATCCGATCCGTAATGAGCCCGCGGCGATATATACCGGGTGGAGTCGTTGCTTCTATACCGACGACGATTATCCTGGATGTTGTGAGGGTGAATCCGTAGAGTTACTCCAAAAAATTTGTATCGCCGGATACCACTTTTTTTTGCGTCTGGCGCTGGTTTACTTGTGATATATTAAAACTCGGGTAAGACGAACGGCAGATTCGGGATCAACGGGAAAAAAATTGTCCGGCGAGTTGTGTATAATAAGCCTTCTTTTTTGGAATTCCAACCGGCGATATCTTAGCTTGTGGATGAAATTTCCAAAGCGGGTGATAAGATTTTATTATTTTTATTATTATTAGAAGTTACAGAAGTGAAGTTTATAGCTCATAATATCTGCATCTTTGTAAGTTTAGATAATGTATTCATTTTTTTTTAATCATGTATTTATACTAGTATATACCGGGTGACGCCGTTGATCTAATACCGACACGATTATTTTTGAGATTGATAATTGAGAGTCCATAGCTTACTCCGAAAAATTGTGATAACCGGAAACCATTACTTTTCCGATTCTGGCGTTGGTTTGTGAATTATTGAAACTGGGCTAAGATGAACGGCAAATTCGAGATCACCGGACAAAAGTTAATAGAACATTAGTCTTTGGACGAACAGGGAAATAAAGATGAAATTCCCCCGGCGAGTTTTGCAAAGCGGGCTTTCTTGCTGGGGATTCTAACTAGCGATATTTCAGCTTGTCGATTAAATTTTTAAAGGTTGTTTGAGAAGATTTCGAACAAAAAATTAATTTTATGTATATTTTTTAAATTTAAAAGGCACACAAATCCGGAAGGTAACGCTGTGTTGATAAACAGGGAATCTGTTAATGTAATAACAAGTTTATCTTTAAAAAAATATAGTACAGAACTAGGCGACTCCTTCGTAGATGAAAACTGCCGCAATCCTGCACAAAATTAATTTCATGTATTTTTTAAAGTTGCGCAACACGCATCCCTAAAATATCGCTGAGAAACGAAGTTTCTGTTATTCTGGTAATAAGTTTATCGCAAAGTACTTAAAGTACCAAGTACTTAAAGTACATTGTACTTAAAATCTTGCGTACTCTATGCCTTATCAAACCCTCGGTACTTTAAGTACTTAAGTTCTTATAAAGTACCAAAAAAATCGTATTTCGTTGTTTATCAAGTAACGAAAAAAATTATTATAACGAAAAATCATACAAATTACGATAATGCTACGATAGAGTTTATTCGAAAAATAGTAGAATTACATGATACTCTGTTGGTTTCTGAATTATTTTTATTTGGCCGAATTTAGTATGAGGTCAATGGTACATTATAGAACGAATCGACGAGGTCAATGGTACATCAACAAATCAGTGAAGCCTAAACAATATTATGTTCACGCTATAGAGGTATATGCCCACGGGGAAACGAATAAAATAAGGCCTCTGCAGATACCTGAATTTTCTAATTTTATGTATATACGTCGATATGACCATTTGTAAACTTGAGCTTCTAAGCTTAACTCAGTAGTAGGAGTGAAGACG
This sequence comes from Stenichneumon culpator, assembly GCA_964017025.1. Lineage (NCBI taxonomy): Eukaryota > Metazoa > Arthropoda > Insecta > Hymenoptera > Ichneumonidae > Stenichneumon > Stenichneumon culpator. The sequence continues at coordinate 4,250,819 of OZ024772.1, forward strand.
ATACGAAATAGAAAATGTTATTTTCAAAAAGTCCGACGTGTTTTTCATCTAAAAACATATAGAATAAAAGAGATAAATATGCGCTACTGCGATTAGGACGTTAATTAATAAAATATGGGTCGATCCACATTCACCTGTTTCACCCAAAATGTATAAATTGTAGTTCCATCACACTATTTTTGAAGTTATATTAATACAAAGATTTTCACGTTCCACGCACAGCGTTTCACATGAATGTACTTGAAGTAATGGAAAAGAACTTTAAGTGCAGTATTTAAAGTACACCTGTACTTAAAGTCTCGGAATTAAAGTACCAAATAAGTACAATGTACTTTAAGTACCGCCCAGCTCTGAGTTTATCGTAAAAAAACATGTAGTACTGAAAAAAAGCGATTGCTTCGTAAATGAAAATTGCCGCAATCCTGTAAACCAGCCGAATCCCCGAACGGAGTCTTTCCATTATATCCGAATTTAGTTCGCGACGTGACTTAAGGTAATTGGCTTCAGGGAAGTTTAGAGAGAACAGCCCTTCCTGGTTCAGCCCTCCCTGGGTGATATCTCGCAAGCCGAGGGTTACAGAGAGAACGGTAGCACCGGGGAACCCCTCCGTTAACCGCACAATCCGCGAAAAACGATCTTCCTTATGGGCGACAGTCAGGATCACACGCGTGTCGGGCAGGAGATTGCAGCCTCCCGACAAGGAAAGCTCACTTGGGCTCTCCGGCGAAGAGCCATCGTCTGACGCACATGTTCCCGCCAATTTTGGGACATACATAAAAATTAGCATAACCTGTGAGAGAGCGAGCTAAGGAAGACAGGGCGAGGAAGGCAACGAATATATACTGCAAGGGGTGGCAACGACATGCAGTTGCCCCGCGGCGAGTTTCTCTGGGGTGTTACTCGACTGGTGTATCCACCCTCGAGACTGCGAAACCATCAATCGACTCGAGGAAGTAAAATAAAATAAAATAAAATAAAAAATCAACTAAGCGAATTTACCGAGGCTCAATAAATTTCCGTTTGTACTCCGGTTTGGCGTTCTATAAAAAAGAAAGAAAAAAAGAGATGCTCGTTTATTGTTACTCGACGATGATTCATTTTATTAACGAGACTCCTGAGTGCGATACGATGAGGCAATTGAATAGCGATTGCACCGGAACGATGCGAGCGAGGGAAAGCATTAAAGAGTTGTGAATATGAATGCGGTAGGGTCGTGCAGTATGGAAGCCGGGGCGTTATCAATCCCGGGGCAGAATCGGTTAAAATCATTAAAATCGGTAAACCGATACCGATGCACTACTCTGCTATCGAAGCCAATCGACCCCCATTCGAAATCGGATATAAATCCATCACTTTGGCAAATGCAGTTGCAAATTAATGTTTGACGAGCACTGGAAGTTCGCTGCGAGAGACAGAGCTCAATGGTCAAGAGGCTTGGGGGAAAATGTCACGCTCTAATTCGCCCATCGACTCTCGGGCTTTGGTGAAAAATTATTGAACTTTCTACGGTTGTGCAGGGATTTGGGAGTGTTTCGAGCTTAGCGAGTAACAATATTTTACAGTAAATATTATCCTATATTTATATGCTTTTAGGTGAAGGTGCACTAAAAGAACGATCTCGGAAAACTTACCAAGCCATATGGTAAATTACGGCCAGGCAACATGGCATATCAGCCCCACCACTAGCGATATATTAAATTTTCACGGGGGCCGTAGCAATTTTAACCCAACCCTTATGGTAATTTTTCTCCACAAGGCAGGTTAGCAAAATTTTGCGTTTCTGGGTAAGAATTTCGAGGATAAAACTAACAATCTAGAGCAGCGGTTCTTAACCTGGGGTCCATGGAGCTCCAAAATACACAAGAGACCCCCTGCGGACCCCCAAGGTTAAGAACCACTGATCTAGAGGATTAAAACTGAAAATTGCATGGATAACAACTATGAATTTCGTCGATGTATACATAAAAAAAGACCTAAAATCCGAATACCGATAACTATATTTTCTAATAAGAAGTACTTATATTCTAGCAGCCTTACGGAATATGTGAGTAATATCTGCAATAGCGAAAATTGCCATATTTTATAGCAAAATGTGTTAAGTTCAATACAAGTGTTTGTCGATGTAGTTTGCCAAGACCTGAGAGTTCTCTTCGTTTTTACCAGATTTATAGTAATTTCTATCAGATCTTTCTCTCAGTGTGCGTGAGAACTGCTTCGAAAATAAATGACACGTGAAAAATGAAGCTTTTCAGTAGATGAAAAGAGAGCAAATGGAACGATCAACCGACGATTAATGTTTGACGAGCGCTGAAAATTCGCCGCGACTGCCCGAGGTCAATGGTCAAGAGGCTTTAGGGAAAATGTCACGCGCCAATTCCCCATTCACTCTCGGATGCGGTGAAAAATGAAAATGTTTCAAGCTTAGCGATTAACAAAAATCACGCGGACTACTTTGTATTGGACAGTAAATATTATGATATATCTCTATACTTTCAGATCAAGGTGCGTGAGAACGGTCCCGAAAACAAATGGCACGTGAACAATGAACACTTTCGGGAGAGGTAGAGAGAGAGAGCAAATGGAACGGTGAACCAACCATTAATGTACATTCCACTAAATCCACGAGATCCGTTCTCTCGTGCATCGGCTCTGCGGAGCGGGTGCTCACGGTGCAATGCCCTGCAGTCATGGTACGCGTCGATGTATATTAAACGTACCTATTTACCCTCGACGGATAAACAGTTAACGAATTCTGTGAAAGTTTAATGCGTTTCACATATATATCACGACTAATGCCTCCGGCCCATTTCTGCTGTGGGAATATATGTGCGACGAAATTATAACGAAACTAGGAGAGAGCGGGCCAATGGCGGAACGCGGGGGCGAAACGGACCCGCGTTCTCCGTTTGCGATGAGACTGTTTTTCTTTTTTGTCCCGCGCAAAATTCGGTACAATAGTTTTCCTCGGGGATTCTATTTAGACCCCCTCTGCATTATTTGTACGAAAAAACGTCGCGCTTCACTTTGTCCGATCCGTGCGGGGGCGCGAAAAAATATATGGAATTATGCGCTCCGGAATCTTTTTTTTTTTTGTAGCTTCGATTTTTACTCAAGAAATCTAAAAGATGCATCTTTGTCTAGCCATCGGGACGTAAAGAAATCGCTTTGAAAATACACAAAATCACAAATTTTTGCAATTTTGGGTATAAAAATACTCGATAAACTTTTTTCGTTAGTCGTCGCTCCAGGACTATAATTAATATATTTATCCACGCTGATCACGAATCTACCACTTATTTTATGCATGAATGAATATTTAATACGGAAAATTACACCTAAAATAGAGTACTAATTTTTCATTACATTCAAAAAATTCAAAATCACATAAAATTTAAACGGTTCGATCGATTCTCCGCAAATTTAATAGAGATCATTGGGCGAGCATGTTCCATCTGTGCACAACTTTTTGCTCCAATAACTAAACAATTTTAGCAGCACAGACATTTTTGAAGAAATTAAAAATCGTGTACAAAAATCATCTGACCATTTTTTAACAAAATTTTCAGGAAACATTTACTATTAACCAAACCTGCTGTGTGTGAAATTTCAGCTTGATCGGTTGAGGCATTCACGAGTTATTGGGGATTGAATTATTTGCGTCTGAATCACACATACATACACGCATACATACATACATTCGGACATTTTTTCTGAATATGATTTTTTGATATTTCGGAACATTCTGAACATGCTTTCATTAAAATCTCGAAAGAATGTTTTCACCAAAAAGCTTCCTCTACGAGGAAGCAAAAAATTATACATATATACATGTAGCCGATGTCTGCTAATACGTAACCTCGGGGCAATAGTTTTCCTCCGGGATTCCATTTAGACTCGCTCTTCCTAATTTGTACGAAAATAAAAAATTGTACATATATACATGTAGCCGATGTCTGTTCTCATGCAGCTTCCCATCGTGTATACCTCGACCGCTACTACTATGACTACTTTAATATCGTTCGTCGACGCAACCCCGTAGGTTTCGAGAATGAGGGGGGCACGCAGCAGCCGGGATACAGCAGCACCCCCCGGGAGCAGATGTGTTATTCTCCACGGTTACGCCACCGTGCGTACACGGTTGGTACTCACCAGACCGGCATCAACAGCAGCAACAGCCACAGCGGCGGCAGCAGCGGCGACTCCCCAAGAATCGCGGTGAGTTTTACACACCATAGTCAATCGATAACGTGCCGTTGTATAAAAGTACCCTCGCGCGCATCTGTCGTTTTGCCCGCTTGGGAACAAGCGCAGGATACGTATTTCAAATACATACATATATACATATATATATATATATTTTTTTTTATTCCTCCATCTCTTTGTGCGAACGCCAATGCTAAGAGACACCAACCAGCGCAGTTGGCCGTTGAGTGGCCTATGGCGGGCATTAAATCGACAATATTTGCACGTCCCTTTTTCAAACAAATGCTCAGGGGGATTGCGGAGCAAAATGGATTGTTAAAAAAAAAATGTTCGCGACTTGCACGAAATAAAGAGTCTGCTGTCGAATGAGCAACGTCTATCAGTTTTTCCCCGCTCCGACTTCTACGGCGTATCCACGACGTATCCACGACAGCCCTTAATCCATGGATCACGCTTGCTCAATTTCCACGCTGAACTTTCCGAGTAACATTCAATATTTCAATATCCACCAAAGTCACTTCCGGTAACCACGGTTCATTTCCCCTGAGACATCGGACCGATGCTTGATACTTCATAACCGCTTAGCCCCCGTTCGTTCCGTCGGGTGAAATTCCTCCGACCTGCCGCGAGATTTTTCACCTCCCTTCATCCTTTATGTGTGGCTGCTGAAGAACAATTTACCTTCTGAGCACGACGTATTTCACGAACTCTCCGATGCATTCGAAAAACTATACTCGCGATACGTGAATAGTATAATGAGCGAACTTTTAGTTGCGTAATCGAGAGTCATTGCCCTTATTGAATAGCGTTATTTGCACCAGTTGCGAATTCATTGTTGTAATGACAACCACCTTTCGCAGCACAGCGCGTCTCCGAGAATCCAATATTCTTAGCTAATAGTTAATAGTATAACGAGCAAACTTCTAGTTGTGTAATTGAGAGTCATTACACTTATTGAATAACGTTATTTGCACCAGTTGCAAATTCATCGTTGTAATGAGAACAACCTTTCGCAGCACGGCGCGTCTCCGCGAATCCAATATTCTTAACGTCACGGCTAACATAGTCATTGCGAAAATGACGAGGACGAGAAGCATCTTAGTGCGCGCGAAATGCTGATTGCAAGATATTTCTCATTGGGTGTTGTTGCTGACGGTCGGAGAAGTCCCAAAGCTCTTCGTCCGCGACCCCGCATGCCGAAATAACTAGGTTCTAGCGTATTGGCCTATTCATAGCCCCGTCATTCGGATGCAAATTGCACGATAATTGGGTGTACTCAAGCCGCCGCTTCTGCTGCAACAGTCGCGCCATCGTCGTGCACTCGAATCTAGGTGGATTCGTCGAGCATTGCGATCGTGCTCGATAATACTGAGCAGTCCTTTGTTCGATCTGACGAATCTATTAAGCGATGAGCATAGTAAAAAAACTAAACTTTGATAACAATGTCTATACAGGTTTTTATAAAACGACATATATGAAAACGTAACACGGTGCAAGGCAAATGTGGCCAATACGGCCCATCTCGATTACGACGTCAATCAACTATACAATGGATCGGTTCATCATATCACCACATTTGCCCCACGATGTAGGAAGTTTTAACGCATAAACCGACAGATGAAATTTAACATGCAAGTATGATTTTGGCACTCTATCAAATAGACCGTTAACAATTGACCTATCACAATTTACCGGTGAATAGGGAGTAATACGGAAATTGAATAAATATTAACTGACCGAGAGGTCAGATCGCGTGATCATACATATGTTAATATCTTTAATTTAGTTTAAACACTTGTCAATCAACCTATCTCAATTTACCGGTGAATAGAGTGCTATACGGAGATTAATCAAATATTAACTGACCGAGAGCTTAGATCGCTTTGTGGTACATGTGTCAATCGGTCTATTTCAACTTACCGGTGAATAGGGTGTCATACGGAAATTAATTAAATATCAGCTGATCGAGCGGTCCGATCTCGTTATGGAAAATATGTTAGAACATTTTTTTAGTGAAGTTGATGTACATAAATGGAGTCAAATGAATTGTTTGATATACCAAGCTCGTATCATAATACCGATTCGATATACCAAGTATTGATTTTAACTCGCAATTAGTTTTAAAGAATCCTCTCGGTCAGTTAATATTTCATTCATTTCCGTATTACATCTGATTTACCGGTAAATTGAAATAACTCGAATGACAAGTGTCTAAAATTGAAGTAAAAAAATGAACATATATTCCATGACGCGTTCCGACTTCCCGGTCAGTTAATATTTCCATCACATTTCCGTATTACACCCGATTCACCATTCAATTGCGACAGGTCAATTGATAAGTGTCTATTTGATACAGCGTCAAACGTTCTCCATTTATCGGTGGTCGCGTTTCATCCCAGTCGCTCCGTCCAGACTCAAGTGGACAAATTCAATTTCCGCGAGAGGCAAATTAGATAGTTGAAAAGCGGGGTTGTCGATTGTTTGCGCGTAAACGAGAAAGTGGAAGAGATATAGAGACTATGGTGTGTACCGCCTGGTACGGTTAATTGAATTAATGTACGCAGAGACCACACAGGGGGGTTGTATGTGAGGATCGGACCAAGTGTCCGAAGCTCTATGTCGATTGGCCGAGCAACAGTGTCCGCTGCGGGCCGTAGAGCGGGCGCTCAGAAGTGTGAAATGGGGTGATGGCCGATGTGTACGGAGGCAGAAGCGACTGCGTCGCTTATAAGGGGGCACGGAGAGAGAGCAGAGTGGTGGAACGAGCAGGCTTGACGGGGATAAACGCACGTACGAATTTCACCCCGCTGGATCGCCCCGTAGTCTCTACGGGTTGCCATGGCGACGGCTCGCGGCCCGGGAAGTCCTCGGCTACCGGGGGTGTGGAGGCTGCGAGATTCCGGAGTCAGCCAGTGAGGCGAAGAGGGGTGGGGGCGGAGGGTAAGTGTGAGGAAGGGATGACGGCGAGAGGTCGAAGCCGAATACAAGACCGAGGGAGAAAGTTATATGGGACTCATGACCGCCGGAACAAAGAGGAACAAGACACACGCGTATTCCATCTCGGCCGGTCTTTGTCAACCGAGAGGGCGAAGAGCATCAGCAGCAGCATCAGCAGCAACAGCTATCCAACTTTCTTCGGCGCTATTTCTTCTTATCAAAGCTTGAAACAAAGAGGGTGAAAGCGGAGCGTCGGATGGAGCTGAGATGTAGAAAACGAGCTCATCATCCTCGAGCACCGGGCGTGCTCTCTCCCTTTGAGAGACTCCTCCGCGTCGTTTTCCTGCAACGTTCAACGGATAACTCTCGTTCTCTTGTTCAGTTTACGTGCGAGCGGTCATTATGACAACGCAACTACGGGGATAATTGCTCGTCGGCTTATTAGAATGCAATCTGGTAGTTTACGCTCGCTCGTAAATGGAGCCGTAACGTGTGGATTTGGAGAAACTGGAGAGACACATATAGGCGGAAAGTAGAGTCGACGATGTAACGACAAAACGGCTCGTCCGACCCTCCGGGCACTCGTGGGAACCGAGAGTCACTACGGTGACTTTAACAATCGCAAAGCTTCGCGAGGCAGCAAAAAAAAAGTCGTGGGTAGCTTTTATCGAGGGTGCAAATCGCGTTCGACGTCGAAGGATTAGTGATCTATCGCGACTTGTCGCTGCGGGGTCGGAAAGTGATGGCTGTTGCTTTTTCACTCGTCGGAATGAAGCTGGTTCGGCTAACTTCGAAGCCATCCACTCCGTTCCGTCGAAGGTGTCAAAGGAGATCCTGTTTGTATCCCTTGGGATTTCCGGTTTGTCGTTCGTTTCAATGGTAGAGAGATATCTGTCTAGGTATGTAGAAAGCCCGGCACTTTATCAACTTCACTGTTTCATTCAATTCGTTGATTGTCCGATTTTCAGACTCCTTCGAAGTTTGATTTTTTGTTTTTTTTTGTTATAAAAAAACTTTTATCGTAAAACAAGTTCTGGAGAGTGAACCAGAGTTACTTCCATGAATTGACGGCGATTCGAGGGTGATTGCTCGTCAGTCGCCGAAATCGCTCGCGCCAGATGGACAACCGGAGCGCCTAATTCGCCTCTTGCCTTCGATCCCCGGATAGCTCACCCACCACTATCAGTAGATGGATGCTTAATCCTCTTACGGAAACTTCAGCACACATTTAGTTTCCACGAATAGACGCTGTCTCTTGTCCGCCCAAACCCCATTCGATAATCTGACAATTCCCCCTGAGGGCGGTGCGAATTCTGCCATCTGCACAAAGACACCCTCGATGCCAGTGGCTCTCTCCAGCGAACCTTCTCCTTTGACTCCCACTCTCTCGCCATCTCGTTTTCCAGACACACAAAGGAATCGAATCGATTCCCAAAATGAAATCCCTCGGCGAATCATCTCGTGGCTATTAATGTCGAGTAATCGATTGCGCTTACTGGACATGCCAAGGGCTTGGAGGGGATGCGAAGGGATCACAAGTCACGATCGGGTAGATTTGATAAACAATGCGGACTTGATTGATCGCCATTCTCGAATCTCCCAATAAAGTTTACTAAACGTCGGGGTCTTGGTCCTTTGTCCGGACGGAGACAGTTCACTCGGGCTGCATTGGAAATAATTCGGTGTATCTGGGTGGGGCTGGTGGATTTCGGACTTTGCCGGAACGACGAAGCGACAAAGAACTTACCAAATTCGTATCGGCCCTGGGGCTATCGGAGGGAAGGACGACCGGGGGAACACGAACGTTGTTTCGAGACACGCGCGTAGCTCGCACATATCAATGGTTTTATTTATAAGGACACATCGGCTGTGTGCCAGCACAGCCAATGTGCCCTTCTGGTATTGGATCATCGAGATATATATACATATATATATATCGGTACACTAGATTCACCATGGTATACGAAAGGGCATTCCGCTTGATTACTTTTTCGGGTTCTCTTTCCCATATTGATACAAATGGTTCTTGACGCGGATGAAATTACACGACAGTGACGTGCTCCCCCACTGGTATTTCTCCCCTGACTCTTATTTCGCTTTTAGCGATTTTTATCTGTTCCGAAATATTTCCAAACTTCTGCTATACAATAACAAGAAGTGGGCAATGAGAGTTGGCCTTGTTGCTCTCTGATTACTAAATGATATCGAAATGAACTTCGAACTACTCGCAGTTTATCATTGACACTCTAAGGATGGAATTGAACGTTGATTCATGTATGTATCAACTTTAATGCACACTAGAAGTTATCCTAGTTTTAGCTCGCTTTTCATCCGAGAAACGCTACGCTTCGCACCCAGTGAACATCTTAGAGCTTTACATCGGGATCTGATGAGGTCCCGGCCAGGCCTTATTGGGGCCCGATGTAACGGTCTAAAATTTTTACCAGGGTGAATTATTTGGGAAATCTCTCGTAACTTGAGATTGAATAAACAGTGGCTCCCAAATTTGGAAGTCTTCTAATTCTCCCGTAGGTGATCTTTATTGCCCCATTTTTTCGCCCCCTCCAACACAACATCATATTCAGTCGAAGATGTTATTACAGGGGTGAGACTATATTGTCAGGAAATACGAGTCTGCAGCAAAGAAAAGAAAGAGAATCGCGATTCGATCCCGTGAAGAATTCGATCATCACAGTTGGGGCGTTCCCGAGAATTCGGTTTCCCAAAGGGCATCGGGCGGATAATTTATTGGAGGCTCGATACGCCCGCTCGACCGGGCTATCATTATCTGGAAATTCCAGGCACCACAGTTTCGTGATCCCGAGACAATGCGCGGACCTGTGCCGCTGCTGCTGAGACGCGGCTCTTGTTCAATCAGAGCCAACTGATCCACAACCGACGTGCCACCCGCTTTCACCCCTCGTCCACGATGAACCGAGAGAATATCGATGAACCGCTCGAGCTTCTATTCGGAACATTTTGATTGACGCAACAATCGGACAGCCCTGACAGATACACCCACCGCACCAATATACTGATATAACGTATCGCGAAAATAAAATTTACGGATCGATTTATTACTGAGATTTGCTTCGCCATACAAAATTATGATTTTCTAACTAACAAACAAAAAATCCATTTCACTCGGGAATTAAAAATGAGGGTCTTTCGAATCGCGAATATTATTCAACAACACTTTATTTCAACATTTCGTAAACGAACCGATTAACGATAAAATCTGCGGCTCGATTTAATATTGAGATCTGTTTTAATATACAAAAATACGATTTTTCAACAAACAAAAAAATTCATTTCAGTCGGGAGTTAATAATGAGGGTACTTCGGGTCGAGAATATTATCCAACAGCACTTTATTTAAACATTTGGTAAACGATCCGATTAACACTCCAGATGATAATCGTATATCGTCGATAAAAAAACGATAACGTTTCCACATCCTCAAATATTAGCATCGATAGAATATTATAGTTACAAAAAATATATATATATCTCATTTTCTTTGTCCTACCGTTTTGAGGCATGATTTTTTTCTCTATAATATAATTATATATATACATGCATACGTATATATGTATACACACGTACATTTTACATATACATACACGTGTAAAGCTAAACGTTAAAAGGCACTGATAATCATAATCTTTACGTTGGTGTCTCCCCAGCTGGAGATAAATCTACCAACCCTTTTTCTACAGTCTTGCATTGATTTGCTTGCGAATTGGAATAGACCAAAAAGAACAACAAAAAAAAACTTAAATCTATCGGTAAAAGTAAAATTCATTTTGTTGTATTAATTCACGCGTTCTGTTCGAGCGGCAGATGCCGATATAATCAGTATCGGAAATATTCTTTTGTAAAAAAAAAAAACACAAAAATAAAACAAAACAATTTTTAAAAACTAAAAAAAAACACTGATTTCGCAATCAGTTGGAGTACTATTGGTCAATGGACGACCCGGTGCTCGAGGTTTCCTTCCGTTTTACATTCCGTTGTAAGCCGGTCCTCCGCCACCTTCGGGAACGACCCAATTGATGTTCTGACTCGGATCTTTGATGTCGCACGTTTTGCAGTGAATGCAATTCTGGGCATTTATCTGCAATCGCTGCCCCTCGCCGTGCTCCAGCGGAACGAATTCGTAAACACCTGAAACATTGAATATCAGTAAATAAAAACCAATCGCCGGTAATACCGGCATTATATATATCTCTTTTTTTTATATGAACGAAAATAGAGGCTTTCGGCTACTTGTAGCTTTGCTGCGATGCAATTTCGCGTACAACATGAACCTGCCAGAAAATATCGTGTTACTAAATCTTCCATTCTGCAAACGAAAACAATCGTAACGAGATCGCGTGCAGTCCAATCTAGTCTCCGCGTCTCCAGTCGTGACAGTCTGTGTGAACCATGTCTATGGATAAAATAAAATATATCCTATGGTAGGACGTGCATCACGCGAGTGATATTGCAACGCGAACCCGGAGGGCGAAATGGTAGATTCAATTTACCTACTATCCGGAATAATTTTCTGTTTCTTTTTTTCTCTCGAGACACTCGAACGTTAATGCTCCTTTTCCGTTCATTCAACATTGTTTCGTAACTGGAATTCCAGTTACATCGCGTATAACGGTGCAACGCGGCAATTTTACAGTGATAGACAAATGTAAATGGGGGGCTTGAATGCAGCGAGAAATTCTTCGAATTCATTGCTGCGGCCATATCATACCAACGTATGTTGAAACGTCCGAAGTGAAGTGAAACGTCCGGTGCAGAGACCCGGTGAAGTATTGTTTCCCGTAGGAGTAACTCCGATCTCTCATTCATATTATGAAACCTTATTTTGCGGTAACTTACGAGTACGGATAATTTGTGTCTTCGATTTCTCCTATTTGATGTTTTCATTTTTTACTTTTGTTTTCCTTTATGGGTGAGGATTATACCACGCGTAGTAACCATGTTTTTGCGGCTTATCGACAACTTGTGTATTGTGCGATGGGTTTATCTCATCGTATCTGTAATTCGGTGATTGCCCATATTTACATAAATATATAAATAAATAAATATTCGTTCGGCTCTTTGCTTTTGTTCCATTACATTTTTTGTACGCCCACAGTGTGGTGTTTATCTTAATATCCGATAGTTCATGTACCCAAACATTTTAACTCGGAGTTTGTCCAGCTGCATGCTGTACTTTGCACGGCTGATCGGTGCGCTGACCGCATTCACTATTTATGTCTGACCGTCAATGCATGTATCTACTGCGCGAATCCGAGCGTCAGCGAGTGCAGCCGCCGCAGCCGCCGCCACCGCCGTCGCCACCACCACCACATTCATCAGTAATGTGTCTGGAAACATTAGTTCCAGTCCATAAATTACTGAGTACGCAATCGGCTCAACTCCGATATTAGATGTGTATCTGTGTACCGATAATTGTAGGAAATCGCATTATCTGCAAAACTTTGCATACGCAATACGACCTTTTCTGAGTAACTTTTCATTGTCCCTCTTTCTTCCTTGCTTCACCTAAATATATACTTTATTTAAATTGCCCGGTGCTGACTTGGTCGTTGCTCACATACGTTTGTATGTGAGCAACGACCAATTGAATTTCATTAAACCGTCGCATTGGAGAGTTTCGGTAGAGACGCATTTAGGGAAATGTTGATGCACATACGTGGGGATGGGTCAAAGTGGACCAGTCAAGTGATTCGCGAAGTTTTATCGATTTAACCAACAAATTTTAATTTTTTTAAAGACAGTACAATGCGTCTGGACAATAAAAAAATGGGGCAAATGAGCCTTCGTGCACTGGTATTGAAAATGATTAATTCTGAATTCCTATAAAATTACGACTCACTAGCCGTATTTTAATTATTATCTGGGTAAAATATATACTCTTCAAACATAAATAATAGTATAGGACAAAATGGAATGCTCGAGGAGAGCGGCATCTAAGAGAAGAGAACCTTTGTTCTTTACTTCATCACCCCTATTAAGTGTTTCGCATTAATGAGAAAACACGTTTCTATGAATAAAATGCCTGGTGCTGACTCGGCAAAAGGTATGAGAGCAACGACCAATTGAATTTCATTAAACCGTTGCATTCGAGAGTTTCGGTAGAGACGCATTTAGGGAAAAACAGACGCATATAGTTGAGGATGGGGCAAAGTGGACCGGTCAAGGACTTCACGTAGTTTTATCGATTTATGCGACATATTTTTACTTTTTTAGGACAATAAGGCGTTCGGACGATAAAAAAGGGGAAAAATTGACTATCGTTCACTGGTATTGGAAATTAATAAATTTGAATTCTTAAAAATTCACGAACCACGAGGAGTATTTTAATTATTATTTATATAAAATATGTACTCTTGAAACATCGAGAATCGTGAAAAGGACCGCTTAATTCGGACGTTATCTGAGAGTAAAACACCACCGCAATCAAGGCTCAAAATTGACATTTAAAAATGTTAATTATATTTCTCAACCGGTCCATTTTACCCCACTCTCCCCTGTGTATATAACAAGCGATGAAATGAGGGATACAATCGTGACGCTTTGTCACGAACAAGGGTATTAACGCCAGAGTAGATACTCTCTGTCTCCTTCTTTCTCCCATTTCGCAAAGCAGACAAATTTATACGTCTATCCACTCTGCCGGCTTTGAGTCTCTCTTGTTGCTGGAGCAGCGAACTCCCCTCGTTTCGCCCTTCTTCTTCACGCTCTTCCCCGAAAGTCCCCGAGACTCCATCTTGCCCCGTTTCACTCGCACATGTATCACCGCTCTCTTGCCGCAGCTCCTTCCCAGTTTCTCCGTCTCTCCAACGAGACACCCTCCTTCAAAGCTCTCTTGCCCTCCCAAGAGTCGGAAGTACGAGAGCGAGGAGAAAGTACGAGGACCGGGTATATAACCGACGAATGGCATGGGCAGGGTTATGCAGCAAGTCCGGTGAGCGGCGAGCGACGAGACGACTGGGAGGGTGAGGCCGGGTTATCGACTGTCTGGCTGAGGGCCGAGTTCGCCCGCACCGTTCTTCTTCCTTTTTCTTCTTATTTCGAATCTCGGCCTCCCGCGTCGCTGTGGCTTCGCGCCGAAACTTTTTGCTTCCTCATCGAGGAAGCTATTTTTACGTGAAAAAAATTTTCTATCCGTCTCACCGAAAAATGTCGAAACCTTTTTCTAACAGCGGAGACAAATATACTGTATACGCGCCCCTTAACGAAACGACGGAAATTCGACATAGCCAATTTTCTTTTCACCTTTCAACGGCAACGAAGTTTCTCATAGAGGAAGACGGTGAAAGATAAGGAAGCATTGTGCAAACCAGAGCTCAGCAGTACTTGAAGAACGCAAGTGCTTTGTAGTGCTTCAGGTAAATTTTTCACGATTTCCAGTAACAGGTATTGTACTTTTCGAGTACACCACTTCCGGTTTGAAAATTTAATTTTTCAACCAGAAATTACGTCATCTAAGGGAAACGTCACTTTCGGTTTCAAAATCTCCTTTTGCGCGATATGTCAAAATCGGTGAACGAAGTTTCTCACAGAGAAAGCTATGCGCTAATTGTAGTAAATGCGGAAGCCATGTGTAAATTATTTTGCCCCTTTTTCTTTTAAGGCCTAGATAACGCTTGGCGCTACGAACCTAATTGCGAAGAGTACTTCGAGAAATAGTTGACAAAAACTTCAAGTATAAAAGTACTTGATGCTTCAAGTATTTGCGATACTTTGTATTTTGTACCTTAAGTATTTTTCGGGACGGTGCCCAGCTCCTGTGCAAAGCACTTTGCACCGCCTTTAAAGAATATATATTGTATTTATGTATACCCAACCAGATTTAACCGTATCACCGAATAATATCCCGCATGATTCTGCACACACAAAGACCCCAGGGAAAGTTTTCGCCTCGCAATCGATTCTGTACAATCCCGAGTTTTGGGCGCGGATTTAACGGACCGGTGACAGGGATTACGTGCTCGTGACTCTCGAAACTCGAGGATGAACCGGACGAGTTTAGGTAGGTGGGAAAAAAAACTTTGGATTCTCAAATGCTAGTTTTTCTTTTCTTCTTCACGAAGCCACGAAGAAACGGTATTATCTGCGCCGAGCATAAACGGGCTCTCCATAATTGTCTCGCACAAAGCCGAATAAAATATCGTCGCGTCGGTGAAATTTCTCGCAGCCGGTCTCCCGGATCGATTTCGCTCGAGAGCTCGATTCCCACAGCGAAACCGGAGAGAGAGCGAGAGGAGAGGTGCTTCGTGCATAGCCCTTCGAGTTTGGGAGTTGCACTTGTTCGGGGGCCGTCTAGCCAGGCGCGGGGATTGTCCGGGTGGCTCAGGTTCAAGGACACGCCGGTCGATACTCCCGCGGTCGACGATAGCAACCAGGAAAAGCGCGAGTGAGACACAGAACTGCCGACTCTTAGGGAGCAGCGTCGGCGGCGGCGACGGCGGCGGCGGCAACATCAGGGGGTTGAACGCGAGGAGGAAGTGGATTCGTGGAAGGGAGTCTCGCTGTCTCGCTGCCGAGGGGGGGTTGGCTCAACCAGAATTCGTGGAATAACTTGGTTCCTCTCCCGGGTGAGGAGCTATCGCCTGTTGGAGTGGCGCGAACCGTCTGGCTCGTTAAATCAGCTCGAAATAATCGAAAACCTGTAGACCGTTCATCGGTATGCCCGGGCGAGGAAACGATCTACGAATGAAAAAAAAAAAAAAAAATTAAATGAAAGAAAATTATGGTAGTCGGAGATGGAATGGTGCGCGCATCGATCGCGGTGGCTTCGCGCCGGTTCCCTGCGAAGATTGTCAGGAATTCGGTATGTACGAGCAAGGAAACGATCTGCCAATGAAAAAAAATTATCAATTTGGAGATGGAATGATTTCGCGCATCGATCGCGGGTGGCTTCGAGCCGGTTTCCTACGAGGATCGTGAGGAACCCGGTATACAGGATTGAGGAAACGATCTACGAATGAGGAATTTTTTTTTTTATACGGTAGACGGAGATTGATTGGTTTCGCAGATCGATCGGGGTGGCTTCGCGCCGGTTTCTGGCGAATACTGTGAGGAATCCGGAATGCAAGAGTGAGGAAACGATTTGCGAATAAAAAAAATAATCATTTAAAAGAATGACAGTAGTCGGAGACGGAATGGTTTCGCGCATCGATCGTGGGGGGCTTTGCGCCGGTTCTCTGCGATGACCTGTGAGGAATCCGCTTCGAAAATTAATGCGCCTAAAACACGGTGCAACGCGGAAAGCGTATATACCGGCTGGCCGTATCGATTGGCGAGCAAAGTCCGGACGCAGCTTCATGGCCGCATCCAAGGTAGATTGTAAACAGCGCACTGCCGACCAGACTGTAAGCCGGTGAAGCTCGTTACCTAATTGCCGGAGGTAGATTATGGGTTTATGAAATGAGGAGCTCATTGAGCCGTCGGTTACCCACCGCGGTGCTCCGAGTAATTGGCGAGCCCGCGAGAGTCAAGGGTGTACGACGTGGCCTCAGCACGAAAACCGGAAGTCTTTGATTTTCGTTGATTTAAGTGAAATGTGCGGCCACGGTGACCGGAAAGTCCGCAATGCGAAAATTCGACGGTAAACCTTACCTTTCAGTGGAACAACTGCGTTGGAAATTTGTGAAACATAAATTCGGAGGTTGAACCGACGGGTTATTTTGAGGCGTTTTCCGGTGAAGGAGAACTTTTAAGAGGCGGCTCCGTTTTGGAGCCTTATTGTTCGATAGCACGGAATCCACCGTCAGCCAGCTCAGTCTCGGTAGTAAATTTCGCTTACACTGATAACGAGAAAGCACATTTTCATTCTCCTTTTCGCGCTCCGTATTTCTCTACTCTCGAAAAAAAAAACTTGAGAACAAAGAGACTGCTGGAAGCCTTGACATTTTTCGTCTAATTGTAATTTTTTTCTTCTTTTTTTTCTTAAATTTACCAGTATAACCCGTCAACGGTCGTTCGTGCAGTTCGTGCCTAGGTTAATTGGCGTTTCTTTCTAATTGCCGCGCGCCCCTGACTAATTAGCCGAACAGGATTCCGGCCGATCTCGTTGCCTCCCTCGTTCCAATTGTCGACGCGGATTCGTCGTTGAATATGAGAAAATCGTTCTGACAATATTGACGAACAACGTCGATCGTACGGAACCGCGCCGGGCCAACTGGTAATTCCATTGAATTGAACGCGAGCGCCGGGTAAATCGATTCGCGATTGATGGGAGAGATAAAGGAGCTTCTGGCCTTATATTCCAGCGAGGTTTTATACGACGACTTCATTGTGGAAGCGGGTGGCTGCGGAAAGCGAGTAAGAGTTTTTGAACTCACCGGCTGGACAGAAACGACCCTCTGGCCCGTCGAACACAGCCAGATTCTTCTTCACCGGTATGCTGTCGTCGGCCAGAGTGAGATGGGCCGGTTGATCGGCCTCGTGATTCGTACCGGTCAGCGCCACCGAAGACAATAGGTCAAAGGACACCTCGTTGTCCGGCTTTGGATATTCTATTGGTTGGCACTGAGCCGCCGGCTTCAACT
Organism: Stenichneumon culpator; assembly: GCA_964017025.1. Classification (NCBI taxonomy): domain Eukaryota; kingdom Metazoa; phylum Arthropoda; class Insecta; order Hymenoptera; family Ichneumonidae; genus Stenichneumon; species Stenichneumon culpator. The sequence continues at coordinate 4,268,517 of OZ024772.1, forward strand.
TCGTATGATCAGCACCTTCAGCATAAAAAAAGCGTATCTCAGGGTCGAATTTTAAAACTTTACTTTGAACGTAAGATCGCACTTGAGGTCGAATTTAGGATCGAAGTTTCGCCATACTTCATTGCGTGCTTAAGACCAGCCCTAAAATCGAACCATAGTTTGGACTTAATTCCGTGTCTAAGTTTGTTCGTAAGTTCGAACTTGCGTCAAAACTCAAATTAGATCACAAGTTCGAACTTACGATCGATTTTAACTTCAAACTAATAGGAAGCGATAAGAAGACACCCAAAAAAAATCCATCGCCCTCCACGTATCATTTTCCACCGATCTTCACAATTACTGATCGTGTCATTGAGGCAAACAATTGTCCTCCAACAATCAGTCCATAGAAATGGTTTTAAGAAATTCTTTTGCTTGATCACCTATTCATGACAGTTAGGGTCATCAAAGTTAATTGCGTTTGGGATCCAGATATCGATTCTACGCCGAAAAAGCGTTAAATTTCGATCTTAAGTTCAAACTTGAGCTAGAACTTAATATCGAACTCAAACTACAATCAAAATTGAGTTCAGGCTTCGAACTTAAGATATATCTTAAGCACTCAATGAAGTTCAGGCCAAACTCCGATCTTAAGTTCAAACTAACGTCTTAAAACTCGATCCTCGGTAAACTACGCTATATACGCAAAATAAATTATCAATCTGCGTTTTATATATTTAAAAAACAATACTAACCACCGTGCGACAGAGTCCAGGGTTCTCGACCTCCCATTAGCATAGAAAATCCGGAATAAGCTAGACCGCCGTACATCCCAAGGCTCGAATGAAAACTCGGCCTAAAGTTTCTCACGGCTTTGAGTTCCTTGTAGATCCAGCTATTTTTAATTTTGTCGGTGTAAGTCTTCGGCTCAAGTCCCTGTGTGGCCGGTGTATTTGTCTCGGAATCGATGATCGCCTCGACGACGCTTTCCGCGGCGAGCATACCGCTCTTCATGGCATTGTGAACGCCCTTGATCTTCGGCACGTTCAGAAAGCCCGCCGTGCAGCCGACCAAGCAACCGCCGGGGAACTGAATTTTTGGTATACACTGAAAGCCGCCTTCGACCAGCGCTCTGGCTCCGTATGCTATCCTGCGAACGGGTCAAGTTCAAGAGAAAACTCCTGGATTACCCTCTCTGCACTCTCGAGGACACCGTGGGCTTACCTCTTGCCACCCGCGAAAGTCGGCCTGATCGCTGGATGCTGCTTGAATCTCTGGAATTCCTTGAATGGGTGCAAATAAGGATTCGTATAGTCGAGCCCAACGACGAATCCCACAGCAACCAGTGGCGTCTCCTCGTTAAGGTGATAGAGAAACGAGCCGCCGTACGTGTTTTTGTCCAGAGGCCAACCGATTGTGTGCTCGACGGCTCCGGGTCTATGGTTCTCCGGTTGGATCTCCCAAACCTGCGGGACAACCGATCTTTTAATATTACAAAAATCAGGCACACAACCTTCATCTTATGCTCGACCCGGAGATCTCACGTCAATCAAGAGCAAACTCGACGGGACAAACGATCTCAGTACGCTTGATCTTCAGAATGTTGAGAAACCTCAATGTATCTCGATTTACCTCTTTCAAGCCTATACCGTAACTCTGGGGTTCGCAATCCGCCCGAAGGTTCAGTCGTCTTGACAACTGTTTTGTCAGATGTCCGTGACAGCCTTCGGCGAATATTGTGCATTTGGCATGGAGCTCCATTCCCCGTTCGAACGTTTCCTTCGGTGAACCGTCCTTGGCAATCCCAACGTCGTTCGTGGCGATTCCTCTGACGGAACCGTCCTCATGATACAGCACCTCAGACGCCGCGTAACCGGCGTAAACTTCGACACCCGCGGCTTCCGCCTGTTCGCCGAGCCAAGCGACTACGTGACCCAATCTACGTTTTCAATTATTTCTGTTATATATTATCTTATTATCTATATTATATCTGGCTACTGTACTAATATTAATCTTAAGATTGTATACTTATTGTTTTCACTGCTTACATTGTCTGGTCCTTAGGGGATTTATCTCAGAACTCAATAAACTCCATCTATCTATCTATCAATTTAATTTTTTTGTTTGTTTTTATTTAACGTCTCATCAATTGCTATGGTTATTAGCGACGCATCAATTGAAATGTTACACGCTGTCGTTGAAACCTGTTGAATATTCTTTCTTACCTCACAATGTAGTTGCCATGATTGTACATCGGCATTCCCTTCAAGATCGGTATAGGGATTCTGCCTTTCTCCGTGAGAAGGGCGAACTTGTCTTCAGCGACCGGAGTGTTGAGTGGAGCTCCCAATTCCTTCCAGTTCGGAAAGAGTTCGGTCAATGCGATCGGGTCGATGCATGCTCCGCTCAAGATGTGCCCACCAAAGCTGGACGCTTTCTCAACAAGGGTTACTCGAAGCTCTTTCCCATGCCTCTCAGCCAGCCTTTTAGCTTCTATCGCTGCTGACATTCCAGCCGGTCCACCGCCGACGATCAGAATATCCGTTTCGTCGACGAATCTCTCCATATTGACGTCCTTCCATCGGGGATCCGATTCTCTCGGTACGACCGAGTAGTGAGTCGTTATCTTCGGATACGCCGCCTCAGTGTAGGCCCTTCGGGATGCCTTCTGCAACCTTTGGACTGTTTATGGACACAGATAAATTAAATTGGCTCGAGTAAAGTCCGAAGTTGACGGATCACGCCTGATCGATGAATAACCCATTGCAGGGTTTCTTCGTTCGGATTAATTTATAAAACGCTCTGGGTCGTGAACCTCAACGACGCATCATTAAGAAGGGTGAAGCGCCTCACACTAGTCAAATGAGTGCTACATTTTTTAAGTCGTTTATACAAACTTCTACGCATTTATATTGATAACAGTGTTGGTTATTTGTATTATAGCCGATGTCCTTAACTGAGATAAACATTAATTGCAATGTATTTGCAAAAAATATTACCTGGTTCATGTTAATTTTCAGAACCATACATATTCGTTCAGTGTTTTCAAAGAATAATCCGTTATTATTGCTCAATTATGATGTATTATGGCTCATTTTTTCTTTGGAAGATGCTCTACGAATTCACCGTCTAGATATTCGATAGTATTTTCCGATTAAAAATGACAACTGTTTATTTATGAAGGTTTCTTGTCGATAGATAAACAAAATGTTGTCATTTTGAAACGGAAAATACTATCGAATATATAAGTTTGTATACACGACTTTAAAAACCTCCTCAAAGTATTCCGTGCAGTACAGTCAAGTCAATCGGGTTCCCAGATTTCAAAAGTGTCTGCGCACGTTTAGAAGGAGCAATGTTTGTGAACTAAGGTGGATCTAGATTTAAGTTCCTACTTTATGTAGAGATAAATGTACAACAATGAATGTACCGAAAAAGAATTCAGTTTACACCAGTAAATCCATGGGCATATTTTATGCAATTTTTGTAAATTCAAATTTGTCATTTTGGTCCGATCTTGATGCGTGACAGCTTATTATGTTTGTTGAAATATGTTTTTCGAATTCGTCGAGCGTCGTTTAGATTCTCAAACAGAAGGAGAGTTTGGTTAACGTCGTAAGCCCTGCCTTTTTTCACAAACAAATGACTCTAATTTTTAAACGATGAATATCATCATTAATGTTTTCCGCCGAATTCGCAGAGTATCTATCGAAGAAACAAAATTACCCTTTACACGATAAAATCGAACGAAAATGACAAATTTGACTTCACAAAAACTGCGTAATTATCATCAGTTTTGTGTATGCTAACTGATCTTTATTTTGACCCCACCTAGCCTTATTACGATATTGCTTCTTGAATCACTTTCATTTTTCGGTTTCATTTCACGTCTATTTTTTATTATTTTTAAGTTGCTTTGTATTGCTCTCTGTACATTCTGGTCCTTAAGGGATTTATCCCAGGGCCCAATAAATTTCTATCTTAAAATATGCCCATGGATTTATTAGTGTAAACTGAATTATTCGTCTGTAAATTCATTGTTGTACACGTTTTTCTACATTAAGTAGTAATTCTTTCATCAAGATCCACCTGAGTTCGCACTAATTATCCCTCCAAAATGTGTAAAAACCATTTTTGAAATCTTGGTACTCGATTGTCTTGACGGTACCGCAAGCATTACCTTAAGATAGTTTGATCCCTATGATGCATCAGCGATCTGGGAACATGTCCCCGTTAATCGATCCGTACCATCCTCATGATTTACCACTCGGCAGGTGGCAAGTGGATACTCCGGAAATCCATGGATTCAAATCGGAAACTCGTTCGACCCATTGTTCGCGGGTTAGTGTGGACCGAAGGGGAAATAAGTATCGTCCCGCGTCTCTGTTTTACTCGCGACGCGCTTCGTGCTTGTTTGGCGCGACTCGAACGTCCGCACACCGTCCCGCGACTCGTCGCGCCCATCCCTACCATTCCGAAACCGTCAAACTTCCATGATACAATTCGTATGATAATTCACTAGATCGTACATCAAAGTTCTATAACGCCAATAACATTCAACGGCAATCCGACCGTTCGATGAGCGCGCCGTTACGCAATGTGGGGCATTATGAACTCTAGCGATAAAAGCAAAATCTATCGATAACCGTAGGATCTTGCGCAGCTGGGGTACACTTTGGTGTGGACTATACACCGCGGTCTGCCGAGTTCAATTCAGCGGTCGGGCTGATAATGGGGCCAATAAAATAACTTTTTTTTTCTTTTTTTTTTTTATGTGCGACGATTTCGGTTACCCGCGTCTTCAATCCGAGTTGTTTCTCCGTTACGGTTCTTAAATCCAACAGACTCACCGATTTTCGTGCGGGCGAAAGTTGAGGAGGCCATGGTTACACACTGGCAACTCACAAGCCACAGCTGAAACTGACCCACAGGTTGTACTGACGACGGAGACTAGTTTGTGTTCTACATTATGTTACTTTTTGTTCGGACTGTAGGAGACGTGTACGTCATGGAATTTGTGGTACAAGGACGGGCAGGTCATCGTGTATGAGTCGAGTGAAGCTGCTCGCGTAATCTTGCTCTGTACACGAACGGCGGCTGATAACCGAGGGGTCTTCGATTCCACCGTTTCCATCCGATAACGCACCGACGGTCGGTAACATCAGCGCTCTACTTTGCCGTCCACCATGAAGATACATGTTTGACGGTGATATGAAAAATTTCATCGTATGCATCGTCTAAGAGAAGATCGTTTATTACGTTCCCGAGATCGTGCAAGATCATGCGAAATTTATGATTAATGTTAGGGATGGTTGGGCGAAGGATCTTCTCGTCGAGCTCCCCTCATCGAGTGCTCTTGTTGAATTGCTCGAAGAACGCCGCGGTGGGTTTGTTCTTGTAAACGACCTGCCTGAGATAATCCTGATGGGATTTCTGTTGCTGGGCCAGCTGGAGATTCTCCCCCGCGATCTGTTTGCTTATCTGTCTGTTAAGGAAACGCGCCGGAGAGATCCGAGAACAATTATTGTTTATTAAATTTTTTTTGGAATTTATGGATGGGTCGTGACTCTTACGCTCTTCGACGTTCCACATCGCGGTGATAAATTTCCGCAGCTCTGGCGTTGCCGGCCATGAAACGATCCCACTCGTCGTTCTTTCGCTTCTCCTCAATCCTCATTTTCTGCAAGTTGGGACGATCGGACGTTATCGAAATTAGCAATCGGACTGGGAAAAAACCAGCGAATTACAGCGAATTATTCGCTATCGGACATAAATATGAACTCGCCTCCATCTCCTCCGCTTGGCGAGCTTGCTCGTCCCGGAAGGCCTTGAGCTCCTCAGATGTCATGCCCTTGTAACGCGAGGCCAGGGGCTTGTTCGGACCCCGGTTACTGTCGGCTTGTTCCTTGGCCTCAGTCAGGAAGTCACCGGTCACGTTATTGTAGATTTCCGCTCGATTGTCCTCTTCATCCTGGATTGCCTCGCAACGGCGACGATAATCCTGTTCCTCTGCCTGCGGCATTTATTCGAACGAGAAAGAAAAAATGTCTGGAGATTAATTGGACGGGCCAACAAATTAATTCATTGACGCAACCAAATTAATCGCCTGGGGCGTATTTAATCGCGCAGTTCATTGGGGCAACTAATTATCTTTTCCGTGAAGTCATAAAAAAAATACAAAAACAGATCACTAGATTACCCGGAGGTCATTAAAAAATATGCGGAAAGCTCAACGAGCAGATGTGAGCAAGAATAATTTATGATTATGAAATCGCTTATAGGAAAACAGGCGGAATAATCATAGTTGATTATAACAAAGAATGGTAAACAAAGCACTAAAAAAACAGACCACCAGCTTACTCGAAGGTCATTAAAAAATAAGCGGAAAGCTCAACGAGCAGATGTGAGCAAGAACAATTCATGATTATGACTTCGTTTATAACAAAAAAAGATGCAATAATCATCGTTAATTATAACGGGTTGGCAAATAAAAACTGCAGAAACAGATCACCAGCTTACTCGGTGATCATTAAAAAATAAGCGGAAAGTTCAACGAGCAGATACGAGCGACAATAATTTATAATTATGAAATTGCTTATAACAAAAAAGGCGCAATGATCATCGTTGAATATAACAGAGCATGGGACTCTTGAATCAATCGGAATGCAGGCGAGCAGCGCTTATCGTAACTGGCTAGGAGAGAAGGTCCGCCAACTATCATTGACGTAATCCTCTTACATACGCGGTACGTCTACCTTGAAAATGCAAACAACTTCGCAGCTAATACCCCGAATAGAGAACTCAGACTTGCTCGCGCTGCATTCATGTTATTTGCAAGAATCTGTATAATCGTTCGTAACTCACGAGAGCGCGGTTAAATCTCGCCGTAGCTTCGTTGTATCGACGCCGACATTCTTCCTCCATTCGTCCAAGTGCGGTGGCGCGTTTGTCCCGCGAAGACACGGCTTCCTGATAAGCCCTCTCGGCGTCCCGACGTTCCTTCTCAGCGGCCCGGCGCTCGGCAACTTGCTGAAGGAGCCAGGACTGCATCTGCTCCTTTTGAATTTTCGCACGCTCCGCTTGTCTGCAGTCCTCGCCTTCGAACCTGAGATGAGAAATATATTTTCAAACAAATTTCATATTTCGGATATATTTCGACATATATTCCTGCAAATATATATATATATATATATATATATCTTACTTCTGAGCAGAAGCCGGTCCAAGCCTCGGATCGTCGTCATTGACTCTAGCAGGCAGAGACTTTTTCAGTGAGTCAGGATCGTAAAGATCGTAGTCACGTCGATCCTCCGGGCGCTGATAAACTCGACGGAAGGTATCGATCTCTGTATTGATTTTTCTTTTTTCCTGTTAAAAAAAGCGGTATGCTTATGTGCATCGATAAGCGATTCCGATGAAAGCATCGTTTCTCACAGACTCGCTGCGATAGCCTTCGTGTCCTCATAATTATCTAATACTATCCCAGACCGACGGCTTATCTCTTTCTCATGCTCCCAGCGGATGAAAACTGAGTCAAGCCCTTGTATCATCGGTCATGCGGCGCAGTAGCGGTCCGATTATGGTAACAATCTCACCTCCTCCCCTCGCTTCTCGAGCATGATCGCGAGCTGGCTGCTGCGCACCAATGCCTCGTCCATTCGGCATTCTTTGACCCGTTCGAGCTGACGCCGCTCTTCTTTCTCCTCAATCTGACGGTCCAGGAATTCCTTGTCTATCTGTGAAGAGGAGAAGTCACTGCGTTGTTTCTCAAGTTGCCCTCGAACCGTAAACGGATTTTGTGTCGCAAAAACGTTATAGCTTCTCCTCCTCTCTGCCTCCCTATCGTTCGTCTTATCGTCCGCGAGCGCGCCCAGTAGTTTTCATTGCGGAAGAAACCGAGGGTCTCACGAGAATCTTTATGCGTACTCCATTTATGTCCAACGTGGATCGATAGCTGAGTCGTAAAGTCGCAATGTTTAACATGTTTCGTATGTCGTACGTTACTATAGCTAAGGCTCCTCCTCGGAAATACTGTCTATTGCGTCACCGGAACGTTATATAGGGCAATTCAGGATGATATGACCAATAGATGTGTCTTTTTAAAAGGCCTGTTAATTGCCGAGCCGTTCCTAGAATGACTCATCCGACGATCCGAAAGGATTCATACACAATTATATATGCGACTTTCGTAGTTTGCAAGCACCACCTCGAGTGACATTTTCTGTTCTACGTCAAGTATGAACTCTTTAATACAGTTCCAATTTAGTTGCTGCCAGTTTCAAAAGCGTGCGAACAATTTTTTTTAAATACCAGTACCCTTGCCTTGACCGGTGGGCACGTTGTACAGGGCAAATGACAATGATATGGCCAATAGATGTGTCTTCTTAAAAGTCGCGTTAATCGCCGAGCCGCTCCTAGAGTTACTCATCCGACGTCCGGAAAGGATTTATACATGCCGAAAAAGAACCGCTATGTCGGTATGGAGCTATTTATAAAAGCGCATTGAATAATTAACTGCTAATCAAGTTTTCGGCACGATCGTATACGATTGTGTATTTTTTTTCCGGGGTACCGAGGCTTTGAGTGATAAATACAAAAGCACCAACTAACGGATCAAATAACTCCAGCGTGGCAATATTCTTTGATACTCCAAATTTCGGGGATTAATATGCCTTCAATCGCGTCGAGTCTCATTATAGTTTTTATCCAATAGAGCCAGAGCGAGTCGGAGCTCGAGTCCCACAATGGGTTCGCCACTCTTGCGGAAAGCTCTTGCGAGCACGCTGATTAATTTCTCGAGGCGTTTGGAGATCTAACTCGAGCGTGACGTAACAGAGTGCCCGTGTTAGTCGCTGTTAATCAGGAAAGGGGTTGGAAAAAAATGAATTCCTAACGAGTATAATGGAAAGAGCGACTAATGTATAGACGATACGAGACCGGGCATGTCGGGTGGAATTAAACCTACCGGTGCATCCACGAGTCCGAGGTCGTAACAGGATTGCTCGAGGATCAACGGTAAGCTCTCAAGCTCCAATCTAACGACGAACCGATAATTCTTACCCCGATGCGCCTGGAACGAGGATCGAAGATCCGTTGCTTCCTGGCTTCTTCGATCCGACGCTTGCGTTCGATGCTCGCGGCGACCTTAAGGTCCTGCGGAGTAGCCAGCTGGAACTTCAGCATTGTCGTGGCTGAAACACACTCTTATATTTCTCTTCCGCGCTATTCCACCGACGCCCCTTGCTGCTCGCCCGGAAGACTCGCTCACGGCTCGCCCGCTCAGAGACGCCCTGCCGCGCACGTGGGATCGATAAGCGGGCAGGACCCGAGATAGGAAGGCCGGAGAGATATTTGACAAAGATTTTTCCGGTTTTCATGCGACATACGAGCAACGAATGGACCCTCAGGAAATCGGAGCGGCCGCTTCTCGAATTGACAAGAGCGAATGACAACTGAATGTTAACTTACCGTCGTTCCGGACACCTGAAGTTAACTGCAGTACGACGAGGCAGCCTTATTGGAAAATGTCGAAAAGTAACCAAATTCGGAAATTTATTAATTTTATCTTAATTGTAAATTCTCGCTGAGGATTGTAAATTTTGGAATTTACAATCTTTCTCACTTGAATTGTAAATTCTGAGAATTGTAAATTCTCGATGAGAATGAATATTCGACAAAGATTCGTCGGGTTCGATGCGAGACGAGCCACTCATGGACCCACAGGAAATCAGAGCGTGACTCAATCTACTTTCCGATAAATTTCCGAGCTTTATGCTCAGGAGCTCCCAGACCGCTCCTCGAATTGACAAGACCGACGACAACGGAATGTTAATTTGCCGTTGTATCAGACACCTGAAGTTAAGAGAAGTACGTCGTGGCAGCCGTATTGGAAAACGTCGATTTTCCTCTTAACGCTGGAGGGCCCGCGGACAAGTATATGCAACTTTGGAAATCGATTAATTTTTTTTTATTCACGCAGAGAATGGTAAAAATGCACACTCTGCGAATGAGATACTGGGACAGACTGGGTGGAAAACGTTTCAATGTCGCGGCTCGATCGCCTCCTTCGTTCGCCTGATATTTCGTGCTGTTATTTCATACCCCATACGGAGTTGTATGCGTGTATCGATATCACCGAGGGGTTCGGGGTTACCATGGAAAGTTTGACTCCCTCCTGGTAACGACGCCGCGGCATTGTCCCTACGTGTCGCAAGTTAAGAATGCTCGGACACTTCCCGGTCTTCTTAAGGTGCTCCATATTTTGAGTTTAGAACGAATTCTATTATCAGAGAGGCAAAATTAACATTTGAAATGATATCGACGATTGTTAATTTAAGAATAGCTTTTAAAAAATATAAATTCTGCAAGTTTCACGCATAAACGATTATTCTATACTTATATTTTGTTCAGGGTCGGTAAAACGTAATTGTATTCAATATTTTAATGATCAACCGATACATTTTGGAACGAAGAAGCTACAATCTGAAGGTTGGTTTAGGTCTTTAAAAAAGAATCGTTCTTGACCGACCTGCCGGAATCTGGTTGTGCCCTTAACTGTCCGAGCACCGGTAGCTCAGCTTCGCTTGTGAAGTTAAAAGAGTATCTTCCCGCGTATGCCAATGAGGGTAGGCGAAGGTGCACCAGTTTGATCAATACCGCTGAAAGCAGCAGCAGCAGCAGCTGATACGTGTAAAATTTCAGGTGTACCCTGGCCCTTCGTTCCACATCCGCGACACGGTACGTCGGATTGGTTACCTTCGGCACTTAGACTTTGGCTTCTCTCGACACGCTCCTCCTATCTTGTTCCGTTGAGCACAATATTCTCTTTGCTGGCATTGTCTTCGCTGCCGGGAAGGCTGAATTATTATTTACGGTCTTACGAATGCATGTATGTACATTTGCAGATGCATCACATAATCGCAGCTCGTCCCGAACAGCTTCAAGCACGGGCTCGCGGCTAATTACCAATAATTATCCCATCCGTCTTGCGGAACAGCTTGACAACGGCGCAGCTACTCCTCGCCGTTGTCGGTTGCACGCCCGCGACGCCCGACGATGGTAAAACTGTCACGTTTCCGATTAAGTGTATGCGACAGACGTACAGGCGGGTGGATTTGCCACCCGAGAGCTCGCAACTTTGCCGGAGAACGAGAAACAACGATAACGTGGCACAATGTTTTACGCACGACGATAACGTGTGAGCTATAGCGTACCACGCGCGGCCCTCGCGTCATTACGAAATCTTTTCCTCGCTCTCTCGAGTCCATGCGACTCTTGACATTTTTTTTGCCTCGGAAATACATTGCTACGGTGCGATGTGTTGAAAACTGATACAAGTATTTTTCCATCAGTAGGTAATCCGCGATAACATCAATTGAATTTTATAGAGTTGTTTATCTCTAGCTGCGGTCATCTCGACAGTCGAGGGAAAAATATTGATTGTCAATGACGGGTGTAAACAACCGGGTGCAAAAAACAACAGTAATGTCACGTCGGCTGTCGGCGATCAACGGCGTTATGGACACGAAAAAAAATCATTTATCGCTACGATTCAGCGAAGTGCGACACTGGATTCAAGTTCAAGGCGCAGTGGGAGCAATCGGTTGACTGCACGCAGAGCGGAAACTTGTCTCTGATTACCATTCCTCGTTGGATTCGCGCGAGTTGAAGGGCATTGGAAATATCTTTTTTCCCGACTGCGCTAAAATAACCACATTCCTTGCGTGCAATACGGGCGGAAAATAGCCTACTATTGACCGATGATCATTATTAATCAGTGCGCATGCGCAGTACAATTTCATTACTCCCTAGGGAGTAATAGGGCTCATTACTCCCTCTGCAAGCTCTATTACTGCCGGGGAAGAAATGGTCATTGGCAAATATGGCGATTTTGCGACGCAAGAAATGCGGTCATTTTAACGAAGTCGGAAAAAAAATATCGTATGGCACAAGGGAAGAAGTGCCTTTTCACCGCGTGTGAATTTCTGCCCTCGCTTCGCTCGGGCATCAAACTTCACACTCGGTGAAAAAACGCACTTTCCTCCCTTGAGGCATAATATACTATTATTCCCGACTGCGCTAAAATAACCACATTCCTTGCATGCAATACGGGCGGAAAATGGCCTATTATTGACCGATAATTATTATCAACATGTGCGCATGCGCGGTACAATTTCATTACTCCCTAGGGAGTAATAGGGCTCATTACGCCCGCTGGAAGCTCTATTACTCCCGGGGGAGTAATGGTCATTGGCGAATATCACAGTTTTGCGACGCAAGAAATGTGGTTATTTTAACGATGTCAAAATAACTACATTTCTTACCTTACGTACCTGGTTACCTCAAGGGCTCAGGCCACAGTAAAATTTCGATTTTTTTTTTTTCATTTTCTAATAGTTTATAGTATCAAGAATATTCAGTTGAATTTTAATGTCGAATCAACGAATTACAAAAGTTAAAAACCGTTATGTGGAAATTAGCGCTCGAACAGCTGCGCGGAGTGCTCGAGCAGCGGCGCGGCCGAACTTTGAACGCGTTTTTCTCGAGACATGACTTTCAAAATCGGTGGCCCTAATATCTCAAAAACGGCTCGATGGATTTTTATGAAAATTTTTACCGATTTACTTCTACAGATTCTTTAGTCATTGACGTTTTCATATTTTTAAAAATAATAATAATTTTCAAAAATTATTGAAAGCGTAAAAAAATTGGTAAAAATCGATTTTTTTTTTCAACTGGCTGCCATTTTGCCAATTTTTTCCCCCTCGTCAAGGACTGCGTTATGTATCATTTGTTAAGAAACAATTAAAATGTTTTATTTCAGATAAAATGACAAGACAGAATCAGGACTACGGCAAACGAACTTCCAAAAATGGTTTACGCCACCCGTTAAAAAACATATATAATGAGAATAAAACGTAATGGAAAAATTCCTAAATGTTCTTTAATATATTCTCCTTGTGCCCTAAAAAAATCAAATCGCTAAATCGTATGTTTACAGAGAAAAAAATCACGAAATTAACATGCGTTTTTATGCATTTACTGTGGCGTAAGCCCTTAAATGTGCATCATACACCAATTTCAAGGTTGCAGATGAGAGACCAATGGGCGTCACGTGGATGTAACACGAACGTCACATATCTAGTGAATAGTCCGACGCTCACCATTCATAACTCTCTAAAAGAGGTTGTTTAGCATCCAATTAGCGCTATGAGACGCGTTTTCTTATAGATAAATGCTAACGAGTCTATTCTCCGTGGACATCCGTGGAAACTAGTCTTTGATTACGATAGCTCGTCAAATTCACGGGAGCTGAAGGGGGTTGGAAATATCTTCTCCCCTCTCTCGACGAGGATGGAACCAGAGTTATTGGCCCAAAGTGAACAATACCGGACCAAGTGTTACTTTGCGTAGTTCGCAAGAACCACCTCAAATAACATGTCCTGTTCCACATAAAGTATGAACTCCTTAATCGAGTTCCAATTTTGTGCCTCCCAGTTTCTCCTTCAAAAGCGTGCGTACAATTTTTTGGAATACCAGCTCTCTTGCCTTGACCGTCCCGCATTGGCTGCCTTAAATGTGCATCGCACACTAATTTCAAGGTCGCAGATGAGCGACCAATGCACGTCACGTAGATAGTCCTGTAACGTGAACATCACATATCTGGCGAACGGTTCGGCGCTCAATATTCATCACTCTCTAAAAGAGGTTCTTTAGCATCCAATTAGCTATGTGAGATGCGTTTTCTTATAAATAGATGCCAACGAGTCTATTCTCCGTGGATATCGTGGTTTCTGGATAGTTCAGCTTTCGAGTAATAACATCGAGTACTTTCGGGTTTGGTTGTCGTCAGTTAGCACAACTTGCCGGGCCAAGTCGAAATCGAAGGAAACGAAGATATTGGTCCAAAGTGAACAATACCGGGCAAAGTGTTACTTGGCGTAGTTCGCAAGGACTACCCCAAGTTACATGTTCTGTCTCACATCACGCATGAACTCTCCAATCCAGTTGCAATTCACTTCCTACCAGTTTCTCCTTCAAAATCGTGCGCACAATTTTTTTTATACCAGTACCTTTAATGTACATGGGATATTAATTTCTAGGTCACGGATGAGCGACCAATGGACGTCACATGGATAGTCCTGTAACGAGGCCATCACATATCTGGCGAACAGTGCGACGCTCGCCATTCATATCTCTCCAAAAGAGGTTCTTTAGCATCCATTTAGCTCTTTGAAACGCGTTTTCTTATAGATAGATGTTAACGAGTCTATTCTCCGTGGACATCGTAGTTCTTGGATAGTCCAGCTTTCGAGTAAGAACACCGAGTACTTTGGGGTACAGCTTTCGTCAGTTATCGCAACTGCCCGGGTCAAGTCGAGATCGATCGGTGGCAGTGAATAACGCAGACAGCAAGCTTGCGCCGTGGAGTATCGTTTCGAACGATCCAGTTATAAGTTATCGCGTCTTGAAGTTCAGGGTCAGTAGTGTCGTGCGTCACACGAGAGTAGTGGCAGCATCGAGCTGCCCCGACTTTGCTGCTCCCACCAATTGCATCAAACGCACAGCCGATGTCGTCGTTAACACCGTCGCGCTGTGCATTTTATATTACCTTTGTCAACGACAGTTTCTGTCTTTGTTCGTCGCAGCTTTTACGGTCTTTGCGCTCTTTGCTCTCTCGCTCATCATCCTCATTAGCAATTTCGAATTTCACGCCGCGATTTCTGTCACGCACGTCAGAGAGACCTCTCCCCCTTCTCCGGCGGGACCGAATTTGCCAGTGAACGATTTTCTTGTGCTCTGCCAACGAAAGCGTTTATTCGTGGCGATAGCTCGTATAACTTAGTCAGCGCTTAGCAATAACTTTCAGTACCTGTGAGTTACAGGCTAGAAGAGATGGCGTATATATGCTCTTCATAGGTGGATATTTATAATAGCGAAATGCCGCTCGGCGTTACTAACGTTTCGTGAATTTTCTGTCAATTATTGAATGTCAATTATTGAATGGTTTTACCATTTTAGGGGGGGGGGGATTAAAAAAAGTCTCATCTCAACTGGGGAACCTTGGTCCCTATTGCCCCGCTACATATTCGATTGATATTTACACTCTTCGTGTATTATGAAGGCACTACTGTGAAAACAGAACACAGTACAACGTACATTCACATGAAAGTTTCGTAAATGCGCCTCGAACTGTGGCCAAAGTGGGCTCAGGTCAGTACATAGATTTTTCATTGTTGCCTAATCCAGCGACCGCAAATAGCCGCTGTGACGACATCCCGTACCTATGCCGATCTGTCCGATCTTACCAAACGACTTCCAACTAGTCTCTTTCACCGACAGATCTTCAGCTTCAGCTCCTTCTCCCCCTCCCCCCCGTATACGCGCAATAACTGCTATGGTGATTACACAGCGGGAACATTGCTCATACAGCTGAATGTTGTTTGTGAGGAACTTGCATTAAGCTGGAATCGAAAGAATGAAAAATTTCCACTGTTACCACCGTACCGCTTGACAATATGCCAAAACCTAAAAAATGCATGGATAAATGTGGTCCACAAAATGTTTTTGGAACTCTTCCATTTTGCCTGAGGAGGCTTACAAGGGTACCGTTGCCTACAATTTCGACGCTTTAAAGTGTCCTGAAATCCCGGGTAGAAATTCAGTCATCGGCTCAATACAGCCATTATCAGGCTTGCCATAGTGTCTCATTGGGCCATAGTACGGCAGGCTGAGAACGGCCTTAGCTGAAATTTAACGCAGTATTTGAAACGGCCGTGAACAGGCTGCCTGATCACGGCCTAATCAAGCTGCCTAATTGCCCCCTGAGCAAAATATAATAATTACATTTTATTTATTACCGTTATTTTATCGGATTTGTGAACCTTTTTATATTTGTTCTTCGGATGTAATTAACTCATTACTATTATTTAAGACGTGAAAAATCCGATTTTTAACTCGCGCATTGTGGAACTCGAACCAGCGATCTTGCTAATGGGGACTTATCCCATTACGGCGGCGCCTTAACCAACTCGGCCATCCTCAACTTGAGAAACGTAATGTCGAATGTGCTTTTAAGCTCCGGAAGCGATATATACACGACTATGTATACTTTTACAGAGTGCCTGACACGTGCATTCTCGGCCAAAAATGAAATTCAGTGCGAATTTTGAACACTTTCTAATGAGATAAATATCGAAAAAAATCAATCATATGTAAGAAGCTGGGGACATTGATTATGCATAATAGTAATGTAAAAAAATTATAATAAATAGAAAAATAAATAGTCAACAAATAATCAGGCAATCTGTTTTATTGAATCGTTTAAATTATTTAAATTATCTGTTTACTTATTAAATTATCCCGACATCCAAAATTCGTTGCAAGATTTCGTTAACATTTTTTTCCAACGTATGAAAATTTTATAAAAAATTCACATCGACTCTAAAAAATGTACGAATTTATTTGAAATTAGAAAAAAAGGTTCGTTGATTTTTTTCTAAAAATTTATTTTTAAAATATCTTAGTAATCATTTTTGCGAATTTTCATTATGCGAAATCAATGTTCTTGACACCTTTAATACTATTTGTTTTTAGGGTATTATGAAGTACTGAAATTTGAATCAACTTTCGGTTGAGGACCCGTCTACAAAACATTCTTCAATTGTGATGCAAACATTATTTAAAGGAAAATGTATATTTGTGTCTAAATCCGGTTCGTCAGCCCATGAAATTTGCAATATTCAAAGATTTTAATCTTGTACATTGTGATGTTCACTTCTTGAACTAGTAATTAAACTAGTACTGAACTAACAAGATGTTCAGAATACTGTAAAGATAGCTTGAGTATAGCAGACCCGATAACGCCCCTACTGTGGCCGGGACCGAATATCCACTTGATTGACAAAACTGCCCGAGCAATGCCTGATCTGGACCTGATCTTACTAGCGGTAGGCTAGCCTGGTCATACAAACCGTGCCAGACTCGGTCCAGATAAGGCTTTCCACAAAATGGCAAGCCGTACCATTTCCTCATTACGACTTAATCAGTTGTAAGACATACCTGATCAAATTTCTACGCGATATGACTACGGTCATAAATTACGGCCATATGGCCGTAATTCCATCGAGCGACAAAGATATTGTTTTTTAGAAAATACGATAAACCATCACTCTTCAAGAAAATGGCCTAATCATATTTTTGTTTACCTTCGTTTCAAGGCTTCGGCCGGTGTACTTTTCCCTTTCTTTATATTGTGTTCTAGTGGGACATGTACGCCTCGAATAATCAGAAAAACAACAATGCACCACTCCAACATTCTCACCACGATCTCTCACCCGATCCATCTTACTCATTATCCGCTGAATCCTCATTGCGGGAATTCACGATACAACGCGACACTGTAGATTCAGCGAGAGAGGCCAGTGTGCAAAGTGCAACTTCGCCGCGACACGCTGGCTCACCGAGATAAAGAGCCATCCGAGAAGGCCGCTCGGAATGAAAAGATTGTGCAGGATCTCTCGTATTATCCCCCACGAGGTTCATCTCTCCGGTCACCCTCTGCCAGGTGCATCCTATTTTGCGGTCGTCGACTGGTATATCCGGCGGAGACGGTAGGGAATTGTTACCTTTTCTTTCTTTTTTTTGTTGAATTTCGATTCAGCCTTTGGCAAACCATACTTATGTCCACAATATAAAAAAAAAAGAAATAAATAAAAATAAAGATAAAGAATAGCGATCCCTGCGAAGAGGCCAAGAGAAATATGGACAAAGCGCCACAAGGCGGGAGAAGAGGAGATGACGATGATGGCTGGCTAGAGGAATTCGCGGGGAATCGGGTGAGCAAGTGGATAGAGTCTCACGCCTGCGCAGTCGCGGTGACGCGAGATGACGTCACTTGCGAGAGGAAGGCAAGCGGGTCCGGGGTTCGCCGCGTGCAGCTCGGAGAGTAAGCAAGAGCGAGAGGGAGAGAGTTGGGGAAAGAGAGAAAGAGAGAGAGAGGGAGAAACCGAGACACGAGTAGAGGCAGGCTGCATAGCGTCAGCCGAGTCGCGCCAGACACTCAGTCTCGCGGCGTACCTCGAACAGTGAATATTAGTTGGCTCGTGTGTGCGCGCGAGAGATAGTCATCGCCGGGGGACAGTGCTTTTTGCCCCCTCCAAACCGGCCGTCCACCTATCCTCAAGCTCTCCCGCAGCCACCACCGGTCGTAACGCGTAACGTCGCCACTACTGAGCTCGAAGCAGCTCCGTGTATGGTTTAGTCGAGTAGTAGCGCCCAGTGATGGACAGACGGTGAGCCCGCGATAAGTGATAAGGGAGAAAAATATTAATATATTTAAGAATAAATATATCCACCACTACCGCTGAAACTTCAACCTATTGTCCCAAGCCAAGAGGTATACGTAGAAAGCAAGACGCCACAGACAGAAAAGTGAATAGGAGCGTTAAGACAATTTTTTTTTATTTCCACCGCGGCATTATCGACCATTCGGAGTTAACCGGAGTGACTCACAGGGTCGGAAATCCTACGGCGGGAGAAAAACACAGAATCGACACATAATTGTGGAAAAAAAACTCGGCGCTTGAGGGCCTCCGGCAGGCGCGTATTTGCAGTAGTAACGCCCGTCTATAGGCAGACCCACTTCTACTCCAGCGACGAAAGTTGTTTTTTTTTCTCTTCTTTTCGGTGAGTCGCGCTGCGTAGCTACGACGCGGGCATAGAGGAGCTCCAGTACCAGTATCGCCGCTGCCATCGTCGCGCGGTGGTTGTCCATGCCCAGAGAGATCAATTTAACACA
Organism: Stenichneumon culpator; assembly: GCA_964017025.1. Lineage (NCBI taxonomy): Eukaryota > Metazoa > Arthropoda > Insecta > Hymenoptera > Ichneumonidae > Stenichneumon > Stenichneumon culpator. Next base: position 4,287,295 of record OZ024772.1, read on the forward strand.
TAATCGGCGTGCGACTTTTGTGATCATTTATTTTTGACAAGCTGCCTTTCGTGCCTCGTCGATTTGACGCCCGATCGGCTGTACCGATGCGTCGAAGGGTCCCGATGAACCGGAAAGGAGCTCTCTGAATTAAACTCGAGAGTCGGAGGAATCCGGGCAAGTGGAACGAAGTGGTCTGCGCCAACTCGAACGGGACGAGAGGGTGGCCCGAGGGATTTGTCGTCCGATCGCCGCCGAGCGACACGTTTCACCTTTTGGCACACACTCGCCGCTCTCGAGTGAGTTCTCCCATTGTCGCTTCCGCCAGTCGGTTTCTCATCTCGCGGTGCAAGATCGCCGGACCGGTTGATCCTGAACGGCCGACCTTTGCGAGACAAAGTAGCGTTGGAATCGCTCACGACAAACGATTCGCAGGAGACTCCACGAGCGACCTCCCCGTGTGCTGGACGAGTGTCCCCGAGCGAGATCCCGGAGATCTCACTAATGCTTGTTCACCGGAAGAGGACATTGAGAAACGAGAGTAGCGTACCGATCTATTGAGGTCAAGTGCCATCCATCGAAGGACCCCCGGTGTCGCGATAAAAAAAAAGGTGCCACGAAGTAGCGCGTACTATGACAGGATGAGCTGCTCGGTAAAGATTTCGAGCGGGAAGAGCTGGAGTGGTTCGCAGAGGCGAATCGGCTCGTTGCCCGAGGAAACGGCACCTGCCTATCCGGGCCAGACGGCGGTACCTGCGTCGGGTAACGTCCTTACCCCACAGTCGAACACGAACAGCAACGTATCGGGTACGCCCTCCAACTCGTCCTACGCACTGACCTTGCATCATCAACATCAGTCACAACTTAGCACAACGGGACAAGCACCACGCCCCGCCAAGTCGATCGCCGCCAAAAAGGGTGAAGATACGACCAAATTGCTGAAGTACATTGATGACAACGTTATCGGCAAGAATGGCACGTTCTTCGGACCATTCGGTCGTAGGAAAGGTACGCAAATATATATATATACATACATATATACCTATATTTTATGGCCATGAGAATCTTTTCGGTTCACATGATAAGGCTCACGCTTACTGCCGCATCTTATCTGTTTATAAGTTCAATAATAATAATAATCATTATTATTATTATTATTATTATTATTATTATTATTATTATTACGATTATTGTTGTTGTTGTTGTTGTTATTACGATATTTGGGTTGCATGAAGATTCCATAACGGAGTTGTGTAATGATGATGCTGGCATAGCATGGCGTGCGGTGTTTTCCTATCGGGCAAGCTGATCATACACTGCGTAACCCGCGCAGGCCCATCAGCTGTCGTGTTCGACTCGGTAGACTGTACGGCACCGGTTCGCGGCGTCGTGTTTCTTATTGGGCCCCCCTCGGCCCCCTCAGCTGTCCCCCCTCATACCGTGACGCGTTATCGTGACACGGAATGTTACGTGCAGTAACATTCGGATAGTCATCTGAATTCGCGCTATTCGATGATTGCCGGATTGTCGTCGGCCGCAACGGCTGGACGTCGGCCTCACGCGATACGCGCGCCCCAATGAAAACCGCGAACCGATTTCCACCACAGAGGGGGAAAAAAGCGATCGGGCGCCCCCCTTTTCCGTCGGCAAATTTCTACTTGTCTGCGCACCTACGGTAACGGTACGACCGAATGTTCGCAAAGCCGAACCAAGGGCAAGTGCTCTCAGCAGACTGTTGGGCGCCTGCCATTCACAGCCAGTAGCCGTTTTCCTATTGGTTAAACACTGTTTACCCCACTCGCGAGAGCCTCGCGCGAGGGTGGCGTGGGGGGGGGGGGGGACGATATCGCGAAGACGGAAAGTTACTATATTCGGTACGGGCAACGAGATACGCAATCGCACTCGATTCAAGAACACTCGAACGCCTTTATACCATGCACCGAATCGCCCGGATGTATTTCTTCGCGGGATTCTGCCGGTTTTCGAAATGTGCGTTGGTTCGATATATTCGGGGTAAATATGGGAACGCGACTCTGCGTCCACCGCCCAGACTCCCCAAAAGAAGGTTGAGGATTTTGATTTTTTTAAAAGATCGACGATACACGCGTCATTATGGATACGGCTCGTCGACTTTTCAATGGAAGTTTATGCGGACGCTAGCGAACGAGCGATTCAATCGTGCGATTTCTGAAACGATCATGTTCGGATTGAACTAGTTTTGCATGGGCTGATTAGATTCAAGTGGTTTCCCTTGACCCACAATTTAAATTCTCTGACTCGCGGATCGGCGACAATATTTTTCTTTTTTTTATTTAACGGGTATACCGTTATCGGCGAGTCGATAAGCGTAAGACGTGCGAGCGCGTTAATTCGACACGATTTAACGATCTTGCAATCGAGCCTGATAACGTGATAACTACATTTGGTACTTCTGCGACTGATACGTAATAATTATAAAGAGCGCTTTGTTTACTATCATTTTTTTCCCTGAGATATTTCGTATCTTTCCTCCGAAGGTGTTATCGCTACGAAAACATACTCGAATCCACAAGAATGTGTTTTGTAATAATCAACGTTCCCACCAAGTGCGAATTGATTAGCGTGAACACTCGTATAGAAATGATGCTATACTTGTGCTTGTGGGCTATGCACCGGGGTGTTTTTATCTTGTTTTCCTTTTAGAGCGAGCTTTTTTAATCTATAAGCATGTGTTCCGTTCTCTTTTGTCCGGTCTACGACCGGTATCGAGCGTCGCCGAGACCAATAATATCGCCGGTCTGATTTGTCTTTTTCTTTATTTATTTATTTTTTTTTGTTTGCCGAACGGCCACCAGGTTAAACGGAAGGAGTTGTTCTTGTCGTGTGCGAGTACTCGGTGTTCTCGATACACAGAGATACCATCTGCACACATACGGAGCACAGACCGATAGACGCGTTTTTGTCTCGTCGCCTTGTTGTGTCGCGGTACGGTACGATGTTTTCCGATTCTCTAGTATGTTGAAAATTTGCGTGATTCACTCCCCCGAGGTTAATGGCCATCGGTTGCGAGTCGTTGTATTTATCGTCTCTGGAAAACATAAGATAAGGGGTGTGGGGCAAATTGGACACGCGTGCAAAATGGACCGGGTCCGAAATGTCATTTAATTTTGAGCCTTAATCGTGATGGTATGAAGTGGTCTATTTTTGTCGCATGTAATTTTTATTTCTTCATATTTCAAGAATTGATAAATTATCGAGAAAATAAGTACAATACAGCCTGTGAGTCGTGACCGTTTGGGAATTCAAATTTATTTCCATTTTCCCTGCGACTGCAGGAAAGTCCCTTTTGCCACGTGGGGAAAAATGGACTCGGTCCAAAATGTAATTCAATTTCGAAAACATCCATTTTGAGCCTCGATCGTCATGGTATACAGTGATCCATTTTTGTCCGAACCATTTATTTTCTTCGTTTTGTAAGATTTGATAGGTTATCGAGAAACTAATTAAAATACAGCCTGTAAGTCGTGACCTAAGAGTTGAACTTTATATTAATTTTCCCTGATGCGACTGCAGGAAAGTCCATTTTGCCATGCGGAGAAAATGGACTGCGTTAGAAATGTCATTAAATTTCGAAAACATCAATTTTGAATCTCGATCGTGATGGTATAAAGTGGTCCATTTTTGACTCATACAATTGTTTCTTCATATTTTAAGAAATTATGGTTTACCCAGAAAATAATTAAAATACAGTCTGCAAGTCATGAGCTCTTCAGAATTCCAATGTATGTTTAATTTTCCCTGTGACTGCAGGAGAGCCCATTTTGCCACTTTGTTTTTTGTTTTTATTGGGTCGTGGCAACGAAGGAGTGGAAATCGTGAAAGCTCGCGGAATGGCTTTGCCCCACTCTCCGCCGCGCGTGTTTGAGATAGTCACATATTTTTCCGATGCACATCGACGGTCTACATGAACTCGTCGCACTCGCATGCCGACCACTTCGGTGACAAACATGCGATAGTGACCGTGTTGCTTTAGATTAATTTTCTATGGCTACAGCTGTACCGATAGCGAGCGATTAGTCACAAATCCGACAAACGGCGAACGTCGTTCCAAACTATCTTTCACGGTCGCATAATTTTTTTTAATTTTGCACCGTTTCCGAGTGGGTCATTTTTTTGTGGCTCGTTATGTACCCTCGTTTTTTTGTGTTTTTTGCGATTTCGCGCTGTCCCAGAGGACAGCCAACCCGAGTTCTGCGCAGATGCCTTTCAAGGTGACCTTGAAACTAAGCGCAGAGAGTAAGTTTATTTTTTGTACACGGAGCCCAAGTGATAACAGCCAATCGAGCGAGAATTCCATTGAAGCTGTATGATGTGCCATTTTTCAAAATTGGTCGGAGCCAATTCCGCTTAACGGAAATTCAGCAAATTCGTATGAAAGAAAATATTGACATCACAGACCGGTTTTATATGTCGGCACATGCGCGATCGGAATCCACTGCGTATTCGGTAAAGTATCAAAAAAAATTCACTGTAGAAAAAAAATGTGATATATTCGAAGTTTCTGTTTTGCATAAACCGCTAGATCAAATTTAGTATACAATCGTGAGGTGAAATCAATGCTCGATGGATTCGATCGAGCTTTTTAGACGTGTTTGATACACCGATCAATTAATTTTACCTCGATACTATATACCAAATTTGATATACCGTTTCCTGCGCAACATAAAAATTCATAACTTGTTTGTACATCTTTTTTCTTAAAAAGTGTTGACGATGAGGCTAACATCTGGCGTTTTATCTACATGGATCCATTACACGAGGTATCAACTTTTACGATTGTCAGTCTTTCCAGAGGGCAAATTAATCATTAAAAATGTCAATTAGAAAAAAGGAGGAAAAACACATTCCACTATTTAAAAAATTGTAAATTTAATGTACCCGTTTGGAAGTTCTTATGCAAAAACTGGTACATTTAATCGAATGTGCAATTTTGATGAAAAATTAATATACTTTAGCATTGAAATGAAATGAAATTATGGGAATTAAAGAACTTTTATGCAAAACTAAAGTAAATTATTGAAAATAAAGTATTTCCAATGTTTTTAGTGTACTGAACATTAATTTTTTATCGGAATTGTACATGAGATTTAATATACCAGTTTATACATAAAAACCTCCACGAGTACAATAAACTTCATACGATTTTTTTTTACACCGTCCGTCACGGCAGAAGTATTTATTCTACTAAAGGTTCCACCTTTAGAGTAGTGAGATAAATATTAAGAAATAGACTATCGTAGAGACATAAGCTTCGCGACAAAAATCTTTTCCAGCGTTTCTAACTTAGCCGACTCTCCCACGTTGCCGATACGTGAACACTAAAGAAGTGTCGTGATCGTATCAGTTAAGATAGTTGTGTAGTTTTGAATGTACAGTTGTTGGTTCCAAAATAGCAACGTCATTGTCCTGTGGTATAACGGTAATACGTTAATTAACATACACAACCATACATATGGCATCGCTGTGATAATTCAAATGTGGACACTCTTCAATCTTCCTACGAGCATGACGGCGAACCCTCTCGTAAATCGCGGGAATGACGTCATGACTTGTTTACTCGGACGAGTTGAGAGAGTATTAGTATATGTTACAGGAGCCCCGATCGCCCACTGCCACACGAGACATTACAGAAATTTATTCGATCCACAGGTAAAAGTCGTACAAATGCTGAACTATTTTATTTCAACGCTGATTTCTCTTGCCGCTGGCAACATGTTGTAAAACAACATTAATGCAAAACATTCGTGCCGCGTCGACCGTTTTTGTCACTCATCGATTTATTCATATCGACGGCTTGGAATCTATAGGGCATAAGCCATACAGGGGAGAACGGGGCAAAATGGACCATTGATACAAATTTTTCGTAGAACTGAAACAAATACAAAATTTATAAAACTGCGAAACGAACATTCCGGACATGTTAGCCTACGAGAATCTCAAAAAAAAAAAATTTCACGAAACAATAAATGACACCTCCACGAGGAAGCGAAACGGGGCAAAACGGACCATTTATACAAATTTGTCGTCGAACCAAAACTAAAATAAAATTTCTTTAAACGGTACAAACGGAACATTCCGAACATGTTTCCATATTAAAATTCAAAAAAAAAATGTGTTGACCAAAAAAATAAAAGAAACCTCCACTAGGAATCGAAAAGAATCTAATCTAGAATGGCGTAGACCATTTTGCCCCGATCTCCTCCGCTCCGGCCATGGGGCTTTGCGCTCTTTCGTTTCTTCGTCATCGATATGTGTACACAATCGAGTCAGTGACAGAATGGAACGAGCGTCTCCGCGAACGATTTTTCTCTCGCTCCATTCCCCGTTCCTCGCACTCGGAGCGGCTGTAGTGCCGGTCCGAGGATACGCGGAGGCGCGCCGGCGTCGAGTGTGCGAGTGTGTGTCTGCTCCTACGCGGTTCTGCTCCACTCCGTGACCTCCAACTCCCGCGAGGGGAACACGTGTACGCAAGATGGTCAGGCAAGACCACGCGGTTTACGATGCCGCGCAGCGATTGGTCCCTCTCACCCGGTTCGCCAATTCCACCTCGCTTCGCTCGTTCCTCTGGCGCACCAGAGACTGAGAGAGAACGCGACACGCAGCCGCGGGCACCGGCACAAGCGTGAGCCAGCCACCAGAAACCTACACACACAGAGTTATAGAGAGAGCCCGTTATCGTGCGACTTGACGGTATAGGTGCGACGGGCGATCCGCTTGAGCGCGTGGTAAAAAAAAAAGAAAGTAAAAAAAACAAAAACAAAAAAATTTCAAGTGCCCTAAGGCTTTTTCGAGTAAAAATTGAGATCAAAGGTTGCTCTCACTCATCACCCTTAGGCGATAATGTTCCCTTGCCGTCAGCAAAGAGGATCAACGTTGCGCCGGGTAATAATAGGGAATTCAACATTTTAAAGAAATACAATCATGAAATCGGTTATCTGTCGACTGAGAGCTTTTTTTATGTCATATCTATATCCGGTCGCGGGATCGAAAAGAAATTTATCCGAGTGTTTTCGCGTTTCTCGGCGGGCCCAAGCTTCGCCAGATTACTTGAACACGTGCGATGCCACGAATAATCGCGACGGTGAAAAGATTAAAAAAAAAACGCAAAGTAAAAAAACAAGAACAAAAAAATTAAAGTGCCCGAAGGTTTTTTTGAGTGAAAATTGAGATCAAAGATTATTCTCACTCATCACCCGGAGACGATGAATATTCTCTTGCCATCAGCAAAGTGGATGGATGTTGGGAGTGGAATTATAAAATTAAAAATTCTATCGACATAGAATCATAAAATCTGTTATCTATCGATTACGAGCTATTTTTATGCCATAGCTGCATCTATATTAGGTCGCGGGTTTGAAAAGAAGTCTCTCGGCGAGGCCAAGCTTCGCCAGGTTTCTTGCATACGTGCAATGCCACGAGTGATCTCGACAGGTCCTCGCAAATTCGGAGGAAAAATTTTCTTATTGGTGAAAAGAAAAAAAAAAGAAAGAAACGCAAAAGACTGCAAGTGCCCGAAGGCTTTTTCGAGAAAAAATTACATTAAAGGTAGCTCTAACTCATCATCCGGAGAGACCATAAATATTCCCTTGCCATCAAAGCAAGGGATACCTTGCAAAGTATATGGATAGGGGAGGCGGAATATGAAATTCAAAATTCTATCGAAATACAATCATAAAATCTGTTATCTGTCGACTGAGTGCTATTTTAATACCATATCTGTATCTATATCCGATCGCGGGTTTGAAAAGAAATTTATCCGAATGTTTTCGCGTTTCCTGGCGAGGCCAAGCTTTGTCGGGCTCTTACATATCTGCAATGCTGAATGATTGCGACGGGTCCCTGCAAATCCCGAGGAGAAATTTTCCACATGTAAATATATATATATATATATATATGCATACACAAGAGATTCGAGTGTGAATGCGTATAAATATGCATATAGAAAAATCTCGATATAACCGGTCTAGCGCCCGGCGGATATCCAAAGATGTTTACCTGCCGTACGAGTATTCTCTGTCGATATATCATAACCAGCGATGACGCGGGTGCCGTATACAATCGAGTGGATCATGACGTCCGGGACGGAAGCTCGAAGCCACGGGGGACGATCGCCAGTTGATTAACCGGCCATAGGAGTCGAAACCTGTCGAATAAACAAAAAACTATTTGAAACTGTGCGTGCCAGACAAGTTGGCCGTACACTTCCTGCTCGGAATTTGTTTATGCATGTCCGATGCGTGTGCGCAGTGCAAGGATGTTTATCGTCTAGGCGATACGAGGAGCGTGCGCGCGCATCGGACCGATCGGAACGCTTCCGAGTTTTCACTGGCCGCGTGTGTTTGGTAAATAAGATCGACTCGGATTCGTTACCGGGTTTCCGGGCACGGGAGCGAGCGACAAAGAGAGCCAAAGAGAGCGATAGGAACAACAGACACAGGTCTCCCTGTGCTGTGTAACTTCTTTATCCTTCTTCTCCGTTCTCCCCACCCGACGGTGACTCTCACAGTTATTCGCAGACGTGACTCATCGCCCCGGTGGAACTCTGAGCATACGAATGGATCACGAATTGCGAAAGGCAAACATGGGTATACATATGTATATATCTTGCTCGTGTGCTTTAAATTGAAAACAACAAAAAATGTCAATGACTCAAGAACAATTCCCTTACGGGCTGCCAAAATAATATTTTATTGTTATGATAACAATAATAATAAATATTATTATTATTATTATTATTATTATTAATTACACACATCTTTAAATTCTTACAATTTTCATGTTAAAATTGGAAGAAGATTTATTTACGTGGGGATTACCTTTCATTATTATATACACTGAGAGAAAAAACGGGGATGGAGCGAACATACATGAGCGCCGAATATGGTTGAACCAACCGAATATGGTTGGCTCAATGACGATTTAGGTGGCCCAACCACCGAGAGGTTGAGTTAACGACATAAGCTTCACTCGACTTCTTGGTGAGGTTAAATACGGCGACACTGATGGTGAACTTGAATCAATCAACCTCACTGAGGTTGGCTCAGCCTCGACTAGATCTATTGATTTAAGTTCACCATGAGTTTCGCCGTACTTAACCTCACCGAGAGTTTGAGCCAACTTTATGTTGTTAACTCAACCTCTCGGTGGTTAAGCCACCTAAATCGTCATTAAACTAACCATATTTGTTTGAGTCAACCTCTCGTGTGTGTTCGCTCCATCCCCGATTTTTCTCTCAGTGTATATACATATATATAATTAAATATATATAGCTCGTGTGCTTCCCACCTGAAAAACAACATAAAATGTCAATGACTCAAAAACAATTTGCTTGCGGGCTGCCAAATCAATATTTTATTGTTATAATAATCATTATTATTATCATAATAAATATTATTATTAATGCGCCTCTTCTTTTAATTGTTACAATTTTGATGCTAGAATCGGAAGAAAATGTATTAACGAGGAAATTATTTTTCTATTTCTCGGTGTGCAATTGATTTACTTGCATCGGGTTCGAGTGATCCACTGGGACACAGCGACTCGATTGAGACAAACATATCGACGGCATCGTTGCGTCTCTCGTTTCATTGTTATCACGAAATAGGTTCGCGGTATCACCGAGATGCTGTGTGCTCCGATGGAAATAAAGAAAAAAAAAACTGCTTTCCTGGCGTTCGCGATATGTATAGCCGGCAGTGAGCGAGCAATTTGCATCTCCCGCAGTGCAGTACGGCAAATATTAGCCCCACTATCACCGCACACAATCACAGAGTTGCAGGCGAGCCACCATTCTCACAGTATAATACAATACCATTCTCTAGCTTTCGCTATGCGCGCTTCCGTCCCGCAAACCAACCGGCCCCGGTCGAGTCTCTCTCTCTCTCTCTCTCTCTCGCTGCCTCGTCACGTGTACGGAAATATCTGCTGCACGCCGGTATTCCGCTGCATTGCACGTAGTCGTTACATGTTCCTCTACGGTATAGAACTCGTGGGCGCGTTATGTAACTCTCGCGTTCCCTCAAACGAAGAGCGCGCGCGCCCGCGGTGTGCGCGAGCGGAAACGATGAGTATTATGCACGCAGCCAGCAGCGTGGAGTTATCTATGCGGCAGACATTGCGACGAAGAACGAGTGCATTTTCACGCTCACTTCGACACGTCTTCGATTCGCGCTTTTCCGAATGATACCTTGAAATTAATTTGTGGGCTCCTGTGAGCACACACTGGGGGAAACCTTGAGTGGCTATGGTTTTTTTATTTTTTTTTTATCGGGAAATCGGGATGGATAGCCATGAAGAAATTCATCGGCGATGATAGCCGAGAACTATATAAACATCGATGTTGAGTATTTCTCCCAGAAGATTCGAAGAATTCGATGATTGGATTAGGTGTTGGGATATTAAAAAAAAAACATTTCGATTGGTTATATCACCCAGAGTAAGAGTTCATGTATGGATTTTAGGATTAATGGCGGTAGATTAGTATTCTTCAAAGGGCTCAAAAATCCCTAGGGGGAACGTTTGGTGATATTGACATGGTTTTTTTTTACCAGAGAATCGAGATGGATAGCTATGCAAAAATTCGTCCGGACTAGTGGCAGAGAACTAAATAAACAGCAATGTTGAGTGTATCACCCAGAAGATTCGAGTAATTCGATGAGTGGATTCGTTGCGGCGATATTTTTTTTATGTCTGATTGACCATACCATCCAGAGTACTAATAATTAATGTATTGGCTGCAGAATTAATAGGGGGAGACTGGTGTCCTTAAAAGGACTCAAGGATCGCATATAGTTCTGTCTTATGTCTCCTTAAAATATTTTCGCCTGCCGCTCCCAAGAACTGTTCATCCCTTGATATGTGGCCGCAACCCCCGAAACTTCCGGGTGTGGCCAGAAAATCCCTCGAATTACGCTCGCCAAGTTGAAATTTTCAAACGAACGGTAATTTGACCGACTCGGACAGTTATTTTTTCTTTTTTACCAAGTTGTACAAAAAATGTTACTGTTCCTTTTTTTATCTCTGGGCAGCAGTTCTTCGAGTACGGCGTTTGCATGCCCGCCAGAAAACTCTTTGCTCAGCTATAACTACCCGTGACTACGAGCAATTACCGTTCTCTCTGTCTTATCCCACACTGTCCTTTTCTTCATCGGTATGTGCCAACAACAACGGCGAACAGTCGTTTCCTTCGACTCCGCGGGCACATGCGCTCTCGTCGGAAAAGCCACGGGTTTGCATAAGGCTCGAAGTTTTTACCGTACTGTAACATACGACCAACTCGGCGGCGTGTTCGCGCCGCTAAAATAGCTGATAAACACGGCAGACGTTGTGATAAAATTAAACCCGATTGCATCTAAAAAAAAAAATACTGTACTATCTGCCGAGAAGAGAGCGAGTCTTATCAGTTAGGTCCTAATCACTTCTAGGTAGTGAATAACTCGTGCACGTATCGCTCGATGCAGCTATGTGTATACCCACGGGCGAGGTTGAAAAAAAGTACAAAGAATAAAAAACGGCGAATTGTAAATCCCATGTAAACAAGAATTCACGTGGAGAAGAGCAAAGGCCTCCGAATCTAGATGCACTCGCGCCCGACTTTGATATCGAGAGAGCAAAGTCTTTGAGACTCTCTTGGAGTTTATTATATTTTTCCACCCTGCAGACTTTCTCGAGTAAACATGCGGTACGGAGAGAGAGAGAGAGAGAGAGTGAGGGGGGGGGGGAGTTACGGACGACGATGCAGAAAAAGAATGGTAATTAGGTCGCGTGAGAGAAGTTCCAGCCGAGTCCGATCATCGATATCACCGAGCTATCGCTCGGTCATTATGCACTTTAAGGCCTCGTGATCGTCTAGTGCAAATACAAAAAAATATGTTTATTTATACTCTCAGTCGGTAGCGATGGCGGAATGCAAACAAGAGAATCTCGAATGAAAATTATTCTCGCTCGAGAGGCAACAATGACACTTGTAATGCCGTCGTGGAGTGGAATTTATGGAAATATATATATTGGATAGTGAATAATTCATGACGAGCCGTCGTGTGAGAGGCAGAAGTAGTCGGACTTGCATTTATTTATTGTTGGAAGCGGCGTAACATTGCAAAACATCAGCGATAATGCGGGAACATCGTCAATTTTAAGAAATTGCGCGTTATCTCCGAATTGCGTACGACGAACCGACCGACGAGTTGCCTTATGCGCCGACCGTCGCGGTTCCGGCAAGGAACACTCGGTTATGTACTCCGGAGAAACCGAACGGAATTCTCGAGCGGTGAAGTCGTTAGGGAAGGAAAACGCGGCTGGAAATTAAGGGATCCTTATTGCGGAGTTCCAAACAGATGCCTTGATTGCAAGCTCGTTGGATGAGAGGAACCGAGTTATAACATGCCCATTCGCTGCTACTGTACTGCCGCACACGCGAGACACTTTAATGCTGTGAGCGATGGGGAAACCCGAGGCAATTTCCTTTGCCCATCAAGCCAAGCGTGCAAGTATGGTCACGGTAATACACCCTACAAATTGGGGGCTCGTTATGATAAATCTCACTGAATTTGCCAGGTTGGAAATCTATATTTGTTATACCTGTGTCGAAACAGTATTCCGATGTTCTCCAGATGTGGCAATAGCGTTGAAAATTAGGCTTTTCGGCGCAATCGACTAAGGTAACAGTACCAATGCTCCGACAAGTCCCAGTCGTCTGACACTCCTATTCAGACTTGATTTATTTCGAATTGCAGTATTAGGTATCCAATTTGACACTCGTAGTCGCAACTACAAACATTATTTGATGCACAAAAAAAAGTTGTACGAGGTTCAAGCCTCAAGTATTTTCTATTGTTTCATTTTGTTTAAAGACAGACGATATAGGGTCCGGAAATTGGTACAAGCGTTACTACATACGTGACCCAATAATCGGATAGTTCGATGAAGTTAGGTTAGCCAGCTTTCTACGTAGCTTATCTTCGGTATCGTTTCGCGTAAATATAATTTTTTTAATCGATTTTATTAATAGATCGCACAGAATTTTTTTTAGTTGATCCCCGAAACATTGGGACATACAGTGTCCGCATATAGAGATGTGCCGGAAAACCGCGTCCGTAGACTGGTACACTTGGACCCTCTTGTTATTTTCCTCGGTAATTAAAAAATATTTATCTTTTTGTTATTAATCGATGTGTTTTGGAAACTGGACACTATCAGCTTGACGTTGGTTGAAGTTATTTTTACAAAAAATGTATTCTTGACCATTAATAACTGTTGGAATCTGGGAATGCTCTTAACGGTCTGAGCATCGGTACCTTTACCTCGTCTACATGGCATCAAGTCATCGGAAAGCCGAACGATGACCAACATGTTGGATGCAGGCAAATTTCGTCGATTTCGTTTCGAATATCACCTACGCCTAAGTTACGCAGCTAAAATCGACTGGATCGAGAGACTCGAGGCTAGAGAGGACAGGAACGAGTGGCTTAAAAATAAACCGGCTATCGCAAGCTCGCTCGCCCGAGAGCATCAACCTCTTGCATAAAACCCGACCGATTTACCTGTGTGTGTTACAGCGATACAAAATGACAATCGATTTTGCCGGAAGTTCGTTATAGTAGGTCGAGGGTTACGACCCCTTCTTGCCGCGGTAGGAAAACGCGTACTGAGCCTGATGATCGCGCATGCGCGGTTCGTGCAGCGGGGAGCAATGCCCGGTTGCACGAACCACTCGCGATTTAGCTGCTTTTCTTGTCATGCACCTCAGCTATGTTAGGTCGAGCAACGTTTCCCCTCCTATCGGCGAATTAATGCAAGCAAGGTAGGAAACAAGATAATAACTGCGGCACATTACTTTCCTCTCCGTACGATAGTATCCTTGTCGAGATTGCGAGATCGTACGTGGCGCGGGTGGCTCTATGCATAAAACGCCTCCGACAGTTCTGAACTGCACTGCGTCCGGATCGATAGACAGGAACTTTAAAGATACATAAGAGGGATAGCGGGAGCTATAAATAGATAAGACTAATTGTAAGCCTGCCGGGAGCGTTAACCCGCTAATGCGAACAACTTGCCACTAATTCGACTATCCAATAGGGACAAGTTAGAGGAGTGAATATTCGATGGCCCATTGACCCTCCCGCGCTATCCTCGCGTCTAAAAGTAGACTCGAGTTTTTGGCTCCCGATTGAACGGAGTCGAGTTCGTTATACATCATCGGGATCGCCGCGACGTCGGTCCTCGTTCTAGCACATTTTTCATATACTCGTGACGGTGAATAAAAAATCTGGTCCAGAATAGACTCCTGGCAGATCTATCGCGCATCTACTTTGAAATAAGCGAGAGAGATAGAGAGAAACATTTATTGAGCTCCCTCGGACATGTCAAGCCTGGCGCAAAATCATAGATATTAATATCAAGTGACATTGAAATTAGCAAAAATTGCGCGTATTCACACATAGAAAAATTTAATGAGGTAATCAACAAATAAATTAAATACAAGTACAAAACACTAATACGTAATCGTAATAACAAGACCTTGAACACAGGAATACACGTAAAAATGGCGAAGACAAAGGCAAGCTTATACTAGGAGTAAAGTTCAAATTGAGACTAACGCGGAAGACAGATGACAGAATATTGCACTACATTTTAAGACTAGGCACGCATAGAGAAAGAGAGAAATAATGTATGTACCAGACGTTAATGATGGAACGGATTGTATATTTTTTTTACACGCGAGCACGAGTACCACGCCTATGTTGGAATATAGGTCAAAAGGGCTGAAGCATAAAGCTCCATTGAATCGAACGCCAAGGGCTCGCGCGGTACATCCCGCAGCCTCATCTCGCAGTGGCCTCATCTCGGATTACCTTCATTCGACACTTAGGTATACACACCGGAACCGGTCAATCATAAATTACACTCGATGCCAGGGAGAACGGGTGCCGCGACGACTCATGGCTGTGTGTCTCACGGACTGCACTTAATGGACCGTTAATCCAACCGGAAATAGATCGAGCGGCAGCTGCCCGACTACTGGCTACTGAGCTACGTCAGATGATTTGTTGTAATTGGATGAAAACGCTCATCGAAAAGCCAAATAATTAGGTAAACGTTCCGATAATGAACGGTTGTATATATGTAAGTTCAACGTACGTACGTAGAAAATTTCCGTCCGCCCCGTATATGATCGCGACGTTTCTCGGGCTTCCGGAAAGCCTCGGGCAAAGTGCTTTCCCGAGGTAATAGGATACGAACGAAGCTCGCCTCTTGTCAACGGGAAGCCTCTGAGCGGCCTCTTCATTCACTGTTCCCGCCTCCAATCGTGCCATTCAATTATTGTTGTTATTGTTTTTTTTTTTCATTTTTAATCTTCTTCGGCAAAACCTTAGAAGGAGACGTCATCGCTCCTAATTTGTGTCATCAATGCGATCATTCAAGGGGTACCTGAACGCATGTCCTGGTAAAATTTAATCTTCAAATTATTGTGCGTTAGACAAATTTTTTGAATCATTCATATTTTTGGCACTACCTGTGCCCTTCATTCGATCTGACATTGGCCAAATGTTATAAAAATCGTGTAGGTCGGTGAAAAACTCTTGAAATCTGCTGTTCCGCAGTATCTTTCTACCAATTAGACATACCAATCAGACAGGAGACGTGGTTAAGGGCGCGCGCAGCGCGCCCCGTTATAGTCAGTTATACTTAAATATCGTATGACGCGCGCGCTCAAACTCCGAACGGAGCAACGAATTGCCAAGAGCAATTTCGCGCTGTGCGAGCGAAGATCGGCGGCATCTCGTGTATACCGAGAAGCTATCGCACGCAAGACGGGGTTGGGTTGTAAATTAACCCGTATCAATAAAACCCAATTTAAAAAAAGGCGTTCAGTTTAAACGGCATTCCAGACCGCGTGGAATTCCCTGTGTGAATTATAGCGGTGGTATTAATAAGCGTTAAACTCCGGCACAGTGGCAGATCGAACCGACTGTTGTAATAATGCTTTCGCGATTAACGCGTCGGGCACGCAATGTCCGTTCGTATTATAACTCGCGGCAGTGATTAAAATCTATGGAGCGATAGAGTGATAGCGCGTACGACGAAGGCTCGATCGGTATATTCTGAGAAACGGTCTCTCCTTCAGCTGCAAAAAATTATACGACTCTCGGCGTCATGTCAGCTGCGTCGAATAACCATGAAAGTGGGGGGGGGGGGGGCTTAATGAGGTTGTGAAATCTCATTTTTCAATCAGAATTGGTATATTTCGTACTATATGACGTCACTTCCAGTTGAAAAAATTAGATTTTCAAACCGGAAGTGAGGTATTTCCGACATGACGTTACTTCCGGTTGAAAAATGAGATCTTCGAAAATCTAAATTTCCAATTTCTAAATTCCATAGTCCATAGGAAAGGCTTGAAGCGGCTGAGTCACAACAACCTGCTAGTTATATTATATGATATTATGTTCTTATATTATATTATTGATCCGCTGGGAAAGCGACTGTAGTCGAAAAAAGACAGTCGATAATTTAGTTGGAGAAAGTACATACATGAATAAAAAATTTCAGTAGATAACACTATCGACTTTGTCGCATCGATTATGACGAATGTTTCAGTAAATCTTTTGGCAAAGAAAATATTGGAGAGTGAAAAAAAAAAATTGGCACAAATTATGAGAACGAGGTGTTGGACTGTTGCTGTTCCGCGTGTCGATCCCGAGTTCGCCAAAGTGTCGGGATCTTTCCGCGAATTAACGTCGCCTCGGCCCAATTTCACAGTCTATTTTCATCTCATCCGTTCGCGACACACGAAAGAGCAAACGACTTTGCCACTGCCGCGTTGCACGACTTGCTGCTAGTTTACAAAGCTGCGAGCCCATCAGCGGCCCCGCGCACGAACTGTTAACGTTTCCGAGCACGTGCCGCATATCATATACGATTAATGGTATACGCACTTTGCTTCTGCACAAATATCCAAGTGGATAATGACTAACCGACTCTAATACTCTCTCTACACTCCGGTAATTCCTTACACACGAATCTCGCTCAATTTCGTACTTACGATTTCGTCGTCTACTTCATCATCTCTGCTTCGCCCCTTTCACCCCCCAAATCCCTAAAAATGTTCCACGTCAGGAAATGATCGAATCAATCTAAGATAGTCCCTGTGATCGGGTAACGGCATCGGCTACTAAAATTTCGAAAATTGTTAGCACGCGTTTCAGGGTAGAGTCACCTTTTTCGGGAATCTTCAGGTGTGTTATCAGGAATTGCTTTCAAGAAAAAATTGGTGTGTTTATGGCAATGAAACTGAGTGAATATTTTTATTGATATTATAACATAATGCAGGATTTTTTTTGTATGTAATATTGATTCTTTAAAGTGGTGCACTTTAGGATTGCTGATTTACGACCTGGACCACGATTGCGACTGTTCTAATGATCTGTAAAAGAAAATCGAGGCATATTTGTAAACAGAAGACTAGTATCTGTCTATCGTCTGAACTACGATCATTTTTATTATTTTTTTTTTATTTCACGTAATGGCACAATTTCGAAAACTTTCAAATTTTTAATTTCTTTGTAAAACTTATTATTTCCCTACAAATCATAATTTTTTAATTTTAAAGTTGTCTGTAGTCCGGACGATCCAGCGAAATGTGCTCTTAATAAGCCCTTCAAGTTTGAAGCGAATCTGTTCATTGGATGGTGAGATATTGCGGTCCTAAGTTGCAAAAAGGCAGTTTCGAAAAAAATGCGTTTAAAGTTTCTTCAATCGTTATGTCAACCTGCAACGTCCGCTTCTTCAAACCTCGATAACTCCAACCATTTTCCAAATACGTTAATCATTTTTAGAGAGATTACTCTGAAGACTATAAACGTCACAAAAATACAAAAATTGAGAAATCTAAAAATAGCGGTTGTACCCTTAAAGGAGAATCCAGTATGAACTAGGGTGCATCCGAATGAAAGAGTTCAATAAGAGATTCGTAAAAGAAACATAATTAATTAATTTATAAAAATAATAATTGCGCTCAGTCCCATTAAATTGGCGAAAAAAAGTGCGACCAATTTATGAAACCTTGGTACTCGACTGAACAAGGTTTACCTTCAATTTACTACGAGAATCTATAAATGTAGTTGAGATCGTGAATCGCATCTATCGCCCGGGGGGCACACTGTTCGAAATGATATCGCCGCAATGAATATCGACGCAGTTAAATGTTACATAATTGTTTCTGCGAAATTCAATCAAGCGTTGGCACGTGTCGAAAAATAAGCCCACATGCGAAAATATTTTCTGCACACATTATACGTCCGTGACCCAAAACTGTCCCTCACTTCGGCTCACGGGACCAAATGTTCCCTTCTGTCCTCGGGCGGTCCAACCGCAATTATTTCGCCGGGTATACCACCATGGTACAGTGGCCCAAACTACACATATTTGTGTATTTATCTACATATATATATATACACATAAATAAATACATTTGATATATATCTGTGTATGTCCTAAAGAGACTCACATGTTGAACCCGCCGGTTCAGTGCGAGCCTCTACGTACATGCGTTATCGTTACGGGACATACATATATGATTATGTATACATGTATTATATTATTATGTACACATAGTGTACACATCTATGTAAAAGGGGCTGCTCCCCGTAAACAAACAAATAATTAAATAAATATCTGTATATGTGCTGAAGCGACTGGCATGCTTGACCCACGGGATAAGTCCGAGCCTGTATAAGTAGACGCGTTTTCGTCACGACAGACACATACATGTGTTTAATATATATATATAATATATATATCTATATATGTGCTAAAGCGAGTCGCATGGTGGACCCGCTTCATGAGTGTGCGAGGCTCTATATGTAGACGGGTTTTCGGCACGAGAGACGTCGAGGAGTCGAGAGACGTGACATTCGGTTACGCTTGGCGTTGGGCCCATATTTAGACAGGCTCGCCGCGATTTGCGAAGAAACAACTTATTCCCCGAGAGATAAACATTTTCACAGCAATACCCCGCCCAGAGCGATTGAACGATAAAGATAGATCGGACGTAAAGAAAAAAAGTGCGGAAAGAGAAATTGATTTGGCTCTGCTTATCGGATGTAAGCGATAACGAGGCGGTTGGCAAAGAGATTTCCGTCGTGACGCCGAGGGAGGAAAATACGCGTGTGAGACAGAGCGCGGAAGGAAGTCGGATCGTGGGACACACGTGCCACGTTTCGCCGAGCGAAAGTTAAAAGGTGACGCCGCGGTTCACGTACCGGTGTCTCCGTGAGCTCCTTCCAACTCTAATTCACTATCCTCCGTTCTCGGAGCAACCCGACTTTTGTCACGATCCTCACGTTTCGCTGATCTCCGAATGTAAACTTGTAACGCTGGGTCGCGATTACAGGACCGAGATAAAGTATACGCGTATTAATGCACCATCTATCATTCACATGAATATATATATGGGGTATTCCATACCAAGTGGGCCACCCTAATTTTGCGTGGTCTCATAAAATGTTGATACATTTTTTTAATGTTGCTCATACTGTCAAAAATGTCCACCAATTATATTAGATTTTTGAACCCTATTGTTCACCGAAAATTTAATAGTGCTTTCTTTTTTTTTGTTGTAATTATTTTTACTGTATCTTTAAAACCATCCAATGCAGAAAAAAATGTGTTGCGATGAAAATTGGGGTTTTCGCATGTCCATTATAATACCATTTTTAATCGCGACTCCGAATAATTTTCTCTATTTTTTGGGCAAAATAAAATAATAAATTTTCTATTCGTTGAGAGACACCATTTTGATTTTCTTCAAAATTTTCCAGCAATTCCGTTATGATATTTACAAGTTACAAAAAAAATTGGCGTGATGGCAAATCCATATCTTTGCAAGTTTTCGTCGAAAAATGTCAAAAGTACTTCAAATAAAAACAGCTAATAGAAATAAATAAAAATGTAAATAGTAAAGAAAACAGTAATTCGGGCTTTAGATAATAACTATTGACAGTCTCAACCCTGTAAAATGCAGAGAGTTGTTTTATTTTAAGTACTTTTGAAATTTTTCGACCAAAACTTGTGAAGATATGGATTTACCACCTCGCCAATTTTTTTGTAACTTGTAAACACAATAACGAAATTGGGGTGAAATTTTGAAAAAAATCGAAATGGTCCCTCTCAACGAAAAAAAATATTACTACTTTATTTTGCCCAAAAAAGACTGAATATTGTGCGGAGTGGCTATGAAAAATTTTTCTCATAAAGTACATTTAAATACCTAAACTTTCATTGATACACATTTTTTTGTGCAATCGATAGTTTTAAAGATAGAGCAAATCGAAGTAAAACTAAAAAAAAGAAAGCACTATTCAATTTTCGGTGAACAATACGGTTCAAAAATCTAAAATAATTTGTGGACATTTTTGATAGTATGAACAACTTTTAAAAAATTTATGAACAGTTTTGAGACCACGCAAAATTAGGGTGGCCCACTTGGTATGGAATACCCCATATATATTTATATATATATATACATATATATAATATTCTTTTTCATCCAACTCTCTCTCGCACTCACTAGTGGCATTAATATTTATGTATCTATATTGTCATATAGTTTTTATTCATCTGGATTTATTTTTGTATTTCAGTTGTCTATTGCGATTATACAGCGTCGGGAAGGTCCCTGCAGTTTTTGGAGGAGTACATAACGAGAGAAGTGCTACCGTGTCTCGGCGACACGCGAGCCTCGACTTCCATATGCAGTCTTCAGTCGTCCCTCTTCAGGTGAGTTAGAGACGCGGTGCGAATTTTAACCCTTTATAAGTCACACAGCCCGAAACGGTCCCGAAACAGGACTAACGGACGCGGAGTGTGGGCACGCGTTATTAGGGTAGCGCCTAAGAGTGGGTATAGAGGTGCGACTTATAAAGGGTTAACAAACATTTATTATCCACAATGTCCACAATTTTTTTCATTTATTAGTTTTACATTATCTTTCGTTACGGCCCAATAATAATGATTATTAAAAAAAATGGTGGGCATTTTTGGGCAAAACATGTTAGTTAAACGTGCAAAGATTTATTTATTTTTGCCGTGATTGCACGCTGATCTTCGTACAGAGTTATGTGTATCTGCCACGTGCTTGGACCTGAGCGGCTGCTGGCCCCGACTTCTCCGTACTTTATACATCAAAGGATCGGGCTCGATCCGCACGAGGTGGTGGCTTTGCTGGTCTATCGTCTAACATTTCCGTGGGCTACGGGGCTGCGGGTACGGATAGCCACAAGAGAACGAGCGAGCAGACGCGCGCATAAGATCGTACAATGTAGGGCAACGGAACCGACCGATCAGAATCGCCGGGAACGTAACCAGGAAGGTGTTCTATCCCTATAGCTCGAACCGACGAGCTCGCGGAGTGGCCCAGATCAATATCCAACTACGGCACACCGCGCTGCTTGCCGCTTACTCTGAACTCGCGCTCTATCGAATTTACTTGGTAACTCGACGATTAATTGAGCGGAGTTCGAACGCCCCATTCATTATTTATCTCATTGAATAATCATTCATCGTCTGCATTATTTATTAGCCGCTCGATTGTTTTTGGTAGCTTCCACAAACGACCCTTATCGCATTGTTGGAACACCGAGCGTTTCCGGCCGACAGCTGAAGTAGCTAAAAGTCCTTTTCTAACGGAACGTTATTTACGAGCTTTCTTTGCACGAAACTCCAGGCGTGCTTGTCGACACACCGGATTTTTGTCAACCATTGTTGTTACGAGAGGATCCAAGGGGGGGGCTCGCGAATCGGTGGACTTTCACTTTCACCCATATATATTTTTTTTTTATCCAACGCTACTGTTGTGGATGCTGCAGCGCCATGTCGCACTTATTGAGCCGAAAAATCTAAAAATTGCATTATTATTTTTTTTTTTATAGTGCAGTAATAATATCTGTCGTTCGTGAAGGCCTCGCGTACGTCCAAATTTGCCAGTGCTCGATGATAGAGCGACCGGAACACGAAAAAAGTGCCAACAAAATTTAAAACAGTTCACGTTTCTCCGATCGTAATTCTTCTCGACTAAATTACGACGATGTATTCGCTATTCGATATCGGATCTGAAACACCAACGAATATATAAATAAAAATGGGAAACGGAAGATTTTTTTAGTAATTTGCGAAAAAAATTCATTTTGGATTTTTTATTGATAATTAAATTATTGGAAAAGACCGAGATCAATCCGTCACGCGATCGACGTTTCCACTTCGACAGCTTCGTGTGTTTTGCCGCTTTTACTCTTGAACCTTTCTGATTGCCGTAACCTCTCACCCGTACGTATTCTCACGTGAGTACTTAACGCGATTCACATTCTTTCGCGGAAGTGCAACGCGTAGGACGCTACAAACGGTAGAATACTGAGGATGCGGGTCAGGGTAAAATGCAAATGCCATTAGGAACTCGTTTTATACATGTCCGTTCTTACATTCATCCGAGCCCCTGTGTTACTAAATACGGAATTATATTTGCAAGGACGAGTCAATTAAAGAATAGAAATACATTAGTTATAGACAAGATAATCATCGATATAGCTCTTGGCTGTTCACCGAGAAAAAAAACCTAATAGGTCATCGTAGTTGCTCCAATCGACGCTATCTATTGAGGAGCTGCGCTCCAGATGCTAGCTCTTGATTTAAAAAAAATGTTCTTTTGGGTTTTTAAAATTTACATAAAAAAAAATGTATTAGGCTTTTTGGCTTCACCGTGAGTTTCCTACAAAATTAAATAAAACATTTTTCTTTTTTTATAAAAAGAGTATGCAATTCGATAACACGACAAGTAGGGTAATCCTCGTACACCCGAGAGTTCTGTAGAAACAGTAAATTGTCTATATGCATTACAGTAAACGTAAATATAGGTATCAGTACGCGTGCAGAGCTAGCGAGTTCAAAGCGAACTAATAGACTATGAAACGAACTAGATTACTCGCAACAGCAGCCGCAACAGCACCAGCAGTTGTAGCAGCAACGAGAATAGAAAGTTAAGGAAGGAAAGTAAAACTCGCGAGGAACTCATCGTACTGGCGCAAATATGTTAATATACGGTTCGTAGTTGTGGAAAGGCGGTAAAAAAAATTAGTTATCTATTCTACGGTATGTACATCAGCCGGGAAAAATTGTCGTATCTGCACGTAGTATCGACGTTGAGATTTTTTTTATACATGAGGAAACGCTTCGGGAGCTTCGATCGTGCGATAAACGAGGAGCGCGGAATTCTATATAATTTATATTGTATTTATACATGGTGCTTTTTTTACGTTATGCAAGAACTCCTCAACCCTGATGCTCCCACTAAGGGTAGAGTCGCCTTTTTCAGGCACGTTGAGGCGTATTATCATGAATTGTTTTGATAACATTTTTGTGTTTTGCAATGAAACTGAGTGAATTTTTAGTGATATTATTGTATAATGCAGGTATTTTTTTGTCACGAAATATTGAATCCTTAAGGTGGTGCATGCTGCGCTGTAAGATTGCTGGGTTACGACCTGGACCACGAATGCGACTGTTTTAATGATCTGAAAAACAAACATCCAGTCATATTTGTAATCAGAAGACCTCTATCGTCTGCACGGCGAACTTTTTTTATTTGACAAAATGGTTGACAATTTGTAAAACTTGCAAATTTTTCATTCTTTTGTTTCATTCTTATGACTTCAATATGAAGTCAATCTGTTCGTTTGTTACCGAGATATTGCGGTTCTGTGTTGCAACAAGGCAGTTTCGAGAAAACCGTGATTGAAGTTTTTCGTGCAGTCTCAATAGAGATAATAATTTATTTTTGCAGCTCCTTCAAACCTTGACAACTCCAACAATTTTATGATTACGTTCATAATTTTTGGAGAGATTATTCTCAAGACTACAAACTTCACGAAAATGCAAAAATTGCAAAAATCGAAAAAAGGCGACTCCACGCTTAGTTTCTACTTTGAAACGTATACAAAAAATGTTAAAAAGCTCAGCACTCTGTTGACTTAAACGGACCTGTAAAAGTCTTTCACCTCGAACGAGACACGGAAGGATCATCCGGCTAAAGGAAATCGCGTTTCGAACAAATTTTTCTCAGCCAACCCTCCGTTTAATATTTTGTTATCAAACGTTATTTGCGCGGGCAAGTCCACGGAAAATACGAGCCCTCCTATCGCAGTTTGCGATTCGACGCCGATAGTCCGATGTGTCGTTAATAATTAAGGCGAAGAGATTGCGCGGTCGCGACCGGCGATGCGAGAGAAAAAAAATCTTTTTGCTTTATCAGCGAGAGCAAGGGGCAGCGAGAGTGAGTATATCACGAGGCAAGAGTGGAAAACCAGTTTTAAGGACGATATATAAATTTTTTTAAAAACGCCTTCGGTGACTTTCTGGGTGCGCCGCGCTATCTCCAATGTTGGCTTGGCCAGATACGACAAGGATATTAAAGAGACCCACGCACGGTCTTGTTGCGACGTTAAATGACCGAGACTAAAAATAACAATGCGCCACGGAGAACCTGAGAGGGTAGAGAGTTAACGAGGAAAGCAGCGGAGTGCGCTGATGGAAAACGGTGGAAGGAACGGATGAAGAGACATTTGGTGCGAAGGTTGACAATCTCGTCACAGTGAAAATGAGTTTTCCATTATGTTGCGAAGTAATTTTTTCCCCCTTCGTTGTAACGACGGCAGTAAAAAAATACAACATAAATAAAGACGGGAGCGTATACATCCGGAACGGTTGGGGGACACACACGGCCTTTGGCGTAAAAAAGAGTCAAGGCTAAAAATAATGACACGCCTCGTTCCCGCCACACACGAGAGGGTAAAGAACAAAGTGGGCTTTTCCAGGGACAGTGGAATTTCGTGTGAGCATTTGTCAAAGCACCGAAGGCCTACCGGGACGAGATATGCGCTGCTCTCTTTGATATTCATCTCGACTCTTGTAATTATTCATTGGTTTGTGTAAAAATTATTTTCTGCGAACGAAAATTAATATCTGATTGATATCCTGGAGCAGAAAAAGAAGAAAAAATGTTAACGATCTTGAAGCCTCACTCGTGTGAATTGAAGTAAAGGCAATGCACAGTCGATCATTAAATTCCACGGTCAATCTATTGATAAAATAAAAATAAAAAAGGAACGTGGTAAAAAAGGTATACCGGATGCAATTTTCAACAGAACGAGGAATACGACACGGTGTCGTTCGCTGCGGAGAAGTAACACGACGCTCCTTGAAACCCGATTGCGTTTCCATCGTCATTGTCGACAATGTCGGCGGATGGTAAAGTGAATAAATTAAAAATAGATAATGCTGAATAAGGTGAACGGTTTCGAGTATCGAATGGCTCGAGGATATAACGATCGAGGCAAAGAGCTTGAAATATATCTTGGGCGCGTGAAGTCCGGGGGTCATCAATCCTCCTTTATTTGCCAAAATGATGGATCTATTTTGGTACACACCCGCGACCGAGATATTATTAACCCGCTCGATGAAACTCGATGGCCGCCTTTAATCCGAATAATTCAGGGAAAGGGAGTAAATAAATATAAATAAATTTGACCGGCAGAAAATTCAACGACCGTCACGAGGTTCAAAGACACCTATCGTATACTTACAATCGGATTAACACGTGCGAATTTTCAGTTACCTGCGTCAAAGCCTCTTGAACGACTCGACGGTGGAACGAATTTAAAAAAAACAGAGTGCAAAGTAATGTGCATATTGCTTTCTAATTTTGTTACCGTCCTGCGCATAGCTTCCTGTATATAAAGCAGAGCTGGGCAAAATACCAGAAAATACTTCAAGTACAAAGTATCACAAATACTTGAAGTTTCAAGTACCTTGTGTACTTGAAGTTTAAGGACTTTTGACTCGAAGTTTCAAACACTCTCCATACTTGAAGTTTCAGTACTTTTTGTACTTGAAATTTTAAGTATTGTTTGTTATACTTGGAGTTTCAAGTACTTTTCGCAATTAGGTTCGTAGCGTTACGCGTTATGTAGGCTTTGAAAAAAGTGCAAAGTAACTTACACATGGCTTCCAAATTTATTACTATTTTCCACATAACTTTGTTGATAAGATTCTTCGTTGATCGATTTTGGCTTGCTCATAGAGGAAGCTATGCCCAAAATTTTAATAAATGAGAACGCAATGTGCAAATTAATGTGCACCTTTTTTCGCAACATTAAAAAATGTTTTCATTTCATAGCACTTAAACGGTCAAAATTTACTGCGAAATTCCTGTTTATATATGGTAAAAAATCAATAACTGAAATTTTCGTAATTCGTCGTTTTGAGGCTATTTTTACTCTATTCTCCACCATTTTCATTTAATTTTTTAAAATACATTTAAAAAAATATATTCTCCTTAAAACACACTATATGGCAGTAAAATATGATGAAAATAATAGCACGAAAAAAATAACTTCCTCCATGAAGCAGAATAATAAAATAAAAATGGCGTTCCAGTTAGACTGGCCGGCGGCGAGAAAAGAGATCAGTCCGGTAGCTGGATAATCGATATAGACTTGGAGAACCCTAGCAGTGGTGTCGCTCAAGGTTACCGAGGTAGAGCTGGGCCGGTGGATAGTAGTAACTCATGTCTGTCGTATATTCAGAATAACGGACTTGCTCTACTGGTTTCTCGGAAGCTTACGCGCCGTCTAACCCATTTACCCATAAGCACGAGCTCGCCGATGAGAAGATACAGCAGACAGGGAGCAAAGAATGTGCGCGAGGTGATGAAACATGATCGCACGATAGACCTCCTCGCGAGCCGCAGGGTTTTCCTGGGTTCAACTGGAGAACAGGTAGTGATTCAGCTCTGGCAGCAGGCATCGACGACCCAGCCGGCGGTTCTGTCCACCGAATGGGACTCTGTACGATTCGTATTCGCGGCGAGTAGCATTTACCGTAATTTCCAGATGCAGTACGAAGTCGCCGATGTCTGTCGCTTAAGGTCTCGTTGGCTGAACCCTCGGGAAATCGGTTGAGCGATTTTTGGGGCAAAATGGAACATTTTTTTTCGCGCTGCCAAAAAAGGAAAACAATTTCTCATCTTGAATGGAGGCTGAGGGTCCACTTTGCCCCAAGGTTCCCTTTTTACTCCCCTACTTTATAACATCGATAACGAATCTAAAGCCTTATTTTCTCCTTGCCTTAATATTTTGTATGGTGAGCGAAAGCAGAAAATGAAATTGTTCTCGTCGATCACTGGAAAAAAAAAATTGCGGATACTGATGTTCATGTAAAAATCTATTACTGTGCGCATTAATGTTTCGTATAAATCCGCACGAGTCTATTGAAAACCTAACTAATGCACTTTGCGACGAATGTTACAGGCACGAGGCCAGAGACATCGTGAGGCATGCAGTTGGGGCCGGCGAGCAAGACGCTGTTCTCTTTACGGGTCACGGTACCGACGACGCTCTCCGCACTCTTCTACGCCATCTTGACCTCCCGAGGAGGCCAACGGTCGTCTTCGTCGGCCCCTTCGAGCACCACGCCAACCTGAGGCCATGGCGCGAACACGGATCCAAGGTTCGTCGCAGCATTCGAGATCTATAAACTCTATTTATACATCACAGCGATTATTGATCTTCACCGCCGAGTTGTTAGTGGAATCTTGGCTCCGATAAATGCGACGTTTCCCTCGACGCACATTTCAGGAAAACAAAAAAAAACAATGGGTAGACTGCGAAAAAAAAATTATGACAATCAGTTAAAGTCTTTTTCTTTCAACAGTCGACATACCATAATTCACTGTTACGAGGATAAAATTTATTGATATAAAATTGAATCTATCGATTCAAGGTGAATCACGTTTGATCCAATATTTTCAACTTTGTTTCATTAAATTACATTATCGTGGCAAGGAAACGTGTTATAGGTGACTATTGAAGAAAATGTTAAATTGATTTTAGTAATTATTTTTCTCCGTTATAGGCATCATTTTAATTGTACCTTGGAACGAATCCATTTTGCCCCGAATTCTCTTCTATTTAAATTACGCCACATTTCCCCGTGACTCATGCATCCCGATGTTTGAGTAAATCCAGTAGGATCGTCGCGTATCTAGTTTCGAGGATAAAATTCCAAATCCAATGGTATCATGCCAAATTCCTTCTAGAATTTAAGCAATTATTAGTCTTCACCGCCAAGTTATCAGTGGAATCTTGGCTTTGATAAACGCGACTTTACCCCTCGATACGTATTTGAGAGAAAAAAACAGTGGGAAGACTCTGAAAAAAATAATAATAAACTATTAGAATCAATTAAACTGTTTTCTTTCCACATTCACCATATAATAATTCATTGTCACGAGGATAAAATTTATTGATGTAAAATTCCATTTATCAAGTCAAGGTGAATTACGTTTGATTCCATGTTTTCACTTTGTTTCATTAAATTACATTCTCGTAACAAGTAATTCTTTTCCTCAATTATACGCTTCATTTTTATTGTACTTTGGAGCAATCCATTTTTTCCCCACTCTTTTCTATCTCAATTGCGCCACATTTCCCCGTGGCTTATGCGTCCAGATGTTTGATTAAATCCAGTAGGATCGTCGCAAATATAGACGCGAGGATAAAATTCCAAGTAGAATGGTAACATGCCAAATTCCTTTTAGAATTTAAGCATCGTCTTGTACTTGATTCCGGGCCAGAGCAACAGTATGTCTCGACCAGTTTGGCTTACTCTCAAAGGTGTACGTGCATCGGCGCGGCGCCGAATCGCCGATAGTCCCCTGCCTTCTATCTATTAGTGCCAGTAATCAAACTAGAACAACACGCTCTCGGGAGCGCGAATAAACATCGTTAAAGTCAATCGATCAGGGAACGTTAGAATTTTCGTCTGTACAACCGGAATGCCGAAAAGAGCCACGTCTTACTTTGGCTATGAATAGAATAGAACGCCGAGAGATTCAATACCGACACGGCCTTTTCTCCGAGGGAAATAACAAAACTAACAGTGGTTCTGGCTGCTGATGATCAGATGATTTCATTGTTACCGTAATCCACGCGTTTAGGCTTTGCAAATATATTTGCTGAGCGGCTAAGATTATACGCTCGACATGTAACGAACAGATCGCCCATGTTTCCCTTTCACTTTTTCTATACCCGCTCGGAGTGAAACCGGTAGGTGGGAGCGGAGAACAAAGCGAACAAGTGGGGCAAAATGGACTTGTTGCGAAATTCAATAAAATTTCGCATAGGTCGTTCACTTTTCAGCCTCCAAGTTGATGATTTAACCTCGCAAACGCGGCTTGGGTAAAATGGTCCATTTTACCCCACTGTACCCCCTTCGTCCACACTAGAGAACGGAACTTTGATATACTATTCCGACGTTGCAGGTGGTGAGAATTGCCGAGACACGTGAGGGTTTTCTGGACCTCAACGACCTCGAGCGGAAACTTGCGGAGGAACGGGCCGTCGATGGTTCGTCCAGGCTCGTTGGGTGTTTTAGCGCGGCTAGCTGCATCACCGGTGTTCTTGCCGATGACGTCGCTACCACTTTGCTTCTTCATCAATACGGTGCTCTCAGCGTGTGGGATTACACATCTGCTGGTAAGCTTGCCCGGATTATATGTCGATAATAATTATTGAATACCATTTGCGACAGTCCGGGGCCAAACGCAATTTTCTTCATTTTATGCGAGATATGTATTCAGGCTTGAATTTACAGGCATTTTATTTAACGTGTTTAAAGAACAGGCAAATTCAATCATCCGTAGCTACGAATAATTCGAGCTCACCCATTTCAAAAGAATGTACATATTTTTTTGTACTTATAGTTATGACCATATTCTTTTAATCTTATAGCAGTTTATAATCTATTACAGTTTATTTTGATTTTTATGATATTGAGAACTTCCGTTCGGTAGTTTTTGATTATTTTTGTGACATAGCCTTTGTGACATACGCGGGCTTACGATCTCAGTCGCCACTGTTGTCTGTAATGGACTTGTAATATGTCATGTGAAAGGACCAACCCGTTGAAATAAATTAAATTCAATTCAAGTAAAATATGTTTTGTGAAAAATGAGTAAAGGCCGTAAAAAAAATCCAGAAAGGTCACGGTTCCATTTCGCTCCGGGGTTCCATCTTGCCCCGCGCTTTCCTACGTCCACGCTCTCGCAATAAGAACCGAAGGTGGCAAATTAGTAAAAAAAAAAAAAAAAAAAAAAAACAACAACAACAAAAAATTCGAAAGTAGAATTTAAAAAAACCTAGCTCCCTCTCTCAAGGCAGCAAAAAAAGATTTATAATCGGTACCACTCGGCTTCCAAGGCCTTCGCCCGAGTGTATAATTCATTGATTATCTTGCGGCGAGCGAGAAACGGAGAGAATGTCGGCTAATCGATCGCGAGAGTCGGTACCGCGGCGATAATATTTTTGCGAGCGAGGAGAGTGACACGTGCTAAAAAAGAGTCGAGAAACTCACAGCGTCACACCGTCCTTGGACTATTTCAGCGCCGTTCGTACAGATGGACATGAATCCGCACTTACCCGGGGTGGGCGAGAATGCCGTTCACAAGGACGCTATAATATTCAGCGGTCACAAGTTCATGGGCGGAGCTCAATCACCGGGTGTCCTCGTCGTGAAGAGATCCCTTCTTCGGGATGAGATCGGCTCGGAGGACATGAGGGACTCCCATCGTTATCTTCACGATCCCGAGCTTCGAGAGGAGAGCGGGACCGCGGGTGTCGTAGAGACCATCCGCTGTGGACTCGCCGTTCAGCTCAAAGAAAGCGTCACACCCCAGGCTATAATCGCACGTCAGGATAAAATTTGCAGGTACGATCATATGAGAATACTTAAGATCGTTATCGATTTATTTTTGAACCTCTTAGCGGAACAGCCTTTTATTTATTTAAAAAAAAAATTCGACGCTATGTTTCACATCCGATCTTATCACTTGTTTAACACTTTGTGTATCTTTGAGTGCAAAACTATATTCTGAAACATGGTACCTTAGGAACGATATAGTAGCTGCGATATCGTAACATTACCGAGACGTGCGATAATTGACGTTATCTTATCGCGAACATCAAGATCGTTCAGGACATACCGATAATAGTGTCTTTTCCGCTAATAACCTTTATACAAGCGTACTTTATCGTCTTTACTTAAATTTCCTTTCATGGGTATGTATAACTTCGGATGAAAAGCAAATTCTTCGAAGAATCGAATGTCAATACGATTTCACGTGAGATTTTTTTTCGACGCGAATGGTCACTATGGTTGGAAAAATTAATTACAGTTTTCATTACCAACCGCGATAAACCGCATGCTCTTCATCTGTTCGATTCCCATTTTATTGCTCGTTCAACACTTTGTCTACCTTTGAGTGCGAAACTATATTCTCAAACCTCTCGAACGATTAGTAGCTGCGATATCGTAACACGAACGAGTTGTGCAATAATTTACGTTATCTTATCGGGAACATCAAGATTGTTCACGACGTACCGATAATAGTGTCTTTTCCGCGAAAACGGACAACTTCCGGTAAAAAGAAAAATTCTTATACGAAACGGATATCAATACGGTTTCACGTGAGAATGTATCTTTTTTTAACGTAAATGTTCAGCATGATTGAAAAAAATTAAATAGTTTCCATTATCGACCGCGATGATTCACATCCTCTTCACCGTTTGAAGCACAGGTGATATCAGAGGTGATACACTTTAAATTCGGAAAAAGCATTAATAGCCTACCGATGTAGTTGAAACTTCATACATATAAACAAAATAAATGAAAAAAGAATAAAAAATGTTTGGTCAAAGGGTTAATTCGTTGGAAATTATACGCGAATAGCGATGAATAATGTTGCCATTTTTTTTCGCAGACAAGTATTGGCGCACGTGAGAACGATTCCGGAGCTGATATTGTTGGGAAACACGTCTCAGAACGTGAAGAGACTGCCGGTGTTCTCGTTCATGGTCCGTCATCCTCGCGGCACGTTTCTCCATCACAATTTCGTTTGCGCTATCCTGAACGACGTTTTCGGTGTGCAAGCGCGCGGTGGTTGTGCTTGCGCAGGACGATACGCTCACGATCTCATGGGAATCGACGAGGAACTCGCGAAATCTTACGAAGAGGTGCTAGCCGAGAGGTAAAGATATTTTCTTAACTCGATACTATCGAATCCTCGTCCGTTTATCGTATTCACAAAGCATTAATAAATTGGATGCTTTGTGGATATGAAATTGGTGGAAATTAGCGGCAATACAGCATAGATCATTATATATATTGGCTTTTGGCTACTTCGTACATTTTCGGCGCGTCGATTTTTAAAAATCTGTAACGAGCCTTATTTTTGTTACTTTTGCATTTTATGACACTACCTTTATCGCTATTTTTTTTCTTCACTTCATCATGGTACAAGGAAATATATTTGCTTATTTCTGCGTCGTACTGTCTCAATATTCTATGGTCTCTCAGCATGGTTGCTGAGAGACCATTGCTTCTTTACGTATCGCGCATGTAGTTGGGCGCAGCCCGTAACTATATCAATAAATAAATAAATAAAACTTTGTTAAATTCCAGTAAAGGGAACACCAGCAGGGAGGAGTCGAACGCGGAGGCGTTGCGACCTGGCTTTGCGAGGTTGTCCCTGCCTTACTTCATGTCCGAGACCGAGCTGGCGTTCGTTCTCGAGGCCCTGAAGATGGTGGCGACCGAGGGTTGGAAGCTTCTGCCCCAGTACGTTCTGAATCCAGACACGGGCGAATGGCGTCATCACACGAACAGCGTGTTCAAGGAGCGGAAGTGGCTCGGTTCCATAAGATACACCGACGGCAAGATGATAGCATCCGAGAGAAGAGTGTCCGGTGCGGGCGGTATATTTCCCCAGAGTCACAGCGACTGTCTTCATACGGCGAGAAACATCTTCAACAGGGCACGAAAGATGGCCCATAGATATCCGCTGCAGATCGATCGGAGCGTCAGCTTCTCGGAGAGCAACGAGGCCCTTCGCTGGTTCATCCTGCCGGGCGAGGCCCAGGATCTTCTTCTCGGCAATTCGCATAACGTCAAGCAGGATCTTCCGTTTGATCCCGTGCTGCGAAAACAGCAGTTGCATAGAATTGACGCCAACGCACCGCCGCCGACGAATCACGCAAGCGTCAACGTGGCGATAAGAAGACTGAACAGCGATATTCCGCGAACTGGCACGGTGCCTGTGGCGCTGCCCTCGTCGCCGAGGCATCACAGTCTGCCGGCTCTTAGCATCGCCACAACGAATGTCTCCTCCTCGCTGACTCGCGCCAACAGACAACCGGAGGACCGAAACGAATTCGCCGCGTGGAGAGTGGACGGGGGTCAAGGAAGCGACGAACACGATGCCGAATCTCCGAAGCCACGCAACAACCGAGTCGACGGGCGGGCTTCAACGGCGTCTTCCAGACCGGAGTCGCCCATGCCACCTGTGAAATTCGCTCTCGGCGAGGCGGTCACGACTTCCATGATTCTCGGCACGACACCGGCGGGCGCGAGGCTGATGGCCGGCGAGCACGGCACGGGTTCGCTCTCGGCGTCGGGCGATTCTCGGCTCGGCAGGGCTCGTTGCAACTCCCTGGGAAGCAGCGCCGTTGGCAAGACGCTCCCGGTTCCTATACCGCTGAGTCCTCAGACACTGGCAAGTCTCGGCATCGCGAACTCCTCGGCGAACTCATCGGCTCGCGCCAATCGCCACTGCAGCTGCAGCAGCAGAACGGATCTATCGAGCTCGCTCGAGTACGAAGCCGCCACCGAGAGCCCCACGAGATCCTCCCCATTTTCCTCCCACACCTCTTCCCCAACGTCCTCGTCGTCTCCCTCGCCGTATCCTTACTCCTACGCTTCCCTCTCGTCTCATAACCACACTCACAGCGGCAACAAGGCCGGAATCTGCGCGAACTCCAATCCCTCCGAAAGTGCTCAGAGTCAGATGACTCCTCGCCTCGGAAGATGTTCCCCTGTCCTTTCCAACTTCACCCAGAGCACCGAGGAGGATCTGCGTGCTTATCTCAAGGAGCGCACCAAGGAGCTCGCGACCGAAATAAAATCGGAGATACGCGAGGTAATATCGAAGGTCGACGATGTCCTGTCGGAGAGCAACTCGTCCGAATTTGGGACTCCTCAGCATCACTCGCAGAGAAATTCCTCCACCAGCAACGAACGACCGGGCGATTCGTTCTCGGCGAGCGAGATTGCCGAGTATCTCATGGAGTTCTCCAAGGAGATGGCGAGCGAGGTCAAGTCCGAGATCAGGTAAGGATAAAGAACGAGAAAACTTTTGTACGAAAGCGACGAGATGAATTTTTTAGTTTCCGTGGAAAAACGGTATGTTTCAATTATGATTTTCCTTATGGACAGGTGTATGGTGAACGCGGTAGACGGTCTAGGTAGATTCTCGCCGGACCTGGGCCCGACCTCGGTGGGCTCGGAGAAGCCATTCAATTTTCACGGAACACCGGAGAGAAGAGCGTCGGAGGCTCTGCCAGCGTCGCCTCTGATACACCACAAGGCCGCCAAGTCGATCAAACTAAACGAGCTGCTGCTCTCCCAGCAGGACAGCAAGATGTCGAGCGAATGTTCGTCGGACGAGACTGTGATATACGTTATGGGTCCGAGGGCGACGCCCAACATAGTGCCGGACAGGGCGAATACCTCCGACGAGGACGAGGAGAGGTGCAACAAACCGCAACCCGTGAAAGTTCAACACAGCAAGAGTACCGTCAACGAGACTAAACTTCCGGACATTTACTCGACGGTGAATTCCGTGAGTTCTCAGGACAGCGGAATAAATCTTTCATTTCACGAGACCGACATAAGGTTCAGCGAGCTCGGAAGAAGCGGTAGCACGAGCAGCAGCAGCGGCAGCAGCGGCGCCGAATCTTACGGGAACAATTCGAACGGCAGAAGAGCGAGGAACGTTCCCGGTCTCGGTGGCGCGAGGTACGGCAGGGACGAAAAATTGCCCAATGATCTGTCCGAGGACGAAGTTATGCGGGAGGAGCCGGGCGTCACGTCGGACGACGAGGACGACGCCATCGGCAAAATCGAAAGGAAGGACAACGTCGCCGAGAGTCAAGAGGACTACGGGCCTCAGTGGCACAGCCCGCCGAAGAACGTGTGGAAAGCCACGGTCGAGGCGATTCACGAATTCGACATGATCAGAGACAAAGATCGCATACTAGTTTGTCTTCCGGCATCGGTCATGGGAGTTGGCCTCTCCGCTGGAAAATACTCACTGGCGCTTCTCCACACTCTTCATCAGTACCGTTTTTACGCACGTTCTAAAGGCATCGATTTCGACATCGGCGCCGTCACCATAGATGCCGGTAGTTCCTACGATCCGATGGAGTCCATGAGTTACATGAAGGCCCTTCAAGTGCCGTACTTCTACGAGGAGGCCGAGGAGCAGACAAACCTCGTCGAGCCGACCACCTCACCGTCGGGCGACAACGTCAAATTGGCCGAACGCGTTTGCAATCGTTGCGGGCGGCACGGTGTCAGCACGAGAAAGCGTCTTTACGAGGTGGCGAAGCGTTACGGCTACAACGTACTCGCACTTGGTCAGCATCTCGATGATTTGGCCGAGGGATTTCTCGCGTCGCTCTTCTACACCGGTAAACTGAAGACCATGAAGGCGCATTACTATGTACGGGAGTGCGATCTCAGAGTGACGAGACCCTTCGTTTACGTGAGGGAGCGAGTACTCCGGCAATTCGTGACGGAGAAGAAACTACCCGTTCTAAGGGTGACTTGCGACGCTTGCGAGGAAACTGCGGCCCAGGTAATTTAGGCTCGCGAGGGCGGACCACTGTGAGAAACAAATGGGGCCACATTATTTCGCCGAAACTTCGATCGTCCGTATCGTCGTACGACCGAAAATCATGGGTCTGAACGCACTTCTTCCGCATCATCAAACTTCTGTAACTTTATTTTTCCGAATCGTCATTTAACCGAACAATAATTGAACCGAACTTCATTTCACTGAAACGTCAAGTCACCGAATATAATTCTTCCGAATAGTATTTGTCTGATGAGTCATTTATCCGAATCTATTCATACCGAGCGTAAGATTATTTACGAACAGATCTAACAGCAGATGGTAAGACTAGTCACTCATATTAAGTTTCGTGAGTCGGTTTGATTGGCGATTCGGAAGAACAACCACTCGGTGGCTTGATTTTCGGAGGTTCAACGATTCGGCGAAATAAAGTTTGGTGAAATTATTACTGTATCAAATAATGATAATTATAATCATGATTTATTATTCGGAAAAATGACGCTCGGTTAAATAGCGATTATACAGGAATAACTATCGGTCAATTACCACTTCCGAAGTGTAACGCTCGCTAAAATGAAGTTTCGGCAAAATAATGTGTATCGAATTTGCAAAAATATATGAAACGAATTTGCTGACTTAATAATAATCGTTCTTTTGTCTCGTTTGTTTCTATAGAAATCACATCGCAGCAGAGAACTGATGGCCCATCAGGAACGCGCCTATCCCCGTCTCTACTGGTCTCTGCGCACAGCCCTTCGACCCCTTATACAGGCGCGAGGATCGGCAGCTCAAACTGCGAGTCATCAGCAAGCCCAGCGTCAAAGACACAAACTCAAGGCGAAGGCGAGTCCCTCGTGTCCAACCGCGCCGATAGTCACGACGTCCCAGGAACTCGACGACAGTCAGAGCGAGGAGGAGCCGATACTCTGAACATCCGTACCGGTCAACGATGGCAGCTGCTCCAAAGCTGCCGAATCACCGATGTGATCCAATCGATGTTTGAGCGACACTCGACGTATGTTTTCGTCGCGTCCGTGCGTTTGATGGCCGATCGAAAGGGCGAGCATTTTGCTGCGGTCAAGCAAAACGTCGTCCCTTCTCATTGGCTTTTAAAACGCACGCGGAAAGGAAGTCCGCCAAGGCCAAATGAATCCTTGTCGAGCGTTGTCGAAGAGTCGCCATATGTACTTATAGTCATAGCGTATAGAGAGAGAGATTGTACAAGTCGACAACACTGGTATGCGCATTAATGAATTTCAAAAGAGAGCGTTGCAGCAACTCGTTCTTCCTCATCGATATTCTCCCACTCCCCCCGCCGTTCGGTGACGAAAGAGAATCTCTGCGGCGATTAAAAGAAAATTTCTCGCCAAGGTCGGGTAAAGTTTGTAAACGCGAGAGCCGCGGTGTCGAGCGTTTGACTTGAGCATCGCGTGAGCGTCGAGCGTCCATAAATCGTGTCTGTAGAGCGTCCGGCGCTACGTAGTTAAACGTCGATGTAAAAACGGTTACATATATATTCATGCGGTTTTTTGATAAATATGTATACGCATTTACATATGGCTATACTCGCTGAATGTATTTCCCGTCTATTCCGTGCTTCGTCAGTTTTGTCGTTAATACGTCGTTTGTAGGATGGAAGTGGAATGAGTTAAATTGGACACAAGCCCCCCCCCCCCCCCTCCTCCCCCACACCCCTCTGAAGTCTCGTCGAATCGACATTGCGAAAAGTATAGTAAAAAAGTTGTAAATAACAAATTGTCTTAATGATATAAAAACAATAACGGCGTTTTCGTACTCGCGACCGAACACGTCCATCAACAAGCCTTTTGTCCACTTAGATTTTAGAGTCGTACATTCGATATCACCAACACGCTGTCCTGCATCAAATCTCGATTAACGATAAATGTAACGAGAGTGCCCACGATACAGTGGGTCAACCGAAAATACCGCTCGGTTTCTGTCCGTAGAACGTGAGTAGTTTTCGAGGGTATTTGTCGAATCGAGGTCACGCTCACATTTGTCGGGGCCTTGTGTAAACCTCATTGTGCGGATTGTCGTTAACGATAAGTTTGTATGGATCGTACGGTGTTGAAGTTTCCTCGCGTGTTCTGAGCAATTAAAATTGCGACGATATTGGATAAACGAGAGACCGCCCTTG
Source organism: Stenichneumon culpator (assembly GCA_964017025.1). Taxonomy (NCBI): domain Eukaryota; kingdom Metazoa; phylum Arthropoda; class Insecta; order Hymenoptera; family Ichneumonidae; genus Stenichneumon; species Stenichneumon culpator. Next base: position 4,325,265 of record OZ024772.1, read on the forward strand.
TAAAGGAATCCGATTGACAAACAGGCACGCACTGCGGGTAAAATAATTCGATTGTTGTGGGAACTCTGTTAGAGCAATGATGGATACTTCGCGTCCTCCATGGCCGGTCATCGTTGCATTTTTTTAGATTGATGCGATTAAAAAAATGAAAACTTTTTTTGTAAACGGTGGAAGTCGCTCCCGTACTTAATCGAATGGACAATGTGTAGGAATCGCCTTGTTTCCTAATTCGCATCGAGGCTCTCTCCCGCTGCGATACGAGTGTAATGAATTAATCACCGCAGGGCATCGCCTATAAATAGGAGTAAAGGATAGATATATATGTATAATAATAAAAAAAGTATATATACACATATATATTTTTTTTCTGAGAGTTACGAGGATGCATTGTTAAATATTGTAAAGATGTGTAAGTTTATTTATCACTAATAAAAAGACGAACGTATGAAAAAATTATGTATGCACAGATTCTCATTGAATTACTCGTTTCGTGATAGCTCGGAGTAACGCAACAGGCAGGTGAGAATGAGGCAGTGCAATAGTACGGTGAAATTTTATTAGTGATTTATTGAATCGTTAAAATATTTTGAAACAGCGCGTACGTCTTCGTTCTCAGCATAACAGTGGAATTCTTATAATTTTTTTTTTTAGAGACAGCTCGGAGGGTTTTGTCATAAGGAAATATTGAGCAATTTGTGATCCGCAGAGACGTGTTAACGGATTCAGACTTGGCAATTGTAAGGAATCGAAAGGTGGGAATGAAGCAATTGCAATGGTACGGTAAAATTTTATTACTGATTTATTGAATCGTTAAAATAGTTTGAAACAGCGCGTACATCTTCGTCATCAGCGTAACAGTGGAATTCTTATGATGATTTTTTTTTAGAGAAAGCTCGGAGGGATTTGTCATAGGGAAATCTTGAGCAATTTGCGATCGGCACAGACTAGAGCACAGACTGGTTAACGGATTTAGACTCGGCGATTGTAAGGAATGTTGTGAAAGTGCTCGATCTCGACACTCGGATAACCGGAATGTATTCTTATCATCGGGGGATACGTTTATCGGGCGTGTGTCTCTAATCTGCGTCGAGTTCGTCGGTATGAAAAGAACTTGTGCGATCGATGTCCTCTTACGCGTATAGGAATCTAAATGTCCTACATAACGTTTGCTGGTAAGCGAGACCGACGGTGAGTCAAAGCGAGAGCCGCCGTGAGATCCCGGTTGGACAAGTTTCTTCGCTTCGCGCACAGAATTTTTTTTAATTTCGTCATTGACTCTCGCGCGACTCGAAGCTTACGGACAAACTTGATTTGTTGACCGTCATGAAAATTATATACGCGTTGTACATAAAATGATTATACATCTATATGTATAAGTACTCCACGCGTTTAACAGCGCCCAAACGACACGGCACTGATGTCCATAATAATTCATGTCTCTACTTATCCTATGAATATCGAGAGAAAAAATGCTTACAATTTAAAGCGGATATGTCGTTTAGATTTTGATATTTCGCAAATTGTATCCTCGGTCACGGAAACATTGTGGATGGGGTCCGTTATTCAATCTTTGCTTTCTACAAACATAATTATTTAACGATTACTTAAAACTTAAGTAGATAACAAAATAGATCGAACTTCATTGTCACGATAAAAAAAATGCAATTGTATAATCGACTTGTCAACCGAATGAGTAAGTTACGGGTACCGAAGCTTCCATCACCGAGAGCCGGATTGATTGTAAAACGCGGCAATCTCTCTGTCCCGTATCGGCAGGTAAATATCATAGTGGTTTTTTATCTTTGCTAAACTCCGAATGACGGAAGAAAATCAGTGTACTTTTTTTCTTCGATAATCTCCTCATCGATGAAAATCATTCGCCCGGATGTACTTGCGTGCGACCGAACATCCAAAAATCTGCGTCTCGAGGGAAAACGCGAGATCTCGAAGGTGCGATAGATCGACCACGAGAATCATCATCGAGAAGTATATAAGGTACGTTATACATATACACATATAGATACACTCCGTCGACGATTTGCACAACCGTCGTATATGAAGAATTTGAATAATGACGATTCTGATAATGAGAAGAATGAATTACTTGTTAATCATATTATCGATATAACAATACGACGTATCCCGTCCATCCGTCCTTTCTTCTTCTTCTCAATTCTTTATAACCTTATTTAAACTTGTTATTCTAACTATAATGAAGAGATAGAGAAATGGTCGAGTGAGTCGAACGCGTCCTAGAACGGTGGCGATTGCGGGGTCTCCTCGTCGTCTTCCTCCTCGTCCTCATCGTCGGTCCCAGGGTCGACGAGAGATCTCGCGAATTCTGAATTCAAAAAGAGAAAAAAAATGGTGATAGACTGTGCACGTAAATCGGGAATATTGAGACTATGCCTGCAACGATAGGTGCCTAATTCGACCGATAAAAATATTTTTCTAGATTTCACTGATAATCCGTTGGAAATCATTTAATCGAGAATCATAAAAAATCATACAAATATTTTTTTTTTAATTTAGAGAGAAACATTGTCACACCAAGAAAGATAACGAATAAAATACAGATAAATATTAAAGACTCTGAAGATATTTGCATCACGTCAAATTTCATCATTTGCATGGCTCTGGCAATGCACTACATTAGGAAGAAAAAGATTGTTCACCTGTAGAATTGTATTCTCCAAGCGAAATTCCCCGGGCGAAGTTTGTGCGATACAAAAACACAGCCGTTACAACTTGATGAAATTTTGTCTCATGAAGATATCTTCAGGGTCATCGATATTAAACTCCTGTTCGGAATGGAACAATAAGCTCGTCCCCACCGCCCAATCAAGGATAGATCTGCGTAATCGGCAAATTCGCTTAACCGACCCCTAATCAACGCAACATGGTTCGAGCGGATACTCCATGATCCAGGAGGGTCTTTGCGAAATCAGCTAATGGCGCGTTGCTAAAGAGTCTTACCGTAAAAGTCGATTCTACCGTCACCATCTTCGTCGACTTCTTTGATCATGTCCTCGACTGAAAAAAGAGAGAACGAGTTATCGATTCCGCACGGATGGTGGACTAATTATCGATCCTTCGGCATCAAGTGGAAGGCGGAAAAAATACCCCCGGAAAAAAATACCTCCTAGAAAAATACCCTCCGGAAAAAATATCACCTCGAAAAAATATCCCCTCGAAAAAATATCCCCTAGAGAAAATATCCCCTGGAAAAAAATATCCCCTGGAAAAAATATCACCTGGAAAAGATCCTCCCGGACCTTCCCCCCGGTGCGTGTGTGTGTGTGCACGTGTGTATGTGGGAGGAGGGAGGGGTATTTTTTCGGAGGTCCGCAAGCACCCCAGATACATGATACCCCACCAGTCCAATTGCCAAATTGCTTGCGTATCTCAGCGTGAAGTACCGGCAGATTTTGGTACGCGGAAGTGGGACACTCCATTAAGCAAAAGTTCGGGTAATAATTAAGAGAAAGAGGACTTGCGGTTCGAGCCATTACTTTTGGTACGCGCGGACGCTCTTGTCGCCAGACCTCCCACTCTATGGCACTCGCTATAATTCTAATATTATCTCGCCCTCATTATTCTCCCGTACGTATGGAATTTTCTCTTGCCTCGGAGCCGCGCGAAAACGGGGCCGGCATCACGACTGCAAACGTTTAATTCCGCGGAAATATTAATCAGTGAAAAAAAACGTCATAGCGATTATCGCCGGATTTAACGAATCCAGTGCGACCGAAGGAATGAACGGTTCAACAAACACCGGTTAAATGCAGAACCGTACGAAAATGTTTGCAGAGTTCGCCACGTACGTTTATCTGCGCAACTAGATGCGGAAGTTTGTCGCTCGACGTTAAAGACTAAGCCGCCGATACTACCTGCTGTCCTTAAGTTGTCTACAGAGCCGGTAGCCACGGATCGTAGAGCTCAGACGGGCGTAAAACTTTTATGATTGGCTTTCTCGGCAGCTTTTAGGGTACCTCGTTGCAGCCACTTCTCTCGCTAATAGGTAATATCCAGGGACTTTGTTACCCGTGGCTTCGTGTATGGTCCCGTCGCCCGTTCCGTTCGTATATTTCGCTGCTGCGACTACCGCCATGCATAAGAAAATCATTGTTTCGTTCGGCCGTTCAATAATTTAATTGTTTTGGATAATTTCAATGGGAAACAAGTATTTCACCGCCAGGCAGACAGTAAAAACGTACGAATCGCAGAGATCTGAATGTCTGGCAGTCCCCTTATTACTCTCTGTTTTTAGCCTCTACACTTGTTATCTGCGTGTAACATCGGGCGAATCTATTGCATGTAGCAACGCATAGGAGGTAAATGGAAATACCGCGCGCGCGCCGATTTGAATACCACGATTGCCGAATGTACGTGCTCGGATACAATGCTAATTGGCCCATCGCAAATTTTCCATATCTGGGAGATTTAGATAATTACGATACAATGGGTAGATCAGAATCATCGATTTACTCGCTGCGCGCAGGGCCGAATGGGGTGCGTTATAATAAATGAAACAATAACAACGTGTACAATATTTTGAAATATTTGCGCTCTTCAGCTTCAAGGACCGATAAGCTCATGGATAATTCAATTCAGGCAGATTTCTATAAAGTTATTGTGTCATCCGAAGAATGGTCACGAATAATTATGCAAATCCCTATTATCCCGAGGGCGACAGGGAGATGGGAGGTTATAGGAGAAGGTAGGCAGAACCTCGATAGGCGAACGCAGACAAGGCGCGCGCGACGACGGGAATAGAGCCCTTGGCCCGCGGCGGCAGGGCATCTCGCGCGCCCCCGTAATTGCGTTTCCGATTAGACTGCACCGCTTCCTGTGGGGGCCTCGGTGCACAAGCAACGCTCTGCGCCGCTCTTCACCGCAATGATGCTGATTGGACGATCGGATGCTGAATGTGCAGCCGATTCTATTGCCACTAGCCGACCGAGTTCGGTGAACATTTGAATCGATTTTATTGAGCCAAATCGCGCGTGAGTCGGTGCAATATTTTGGTTTGAAAATCTCATTTTTCGATCGAAAGCCATGTCATCTACGGGAAACGTCACTTGCGGTTTGAAAATCTCGTTTTCGACCGGAAGTGACGTCATCTAGGGAAAACGTCATTTCGAGTTTGAAAATCTCGTTGTCGACCGGAAGTTATGTCATCTAAGGGAAACGTCATTTCTGGTTTGGAAATCTGATTTTTCGACAGGAAGTGACGTCAGCTGAAGGATGCGTTACTTCCGGTCGAAAAATTTGATTTTGAAACCGGATGTGACGTTTCCCACAGATAACGTCTCATGGGGTCGATAAATGAGATTTTCGAATCGGAAGTGACGTTGTGCCTAGATGACGTCACTTCCGGTCGAAAAATAAGATTTTCCAATCGGAGATGATGTTTTGCGCTGTTAGGTCAAACGAGATAAGATAAATGACAAATGAGATTTTCAAAGAGGCAAATTTGAAACTTTTATTTGTGACATCACTTCCGTTCAAAGAATTTTTACTTACGGATACATTATCCTTGACTATCTATATAGTCAAGCGTATGCTTGAATTCCGAGGAACCCACGCACGAACACGAATGTTAGCTGTCGCCACGTTGACTTAAGAGTGCGTAGAATCCCGAGAAAACGAGGGTCAAGTAGGATATTGCGGAGAGGGATCAATTCCCCGTATCACAAAGAAGTCAACCACGAAAAACTCCCACGCATGACAAAAAAAATGGTATAGGATAGAGGGTCAGCTAGGGATTTAGGGAAAAACCTTCCACGTTGACACTCACTTTCCTCCTCGGATAGATCCTCCCCTAGACACTGGAGAACCGCTCGCAGATCGGATGCTGTGATGTAACCTCGGTTGTGTTTATCGAAAACCTGAAACCGTAAGTTGCAAGATAAGATCGTCTTTAAATACATTGTCACGATACACGACTTACGCCGAATGAAACATACTTTGTTAACACATTTGAAATTAATATGGAAAGCTTTATGGAAAGTTTTTTGTTCGGTTCATCGCTAAATATAGAAATTTCCGTAGCTGCGTTATTCTATTCTCGTAAAACTTTTTTTCTTACTCAGGTAGACACCTTACAGACAAACGGAACAGCAGAATAGAATAGACGAGTTAGGACATCTATACACGGACAGTTTATCGTGCCTCTCGCGTGAAGACCTCTCGTTTCCTCGTTGAGAGCGTTAGCGATTACAAATACCAAATTGCAATCGAGCGCGGAAGCAACGTAATTATCGAACGATTTACCGGTTGACCATCCGATCGATTATTTCGTCAATTACGAGTATCCGCATCCCTGTATCCTCTCGGTATCCGTGCCCGCTCCAGTAAAATGCATTTATCTGCCGTGTCCCGACGATGCACTTGCATACGTGGCTGTGCCGGCCACTAAATTATTACCGTGACAAAGTTGATCGACACCTGTCGTCAAAATTAATTTCAGTCCGCCGGTTGGCTCGACGTTGACTGAGGATATCGAACCAATTTCACAAGCATTCATCGCGAGTTCATTTTTTATTTCTCTATTATTGCGTAAAAGTTGAAGAATTACGAAGAAGAATTTATCAAATTTACAAAAGAAAGCATTAGGACGACTCGATCGTGAATTGTAACGTAGACAAATCGTCTCGCGAAGGAAACTTTCATAGATCTGTCGACTTTGGATTTTTGAAAAATATAAATAGCCGGTAAATTTGCGTGAATTTTCATAGATATACGTATCGACTGAACATTACCAGCTAAGGATACATTTTGTTGAAATAAAATATTAACGATCGATGCGTAATAGTAGAGAAAAAGTAATAGTACGATAAACAATAATTTCATAAGATCGGATTGCGAAGTGTCGTAAAAAAAATTTTGTTGAATGAGTGACAAACTCTTTTGTGCGACCGAAAAATTAACAAATAAAAAATTGTACACCTTTGTGGACATCAAGTTGATGTAAAACGTACACACTTTTGTTACTGTATAGTTCCCTATTGAAACAGTATGTGAGGAGCTTGAGGTAAGAACGGTGCGCAAAGCACACGGGAAATTAAAAGTAGTGAGATGATTAACCTTTTTTTTTTGTTTTTACTTCCGCTGTGCGAAACTCGTACAAGTTGCTTTCCCCCTTTAATTATGTTCGCGCATAAGTATATGTTGACTTTTTCATATACCAATGTTGAAGCGGTACTCAAAGAACACGGGAAATGAAAAATGGTGAGGTGATGAGTCGCTGAATCTACGCAAGCTCTCATCTATTAATATTATTTCAGCAGTCTTGATTTTGAATTTTATTTATTTTTTAATTTGTTTGCCTCCACTGTGCGAAACCCGTGCGCGTTGATTTCCTCTTTAATTACAATTCGCGTATAACTATATGTTGACGTTTTCATATACTAACTATGAATCTCGCAGGATCAAACGGGGTCGTAGCAGGCCATTTTTTATAACCTCATCACTCCATCGTCGAGGTGCTATTCTCGGTAAGAAAAATATCCTTTTACTCGCGGCAACAAGTCCATCGTTGTAACTCCGCTGACAGACCAGAGAAACCCGAGCTCGTACAGAAAAGCGAATATTACAAACACAACGTTCTCCGTTCATTTTTGTTCATCGCGAGATTTTTTTTATACGTCAGCACTCTCTCATTCTCAAAGAGATATAGAACTTTGGCGGACAAACTCGGTGTAATTTTCCTCTCAGCATTGTTATTCCAATGAGAATATTCATTTGGGCAGATGTAATTTTCGGGACGGGGCTTCTTTCCCAATTGGGATGAAACTTTTTTTTTTATGCTCCGGGGAAAAAATGGGTAAAAATCATCTATTTTCCATCACAGTTCCGTTCAGGTCTGCTCGCTCGACACGCAATTAAGGTAGCTATATCGGTACGCCGGAGTCATAGACATCAGCGTCTATATTACATAAATATTAATTACATGTGGTACTTTGTATCAATAATGTTATTGATGCAGACAAAATAAAAAAAATTATTATTAAAGATAGTAGAGTATCTATAAAAATGTTCGCAATTGGATTAAACCGATTATTTGTTTATTGTGAATTTGACTTCTTTTTTACGACAATTAGGTTAGGAAACGTCATTTGGTCCGAAACCGTGCACTTTAATCGCAGTTTTATTGAATATCAGTCCGGTGACTTCACTTTTTTTGTTGCGCATCAATTCTTGATTGATTCGCAAGTCCGCAGTACTTTATATTTTTTCTCTATTTTTGATCTAAGTATGTTAATTCTCGATTTACAGATCAATTTGGCCAGCTCCCCGTAAGTGCCGTGTAAAAAGACCGATTTTCAAGATCTAATTATTCATTCGAGTGGTCGGTAAAAGCCTTCGAGATTTTGAACAAGTAAAATTTAGTAGTTAAATTACAACATGTCATAAGTTTATGCATATGACTTTGGATTGCCTTCGCGACATAACTACCTTAATGTATAGATGATAATAATGCGACAAAGTTTCAACGCCGTTCAGTCGCGGTATTCGTACCGCAAGACGCTGAGCCGTTAATTAATTTAACGGTGTTGATTGGGGTTTTCTTTGATCACATATCTCAGACAGGATTAATTAGGGCCGGATATAGAGCGCACGTGTCGGGCCATGCGTGTGTGCATCCGAGCAAAGCTGTCTCGTTCGGTCCGCCGGATGGTACTCTCGGTGTTGGCCTCGGGCCGAGGGCTTGATGGACGGGGGAGCCTCTCTCACCTTTCATCAAGTCCCGGACAAATTATCGGCACCCCGCGGCATCACCAAATTTAGCAACTCCGCGTGCGGCACGACTCCCTCTCTCCCCTGTAACGATTTCCTCGTTGTTAATAGAAACGCATGTATCATCTCTCATTCACGACCCGTCTTATTTACCTCGCATTTTTCGGCCAATGTTATTCTTCTTTGGTTTACACATCCGATCTGGATGGGGCGGGGAAAGCGATGATAATAAATCGACCTACGTCCCACTTTCTTTTATCTCGGTTGAACAAAAGAACGACGATGCAAGGTAGAATCGTTCCCCGACACACGACATTGCATTATATGTGTAACGATAATCTTTCGAATCATTGGCGAGTCGCTATTATTGTTATTGTACTAAATTACAAAAAATCATTAAAAATGTTACACTGTTAAAAAAAAATTGTAAATTTAATGTTGCGAACTGGTAAAGGAGTAATTAGATGTTGATTTTTAGAATTCGTTCCTGATTAGTGTTATTTTTGGAATAATTATATAATTTTCTACAAAAGATATCTATAATTATCTACAAAATTTTGTGGATCAATTTGAAGGTATCAATGAGTGTGTCGTAGCGTAGACGAACAGAAAAAAAAAGTCTGAACAGTTTCATACTTTCTTGAACTGTTTCAGTTCAGCAAAACTATGAGACAGGAAATTTTTCACAGACAAAAATCGAATTACTCCTATACCGGGAAACATTACATTCGGGTAAAGTGGGTGCATTTACGATAACGAACTTAGGATTAACCAAGGAAGGTTATTAGTACTCGGAGGATGTGCCATCTCTCGGGAGTTTATTGCATAGGAAGTTATCAATGAGTGTGCCGTAGCCAAGTCAAAAACTTAAGGATGTTGGAGCTGTACAGTCCCGCTAAACTTGAGTTTTAAAGACAATTTCGAACACTTCTCGATGGGATAAAAATCTGAAAAAAATTAATTATATGGGAGATGCTGCAAAGATCGTTTTTGCGCAATAATAATGCAAATTTGTTATTAACAAATAGAAGATAAAAATCATTATACAACAAATTACCCGTCAACTTAACTAATTTCCTTCATAAAAATTACCCGTTTATTTTTCTGAATACGTATGAATTTTTCAGAATTTTTTGTGATCTTTGCTAATCGCGTTTTTTCTATGTTCAAGCTGTGAAAAAACGGAATTTTCAAAGATTACAAAACATTCTGAAAAAATTCATACGTATTCAGAAAAATAAACAGATCATTTTTGTGAAGGAAAATAGTTAAGTTGACGGGTAATTTGTTGTATAAGAATTTTTATCTTCAATTTGTTAATAACAAATACGAATTATTATTGCACAAAAACAATCTTTGCAGCATCTCCCATATATTTGATTTTTTTCAGATTTTTATCCCATCGAGAAGTGTTCGACATTTTCTCTGAAACTCAAGTTAGGCGGGACTGTACAGCTCCAACATCCTTAAACAAACTCTAAACAAACTCATACTCAAAAAAACTCATACTTTCCTGAACTTTTTCAATTCATCAAAAAAATGAAACTGACAATTTTTCAAAGATTAAAGTCTGCTATACTTCTATACTCGGAAACATTTTCCTCGGGTAAAGTGGGTGCATTTACCAATTACGAACTTACGATTAACCGAGGAGGGTGATTAGCACTCGGAGGGTGTGCCTTCTCTCGGAAGCTTATTGTACCGCGCCTCGAGAGTCGCCGACCACTGTGCCAGTCCTTTATATGAGCGCCCCGTGTTTCCCCAGATGTCCTAAGCGCCCCGCGAAACTTGACTCGTTGACTCCGCGACAACTAATCAAAGAGAGTTATACCGCGCAATAGTACGAGGTGAGCTGCGCCCGTACCTAAGTTCAAGTTCTTGCCATGGAAGTGCACGACGTTTTGCTCCGCAGTGCTTCGTCTTAGGGGATAATAGCCGAGGGTGCGAAATCAGGTCAATTCCAACTGGCGGTTCTCTTCGAAATATTGGTCATTAGTATCGTCGACAAGGGAGAGGCTTCCAAGTACGAACGTTCCGTTCGGTTGCCTCTCTACCCGTTCATAATGCACCGCGTGCGCACAGGTTCACAAGGAGACGTTGAATGCTACCGTTGTTCCCCCTCAACTTTAATTTCTTTCTTCTTCTCACTTTTCTCCGCGTTTCTGGATCTATCGCTCCTTCCGCGCCATTCTCAACGTCCCTCGCGTTCGCGTTCTCTTCCGATTCACACTTCCAGAATCAGCCCACAATCCGCCCCAGACATCCGCTGTTACTCTACACCCTCCGCCTCCTATCACCGACCTCACCACTCCAGCTGTTTTCCATCTGTTTTTTTACGTCATTCCGTTCGTACATTTTTTTTGCTCTACCCTCTCCAAACTGACGGAGACAATCTGACGTTGCTGGCAGCACGGCCGCCAGGTCGCGGTGATTAAAATATCGACTCGGTAACTATATAGAGGGGGGAGGGGAGGGGGGTAAGTTATTTCCGTATAAGATTGTTCGTATTGTTCGGACGCGCCGGTGCCGTTTTGACACTGACGCTGAGTGGGTTTTACCGCTGCGCTCGGTGGCATGAGAATGTTTTTTCGATATCCGTCAGACCACTTTCTCGTGCCCGAATCCAAATTCTGTTCACCATGGATTTTTCCATGGAAATGACTCCTCTATTTTCCTTCGGTTATTGTACGGTACAATAAAACGAGGTTTCGGTTGGAAAATAATATTTCGTAAACTGCATATTCGCCGACGTACGGTGCGAGCGAACAGCGATTTTTCTCCGGAATACCGTATCTTGGAGATTTCGTTGTCGACTACTTTTACACCGTTAGAATAATTTAGACGAGTTTTTCTAACAGGACAGAGGACGCAGGGGATGATCGAATTTGTTATCAGTCTCTTGTCTATCTATGGTCCCTCCCGAGAGTTCTTGCAAAATGGTAATCTCCCCTGGTCCAGCGATAGACTCCCCGCGGCGTTGTGATCTGGTACAACGGTGAACTAATCCCGCAGGGACTTACGCGACATATTTCAGAATTTTCGAGATAATACCGCCAGAAGGACTTTAGCAAGAATTTCATCCTTAGCAAGAATTCCCGATGAAAAGTCTCGTCGAAAAGCTTTACGACCAGTCTTCAGGGCCAAGATATTCAGAAAGATATCGTCCTTGCCCTAATTCACCCTAAGACTCTTCTTAGTCCTTCTTCAACGAAAACTCGGAATAATCAGGACCTGGGAGTGGACCCGTGAAGTCCGTTGCACTTGTATCTCTTTGAGTCGTAATAGTGCAACTGAAGTCAATAACAAATTTCCACACTGAGAAAAAGTATCGCATTTCCTACTATATCGAATAGTTCCCAGGGAGAACGTCTATATAGATCGTCGCTGATAGTATATATTCAGATGATTAAACTATAATTGTGGTTGCAACTATGATTTTTTTGTCATTGTCGTTACTATGAAATGTAGACGTTCCCTTTCGGAATTATTTTTTATGGTACAAAGTCAGTATTGTTGCTTTTACTATATCATTTTTTCGCAATGCACCCCATCAGGAAACTGCTGATTATATTTTCACGTACAATTTTAGCGAGTTCAAGCAGTTTTCCTAGTCGCTATGTTTTCGAGAGGAGATGCGTACCGTTCTGCGAGAGATTTTGTGGACTGCTCACTTCGGGCAAGTAGTTATTACCATGAGGTCCTCCACAGCTACTTCCAAAATATCCGGTGTAGGGCTTGCAACATTTAGGCAGTAATCCACTTTTTGGCACTTGAACTGAGGGGCCCAGTTTTCGTCATCTTTAGGGCAGTGAACGTGGTTTTCCATATTTATACACGGGTTGTATTGTCGGCTCGAAAACAACCTGTTTTAATGTATGCATCTGAATACGATTCAGCCACTAATTAAGTGAATTCAGTAAACACTGTAAAAAATATTCGTATGAAATTTAATGTACCGGACGGGAAGTTTTTATGCAAAAACTGGTATATTAAATGTCATGTAAAATTATGATGACAAATTAATGTTCGGTGTATTAAGAACATTGGGATGACTTTGAATTTTATAATGTAGTTCAATTTTTATGAGAAAGTATGGGCACTTTTTTTATCATAATTGTGCATTAAATTTACAATTTTTCTTTACAATGTACGATCTAATTATTGAATTATCGTTTTGATACACAGAGAAAAAAAATCAATTGGTACGGATAGTATTATTTTTCAATAATTTTACGAGTCAAAATTATATGAAAACATTTAATCAAATTTATAATCACCGCGACGCAACGAGTGAGAGAAAGTACAGCATACTGTCAAAAAAATTGTAAATTTAATGTACCGCACTGGAATTTTGTATACAAAAACTAGTAAACTCAATTTAATGTACAATTGTCATAAGAAAGTAATGGACTTTTAGAGTGAAATTATAGTACTTTTTGATAGTAACATTGAAGTAAATTATTAAAAGTAAAGTATTTCTAAAGTTTTTAATATACATTAATTTTTCATCACAATTTTAGATGAAATTTAATATATAAAAAATGTTATAACGATATACATATTGCGGCAATAATTAAGAATAAAATCTGGTCTTCAACATGCCGTCAATTTTTGTTTTGTATTAAACGAAAACTATATGTATTGTTAGTAAAAATTGTGTTCGATGAGGGTAACTGGGACAGTGACGGAAACTGGGCCATACTCCCACAGTGAAAAATGGATCCGGTATATACGACTATATCTTTTGGGGGATATTACCATAGTAGTAGGGAACTACTACGTAGAGCACCACCTATTACAGGAAATGCCGAATTTATAAGAATTTTTCGTAGATATTATGGCAAGAATTCTTGGAAAATCTGTAACTTTCTGCCATAGGTTACGTACTATCATGACCAATGTAATTTTTCTTGGATGAGCGGTAGTTTTTATTAGGGTAAATCAGTGTGAGATAGCCATCCGTTATATCTTCTAACGTAACAAACGAATGGCGCCACCGCTTCCACAGTTTTTAGTATATGTAGATACAATGCGATCACACAAAACATTTTAAGATTGTACGTGCAAGGGTTAGTACGAGCGGTGAATCCCTATTTCGAGATAGCTAGCAATTTCTCGAGCTATATTTAGAGCTCTCTGGAGACGAACTATATTACAATTTTGTTAGTAAATCAAGATTGTACACTATACTTGGATCTTTCAAGAAAAGATTGACGCGTAGTAAACCTATTTTTTTTTTCATTCCTTCCCTAAATTTAAGCTGCGTCTATTTTTCTGACAATATGGGTGATATGGCCACGCATTTTCCGGGAGACATGGCCACTTGTTTTTCGGGGATATTGCCATGTCAGTGATGGCCATGTCATCCAGATATTGCGGGTGAAATGGCCACGTCAGTGGTGATGGGTCACAGCCCGCAATAGCAGCCGGAGGCAATATCCGGGTGATATGGCCAGCGAAACCATTTCCTTTTTAGTTTGGCATCTGAAACATTTGACGGAGTCAATTACTGTCTTTCTGAAGTTTATTTAGGCAAAATCAAATTTAGTAAGGCATGTTTTGTGCGATCCTGATGCTTCTCGGGCCCTAATTGACTACCATTATTACTATGACCATGTCACCCATAGTGTCCGGGTGAGATGGCCAATCGCAAATATTTATTTATAGAGCTACAATTAAATCACGCATCGAAAATATCGAAAGTTCTGAGCGGATTGCTTTAGTTTGAAGTTTCTAGAGTTGGTTAGAACAAAAATTCAAACAAAATTTTAATATTACTCCTCCAATTTCCGTTGTTTAAAAAACCATGGTCATATCACCCCGAATTACCCTATATCATTCTCTCAGTGCACTCAACGATCCATAGACACGCCAGGTATCTTCGGGCGCTCGGTTAATGTTTACTGTACAAGAAAAGAAGAAAATCTCCCACAATGATACGCCCCAACTGTATCAAAAGACTATACAGTACCTATCTTGAGTACCCGGATACGTAGTACTTTCCGGTAGCAGATAAAACCCACATTGTACGTCCAAACAATGCGAATATCTCAGAGGTATCCCAACAGGTCTGGGAACCCGAGGTCGGGCAATGAGAAACGGTCCAAAAGCAGGAGAGATACAGAAAACAAGCATGTTCTCACCTGCAAAGAGTGAAGTGGCCTTTTAAAGCGTCGAAAAATCGCAGAAACAGCTACTCGTGATGCTTGGCTGCTGAAGATGAAAACTCGCGAAGTAGGAATCCGCGAGCCGTTTGCAGTAAGACGCCGAAACATGGAGTAAGACACCGAAACAGAGAAGAACGAGAAATGCGATAGTGCCTCGAAAAGCGTCGGAGAGTCGTACATGCACATGGTCGTAGATCGTCGGTAGATTGGAAAGAGCTCCGACGAATCGGGACGTATGAATCACGTCTCAAAGAAACGTATAGCGCAGGAACAAATGTGCGAACAAGATACCGTGTTCTGAACTGCACCCTCGAATTGACGTACACCGTAATTAACCACGTAGGTACTCCACTGTTGCAGACACGATGTGCATTACGTCATTAATTAAAGTTTCATTGGAATTCATACCGAACGGGGGTTCCGCTAATTGAGTACGATCAATGAGGTTTCTCTTAATGAATCGCAGGTGGGACTCCAGCGGGGTGGGGTGGGGGGAGGGGGGGGGGGTGAAGCACACCCGTTCGTACGCGTATCTCGCGTCAATAGCCTAAATAGCATACACAGCGTATCGGCGTAGCGATGCATCAAGAATTCAAGGTTCACCCCCGCATGCGCCGCCCTCCGATCGTCGGACAGGGTCGTTAGCCGACGTTGGAAGTAGCCGGGGAGAAGTTTCAACCGAAGTAAGGGGAGGGTCGGAGAGAGGAAGAGGCAAAGCGGGCCAACGCGGGCTCGTTTCTCGCTTGAACGGTATATTACCGCCAACTTCCGGCCCGACACGTTTGTCGACCCAATTTTCGATTTCCGATCCCCACGAGCGGGGCTTTCCTCCCTTTTCCTTCCTGAGTTTACCCGCGACATGGACACACCGTTCCGATGTTGAAGTGTACCGGGTCTGTGTGCGATGTCAAGACACACGAGCGGAAAGGAGCGTGGCAGCGGGACGAAGACAAACAGACTGGGTATGTCGCTTGATTCGAATCAATTCGGCTTGACAAATTAATTCGCTCGACGATAAACGGAAAACGCTTCGCAATGATCAACATGAACTTTCATCGCGAGTGATGTTCATTGGCCGCCTGACACTGATTTCATGAATCGTTGAACTCTCATGTACTGTAGGACCTTCGCATTTCTTCACTTCACTTGCCACAACCACCAACTCTCTTCGCAACCGTCACTTGTTTTTTATAGTTTGCTTATTTTGCACGGCCTTGCGTCTGAGGGAGCCTAGCCTTTTTGGGGGACAGGCTGCGTTTTAGGGCATCTCGAAAATTCGGTGTGATATGCTTTATGCTTACTCGATTTACGCCCCATCATTGTCATTGTCGTTGAAAGGCCGCTCATTCTCATGGGTTCATGGAATCGGTATTCGATGGCAGAGGAGGGGCTTCGTAGTTTTTAGTCTGCGGATATTTATATTTACATGCACTCCGTTAATGTGTAGCCCCGGTCGAATGTTACGAGTGTCATGACTGTTGCTATATGCGTCATATGATTATCGCTTATTGTTTTATGGGCTTTTAACACTACCTCCTTGTTTGGATAATGATGATAATAATAATAATAATAACAATAATAATAATAATAATAATAATAATAATAATAATAATAATAATAATAATAATAATAATAATAATAATAATAATAATAATAATAATAATAATAATAATAATAATAATAAATTTAATGCCCAGGCAATCATCCGGCTTGTCCTAATTTCCGGGGATTATGCCAGGTTCAGAAAATATCACCCTGAAGCATGAGAGTAAATTTCATAAAGTTATAACGGCTCTCTTTCGCATTGAACAAACTTCGTTCGGGGAATTTCACTTAGCGAATAAAATTCTACAAGTGAACTATATTTTTGCTCCCTAAAACAGTGCATTGACAAAAAAATTGTCGAAGATGAAATTTGATGTCATGCAGATATCTTCAGGGTCATCAGAAAAGCAGAGTTTTACTGTACACGGTACTGAGTCCCGACGCACGACGGAAAATACGAGTAGAGCCATCTCATAATGTGTTCTCGTTATAACAGGAGTACAGACTACAGACGAGAACTCGTTAGCATACTCACCACCAGACTCGAAATATGAGAGGACTCAACAGGATAACCTTAAGGTTATCTTATTCCAGCAAACGATACATAGCTTCCATATAATTTTAACACGTGAACATAAGCAGCTGAAATTGAACCACGAGCGTCCCACTTTGAGTAAGATGGAGTGCGAATGATCTTTCGGTACGCGAGCTATGGCGAAGAGAAAAATAAATTCGCACCTAGCAGACGAGCGACGAGAAAGAAGAAGGAAGAGAAAACTAGTTGCCGTCAGGGCAAAGCTGAGGGGACACAACTTGTGTTTAAGAAGACGACGGCTGTTGTGAAAGGCGG